>OZ012737.1:44024343-44631843 GCA_963859935.3 Lathyrus sativus
TGGCCCTTAGGATTATGATTAGCGTCAATAACCATTGTGAGACGAGAGTCTTCAAATCTCCATTTTCTGCTTAAATGAACTGTGAAAACCATTTCATACACCAGTAAATTATCAAGTTCCTGAAGAACATAATTACTACGTATCGATTTAATTAATTAAAAATCCAAACAGTAATCTTAGTTCCCCTTTTAGTGACAACCTTATTCCCTTAAAACATATTCTACCTAGCTAAACATAGTAACTCCCGAGAACACTAGTTTGATTACGAGTCCCTGTGGGATCGATATCTTTTATTACTACGCGATAGACTGTGCACTTGCAGTTAGTTGTATTAGACATAGAAAGTCGCGATCAAGTTTTTGGCGCCGTTGTCGGGGACCCGTTTAGTCAATAGTGTAACCTTCTGTTACGCCGTATAGACTAGGTAAACAATTTTCATTTTTTCCTTTACTAGTGCTGTCGATTGTATGCCAAGTGATCGCCCACAAAGCGACATCTTGAAACCTTCAGTCGCAGAACTAGAGCGCTTCTTACATCTAAGAAGCCGAATCATTGAGTACCAACTCAAACATAACATTCCCGATCCTCTCACTCCCATTCCCAAATCAGAAGAAGAAGAACCAACGATGGCTGAAGGACCTCCGAACAAACCGCTGAAAGCATACGCTACACCATCCCAGATGGAGCCTAGAAGTAGCATTGCTGCCCCAGCTATTACCCGAAATGATTTTGAGCTGAAACCATCATTGTTATCGGTTGTACAACAAAACCAATTCTCAGGAAACGCAACTGAGGATCCGAACGAACATCTAACGAAGTTTGTACAATACGCAGACACAGTGAAAGCAAATGGAGTAACTCCAGACGCGATAAGACTTCGTCTTTTCCCATTCTCTCTTAGAGACAGAGCGTGGACATGGTTACAATCGTTACCATCCAACTCCGTTACGACGTGGGAGCAATTGAAGAACGTCTTCTTAGCGAGATATTTTCCACCAAGCAAAACTGCTATGCTTAGAGCTCAAATCAACGGATTTTGACAGAAAGATATTGAATCTCTCTACGAAGCATGGGAACGATTCAAAGATATGATGAGAACATGTCCTCACCACGGTCTAGAAGACTGGGTGACAATCCATACTTTCTATAATGGGCTTCTATACAATACTAGATTAACCATAGACGCTGCCGCGGGCGGTGCACTTATGGATAAGCCATACGATGAAGCCTATCAATTGATAGAAAACATGTCACAAAACCATTGCCAATGGGGAGGTGAACGGACTCCAAATGAGAAAACCTCAGCGAAAGGTGGGATGTACGAAATCAGCAGCCTTGAAAAGTTCAATGCTAAAGTAGATGCTCTAGCATAAAAGATCGATAGTCTGACCGTTAACCCCACTGCAACTGCCGCTGCAGTAACTCCAAATTGCGAGTTATGCGGAAGCACCACTCATAATGCACCCGAATGCCCATTGCTAGCCGGAATCCCGCCAGACCAGGTAAATTATGCTCAAGGAAATCCCTACGCAAATACATACAACCCAGGTTGGCGAAATCATCCAAACTTTTCTTACAAAAGCGAAAATGCATTGCAAATGCCTACTGCTCCGCAAGGATATCAAAAACCAGTTGCTCAGAATGCACCTAGGAAATCAAACCTCAAATTGATGATGGAAAAGTTCATAGCTACTCAAGCTCAAACGAACAAAGAATTCCTGAATCAAAACATACACACTAGCGAGCAAATTAAACAGTTGACAGGAAAAGTAGACGCTCTAGCCACCCACAACAAAATGCTAGAAACTCAGATATCACAAGTAGCTCAACAACAAGCATCTGCTGCCGCACCTGCTGGCACATTTCCTGGACAACCCGAACAGAATCCCAAAGGCCAAGCAAATGCTGTGATACTAAGAAGTGGAAAAGAATTGGACGAACCGATCGATCCGAGTACCGAAAACTCAGCCATGCAACAGAAACCAACTGAACAAGCAGAAAAGGAATCTGAGTTAGAGAAGAAGGAAGACAACGAGAAGGAGGATACCGCAAGTGAAAAACTCAAGCACCTCCAGCGCCATATAAACCACCTATTCCTTATCCGCAAAGACTAATAAACTCTAAAACGTTAGGACAGTTTAAGAAATTTGTAGAGCTCCTTAAACAGCTGAATATTACTATTCCTTTTACAGAAGAGATAACTCAAATGCCGTCATACGCCAAATTTCTCAAAGAAATCCTGTCGAATAAGAGAAAAATCGAGGATAATGAAACAGTTACACTTACTGCAGAGTGTAGCGCTATTATTCAGAACCGCATGCCTCCTAAATTAAAAGACCCAGGTAGTTTCTCCATACCCTGCGTCATAGGAAAGTTCGTAATAGATAAAGCTCTATGCGATTTACGAGCCAGTATCAGTGTTATGCCCTTATCTATATGCAAAAAGCTGAATATGGGAGACCTCAGGCCGACCAAAATGTCCGTACAATTAGTTGACAGATCAGTAAAATACCCAGTCGGAATACTGGAAAACGTTCCAGTACGCATAGGACAATTCTACATTCCGACCGACTTCATAATCATGGACATCAAGGAAGATATTGTAACCCCAATTATCCTAGGAAGACCATTCCTAGCTACAGCCGGAGCGATTATAGACGTGAAGAAAGGAAGGCTAACATTCGAAGTAGGAGAAGAAAAGATAGAGTTCATTCTCACCAAGTTCCTACAAGCACCAGCAATAGATGATACCTGCTATTTAGTAGACGAAATTGACGAATGCATAAGAGAACTTGAAAATGAGGAGACCACGTATTCAGAAATAATAAAGATTCAAATACCCGACATTTCTGAAGACGACAATTGGCGTAAACCGTATAAAGACGACAGCCTAAGCGAAAGCTTAGCACTGACACCAAACCATATGCCAGGTCCGAAGAACCCATCTTTAGAACTTAAAACTCTACCCAAAAACCTCAGATATGAATTTCTAGACGATGAACTAAAAAGACCAGTGATAGTCAACGCCGACTTAGGACAACCAGAAACCGAAAAGTTATTAGAAGTCCTAAAGAAGTACCTCACCGCGTTAGGCTATAACATAAGCGATCTAAAAGGTATAAGCCCTTCGATCTGTATGCATCGAATTACAATAGAGGAAGACTCTAAAACCTCTCGAGAGCATCAGAGAAGACTGAACCCCATCCTGAGCACGGTAGTCAGAGATGAAGTAAAGAAATTACTTGATGCAGGAATCATCTATCCGATCTCCGATAGTGAATGGGTTAGCTCAGTTCATGTCGTACCAAAGAAAGGAGGAGTCACAGTAGTTAAAAACGAAAAAGGCGAATCGATAACAAAAAGAGTCGTGACTGGAAGTAGGATGTGTATTGATTATAGGAAGCTTAACAAGGCTACGCACAAAGATCACTTCCCGCTACCCTTCATAGACCAAATGTTGGAAAGATTAGCCAAACATTCATATTTCTGCTATCTAGATGGTTACTCAGGATTCTTCCAAATTCCCATCCATCCTGATGACCAAGAAAAGACTACATTCACCTGTCCTTACGGTACTTTTGCTTACCGCCGAATGTCGTTCGGACTCTGTAACGCTCCAGCAACCTTCCAAAGATGCATGATGGCAATCTTCGCAGATTTCATAGACAACATTATGGAAGTGTTTATGGACGATTTCTCGGTATGTGGACAAAGCTTCGAAGGATGCTTACAAAACTTAGAAATGGTACTAGAACGTTGCGTAAAAGTAAACCTCGTCCTAAATTGGGAGAAATGCCATTTTATGGTCCGACAAGGAATAGTTCTAGGACACGTCATATCAGATAGAGGGATTGAGGTAGACAAAGCTAAAATAGAGATTATAAAAGATCTCCAACCTCCAAAATCCGTACGAGAAATACGGAGTTTTCTAGGACATGCCGGTTTCTACAGAAGATTTATAAAAGATTTCTCGAAAATCACAAAACCTTTGACCGGCCTGTTAATGAAGGATGCTGAGTTCGTCTTCGACGACGACTGTTTAAAAGCATTCGAAACATTGAAATCAGCCCTTATCACTGCACCAATCATGCAACCACCAGATTGGAGACTACCGTTTGAAATCATGTGCGACGCGAGTGATTATGCTGTAGGCGCAGTTCTAGGACAAAGGAAGGACAAGAAGCTCCATGCCATCTACTATGCCAGTAGAACCTTAGATCCTGCCCAAATGAACTACGCTACCACAGAAAAGGAACTTCTAGCAATTATATTTGCGCTTGACAAATTCTGTTCTTACTTAGTAGGAGCAAAAATTATAATATACACAGACCACGCTGCCATAAGGTACCTTATAAGCAAAAAGGATGCCAAACCAAGACTATTGAGATGGATCCTATTATTACAAGAGTTTGACTTAGAAATCAAAGATAAGAAAAGAACCGAGAACGTTGTTGCAGATCACTTATCCCGAATAGAAGGCATCAGACACGAACCAGTACCGATAAATGACGATTTCCCGTACGAACGTCTGATAGCCAAATTAGAAAGTGACACACCCAATGCAATCTCGGAAGATCCAGAATTCAAAAAAACCGTAGAAGCCGTCTATGCCCAAGTCACATTACCTTGGTATGCTGACATCGTTAATTACCTCGCTGCAGGCGTGCTTCCACCAGATCTTACTTATCAGAAAAAGAAGAAATTCTTCCACGATCTGAAACACTATTATTGGGACGAACCCCTACTCTTCAAGAGAGGGGCCGACAACATATATCGTCGCTGTGTCCCAGAGGAAGAAATAGAAAATATTATTTCCCAATGCCACTCAGCACCATACGGTGGTCATGCTAGTACATCTAAGACGTGCGCTAAGATTCTCCAAGCCGGCTTATTCTAGCCTAATCTCTGGAAAGACGTTCACATCGTTGTGCAAAAGTGCGATAGATGCTAACGAACTGGCAACATCTCACGACGCGATGAAATGCCTCAGAAAGGAATCTTAGAGGTAGAAGTCTTCGACGTCTGGGGAATAGATTTCATGGGACCTTTCCCACCTTCTTTTGGAAATAACTACATACTCGTCGCTGTCGATTACGTGTCTAAATGGATAGAAGCCATAGCTGCTCCAACAAATGACGCACGAGTAGTAATCAAACTCTTCAAGAACACCATCTTTCCTAGATTCGGTGTACCTAGACTCGTCATTAGTGACGGAGGATCTCACTTCATATCACGAATATTCGATAAACTTCTCTCTAGATATGGAGTCAAGCACCGAGTAGCTACACCTTATCATCCGCAAACTAGCGGACAAGTATAGGTCTCGAACAGAGAAATAAAACAGATCTTGGAAAAGACTGTCGCTACCTCAAGGAGAGACTGGTCATCGAAACTACAGGAAGCTTTATGGGCTTATAGGACCGCATTTAAGACACCAATAGGTACTACCCCCTATAAATTAGTTTACGGTAAATCCTGCCATCTCCCCGTAGAGTTAGAGCACAAGGCCTTCTGGGCCATTAAGACACTCAACTTCAACTACACCGAGGCAGGAGAAAAGCGAGTCTTGAACTTACACGAGCTGGAAGAACTTCGATTAGACGCTTACGAAAATGCCCGTATCTACAAAGAACGAACTAAAAAGTGGCATGATAAACATTCAATCAGGAAACAATTCAGTGTGGGAGACATCGTATTGCTCTTCAATTCACGATTAAAACTCTTCCCAGAAAAACTAAAATCTAGGTGGTCTGGACCCTATGAAGTGACTAAAGTACTTCAGAGTGGAGCTGTTGAAATTACCGACAAGGCAAATGCACCGTTTATCGTAAACGGGCAACGTCTAAAACATTACAATAAGAACGACAACAGTCCTCAAATTAGCAATATAACATTGCTTGAGCTTCCGGCTCAAACACCAGAATAGCTTCTCACCAAGCTATCGTCAGGCTTTAGACGTTAAAAACAGCGCTTATTGGGAGGCAACCCAAATTCCCCTCGTTATTGCATTTCATTTTTCTTTAAAATTCTACTTTGAAAAATCCAACAAAAATCCTAAAATTACTACTACTTTCTACTTTCGTTCATTTTCGTACTTTTATTCTTATTTTATTTTTTCCCTTTTTGTCTTTTGTTTCTACCACTTTTCGTTTCTAAAAATCCTGACTTCAATTTCTTGTTTCAAACTTTTCAGGATTTTTAAAGTCTTCAAAATATTTCTTCTGTTTTCTCCGAATTACCTGCGAATATGGCCGAGTACGATTTCACAAAGGTTCACTTCAACGGACTCGCTCAAAAGGCAAGATTTGCAGCACTGACCGAAAGAGAATTCGCCTTAACGCTGTATTATGACAAGGCTACTATGGATAAACTAGGGATCACAGATAGCATTCAATACTTGTTCAATCAACTGGGTTGGGAGAACACTGCTCTGAAAACACGTTTCGCTACCTACAAGGATCTTACCTATGAATTCCTTAGCTCTTTCAGATACACACCCAACTATGGCTTTGGAACCCGCTCAGAGTTGATTACCTTCAGATTGTTTGGAATGGACCAAACTCATAGCCGGATGTCACTAGCTAACCTCCTAGGATTCCCTAGCGGACCGCATGTGTTCATCAGTGCAGAAGATGACGATATTGATTTGCAACTCGAGCACTTCTGGGGTCGAATCACAGGCGACTATCACTCTGAACCAGACAGAATGTACAATGATGACATTCATAACCCAGCCTTTAGGTACTTCCATAAGATACTAGCTCACACCTTGTTTGGAAAAGAAGAAAATATTACCACAGTGTCTAAGGAAGAGTTATTCATCATGTTCTGTGCTTCTCAGGGTCGGACAGTAAATGCAGTGCCTTTCATGATGAGATCCTTCAAACGCCTCACGCTGGAACCTCAGACACCTATCCTTATAGGAGGACTAGTAACAATGATAGCCCACGAGCTTGGCCTTAGATTCCATCTAAACGCCAGCACTCGTTTTGGTACCATCCGACCCATGAACATACAATTCTGCTTTAACAGGCGCATCTTAGGAACTATGGGACCTGGACCGTATGAGTACCTTATTAACGAAAAACCAGTACAGCTATTCACACTGCCTGATCATCTGATGACAAGCATCCACAACAAGGATAACTGGCTCTATGAATTGGATGAGCCTATGGGACCTCCTTCACCACAGTCAACACCCCAGAACTATATGTATGACAGTGACCACATTTCTGAGGCACACGATTACATGTACTTTGAGGACGCCGCCTCTGAAAATGAAGTAGACCCTATGACTCCTCCACACTACAATACTTATCCTGAGCCTATCCCTGAGGAAACCACCGACAAAATGGATACCGTGTTACTCAGATTGGACGACGTTGATAAAACTCTGACGAATGTAAAAGCTGATATCGCAAGCGTGCACAGTGACCTGGTAGGCTTCATGGATCTAGTCTGCGACCAACTCGACTACTATTCACGGAAATTTGATGAGTTGAAGGCACGGAAAGATTAGTCATTAGCTCGTAGCAGTAGTTTCAGTTTAGTCTAGTCTAGTTTAGTTTAATCTACTCATTTGAAATTTTTGCATTGTTCGTTTCATTATGTACTACATACAATTGTTTCCATTTTATGTTATTTCAATTCTAGTTTTGTTCAATTATTCTGTTTTCGCATTATTTATTGATTGTTGGCTGTTATATTACATCACCGTAGCAATACTACGCTTTAAAATCACCACGAGTACGCCCACAAAGCAAAATTCTGCGTTCTGCAGATTTTGCTGTTGTAACGACCGTCACAGCCCCATGACGAGCGTCACACGGGTGACGACCGTCACACCTTTGTGACGACCGTCACGCAGCCCAGAACTGCAATCTGATATAGCAGGGGTCGTGTTCCTTTCCACTCCCCCCATTATCACTTTCAAACTTCCAAAACTCATACCCCACTACGATTTTCGTTCTCCCCAACTAAACTATAAACCTCAACTCCAAATCCAACCTCCAAACCACCGTTCTGCCACATTTCCCTCTCTTCCGAAAAACCCCAAAACCTCTGAAACCTCTCCATCTCCAACAATGGCCGGAAACGCAGATATCAGCAACATTTCCTTCCCAGAGGGCGAGTTAGGCGAGAGACAACGAGCACAGTACATTGCATTTCATCAGAGGTCACTCCAACCAACTCACTACCCGCACCTTCCATCACTTATGGAGCTCGGACTCCTCGAAGGTGTAACCTGGATGCTTCAACGAGCAGGCATCTGGAACCTCTACTCCAACCCCCAGCCAACCTACGAACATCTCACCCTTGAGTTCTTGAGTTCGATCTCATACATCACCAGCAGCGGCGAACTCAACCAGCACTCAGGTGCCGCTTGCTTCCGGATGTTTGGCGTTAACTATCAGATGCACCAAAACCAGATTGCCGGCATCCTACAGCTACCCCGCGGCGACAACGCTCATCGCCGCATCACTGACCAGTTCCAGCACGAAGCCTTCGCGCTGTGGTATCAGTTGACCGACCTCAATGCCGATGGTTGGGACTCCCTGCACGCCACTCACATCCATAACCCCGCCATCAGATACTTCCACCGGGCACTGAGTAACACTATCTTCGCCAGAGACAGCAACCACAAAGTGAACTCCAAGGAGCTCTTCTTTCTGCATTGCGTCTTCAACAATGAATCGGTCAACGCCGCCCCGTTCCTGCTGGCTCACATTCAGGCCAACTGCAACCGTGGCTCGAAGCCATTCTACTTTAGCGGGATTGTCACGGCGATTGCACTTGGGCTAAACCTTGGCGACCGCCTCCAGCACCTCCAGTCCATCCCCTCGGTGTTCCTTGACACCGACCACTGCAGGGCCTCCCATCTCATCCGCTCCCGAGCTGACGGGAAATATCATCCGGTTGTGCGTGGCAAGACCGTCAGAAGCATCATCCTTCCGTCCCGCACCCGCATCCATCCTGAGGACCGTACCAACTGGTTGTTCGACCTCACTGCCCCTCCTGCTGCTGCTGTTCCTACTCAGGATCCCACTCATGATTCTGAAGATGAAATCCAAGCTGAGTTGGACAGGTCCGAGCAGCCAGAGGCATCGCAGCCTCCTCCTCCAGTAGGTACATCATCCCGCCGCCGCCGTCACCATCCCGTGCCCGACTACACCGAAGAGGACCTCCGTCGCTCCCTAGACCAGCAGACACAGATACTCACGATGCTGCAGCAGCAGAACCAGCGAGCTGACCAGTTCGAAGCTTGGCACCAGACTCAAATGCAACAACTTCACACCGGCCAAGCTACGATCACTGAGAGTCTAGCGAATCTGACCCTGCAGGTCGAAGGACTCCAAGACACGGTCTACCACACCGGAGCCATGAGCTATGAGGACAGAGTAGCCCTTGCTAGAGCCAGAGGACGCCAGCGTGGACGTGACAGGCCCCGAGACTAGATTTTTATTTTTTTCCTTCATTGTTTACTATATTTCAGTTCTTTGTATTTTCATTTTCAGTTGTATCTCCCTCTCGCATGCTTCAAGAATCAGTGAGGACACTGATCGAGATAGTGTGGGAGCGGAGCCTTATTTCCACTGTATTTTGAACTTCCCTTATTTCCTGTATTTCCATTTCACTACACTTTGAATTCTGGTAATATCTATTTTTACACTTTCTATTTCTAGCAAATAAAGCGCGTCTATATATTTTTCACGTTACGCAAACTATCCCCACATTATTCAACGTAAACAAAAACTTTCACTTGTTCCTCAAAAGCAAAAGCATCACGAGAATGCACCTGAGTTCAAACCGAGCTTTGAAACTCCGAGGAAACGACAGTTCTAACAAAACCAGTATCGTCCAGACACCTTAGATCTTTAGTTTATGTGAGTCGGTTTCACCGCCTACGTGTACCAAAGTCTCAAGTGTCTACGCAAGCTCAACCCCAAGTAGTTTATACTAGCAGTCAGCACCATCCTAAAAACACCTCTAAGCGAGCGACCGATGCAAATAAGTGTATGATCTCCAAAAAAGATGAAAAATCATGAAAAGAGAGCTAAAAAAGCCCAAGAATATAAGATATGTTTCCTTCTAAGTTAGGTGCTCCTCACCCGAGCATTTAGCCCAACGACACGAAAAACTCATTGAAAAATCAATGACACCAAATTATGATCAATGAAGAAAATCAAAAACAAAAACGAGATCATATTCACTAACAGGTCGACTTGCCATGAGAGTGTGCGGACAACGGGCTTAATGTGATTGCGCTAGAACAAACAGGGTGAACTTGCCACGAGAACCTTGACACCAAGATACGGTAGCATGACTGAGACCGATTTGCATAAAAGGGAGACCTCCGGAGACTCGTAGTCCAGTGTCATCGTGATACTCATCTTGTTCCTACCAAGAATCCCGGTTTTTCCAAACTCTGCGAACGAAGAAGCAGCCTTGTGCTTGCCGACTTTTCCACGTTTTACTTGAGGACAAGCAAAGATTCAAGCTTATGGGAGTTTGATAACACGAAATCATATAGATATTTTCATGCATATTTCAACTAAAGTCTAACCGTTTTCGATACGATTTCGGGTTATTTCCGTGTATTTGTCTGATGTTTTGCAGGTATTCAACGATCACGTCTAAACAAGGCAACATGAAGAAAAGAAGCAATCCCAGATGAAATATGGACGAAAAAGGAGTGAAAACACAATGAAAAGCGCAGCAGACAGTTTTTGCTGATGTGACGACCGTCACAGATGCATGACGACCGTCACACCTTGTGACGACCGTCATGCAGGCAAAAACGCCCCACTCAGATTACACGTCAAAAGAGCAGTTCCAATTCCCATTAAATGGTCCACTACTCCCTAAATTATCTTCCTCAAGGTCCATCATCCTCAGAGGTAACCGTTGGAATTCCACTTCTATAAAAAGGGAAGCAGGGGACTTCAGAAAGGGAGCTGCATTCATACCACGAAGTGCTGCCAAATTTAATTTCCAGCAAATTTACTTTCAGTTATTATTTGTATCCATTTCTCCAGTTTTATTTGTATCCCTTTCCTTTATTTACCTTTCCATTTTACTCATTCCCATTTCCGCTCTTCTGTAATTGTTACTGCACTGTACGATCGAATTGGAACTAAAGACAGAATCCTGCCAACATCTGTGGAGGATATGCCCAAAGGCCAATTGGCATTATTTACAGGTTTTCATTTTGATCGACTTCTATTTTATCATAATGCAATTTATTATTTATTATTATTATTTATGTTTTGCTTTTCTAAATTCCATGTCTAGCTAAACTTAGGTAATCGATATGTAGTAATAATTCGAATGGGACTTGATAACTCTTGTTTGAAAACTTTCTTTTCACAAAAATAACCTATGGTCTAAGTGTTTAAAATTTATTTACGAAATAAACTTCGTCGCGAAAGCGAGAACTTATTTTAAAGTAGTTTTGCCACGAAAGTGGGAAATTAATTAAGATACGAACCAACAAGCGAAAGCTGCGGTAAGGTCAGATAGTAAACACTAGGCATTTGTTTTAATAACAGCGAAAGCACTTTAAAACGAATTAGAACTTAGAGATTTCCAAAAAGTAATTTTAACCCCGAACGGGATACGAAAGTGTACGTTTGGCCCTTAGGATTATGATTAGCGTCAATAACCATTGTGAGACGAGAGTCTTCAAATCTCTATTTTCTGCTTAAATGAACTGTGAAAACTATTTCATACACCAGTAAATTATCAAGTTCCTGAAGAACATAATTACTACGTATCGATTTAATTAATTAAAAATCCAAACAGTAATCTTAGTTCCCCTTTTAGTGACAACCTTATTCCCTTAAAACATATTCTACCTAGCTAAACATAGTAACTCCCGAGAACACTAGTTTGATTACGAGTCCCTGTGGGATCGATATCTTTTATTACTACGCGATAGACTGTGCACTTGCAGTTAGTTGTATTAGACATAGATAGTCGCGATCACCTACGGGGGGACATTCAAAGATTCCATTCAACAGACAATGGAAGTCGTGTATGAGGTATGCGACCAAGTTGTGGAATATGAGGGGTTCTGCACTACCGCTCATTTTCCTATTGAATAATTATAACCCTTCAAGGCAGCTCTCGAGGGGATTTAAGAGGGTGGTTCGAGTACTTCGGCATCAGACGTTAATACTTGATTGCTTCTTCCTTTTCTTTGTATTGTTTTTTTCTTTTTTCTTTAATGTTTTTTAGGTCATTGTGCCTCAGATGTAATGACAATATTTATATAATAAAATATTTTTATCTTAGTGAGTTGTGCTTTATTTAACTTTGAGTTATGTATTTTATTATTGTTGTGATGCACTTCTGGTTGCTTGCAAGTTATTGCAGTGTCAGGGTTTTCTCAACATCCGTGCAATGTAGAGTTTGTTTGCTTTAGGGGAAATACATAGTCCATCGGTGGGTCTCAAGTCTGCACCATGGAAGTTGCAAAGTGTTGTATGTTTTAGGTGTGAGGGCCCTTATGACTTGCCTTTAGGAGGAAAAGAGATGTTTTGTTGCTTCAGAGTACCTAGAGTTCCCTTTGAACTTCCTCGACAATAGTCTCTTATACTTCATGGTTTAGCGCATTAAATGTTGTTTGCTACCATGTTTAGTAGTTGTGTTTATTCGCTGTAAATATTGTCTACTAATTTAGTGTATTTCATTTGATGTAGTTAGAATCCATTAAATCAGTATGTATTTGTTTGTTGTAATTAACAATCATTGAATCAGTGTATTATGCTCCACATCTCAGAGGACAGTTCCTCGACCAAGGGTAAGATCCATGTCCCTGCCCCTGAGTTATGGCTTGGATCAAGGTGGACGTCACTAGGCTCCACCACTTAATGCCCTTAGATTGAGTAGATCCGGGGGGGGGGGGGTGCGTCAGTTATGTTGTGAAGACTTCTCCTTAGACGTGAAACCCGTCTTAAAATTATATTTTTACTTGCATTCTTATTCAAATTCCAAGCACATAACCGATAGGTCGCATCGAGAAAAACTATTTTATAGCCTTTCTCATAGCCCCATCTCCACCTGTTACAACTGCTTTTGGGTATTTATCTTCCATACACTCTAAAAAACACCTCAACAACCACTTATATGTCTCTGTCATTTCATCTAATACCAATGCATCGCCAAAAATAAATGTCTGAGAGTGGTGGTTATACCCTAGAAATATAATCAATGAGTAGTTGTATTTGTTCTTCTTGTAAGTTGTGTTGAATGCAACCGCATCACCAAAAACCAAAATAGTCAGATATGATGCTCCCATCAGCCCAAAAAAGAGACTTCATCCATCCATCACTCTTGACAGCATATTCAACATATATCATGAGATCAATAAATGAATTTACATTTAGATGATTAAAAGAAGCAACAACATCACCATCTTTAATAATAATAATACGCTTTTTTTTAATCAAACTAATTGTACAAATACTTCTTTGTAAACCCAACACCAGCATATCCACCTTTCTAAGGAACCATGTACCCCATATATGATGCTCGTTTGCAGTGCTGGGAAAGAATATGAAATGACAAATGAACACGATGAATAACTTTAGTTTGTTCAATAATGGCGGATGCAAACGAAATTGGGGTTTCAAGTGAAATGAGTAAGATGAATATGATATTGATGTTCGTCTGAAGTGTTGGGAAATAATATGAAATGACAATGAGCATGATGAATTTGAGCCATCAAGAGTTGTTTTAATTGATTTTCACAATAACAATTAAAGTTAAATTTAAAATAAAAAAAAAACAATATAAAAATTGGGGTAATTTGTCACTTTTAATATGTTGGAGACTTGATTGCAATATTAATAAATACGAGGATACATAGTAAGTGCTACCTACCATATAATCAATGTGACCCTGACTAAGTCAACAATGCTTCCTCATTGGTCAGATTAGTGACTTCACCAAAAAAAAGTCATTTTTGAGACTTCACCACAAAGTTTTCCTTTTGAGAAACTTTAAGAAGGAAGATCACCATGACATTTGTTTTATCTCCCTCATCTTAACTATTATTGTTTTTAATTTATGGGTTAAATAATTTTTTTCCCCTCTAAATAACCCATCATTCAATTTTAGTCCATATAAAAATTTTCTTCGAATAATATTTCTCCTAAAGTTTTACATCCACACTTTTGGTCTTTTTCGTCTATTTGCTCTAACGAAAGTTAACGTGACACTTCACGTCACTTAAAGTCAACCTTTTTCTTGACTTAAAAAAAATGTAGTAGATTGTAAAGGTTACAAACATCCATAAATTTATTGATTTTGATTCTATCTTCCACCCCAAAAATTGACAAGTATGTTCAAAATTTGCTCAATGTATATGTCTTTAGTGATTCTAGTCCTTCTATTAAGATACTTTTGGATCAATTCTTGGAGTGTTTAGGAATGTATGGTTTCGAATTGGATTCGCAAGTTTTTAATTATATTTTGAATAGTTTTGTTAGAGCTAATAAGATTATTACTGCTTTTGAGTGTTTTAGAACTATGTTAGATCATGATGTGGTTCCTTGAGTACCAATTATGAATATACTTTTGGCTACAATGGTTAGGAGGAACTTGATTCGTAGTGTACACCAACTGTTTGATGAAATGGTTGTGATAGGAATGTATGGTGATTGTTATACTCATGTGCTTATGCATGCATGCACACCAACTATTTGATGAAATGGTTTTGACTATTTGAAGGTAGATTACATCACACATAACACTTCAAATAGTACATTTATGTCAATTCTGAACTCAATTATGATGTGCCAGAAACATAGGATTTTGGTTTCATGTTGTTAGAGATCTCTAATTTTCAACATGTTCAACATAGTCTATTTAATTCACAACAAGGTGTATTTAATTGTTTACAAGCAACTCAAGATAGAGCTGATATAATATGCTTGTCACAATCACTTCACGCTGCATATTTTTTCCTAGTATTGCCTTATGTTTAGTCAAGAGACCGGTTTAATAAGATGTCAACATTGAAAGAAATTGTTAGGGAAGTCTGTGCCTCTAGAAGAAGATTTGTGCCTCTATAATCTCTCAACAAACATATAAAACCAACAAGGTTAAAGATTGTTTTCATACCGAATATACTCTTACAACAAAAACTTGCATATATAAGTCAAGGGACCGGTCAAATAAGATGTCAATGTAAACATAAACTGTTAGGGAGGTTCATGCCTCTAGAAGAAGGTGGGTGCAATGTTGTTTAACAATTTTTGGTCCAGTTCTTATCCATGCATGTTTTTGGCTAGCCAATTCAAATTTCAAAGGTAGTGCTTTAGTTTGCAATGAAGCAAATTATGGAAAACAAACACAAGGTTATTAGGTGAAAGCAATGACAATGACTTTAATCTTTTCAATGTATGATAAAGTTTTTGGCTAGCCAATTTAAATTTTAAAGGCAGTGAGTAACACAACAAATTATAGAAAACAGAAGCAAGGTTATAAGGTGAAAGCAATGGCATAGACTTTAATCTATCTACGGAAAATAAATGTATCTATATGCGAACCGAGATTACAAAAACAATGAATGAAAGAAAGCACTTTTTTCTTAGACATACTATCGAACACCTTACTTGTAGAATCGTAATCTACGCATTATGAGTAGACATGAGCTGCGTGGTTCAGAAACACCAAATTGCCTCGAACGATCAATTAAACCAGATTTTAAAACATGCCCGTGAATGCAATTGGCTTGTTTCAGAAACTCATTTTCCACATAGGACTTTAAGAGATCAAATGGTTCATATGGTTTTGGTGACATGGTTCTCTTTGGAAATAATAAAATAATAAAACATATTTTTCATACTAGAAAGTTGCAAGTACATTGGAGGATTTTGTGAACATAACCAAATGTAGAGAATGGGGACTTAGGTTGTAAAAAATTTATCCATGTGAAAAATGGGGTTAGAAGAAGAAGAGCAACATGAACATGAAGGAAAAAAAACAAAATTTAAGGAAGTTTGTAATCCCACACTCTTGTTTCCTCAATCTAGAAGTCTGCACCATCATCTTCCTCAATCTTTTTCCCTTTCTGCACCATCATCTTGAACCTTATTGCACTATCATCTTCCTCAATCTCTTTCCCTTTCTGCACCATCATCTTGAACCTTATTTCACTACCATCTTTAACCTTATTGCACCATCATCTTCCTCAATCTCTTTCCCTTTCTACGTCATCATCTTGAACCTTGTTGCACCATCATCTTCCTCAATCTCTTTCCCTTTCTACGCCATCATATTCCTCACCCTCTTTCCCTTTCTCTAAAACCATTTTATTCACTCTTTCTATTATAATACAAATGTGGAAAAGAATGAAGTTACTACACAATAATAGAGAAAAGGAGTAGAAATCAGCATTGTAATATGTTGTGACCAACAATACCAATTAACAAATTCTTGATTGAGATACAAATTTTATTGATGAAAAATGAAACTATTAGGTTAGCAAAGAGAGAGAAGAAAGAATAAAGGATACAAAAGGAGAATATGATTTTGGGCAAACTGTTTTTTATTCACTTACTCAATTAGGTTACAAATGATTATAAGTGAATAACACAATTGGTCTTTCTTAATAACCTAAGGGATCTAGCCTATTTATAGGCTACTAAGATAACTTAATTAACAAGCTAACCTAAAAAATTGGATCCATAACACAAGGACCAATTCGACAATACATTTTGAAATTATATACTAGAACTAACTTCAACTACAACATGTAAAACTTTGACTCCTGCCGAAACCTGAAAGTTATCCCTACTGATAACATCCTCGTTGACAACACTAGACTTTGATCCAATATCTAAAAAATCTCCACCTTTGAACAAACTATACAATAACAGTGAATAAACTAGCTTTCATCATGTAGCTTTATCAACTGAATACAGTGGAAAAACTTGCAGCTCGACAATGTCTTGGTAATCATATCAACAACATTGTCAT
Organism: Lathyrus sativus; assembly: GCA_963859935.3. Classification (NCBI taxonomy): domain Eukaryota; kingdom Viridiplantae; phylum Streptophyta; class Magnoliopsida; order Fabales; family Fabaceae; genus Lathyrus; species Lathyrus sativus. The sequence goes on from OZ012737.1 coordinate 44,041,330, forward strand.
TAGTTGAAACCTTTAGCACTTGAACTTCTCCATGCTCAATTATCTCTCTGACGAAGTTCAGCCTCACATCGATGTGCTTAGTTCACTCATGATAGACTGAATTCTTCGACATGTGTATTGCACTTTGACTATCATATTTAACAGTGATAACTCGACCTTGAAGTTTCTGCTCCTTTGTAAAACCTTCAAGCCACAATGTTTATTTCACGGCTTCAGTGAGGGAAATTTATTCTTCTTTAGTGGTTGATAAGGCAACAAACTTCTAAAGTGTCACTTTTCAACTGATTGTTGTGTCGAACATAGTGAACACATATCCAAAAATAGATTTTCTGGAACCCATACAACCTGCATTATTAGAGTCAACATATCCTTTGATTTCAAATTTCCTATCATCACCACATGCTCCACCATAAATCAAGACTCTATTTAGAGACCTATTTATGTACCTAAGAATCCACTTTAAAGCCTTCAAGTGCGCCTTTCCAGGATTGGCCATATATTTGCTTACAAGGTTCACTCCATATGCTATGTCTGGCCTTAGGCATACCACAACATACATCAAAGAACCTACTATACTAGCATATAGAATGCTACTCATATAGATTCTTTCAGTTTCAGTACTCGGACTTTAAGTAGTACTAAGCTTAAATTGAGGATTTGTCGGAGTCACAACAAGCTTTAAATTCGACATACCAAACTTGTCGAGAGTTTTTCGTAGGTATGTCTCTTGAGATAAGCATAATTTCAACTACTTTCTATCTCTCCGGATGTCAATCCCAAGAATCCTGGTGGCAGCTCCCAGACCCTTCATTTCGAACTCCTTACAAAGTTCAGCCTTTATCTCCATTACATCGTCGACAATGTTGCTAACTATGAGGATATCATCCACATCAAGCAACAAATAACATGTGAGTTTCCAGGTTAAAATCTGAAGTAAACACAATGATCAAACTGGATCTTAGTGAAACCAATGTGTGCCATGAATTTGTCGAATCTCCTGTTCCACTGTCGAGGAAATTGTTTCAGGCCATACAAAGACCTATTCAGATTGCACACACAATCTTCCTTATCCTTTTCTGCATACCCTTCAGGTTGCCGCATTAGGATCGTTTCATCTAGATCACCATACATGAAGATTGTCTTCACATCCATTTGTTCAAGTTCTAGGTCGAACTTCGCCACCATGGCTAACAACATTCTAATGGATCTATACTTTACAACAGGTGAGAACATATCATTGAATTCGACACCTTCTTTCTGACTGAACCTCCTATCAACCAATTTTTCCTTAAAGCGCTTCGACATCACTCATTTGATTCCGTCCTAGACCTTGAAAATTCACTTACAACTGACTAACCTGGCTCCTGCAGGTTTCTCAATTAGCTCCCAAGTGTTATTATCATGAAGATATTTCATCTCGTCATCCATGGCTTTTCGCCATTCAGTCTTATTTTGACTCCTCATAGCTTCTTCGTAGTCTCTAGGTTCTTCCTCAAGTACATCACTTGCAGAGATTAAGGAAAAAGCTATAAGATCTGCATAACTAAGTCTCTGAGGTAGCTTGATGACTCTTTTTAACCTATCTCTTTCTAATAGGTAGTCATCGACAGTTTCCTCAGTCTCTTCATCATTTTGCTCTTCTTCTTCGACTTTATCTGGGTTATGCACTTCAGCATCACTATGCTCCACCTCAACAGGAATATCTACCTTTTACAGCTCCTCTTTAGATATTTCTGCATTTCGACCAACATCACCAATTTTCTTGAACGTTATCTCAACTTCATTGAAAATTACATCACGACTTGTGATACACCTTCTGTGACCTGATTCTAAGCACCACAACCTATATCCTTTTACTCCCTCAAGATATCCAAGAAACATGCATCTTAGAGCTCTAGGTTCGACCTTGTCTTGTCTAATGTGAGCATAGGCTAAACAACCAAATACTCTCAATTTATCGAGATCTGGTGGTTGACCCGACCAAACTTCTTCAGGTGTCTTCATTCCCAAGGCAGTCGAGGGACGTCTATTTATCAAATAAGCTGATGTCGAAACAGCCTCCGCCCAAAACACCTTCTTCAATGCAAGACTAACCAACATGCATTTAACCTTTCAAGGATTGTTCGATTGAATATCTCAACTAAGCCATTTTCTTGAGGAGTACCTGCTACAGTATTATGCCTTACAATCCCATACTCGAAACAATAGTTGTCAAAAGCTTATTGCAAAACTCAAGGCCATTGTCGGTTCTCAACCTCTTGACCTTTCTGCCAGTTTGAGTTTCAATCAGAACCTTCAAACTTTTGAAATTCTCAAAAGTTTCATCCTTAATCTTCTGAATGAATACCCATATTTGTCTGGAATAGTCACCAACTTTGGATAGAAAATACCTTGCACTTGAATGTGAAGGATTCCTTGCAGGCCCCCAAAAATCAGCATGAATGTAATCAAGGGATTCATGTATTCTTTGTTTACCTTTGTTAAACTTCAACCTATTGTCGGTTCTCAACCTCTTGACCTTTCTGCCAGTTTGAGTTTTGACCAGAACCTTCCAACTTTTGAAATTCTCAAAAGTTTCATCCTTAGCCTTCTGAATGAATGAATACCCATATTTTTTCTGGAATAGTCATCAACTATGGATAGGAAATACCTTGCATCTGAATGTGAAGGATTCCATGCAGGCCCTCGAAGATCAGCACGAATGTAATCAAGGGATCCATATGTTCTTTGTTTATCATTGTTAAACTTCACCCTACAGGATTTTCCAAATACACAAGGTTCACAAAACTCAAACTTCTCGACTTTGTCACCACCTAGCAGGTTCTGTTTCCCCAATTCTACCAGGTCTCTTTCGCTGACATGGCCCAATCTCATGTGCAGTAATTATGTCTTCAACACCAGTTTCATGGATGAAAAATTTGTTGAACCACTTACAACCTCAGCGTCAAGGGTATACAAGCCTTGTTTCTTCATGCCTCTCAAGACTTCCTATGACCCCTTCATGACTTTCAAGATACCTTGCTCTCCTTTGAAGACATATCCTTTCTTGTCGAATTCACCAAGAGAAATTAAATTCCTCTTAAGATCAGGTACATACCTAACACCAGTCAATAGCCTTATTGAGTCATCATGGAACTTGAATCTCACAGATTCAATACCTACAAATTTGCAAGCTTTATTGTTTCCCAACAATACTGATCCACCATCTTGATCAAATAATTCTTCAAACACATTCTTGTTTGGAGTTATATACTAAGTACATCCTGAATTCATAATCCACTCTTTGCAAGAGTTTCTGCTCGACACCACAAGGACATTAAATGATTCATAATCATCTTGCATAATAGTTGCATTATCCTTACCTCCATGATTATTCAGGTGCTCAGGATACATCTTTCTTGTATGACCCTCCTTCTTACAGTGATAACACTTAATCTCAGAAATATCACCACCATAAAACTTCTGCTGAGTTTTACCTTTCTTCTTCTCGAACCTACCATCATTTCTCGAGAATTTTCCTTTGACGGACAACCCTTCGCTAACTGATGATGGTTTATGCTCCTTTCTTTTGTTCAAATCCTTAGAATACAAGTTTGCTTGAACTTCTTCAAATGTCAGAGACTCTCTTCCATACAAGATGATTTCTTTGAAGTGAGCATGAGACTTAGGTAAAGAACACAACAATAACAACGCTTGATCTTCGTCATTGATGGTAACATCAATATTTTCAAGATCAAGAATCAGCTTGCTAAATGCATCCAACTGCTCCATCAATGCTTTATCTCCATTCTTCTTGAATGAATACAAAGCTTGCTTCAAGTACAAACGATTCACCAAAGACTTTGTCATATACAATCCTTTGAGTTTCAGCCAAACACCGACTTCTGTCTCCTTCAAAACATGCTTGAGAACCTTATCACCAAGACTCAAAACAATGGCATTGTGGACTTTCTCGATCATTGTTGTCTTATCCTTCTCCACCAGTGCAGCATCCATGGCATCTTCTTCCTTTAATGCTTCTAGCAAACCATGTTGAACAAGAAGGGCTCGCATCTTCAAGCGCCATAAATCGAAATCATTAACTCCGGTGAACTTCTCAATTTCAAACTTTATTGACGAAATCTTTCTCCACGCTCACCACACTAGTTTGTTATGACAAACAATACCAATTAACAAATTCTTGATTGAGAAACGGAGTTTCTTGATGATCAACAAAACAGTTAGGTTAACAAAGAGATAAAAGAAAGAATAAAGAAGAAAGAAGGAGAATATGATTTTGGGCAAACTGTTTTCTATTCAGTTACTCAATTAGGTTACAAATGATTACAAGTGAATAACACAATTGGCCTCTCTCAACAACCTGAGAGATCTAGCTTGTTTATAGGCTACTAGGTTAACTTAATTAACAAGCTAGCCTAAACAATCAGATTCATAACACAAGGCCCAATTTGACAATATATTTCAACATTACATTATAGAACTAACTTCGACTACACCATGTAGAACTCAAACATCAGCATGTAAACCAGCTTCGACTTCATGCTTGACTCATATCGAAACCTGAAAGTTATCCCTACTGATAACATCCATGTCTACAACACTAGAGCTTAATCTAATATCTCACACAGTCAATTAATAGAAAAAAAATCAAGAATAATCATGATAATCATCACTGTTTTGAACTGAATTGAAATAACATAGCAGACTTGTTCAATCTATAAAATATTAAGAATAATCACGATGATTGAATATAACAGGAGAGTTACACCCATTAAAACATACCACATGACAATTGTCATTGCTTATCATACTTAACAGATGTCGCACTGCATTTTCATCTTTACCTACAAATACTATATTTCGTTGTTATTGCATAATCTTTCCTAGAGCAGATGCTAGTAATGGGTGATGACCAGAGAAAAAACGGAATATAAGAGATGACAAGAAGTAATGGATGGATACATTACATACAACTTACAACTGACCAATCCTGAGTTTTTTTTTTTTTACTAAACCAAAAATTGGGATAAAATTTATGTAACCTAATACGTTATACTTGGACATTAGAAATTAGAAAGCATAAGAATTGATTGAAAGGATCCGAAGTAGCATCCTAATCAAACAAAACTTTCACCTGTTTCAATTGCATAAGGTGGAAAACATTTTGAGCTTTTCCAATATAGATATTACTTGATATTTTTTCCCATGGACATTGTTTGAAAACAAACTGTATTATCTTGGCTACAAAGTTGGGCATGGATAGCAACATCATTTATTTGCTTTTAAAGGTGAAGTTGTTGTTTGTTGTTGTTTGAAATGCTGAGGAATTTGAGTTTGTTAAATCAGTGGTATTTATTGTTTGAATTGCAGCTTGAGGAATTTGAGGTTGTTAAATCAGCGGTAACTATTGTTTGAATTGCAGCTTGAATGAGGATCCGGCTTAAGTAACTTTCCAGCGGAAAAGACACCATAACCTTGGATAAATTCTCATCATACGATAAATCCAATGGTTTCATATTAGTTTACAATTTTTTCTTTTATTTTTTTGTAAAATTTAGTTAACAGCAACAACACCAAGCTCACACACCACTTACCACCTATGAAGCACGGACACCTCTAGAAGTAGGTGTGTCCCAGTGTCCGACACTTGTATGACACTCGTACGACATGTGTCGGAAAAGTCAAAGTGTCAGAAAAGTCAGACAAGTGCTCCACTAAAAGGTGGATTTTTTTGTTTCGACACTCTTTGAATCAATGGTTGACACTCATAACACACGTTAGACAATTTAGACAAGTGTTTCAAACAAAAATTTGTCTTTTTCTTTGCTTCAGCACACCTTTATACATATTTTGGAAAAATCTCACACAAATTTAAAATTTTTAAACGTGTTTTTAAGCTATGTTACCAATATTTAATAAAAAATTAAAGACATTAATTTTGATTATAATATTTTCAATTTTTAAATTATAGATGGATAAATAAATCTCAAATAATCTCTTATATATATATATATATATATATATATATATATATATATATATATATATATATATATATATATATATATATATATATATATATATATATATATATATATATATATATATATATATATATATATATATATATATATATATATATATATATATAGGTGTCGGTGTCCTATGTTTTAACATTATCGGTGTCAAAATGTCCGTATTGTGTCGTGTCCTGGTGTCCGCGTCGGAGTCCTTGGTAGCTTACCACCTTCTTTCCTCCATTTCCACAACACCATTAAGCCACCCTAAAAACACCCATCACCAAACACTTAACAAACTCCATCAAGACCTCAACAATCAAACAACATTTGCAAACCTGTAAAAAGAAACAAAAAAAAGTAGAACAACCAAGGAAACAAAACAAAAAGAAAATGAGATCAAAACGTGAAGCTCGTCGGATCCGCACACGAAAACAAGCATCACCCAGATACAATTCGAAATCGCGCATGAACCTCACCAATGCAATTAGACGATCGCGTATCACCGTCGGTGTCGCCGTCTCATATCGCCGCCACCATTATGTTCATCGTCACTGTCGTTGCCTCCAACGTACTCATACTCACCGTCATCGTTTTGTGGGTTGTGCATGTTGTTGTTGCCACGCCGGTGCGTTCAAATTCACGATAATTTCTTAATTGCAAGATTTGTCCACCCATCCTGTCAAACAATTTCTTAATTGCAAGATTAAGTGGATTATGTATAAAAATTTATTGTTGACTTCTAAGTGGTTCTCCTTTTTAAAATTAGTGTAATAACAATTTACTTCGATTAGTGTAATAACAATTCATAACACTGTCATAATATACAAAAAAAAATACAAACTTAATGATCTATTAACTTCAATCAGTGTAATGCTGCAGCGTCTGCTTCGTTAAGTGGTGCCTACATTAAAAAAAAAATACTAATTAACATATGATAAGTTAAATTAAGGATAGTTAATTTTTCAAATGAAAGTTATATTACCATCAAAAGCTTTGTAAAATTAAATTGAACTTTGTCGGAGCTCATAAGCTGAGTCATATGACTTGTTAGTTCTTTATCCTAAAATAATAATATAAAATTAATATTATTAATAATACATGTAAAATTAAAATAAACGATTTACTAATTAAATTATACACCTGGGAGGCTTGAGTACATGGTTGTCTTGTAGGTGGAGCTTTTTTCTTTGCAATAGATTGTTTTTCAACCCAACTTTTATGTCGTTTTTGTGATTGTCTCTTTAAGCGAGTACGTTTCTTGAATCCCTTTGGTAGAATAACATTAGAACTTGGAAATATCGGGTTATGATGGCTATGATTTTCTTGTGAGTGACGTTCAATTACTTTCGTATGCCTGAGATCGACAGTTTCATCAACAATTTTGAGGTCCCCCTCTTCACATGCTGCTGCCACCTTTATGAATTTAAACACAACATGTCTGAACATTCGTGTTCTAGAAAATTTTGGATCGACTTCAACATCTTTTCTCCTAGAATCTTGCACGATTCCGTAACGAGCTTGTTTTGTCCACCTCCTTAAAATATACTCATGAGGAATGTTCTTAACATCATTTGCTTCAAGCACTTTCAATGCATGTGAGCAAAGTATGCTAAAGGTCTCAAATTTTCTACAACTACAAGTGATGAAAATTGAAGCATGATCATATGACACTCCAATATATTTCTTGGTTCTCCATAGAAATGACATATTCACATAAAGTGTGAGACTCATTTCTCACTGATATCGACAAAGCTAAAAATTGCATAAACTCCCTTTGAAACAACTCAAATACAATGTGTGTATATACTTTTCTCATTTGTATTAGAATTGGTGACATCTCATATATTAACCTTGTAAGCTTATGTGAGGACTCGTACTCACACCTTAATTCATTTCATCTCTTCTCTTCAACAACTCGTTCAAAATGTTTAAAAAATTGTATTATACCCACATTTGATTTCATACAAGATTTGAAGTGAGCATTCAAACTTTCACTGATTTGAGTACTTCTCATGCCAGGTGTTAATGTTTCCTTCATATAACATGACGCCCATTTCTTTTTTATAGCATAAACAGATTTGATCCAACTATTTTCATGAACATTATAGTCGTTGATTAAGTTGATCCAAGTTGTTTCAAAATCTGCTTCAATGTCAATATCATACATGCATTTTTTAAAATCTCTTAAAAAATAACTTCCTCCTTTCATCAGGTTTCCAAGGTGTTTAATTACATTTTGCAATAAGTGCCAAGTGCATAAGCTATGGTGAGTCTCAAGCATCACTTCAACAAGTCCTCTGGCCATTGCTTGATCTTGATCAGTGAATATAGTCTTTGACTTCTTGTTGTTATGTGCTTGCAAAAATGTATCAAACAACCACTTAAATTACTCAATTGTCTCGTCATACAATAAGGTTGCACCAAAAGTTATCAAACCCCAATAGTAGTTGAAGCCAAAAAAACAGAGCAAGTGGTGTATTCGCATGATTAGTACAATATGTAGTGTCGAAAGACACAACATCACCAAAATACCCGTAGTCCAAAATCATATTCTCATCACACCAAAACATATTAGTAATTTGTTCTTCTTTATCCATTTGATATGCATGAAAGAAAGACGGACTCTCTAATAATTGTCGTTGACATCCAGCCTCGCCATACTTCATACTTCTTTGCCTTCTTGCATTAATGTAATTTGTAACATCCACTCGTGTTAATCCTATATTAGCTCTATGCCGTGCATGTGTGCTCATAAGTTGAAATGTTGACTTCTGCCTTAATCCGGAGTCATCCGCCAAATCAATCTCATACGCTTGACTTCAATTATTTTTCTATGACTTGCAAGCATGTGTTTTATCTCAGGAGCTTGTAGAGAATGATTATGTTCCTCTACAAATTCATGGATGATCAATTTTTCATTATTACATACAAGTGAAATCCAGGCTTTGCAATCAGTTCTAGTCTCAACTCTGTAAGTGCTAACAAAAGTATCTGTATTATTTCTCTTTTGTGCTCCTTCCTTAAAAGAAACAAACCTACGTAATGATATGATTTAGTCTTTACTCTTATTTAGATTACGTTTTCTAACTCCAAAGTCAATATCTGCACTATAAACAAGCCAAAATTCACTTCCTTGTTCTATATTGTCAAATTTCATACCAATTTTTGACTTCTAATCATCATTTAAAGTCTAAATAAAACAACCTAAGAAATATTTGAAAAAATTAATATTAGTGCACATGAAATATGGATGTTTTAAGTAGTATTGAAATTAAGTTGAAAAAAATTAAAAAGTCTAAACAATAAAGAACCTCTACCCTGTTTCAAATCAAAACATGTTAAAAATAAAATTTTCTAAGTTTAATTTTGTAAAAAAACACAATGCCAAAATGAACCAAACACCATTTATATTATATGAACCACAAAATTCTAAGTGAAATGAAGAACAAAGTTCTAAGTGAAATGAAGAACATTGTTAGTGAAAATGAACCAAATACCCACACCTATTACAATTCAATTAAAAATTAATTATATTTATAAATTAGTTTATAATTAGTTTACAATTTTAAACCACTCATATATTTTAAATTCTTTTAAAATTAAATTTTTTAACTTCATAAAAATTTAAATTTTTTATATTAAAAAAAATATTCTTTATAATATTTATTTTTAATTTTTTATATTTTTATATTTTGTATTTTCAAAAAAAATGTTTTTTTTCGTTTTTTCAAAAAATATTGATTTTTTTTCATATTTTAAAAAAAAATCGTTTTTCACAATTCCAAAAAAAAAACGATTTTTTTTTCGAAAAAATATTAAATTTTCGTGTTTCGAAAAAATTCAATTTTTTGTATTTTTAAAAAAAAACTTAAATTCCTGTATTTCTAAAAAAAACTTTACTTTTTCATATTTTTGAAAAAATTTGACTTTTTTATATTTTTAAAAAATATTCGACTTTTTTATATTTACGAAAAAACTCGACTTTTTCATATTTCTGAAAAATAAGATTTTTTCATATTTCCGAAAAAATCGACTTTTTCATATTTCTGAAAAAACTCTTTTTCATATTTCCAAAAAACTCGATTTTTTCATACTTCTGAAAAACTCGAATTTTTGATATTTTTAAAAAAACTCGACTTTTTCATATTTTCGAAAAAACTCGACTTTTCATATTTATGAAAAAATTCGATTTTTTCATATTTTCGAAAAAAACTCGACTTTTTCATATGTCTAGAAAACTCGACTTTTTCATATTTTTAAAAAACTTGATTTTTTTCATAATTTCGAAAAAAAACTCTACTTTTTCATATTTTCGAAAAAAAAAATCGACTTTTTTATATTTCTGAGAAAATTTAACATTTTCATATTTCTGAAAAAATTCGACTTTTTCATATTTCTGAAAAACCCGACTTTTTTAAATTTTTGAAAAAAAGTCGACTTTTCATATTTCTACAAAACTCTATTTTTTCAATTTTCGAAAAAGATCTAGACCTTTTTATATTTCTGAATAATTCGATTTTTTCATATTTCCGAAAAAAACTCAATTTTTTCATATTTAAAAAAAAAACTCAATTTTTTTATATTTCCAAAAAAGAGTCAATTTTTTTTCATATTTTCAAATAATTCTACTTTTTCATATTTTCAAAAATACTCTACTTTTTCATATTTAAAAAAAAATCAATTTTTTTATATTTAAAAAAAAAAAAAACTTTTTCATTTTTTAGAGAAAAAAAAACTAATTAAATAAAATTAAATCAATTTATAAAATAAAATTGGTTCTGAACCGATTTAAAACTAAATTTTCAAATTTTTTTTAAATTTAAGTATACAGTTGATAAACCATATTTGTTATGGAAATGATCTTTATGTTTTTTGTTCATGCATTAGATAAGCATGTTGAATTTTTTTCTTTTTCTTGCCCTATGTGATAAATTTGTGAAATTATATAAACAGAGAGTTAAGAGAACGAGTTGGCCAGTAAAATTCCTTCCTTCCAATTAAAAAATAAAATTCATACAAATAACTTAGCACCCAATTGTAATTGAGATGAACAATTCAAAATCCGACCAAAAACAAAACACCTAATAATCATCACAACATCACATTATCAGAAAGGAAATCCCAAAACGCTGACCAATTAACTAAAACAAACGTAAAATTTAAAGAGACTAATCAACCAAACGAAAACACTTAATCAACTTCTTCAATTTTGGGACCAGCACCACCTGCAGCTGGAGGAACTTCATCATCATCGCCACCCATGTCAGGAGCCGCTCCACCTTGGTACATCTTAGCAATTATTGGGTTGCAAAGACTCTCAAGTTCCTTCATCTTATCTTCAAACTCATCTGCTTCAGCCAATTGGTTATTATCCAACCAAGTAATTGAAGCATCAATTGCATCTTCAATCTTTTTCTTGTCATCAGCTGAAAGCTTTGAAGCAATCTTCTCATCTTTAATGGTGTTCCTCATGTTGTAAGCATAGTTTTCCAATGCATTCTTTGCATCAACCTTCTTCTTGTGCTCCTCATCTTCTGCCTTGTATTTCTCTGCTTCCTCAACCATCTTCTCAATCTCCTCCTTCGAGAGTCTACCTTTGTCATTGGTAATTGTGATCTTGTTCTTCTGCCCGGTTGTTTTGTCCTCAGCAGAGACATTCAAGATACCATTAGCATCAATGTCGAAGCAGACTGTAATCTGAGGAACACCACGGGGAGCAGGAGGAATGCCAGAAAGCTCAAACTTGCCCAACAAGTTGTTGTCTTTTGTTCTTGCTCTTTCTCCCTCATATACTTGGATCAAGACACCAGGTTGATTGTCCGAGTAGGTAGAGAAAACTTGCTCCTTCTTGGTTGGGATGGTCGTGTTCCTTGGAATCAACACAGTCATAACACCTCCTGCAGTCTCCAAACCTTGAGACAATGGGGTGACATCCAAAAGCAACAAATCTTGGACCTTCTCATTTCCTTCACCACTCAAAATAGCCGCCTGAACAGCAGCTCCGTATGCAACAGCCTCGTCAGGGTTAATGCTCTTGCAAAGCTCCTTCCCATTGAAGAAGTCTTGCAACAACTGCTGAACTTTGGGAATCCTAGTAGAACCACCAACAAGAACAACATCGTGAACTGTGCTCTTGTCCATCTTAGCATCCCTCAAACACTTCTCCACAGGCTCCATACACTTCCTGAACAAATCCATGTTAAGCTCCTCAAACCTAGCACGAGTGATTGTTGTGTAAAAATCAACACCCTCGTACAAAGAATCAATCTCAATGGTTGTTTGTGCAGTTGATGAGAGAGTTCTCTTCGCCCTCTCACAAGCAGTTCTCAACCTCCTAAGTGCTCTAGGGTTACCACTAATATCCTTCTTATTCTTCCTCTTAAACTCTTGAACAAAATGATTAACCAATCTGTTATCAAAATCTTCACCACCAAGATGGGTATCCCCAGCAGTGGCCTTAACTTCAAAAATACCCTCTTCAATAGTAAGAAGAGACACATCAAAAGTACCACCACCCAAATCAAAGATCAACACATTCTTCTCACCAACACTAGTAGCCTTCTTGTCAAGACCATAAGCAATAGCTGCTGCAGTAGGCTCATTGATTATTCTCAAGACATTCAAACCAGCAATGGCACCAGCATCCTTTGTAGCTTGACGCTGGGAGTCATTGAAGTAAGCAGGAACGGTAACAACAGCATTCTTCACAGTAGAACCAAGATAAGCCTCGGCAATCTCACGCATCTTAATGAGCACCATAGAGGAAATTTCCTCGGCAGCAAATTGCTTCTCCTCACCTTTATAGTTAACCACAATCATAGGCTTTTCACCCGGACCAGCAATAACCTTGAATGGCCAGAGCTTCATATCACTCTGAACAGAAGCATCAGAAACTCTCCTTCCAATCAAACGTTTTGCATCTGTTTTAAGTATACACGTTCAAATCACCAATTAGCACACAGACAAATTAAAATTCATAAAACAAATTACTACTAACAACAATCACAAATCTCTATGGATCCCACAAAATTATAGTTTTTTTACTAAAGAATTAAAATAAACATATATATGAAAATCATGTATGTGGTGGTGAAGGTGAAGTTAGAAATCTTACCGAAGACGGTGTTAATAGGGTTCATGGCGACCTGATTCTTAGCGGCATCACCGATCAACCTTTCGCTATCTGTAAAAGCAACATAAGACGGCGTCGTACGGTTTCCTTGATCATTGGCAATGATCTCTACTCTGTCGTGCTGCCAAACACCGACACAGGAGTATGTTGTGCCGAGATCGATTCCAATAGCTGGACCTTCTCCTTTTCCGGCCATCGTCGAAGAGATTTTGAACTCTAAGGTTTGGTTGTGTGGAGAAGATGGGAAAGAGAAAAGAGTTCGTTAGGGTTTTGAAAATTGTAGTAATTTGTGGATGAGTTTTTGTTGAATGAGAGTGTTTGATTTGATTTTTATACAGAAATTTGGATTCTGGAATGTTCTTTTGGTTACGTTGGAATGGGATGTTGAAACGGAGAACGAAAGTGTGGAAGCACTTTTACGCGTTTCTGCTTCTGGTTGGTTCCGGATACTTCTTTCTTAGTCCGAAAACTTAAGTTACCCAAGATCAACGCTTATACTTGTTTTAATCAATCAAGGGTTGGATTTAATCAATATATATATATATATATATATATATATATATATATATATATATATATATATATATATATATATATATATATATATATATATATATATATATATATATATATATATAAAATAAAATAAAATAAAATAAAAAATTTGTGTTGAAAAAAATCAATAAAATAATTAATTGTAACTTTCAAATAAATTTTATACACAATTTTCAATAAATATTGTTTTATATTTATCTCTTAATTTGTGCATGAAAGATGCAAGTTTATATATAATATTTCAAGATACTTAAATTTGGAATAACTATACTATTTTTTAAGTTATTTAAATTTAACTTAGGGATAACTTTGTAATTTTTTAATTTATTTATTATTATTATTTGTTTCGAAAGTACAGCTAAAAAATATCTAAAAAATTCTCAAAGGCTCGATTCAAATATCCTACAAATATTTATTTTAGCGTCAAGACGTGTATGTTATTTTCATTTAAGTATTTCATGCTATTTTTTATTATTTACGAATTGATTTGTGCATTGGAGCGTTAACATTGCAATTTGCAGGTCCACCTTTACTGTCACACTAGAACAATGTACATTAGCATCTCAAGGACCCAAAATTTCAATTCTAGCTCAACAATGGAACATTGACTCCGTGAGTGAGAATCGACATTTAATTACTACGAAATTCTACGGTGGAATCTTTCCATTCCAGATCTTCACTTATTTGACAGACACTATCAAATGGATACAACCCTGAAGGTTCATGAATTGAGTCTTACTCTAGCTCTCCCCATTGATATTGTTGGAGAAGATTCATTGGTTTAAGCCAAATTTCTCTCGCCAGTCTCAAGCAGATACACATCTCCATGCAAATAGCAAGGGAATGGAAGACTAATCATAGGCTTTCTGAATAAAGTGAGGGTAGTTGGAAGCTCTAATGCAGATCTTCCCCTAATTATTACTAGTGTAATTGTTAATTATTTCTTCTCCAGAGTTATGGTAGATGAAAGCTCTTGTAATTTGATCTACCTTGAGTTCCTCGCTAGGCTTGGTTTAAGATCGCAAGATCTCAAATCCTATAAAGAACAAGAGTAGATAACCCGATGCGAGCGACGATGGGCATCCAATAAATGAATAATTAAAGTTAATGAATGAGATTAAAGCTAAAATTTGTTAGAACACAGATTGCCTCTTAATATATCTCAATGTTTTGATGATAACATTAATGAAATTTTGTATAGAGAAAATATATACTCTAATTTTGTTCAAGTGTTTTTGTTTCAGATATCAAATAAATATTCATCTGAAGACAAAAAGAATTCCTTTGAACATTATATAACGCAAAGCTCTGAGCGTAGAAAGCGCAACACAGAAGACTCTGAGCAAAGCTACAGAAGACTCTGAAGCGCTACCTACAGAAGACTCTGAGCGCAGAGTATAAAGATTCAGTATATTCAGAAGACTTTGTGAGAACTCAACGCCGCAACCTACAGAGGCTCTGAGAATCAAGTCAACTCTGATCATTCATTCACGCTAAGCACTTTGCTGCATAACTCTGGATAGAGTGACTCTGATAAAGAATAACATGGAACATCATCAGAGGATCTGATGCAAGATCATTTTTCATATCTGTTCATTTGAAAAGATATTGTTCAAGAAAGATTCGTTGCTAAAACCAATGTCTACCAACGACATTATTCCTCATTCGTGTATGGCACAGGTGTTTAGACAAAAAGGATATGTCTGAACATTCCTCTTCTGTGAAGGAAAAGTCAAAGAAGACAAAAGGCAACAGCTGCACGTTCTTTGAGAAATGGATGTGAAGTCTATTTAAGCAAGTCTTCAACAACATTTCAAGATTGACGGAATAAAAAACAATCAAAGAACATATTCAAACAACTTTCTTCAACAAACATACTTGTTTTATTTGTTCTTCATTTTGTGTAAAAATCACAGTTGTGATAATAGATTTTTAGAAGCACTTAAACACATTGTATTTCATCCTTGTAAAAGTTTCTTGAGAGACCAAGTTGTGGTCAGGATTCTTGAGAAGACTAAGACAGTTTGTCTTAGTGATATCACTGTAATCAGGTTTTGATTTAGTAGATTAAGTCCTTGTTTGAGAAAGGCAAAATCACCTTGGCCGGGTGGACTGAAGTAGTTTGAGTTCAAACGAACCAGGATAAAATAACTTGTCATTTTCTATTATCATAGTTGTTTTTGAAACCCTTATTCAACCCCCCCCCCCCCCCTTCTAAGTGTTTTTCCAACCTTCAGTTGGTATCAGAGCTCCGACTCTGAAGTGCTATCACTTAACAGTGACAGAGAAAGATCCAGTTGGGAAAACTCTTGATTTATTATCCTTGATATATTATGGTTGAACAGTGAAACAACAAATATGATGATAAAGATAGAATCAACACCAAGCCTCCCATGTTTGATGGAGAGGAATTTGATTATTGGAAGGATAGAATATAAAGTTTCTTTCTAGGCTATGATACTAATCTATGGGATTCGGTCATTGATAAATACATTCACCCCACTGATGGTGAGGATAAAAAGATTGACAGAAAGTCAATGACTGGTCAACAGAAGAGAGATTTCAGAAATCATCACAAAGCTAAAACTATTCTGTTAAACGTTATATCTCATACTGAGTATGAGAAAATCACAAATAGAGAAACAACATTTGACTTGTTTGAGTCATTAAAGATGACACACGACAGAAACTATCAGGTGAAGGAGACAAAGGCTCTTGCGCTTATTCAGAAGTATGAAGCCTTCAAGATGGAGGAAGAAGAATCTGTGGAAACCATGTTTTCAAGATTCCAGATTCTGACAGCTGGTTTGAAGGTCCTTGAAAAAGGATGCTCCACTTCTGATCATGTGAAGAAGATCATCAGAAGTCTACCAAAGAAGTGGAGACCCATGGTCACAGCGTTGAAGCTATCAAAGGATCTTAACAAGATCACTCTGGAGGAACTCATCAGTTCCTTAAGAAGTCATGAGATAGAGCTGGAAGAAGATGAGCCTCAGAAGAAAGGTAAGTCTATTGCTTTGAAATCAAATAAAAAATCTGACAATAAAGCTTTTCAAGTACTTGAGGAAAGCTCTAGAGAATCTTCCTCAGATGAAGATGAACTGTCTTTACTTTCCAGAAGGATAAATCAACTCTGGAAGCATAAACAAAAGAAGTTCAGAAACGTCAAAAGACCAGAACAACATGGGGAATATTCTGGACATAAAAGATCTGGCAAGAAAGAAGTTGTGTGCTATGAGTGCAAGGAGCCAGGACACTACAAAAATGAATGTCCCAAACTTCAGAAGGAGAAACCCAGAAAGAAGTTTGAGAAAAAGAAGAAAGTCCTTATGGCCACGTGGGATGACTTAGATGCTTCTGAGGCCTCATCAGAGTCAGAGGACGAATGTGCAAATATGGCACTAATGGCTGACGTGGAGGAGCACGAGGAAACATCTGAATCTGGATCAGAATCAGATTTAGAAGAGGTATTTTCTGATCTTACCGGAGCTGAGCTAATTGAAAGCTTATCTGAGATGCTTGAAAACTATAGTAAGATTAGACTCAAATACAAGAAGCTTCGGAGCTATCTTGCATCTGAGACTAATCAGATGAAATCAGAAATTGCTGAGCTAAAAGCAAATAAGTTTTGAATAAAAACTGATTTAGAAAAAGCTCAACAAAAGTATGATTCAGATACTATGTCTTGCTCCAAAAATATTTTAGAAGAGTACGACTATAGTTTTCAGAGGTTCTTGTCCAGAGGTCTAGGCAGAAGCAAAATGGCTTCCATGATCTATGGTGTTAGCATGAATAATAGAAAATGAGTTGGATATGAATCATCCTCTGGGAAGGATTTAAATCCAAAACCTGTCGATAAGTTGATCATCAATTATACTCCTTTGTACACTCATTTTAAATATGGTCACCTAAATGACATAAAGCACACACGTACATATCAGATTACAAAAAGTTTTATTAAACCAAAACCTCGTTAGAACACAAAAGTTTTTAAGGGACAGAAGTTCAGGCAGAAGTTCAGACCAACTAACCCCAAAGGACCCAAAAAGATATGAGTACCTAAGGATAAAATAATTTTTGTTACAGATGTCCTTAGCAGCAAAGTTAAGACACCAGTCATGGTACCTGGTGTTGCAACCCAAAATTTGCCCAACTTTTTTCTTTAACTGGCTTTTGTTTCATAGCATCAGCATTGCATTTCATTGCATTGACATTTGCATACCATCATCCATTCACAGGGGATCAAGGGGGTGTGCTCATCAAGAAGAGGTTATCCAAGGCCTAAACCTTATCAAGAGGTTATATTCAAGCTATTCAAGAGCTTATCACCATCAGGAAAAGTCAAGGAGCAGGAGGAATGTATGTGGTGTACCTCCTATCTTGGAGGCTATGAAAGATCACCAGATGATTGTGAGTCCATGGATATGAGTATAAAACATTAAGAGAGATCATAAGAGGTCTTGAGAGTCATTATGGAGCTTATTGAAGTCATTATGCAAAGTGCAAGAGGCCACAACCAAGATTGGTACAACTAGGGTTTTCACCTGGTCAACCCTCAGTCCACTGTGAGTCTTAAGGAGATTAAGACTCAATTCCAAGCAACTATGATCATGGAAAGATGTGTTGAGACACCTAAGAGATCATTTCAAGATCAATTCATCAATATTCAAGAGTGTGAGAAGTTATTGAGCTAGGGTTTCTAGGCTTGACAATGTAAAATCCCCTATTTCAGTGCCTAACTTCAAGACCACATAACTCAAGATACAAGTTTCATCTCATCTTGATATCCACATGAGACTTGTAGAGAATTTTATTACCTTTAACTTTAGTATTAGAAGTCATTCATTGGATTTCTAGAACTCAAGTTATGAGGCAGACAAGTTACAGGTCATCAGATGAATGTGATTTTGCTACTTGAAAGTCGACCAACTTCCAGGACATTTTTGAGCTAGAAGGATGTTTCTCTTCAACTTTTGATAAACATGAATGTTGTTCCTCATCATCTTAGCTTTCCAAATAGTACTAGAAGTCCTCATTTGGATTTGTAGAACTCAAGATATGAGACTTACAAGTCAAGGGTATTTTGGGAAAGTAAGATTACAGGTCATTTTCATTATAGGTCAAGTTCACCACTTTGCATACCTCAAATGAAAATCTTGCCAACTTGAAAGTTGCTCCAAATGGTATTATTTGGTCAATCAAACCTCAAGGGATCATTGATATGGCTTGAATTGGGTAATGCTTGGAGAAAAATTTATGAAAGGAAGTTTGAAAAGGGCTAGTTTGGATCAAATACATTTTAAACCAATTCATGTCATGTTGGTACATTTTTTGAGTGCAAATAATGTTTTAAGAACAATAAAAAATCAGAAATCAAATTTGAATTCATTTGGTATGCCAAATTCAAGGTTTCTTCATCTTTAAGCAACAAGTGCTAAATCAACCATCCATTCATTTCCAAGGGATCAATCTCAGCCACACATGATCCTTGCATCATAAGAAACTGATATGAATCAAATTGCAAGCTGGTTGACTCTGTTTTCATGGAAATTACAAAGCTTGAAAGTGCAAAAATGTGAATTTTGGATTGGGCTATTTTTGGCTTCAATTGGGATGCAAATCATCACATATCCATTGTATATAACATTCTAATCCCTAATAGAAAATAACAGAATTTGGAGGTAGTTACAACAAATTTTCATGGATAAAGAGTGAAGAAAAAATTGATTTTCGTTCTTGGAGAATTGCACACATTCAAGACAAACCAAGGTTGCTAGAAGCTTGAGGATGATTCATTGAAACTTTCTGCACCATTTGGAGTGAGAACCATTGTCAATTGACACCTCCATTGAAGCTCAAAACCAGGTTCCTATTTCTTATCCATGCTCTATATTCTTGAGGAATTTTAGTGCCATTTTCATGGATTTACACTCCTTAGGATATGTAGATTGATTTAGGATTAGAATGGTTAAGTTTCTTGAAACTTTAGAAAATGGCATCTTAGCTTGTTGTTCACATTTCTCCTTATTTATTGGATAAAAATGAAAAAGAATTAGATATTCATGATATAGGAAGCAAGATGAAGAGATTGATATAAAAAATTGGAGTTTTTGTGAAGTTTTTGAAAACGGCACTATTCATTACCGTCGGAGAAGATGACCGAAATCTTCTCCGGCCACCCCCAACCACCGTGCATAGTACTCCCTCCATTTTGCATTCAAATGGCCAGTTCATTTTGAAGCCGTCCGATCGCGCGCTATCGTGGACTTCTTCATCCCATAGTGCGGCCAGATTTGATCTCACAAGTGGCTTTCCCTCATGGCAAAATGCTGAGTTTCATTAAGAAACTAAGCTGGGCTTTTAATGCATTCGTTATCCCCACCCCCATTCGCAAGGCCCAAGCGTATATACATGTGAATCTGTTACTAGCCGCACCCCTCATAGGTTTCCTTTTTAATTTCTTTTTCTCTTATTTTTTTAATTGATGGCTGTTTCTTTTTAATTCAGAAAAAATATTAAATGGTGCCAATAAATCTTGGAAAAAATCATGTAGGTAGTTTCACATGTATAGAATTTTTTCATATTTTTTAATGTCAGTTTTAATGCATTTTTCATTTAATTTCTTATTTCCTCTTTTAATGTGTTTTTAATAATTGAAAAATTACATGCTATGCTTTGTGATTTTCTTTCTCTCTCAATAATCCACATTAATCTCTGATTTTTTGTATGGTGAATGTTGATACATGGAATAATATTGTAATATTATTCTTGCATTTTTTAGATTCCATTTGAATAGATTTTGAGGCACATCTTTAGAGCCTTCCCCTTTTGAATCCCCCATAGCATACATCTTGACTTAGCTTTCTGTTAGTGCCCTTAGGCATAGAGATGTGACTTGAAACTTTAACCATAGACCCCAACACATTTAGGATTATCTAGGATTTTTCTTAGGATTTTTAGAATTAATTTCCTATTTTCCCCATATTTTTCATTCTGACTAATGTTTGCGTGTTTCAACTTGCACCTTCCCATAGTTTGGCCTCATAAATGAACTTTTAGCCAACTTTAAGCATCCAATATTCCCATTAACCCTTAGTACCTTGGTTGACACCTTTTAGGTCCATTTTCAAGTCTCTAGCATACCATTAAGTTCCCTTAGGATGACTTATTTTAGAGCTAACCATTTAAGGTTTCTTTAGAGCTTTTGGTGATTGATTTCTATCCCTTGTGTGATTTCTTTGATTGAGTTTGCCTTGTCAATCCAATCTCTCCTAGTCTTGATGAGGATCCCTCTTGGGAGAGCCTAATCCTTCCATTGGTTGGATTCTGTGCATTCCTCAAGTGGTTGAGCCTTGGATTGACATTCATAAGCATAATACATTCCTTTGGTTTGCACTATCTTCCTCCTCCAAGTCTTGATGAGGATCCCTCTTGGGAGAGCCTAATCCTTCCATTGGTTGGATTTTATGCATTCCTCAAGAGGTTGAGTCTTGGATTGACATTCAATGGCATAGTATATTCCCTTGGTTTATACTATCTTCTTTCTCTGTCCTATTGACATAGGATCCCTCTTGGGAGAGCCTAATCCTTCCATTGGTTGGATTCTATGCATTCCTCAAGTGGTCGAGCCTTGGATTGACATTTATTAACATAGTACATTCCTTTAGTTTGCACTATCTTCCTCCTCCAAGTCTTGATGAGGATCCCTCTTGGGAGAGCCTAATCCTTCCATTGGTTAGATTCTGTGCATTCCTCAAGAGGTTGAGCCTTGGATTGACATTCAATGGCATAGTATATTCCCTTAGTTTATACTATCTTCTTTCTCTATCCTATTGACATAGGATCCCTCTTGGGAGAGCCTAATCTTTCCTTTGGTTGGATTCTGTGCATTCCTCAAGAGGTTGAGCCCATGATGGACTCTTGTGTTAACACACCCCTAAACCTGATGTAGCCTGAGATGTTTTCCTTGTTGCTCATCTTGTTTACACTTCTCCTCCCTGTTTGATTGATTTGCTTGCTGCATTAGGATAGACTTGTATGAGTAGATTCTTTTGTTTAGGTGCATGACTGCATTGAAAGGTGGAGCTTGTCTCCCTTTGCTTGATTGCTTCTCTGCTTTCTTACCTGTCATGTTTGCATTAAAGGTTGAGGGTGGCCTCCCTTTGCTTGTGTGCTTTCTCTGTGCATCTCTGTTTGCATTCCGTGTTTGCATTAGAAGTTGAGGCTTCCTCCTTCTGTTTGTACTGCTGCATTGCATCTGCATCTGTTTATTTTCTTATCTCATCTGCTTAATGATTTTTGCTTTGTCTCTGTTTCTCTTTCTGCATGTTCCCTTAGGATTCTCACCCCTCGTTTAAGGAGTGATGATAGACATTAGGTTTAATCCATGCATAACAACACATAGGATAGTTTCCCTTTCAAACTCAACCATAGGATGAATCCATTGCATGACAACACATAGGATAGTTTCCCCTTCAAACTCAATCATAGGGTCATATTGTATGATAACTGTAGGATTCAGTTTTCCCCTGTAGAGTCTCTTTCTCTTTCTTCTCTCATAACACCAGTAAAACACGTAATAAAGGCTAATGAGTATCGTACGTTACGAGCCTTAAGCCACTTGGGAAATGACAATTGAGCGGTCTCCCCTCAATCGTCTAGAGTGTTTAGCCCACGTCCTTAGGACGATGTGCAACACATTCGTTCCTAAGTCATAGTCTCTAGTGCAGTATGAATTACAAACATTCATAAAAAATACTTCTTCTCATAAAAGATAAAAACAAACATTCAAAACTCCTTTTGCCCCGTGGGCTCCTTTAATCAGGAAAATCTTTTCAAAAAAAGAGTGTTGTTAACTCTCAGTTCTACCGCAAACGGTAACGCGCGAGTCTCCGACGAGCGAGCTGCATACACCAAACTGCTGGAACTGTTTGTTAACCCTACTCGGAAAAACAGTTGAATGAACCCGTGTTTCGTTAGCTCGAACTACGTGAGCTCTGATCTTTCGTACCAGATAAAAGTACGTAGGCACAAGATGCGATGTCTTGGTGAGCAACCTTCCCCTTCACCCGTAGTTAGTCGAACTACGTTGACTCTGATTTCTCGTTCCAGACGGGAATACGTAGGCACGAAGCTGCGAGGCTTTGCCGAGTCAGTTTTCTTTTCTTTTTGAGCCAACCTTGATAGGTAGATAGATAAACCAATCCGTCAGATAAACACAACAAGCATGGATCCCATCGAGTACGATGGACGTGAGGGGTGCTAATACCTTCCCCTTGCATAACCGACTCCCGAACCCGGACATGGTTGCGATGACCTTGTCTTATACCTTTTCGTCAGGTTTTTTCCGATCGTTTCCTTTCCCTTTTTTGTGGGATAAATAAAGAAAGGTGGCGACTCTTCTGTTTTGTCGGCACCTTATTTTCGCAGTAGCGACAGCTGGCAACTCTGCTGGGGACTACGATGGTTCCCTATGCGAGTCTCGCCTCAATTTTTCTTCCTAGCTGTCTGGGTCATCCCTAGCAGCTGGCGACTCTGCTGGGGATGAGCTTCTGGGGACTTTTCCTATCCCCTATGCTGGGACCATTTCCCATCCTCTATGCGAGTCAATCCTAGCGCTTGCGTGTTTATCTGTTGGGTTTGCATTTATTTATCACACTTTACTTTCCTGCACTTTACTTTCAGTATAATGTGATTATTTGTTGTGCTGTTGTGGGAGGGGGTGATTCTGATGAGTGATAAGCCAGACCCAGGCTTGAGAGCATACATAGCATTATAGTGGATTAGTGGTGGACTTGCTTGCTTTGCTCGCACCCGTTTCCATGTAATCCACACTCAGACGAGATTCTCTTTGATGATTCCCTATCGGTCCTTTGGACTTGAGAGGATTTTGGATCTGAGGATTGTCGACTCTGAGGGCCGATCACTTGTGACTCAGCTAAGTGAGGCTTCTTCAGGGGGTGATGATGCCGAACCAGAAATGATGAACATATCATTATTTCTTGAAAGTCTGTGACGCTAAGGAACGCATAGGATGTCGTACCTTTATCAGTGGATTAGGTCCATACCTGTGAGTGGGACCGGTGTTATGCAGGAACCTTTACCTTCAAATTACCCGATTTTCTCTACAGTTTGAATCAGTATTGTTGGTATCACTTAGTTCCTATCACATCAGTGTTATGTTCTTGTCAAGGCAGTACTTTGATTTCTTCTCAGTCAACAAGCAACAGCCTTGATCCTTTGTGTATGGCATTTAGCAGTTTGCATTTTGCATTGTATTGCATTTGCATCTCATTTTGCATATCCGCCCTCAGCTGGAACATGAAGCTCACCCATCGTTTGTCTGCTTCGTCAGTTGGTTTCCCGACATTCGCACTGGACTTGAATCAACTTCAGGATCATGGGTTCAGAGGAGCAGAACTTGGTTGTTACCAGGGCAGAGTTTGAACTGTTGAAAGACCAGTTGAGTCAATTCATGGAAGTTGTGGTAGCTATGACTAGAGATGAGGCCAGTGATCAGAGGATCCCGGTGAATAATGTTGCTCATGTTCAGAATGTGCAAACTCCTGTCAGAGACAAAGATGCATCTTCTCTCCACGACACAGATTATCAACATTTCACTTTCCCTGTGCTAGATCCTCAGAGGGTTGTCCCAAAGGTTATTGCTAAGAACCCACAGACTGTTGAATTCATGAGAAGATATCAGTTGTTGAAAAAAAAGCTTGATGCTCTGATGAGTCAGAATACTCTTGATTTGAATGCTTTGAGCATGTGTTTGGTGCCAGGTCTTGTGATGCCTCCGAAATTCAAAATGCCAAATTTTGAGAAGTTCAAAGGGGATAGTTGTCCGAAGCTACATTTGATAATGTTCTGCAGGAAAATGACTTCACATGCCCACACTGATCAACTTATGATTCACTGCTTCCAAGACAGTCTGAGTGGAGCATCGTTGAGTTAGTATATGCAGTTGGAAAGCAGTTGCATCAGATCATGGTCAGATTTAGCCAACGCCTTCGTGAAGCAGTATGACTACAACCTTGACATGGCTCCTAGTCGCGTGCAGCTGGAAGAATGATCTCAGGCGGATAATGAATCCTTCAGAGGGTATGTGCATAGATGGAGAGAATTTGCTGCTCGTGTTCAACCCCCACTTCAAGACAGAGAATTGGTTGACATATTCCTGGGTACCTTGAAAGGCCATTACTTTGACAAGTTGATCAGTGGTAGAGCGTCAAACTTCGCTGACTTGGTGATAATGGGTGAACGTGTTGAGAGCGAACTCAAGAATGGAAAGATTCGAGACATTCCTTATACTTCAGCTTCTGAAAGTAAATCGGTTGCCAGTTCTAAAGAAGAACGGGAAAGAGAAAGTGATGTCATCCCAGAATCCCCAGTATCTCAGGTTCAGTTTTCTGATGCTTCAAGTATTCAAAGTCAACAGTCGTACCATCGTCAACCGTGTCGACACGCCAGACGTAGGCCGAGGAAACCAGAAAGGAATTTTACTCAGCTACCGGTGTCATACAGTCAGTTGTTGCCGAATTTGATTAAGGGTGGATTGATTGTGCCAAAGAAATTAATCCTGCGATTCCTCCGTACCCGCCAGGTTTTGATATCAACGCCCACTGTGAGTACCACGATGGGGCACAGTGGCATTCAACTGAAGACTGTAAGGTACTTAGAAGCCAGGTTCAGACTCTGTTGGATTCTAACAGAATCTCAGTCACGTCTCAGGGTGTTCAGATTAACGACCTTCCTTCATCCAGCCAGGTGGGTGTATCAGTTCAAGTCACGGAAGAATTCACCGAGAGCATTTGTTCAGAAGAGTATCAAACTGAAGTCTCAGTTGAGGGCTGTTTCCCTGTGTAGCATTTGTTCATTACTGCATGTTGACCATCACCAGGCCTGTTGGTCGAGGTCACTCTATTTGTACTCAATTACTCTTGTATGTTGCATATTTGTGTGATGGTTATCCCTGTGCTTGAATCTTGGGTTCTTATTTGCCTTATTGCTATTTCCCTGTTGCATTCATACATGTTTGTATTATGTATGACATTTTTTCATAACAGGTACCTCAAAACTATTGATAACACGAAATCATATAGATATTTTTATGCATAATTCAACTAAAGTCTAACCGTTTTCGATCCGATTTCGGGTTATTTCCGTGTATTTGTCTGATGTTTTGCAGGTATTCAACGATCACGTCTAAACAAGGCAACATGAAGAAAAGAAGCAATCTCAGATGAAATATGGACGAAAAAGGAGTGAAAACACAATGAAAAGCGCAGCAAGCTATTTTTGCTGATGTGACGACCGTCACAGCTTCATGACGACCGTCACACCTTGTGACGACCGTCATACAGGCAAAAACGCCCCACTCAGATTACACGTCAAAGAATCAGTTCCAATTCCCACAGAGTGCACCACGACTCCCTAATTTATCTGCCTCAAGGTCCATCATCTTCAGTGATAACCGTTGGGATTCCACTTCTATAAAAAGGGAAGCAGGGGACTTCAGAAAGGGTGCTGCATTCATACCACGAAGTGCTGCCGAATTTACTTTCCAGAGCATATTTTCCAGCAATATTCTTATTTGTTTCTCTTTACCTTTCCTGTATTGCATTTTCCATTCTTCTATAACTTCTATTTTATTGTACGATCAAATTGGCATTAAAGACCAGAATCCTGCCAACATCTGTGGAGGATCTGCCCAAAGGCCAATTGGCATATTTACAGGTTTCTCATTTCAATCGATTTCAGTTTTATTATAATGCAAATCATTATTTATTATTTTTATTTATGTTTTATCTTTCCCAAATCCATGTCTAGCTAAACTTAGGTAATCGATATGTAGTAATAATTCGAATGGGATTTGATAACAACTGGTTGAAAAACTTTCTTTTCAAAAAAAAAGTAATTTATGGTCTGAGTGTTTAAAATTGATTCACTGAATAAACTTCGTCGCGAAAGCGAGAACTTATTTAAAAGTAGTTTTGCCACGAAAGTGGGAAATTAATTAAGATACGAACCAACAAGCGAAAGCTGCGGTAAGGTCAGATAGTAAACACCAGTCATTTATTTTAATAACAGCGAAAGCACTTTAAAATAAATTAGAACTTAGAGATTTCCAAAAAGTAATTTTAACCCCGAACGGGATACGAAAGTGTACGTTTGGCCCTTAGGATTATGATTAGCGTCAATAACCATCGTGAGGCGAGAGTCTTCAAATCTCCATTTTCTGCTTAAATAAACTTCGAAAATTATTTCATACACCAGTAACTTATCAAATCCCTGAAGAACACAATTACTACGTATCGATTCAATCAATTATAAGCCAAATAGTATTCTTAGTTCCCTCTTAGTGACAATCTTATTCCCCTAAACATATTCTACCTAGCTAAACATAGTAACTCCCGAGAACACTAGTTTGATTACGAGTCCCTGTGGGATCGATATCTATTATTACTACGCGATAGACTGTGCACTTGCAGTTAGGTTGTATTAGACATAGAAAGTCGCGATCAAGTTTTTGGCGCCGTTGCCGGGGACCCGTTTAGTCAATAGTGTAACCTTCTGTTACGCCGTATAGACTAGGTTAACAATTTTCATTTTCCCTTTACTAGTTCTGTCGATTGTATGCCAAGAAATCGCCCGCAAAGCGATATCGTAAAACCTTCAGTCGCAGAACTAGAACACTTCTTACATTTAAGAAGTAGAATCATTGAGTACCAACTCAAACAACTCAAACATAACACTCCCGAACCTCTCACTCCCATTCCCAAATCAGAAGAAGAAGAACCAGAGATGGCTGAAGGACCTCCAAACAAACCGCTGAAGGCATACGCTACACCCTCTCAGATGGAGCCTAGAAGTAGCATTGCTGCCCCAGCTATTACCCGAAATGATTTTGAGCTGAAACCATCATTGTTGTTGGCTGTACAACAAAACCAATTATCAGGAAACGCAACTGAGGATCCGAACGAGCATCTAACGAAGTTCGTACAATACGCAGACACAGTGAAAGCAAATGGAGTTACTCCAGACGCGATAAGACTTCGTCTTTTCCCATTCTCTCTTAGAGACAGAGCGTGGACATGGTTACAATCGTTACCATCCAACTCCGGTACAACGTGGGAGCAATTGAAGAACGTCTTCTTAGTGAGATATTTTCCGCCGAGCAAAACTGCTATGCTAAGAGCTCAAATCAACGGATATCGATAGAAAGATACTGAATCTCTTTACGAAGCATGGGAACGATTTAAAGATATGATGAGAACATGTCCTCACCACGGTCTAGAAGACTGGGTGACAATCCATACTTTCTATAATGGGCTTCTATACAATACTAGATTGACAATAGACGCTGCCGCGGGCGGTGCACTTATGGATAAGCCATACGATGAAGCCTATCAATTGATAGAAAACATGTCACAAAACCATTGCCAATGGGGAGGTGAACGCACTCCAACTGAGAAAACCACAGCGAAAGGTGGGATGTACGAGATCAGCAGCCTTGAAAAGTTCAATGCTAAAGTAGATGCTCTAGCACAGAAGATCGATAGTCTGACCGTTAACCCCACTGCAACTGTCGCTGCAGTAACTCCAAATTGCGAGTTATGCAGAAGCACCACTCATAATGCACCTGAATGCCCATTGCTAGCCGGAATCCCACCAGACCAGGTAAATTATGCTCAAGGAAATCCCTACGCAAATACCTACAACCCAGGTTGGCGAAATCATCCAAACTTTTCTTACAAAAGGGAAAATGCATTGCAAATGCCTACTGCTCCGCAAGGATATCAGAAACCAGCTGCTCAGAATGCACCTAGGAAATCAAACCTTGAATTGATGATGGAAAAGTTCATAGCAACTCAAGCTCAAACAAACAAAGAATTCCTGAATCAAAACATACACACTAGCGAGCAAATTAAACAGTTGACCGGAAAGGTAGACGCTTTAGCCACCCACAACAAAATGTTAGTGTTGCACCCTAAAATTTGACCAACATTTATTTACCCATCAAGTGTTTGAAGTTTGATACCTTCATCAGAAAGTTCAAGAGATCCTCAGAGAAATTGGTTGAAACCAAGGTTGTGTGTCTCATAACTTGAGAGTTGTGGGAGCTCCTCAGATGATTCTGAGACTTTGAGAATGGACTTGAAGCTTTGAGAAAGCCTATGAGATGTCTTGTAAGCCATCATGAAGCCCAGAGAGGTCATTATGCAAGAATTCAGAAGATTCAGCCATGAATGGTAGAATTAGGGTTTTGACTGGGTCAACCCTAGGTCAACTGAAGATTTGGAGAAGGTTGAGACCTAATCCAAGGGCCATGTGATCATGGAATGAAGCATTGAGATACTATAAGGATGATTCCTAGAACAACTCATCATGATTGAGGAGTTTGAGAAGTTTTAAGCTAGGGTTTCTAAGGATTGACAGTGTAAAATCCCGTAGTTTGATCCCTATCTTCCAGGCAGTTTTAGCTCAAGATGTGATTGTCATCTCATCTTACCCACAACATGAATGTTGTAGAGCTTGATCTTAGCTTTAATTTGAGTGGTAGAAGTCCTTGATAGGATGTGCAGAGCTCAAGTTATGGTTTTGACAAATTACAGGTCATCTGAGGTATGTGAATCTGGGTCCTTGAAAGGCACCCAACTTGCAGACAACTTTTGCCCTAGTAGGATGATTCCTGTGGTCTCTTGGTCAACATTAATGTTTAAGAGAATCTTATTAGATTTCTAGAGAGTACTAGAAGTCCTTGATAGGATTTGTAGAACTCAACTTATGGCTTTGACAAGCCAAGGGCATTTTGGTCATTTGGAAGTTATAGGTCATTTCAAGCATATGGCCATATCTCCTACTTCCAAGCTTCAAATGGAAAAACCTTCAACATCAAAGTTGCTTAGAATGATGTTTTAAGGCTAGTAGGGTGGTCATGAGATGTTGGAAAGGCTCATAGCAAAAAGCGATAAAAATGGCCTAAAAATGAGGCATAAGTTAATTCAAGTGAAATGGAAAATCATAAAATCCAAGCTATAAACCCTAAACATGTCATATGATAGGTCATTTTGACTCCAAAGGACATTTTAAGAACAATGGTTCAGCCACAATTTTGATTTGAGGCTTAAATTATAGGGTTGCTTTGTAAAAGTCTTGCTTGCATAATGGCATACCAAACCAAAACAAGGAAAAACTTAATGAATAAGGGAAATATGCATTGTGTATTGTCCAAAATCTCATGTAAGGAGATATTCAAGTTAATTAATCAAGTTATAAGGGTTTTTGTCATGATATATCACATGGTGAGAATGGAAATGCAAAGTATCATTTCATGAAAGTTCAAGTTTCTACTAGATTGATCTAGATGGTTCTAGACCTTTCCAAATCAGTCTATATATTGAATATGAATTGCATTGATTCAAGGTTGGTGATTGTTGATGTTAATGGTGGTAGAGAATAGAAATTGAACCAAAATTCTCCATTTTGCAAATTGTATTGAAACTTCATCTTTCTCTTCATTACCCTTCCATTTTTTCACACAAATCTTCTCTACAATCATTGCTGAGTGTATTCATCTTGATTTGCAACCCCATTGATGAAGAATTGAGAGCTTTCCAAGTGAAGTTGCAAAGGAGCAAAAGGCATTGGATCTTGGGATACAAGCCATCTCCATCAAATCTTGTGCAAGCAGAGTATTGTTCATCACCTGAGGACCATTCTTGAGGATCTACAAGGCCTGATTCGAAGCTTTTCACCACCTACCATTGCAAGAGTTAAGGTAAGCAAAATCACTTCCACACTCTTATTTAGGCATGGCTAGGGTTAGTTCTTGTTGTGAAACCATTAGAGACCATTAGGTGATTCATTTGGATGAGTTTAAGACCAATTGGTGAGGTTTCTTCCATGGTGGTTAATTCTTGATGGAGTTAGAATGATTGATTTAGGAGGTTATAATGCACGATAATTGGTTGGTTTTAATCAGCATGGCATATGGATTAATTATATATAAAGATTGTTGAGTTTTGTGATGGTCAAAAACTGAAGAAAGTTTGGATCCATGGAGTTGTACCATTCGGTTTGGAGGATTTAGGGTGTTTCAATGAAATCCAATGGCATGGTTATGTTCTACGTAAAATTCTAGTCAAAATTGGTTTTTGGATCGTGGCATTTGATGGAGTATTGAGGTCACACGAAGGTGAGGAAGATTGGTGCATGGGAGTGTTTTTTCATGGAGGTTCTAAAACCCTAATGGACCAAGGAAGAAGACGCAATCTGGACCGTTGATACACATGCTGACCGTTTGACTGGGACTTTAATCCAACGGCCGTGTTTTAAAAACGAAAGATGGGAGGGGAGCTGGGCGTGAAACGCCGCGTTTCACTAAAGCTCCCAGCGTGGGCTTCATAAATATTGCTTTCCCCACCCCCCATACCAAGGCCCAATTGGAATTGAACTGTAATGCTATGCTATTCACACCGTTTCTGTTACTTTTTTCTTTTCATTTAATGTGTTTTTTTTCTGAGTTTCACTGGGCCCAAGCGCCATGCTAGGCGCACCCCACCTTCTGGGCCCATCATCCAAATCAACTGAATATATTTGCTTTTCATACCCCTCATCATTTTCATATTATAATTCACTCCAAATTTTATTAATCTTTAAAAATTCATAATAAAATGAAAAATGAATATTTTTTAATGAGACTTTTTTTCCCATTTTCCATTTTCTGTCTAGAAAAATATAAAACCATAAAATAGCCATTTTATTTCATTTTTATATTTTTTTTGCATATTTTTACTTTTAATTGATTTTGTAATTCTTTTAGTTGATGCATGATTTTGTAGATTTTAATTAGGGTAGTTCCCTTAGGATTTTAAGTTCAATCTTTTTAGGATGATTAGATGAATGGCTTAGATTCCCCCTGATTTAATTTCATATTTTTGTGATAATTTTTAGGGTAGTTTTAATTAGGTAGTTCTAAGTAGTGTAGAATTTGATTAAAACTTTAGTATAGGTCAATAAAAATTTTAGATTTAGGTTTTGTAGGGCAATTTAGCCTATGGGGAATATATGGGACTTAAGGGTAGTTATGTAGGGTCCCCTAGAATTTATATTAGGATTTAATAGAACAATATACTATTTTTGGTTGATTTTTGAATTGAATGATTGTTGGGTTGGCCTTTAGGGCAAGTTTTGTTTAGTTTGCTTTGCTTTGGAGTTTTCCTTTGGCTTGAGGAGCATGGCATATTATTGTGGAGCTTAGTGGAGCATACTAGAAGATTGGAGGAGGAATGGAGGATCTTGAGGAGATTTTTCTTCTTCTTTTTGTTTTGTTTTAGGGTTAGGATTAGGGAAGAGCTTAGATGTAGATAATTTCTTTCTCAAACATGGATAGTATCCTGCACATCCATTCCTCCCTATGATTCAAAGTCCTTCCAGGGTACACCTATCTCCTTTGGAGGGATTAGTGCTATACCTAGGAGGTAGAACTTTTGAGGGAACCCTTCACTTGATATTGAACCCTTATAGGTCACCTTTGGTGATCAAATAAGCAGTTCAATATCCCCCAGCTTATCCAGTAGTGTTTTTTCTCTGTTTGATTTGTCTTGAGAGCTGTCAGAGCCTGAGCATGAAGATGAAGACTTCATTAGAGATTGTTGAAGAGGATGAATCCTTGAAGACTGCCATTCCAGCTGAAGCTTGAAGATCCCTGAAGATAGTGAAGCCTGAAGGTGGAGCTGATCAAGAAGCTGAAGCTTAAGGGAGAAGATGAGTTGAAACTCATGTTGTAGGGTTGAAACCTGGAAAGCAATTGATGATTAAAGTCTGAAGACTGAGTTGCTGCTGGAGGAGCTGAGGCTTTCTTCTGTTTTCTTTTCTGCATTGTGTGTTTTGTTTGATTTGTCTGTTGCATTAGAATAAGTTCATCTAGAATAAGTAGAATCTAGGAGCATAATTGCATTAGAGGTTGAGTTGCTCCCTCTGCTTGTATTGTTACTGAGTGGCTTTGCTTGCGGGTATTCGGTAGAGCCCAGCTCCCTTGCCCATGTGGTTTGTTTGCCTGATGGCAATTTCATTTCTTTTATCTGTATGATTGCAGTTTACTGTTTATTGCTTGATAGCATGTTGTTTATTTTTCAGTATGATTACTGTTATTTCATGACTGGCTTGAGGTTGAGACGACCTTGTGGAGGATGAAGCCCCACACACATTTCCTCCCTCACTTGCATTGCATGCATTTTACTGTTAAGCTGATGCTTTGTCTGTTTTGGTGTATCATTGACATGATCCCTTAGGACTCTCATTTCCTTGGATAAGGATTTGATGATAGACTTTTAGGTTGAAACCTATGCATGACAACTTCTAGGAGTTCCCTGTTCAAACCTCAACCATATGATGAATCCATGGCATGACAACAGTAGGACTTGATAGTCTCCCTCCTAGTTGGGCCTGTTCTCTTCTCATTTCAAAACAGTTTAAGATACAGTAATCATGAATGATTTCTTTCGTACGCTACGAGCCTTAAGCTATCTGAGAAAGGATTGTGGGAGAGTTTCTTTTCCATAGTCTGGATGTTTAGTATGGTACCCTTTGGGTGACATGCGACGCATTCACTCTCAGGTCATAGTCTCTAGTGCGGTTGAAATCGCAAACACAATAAAAAACACTTCTTTCGTAAAAGACAGGAAATAAACCGTAGCCTGAACTACGTGAGCTCTGATCTCTCATGCCTGTTGAGAGTACGTAGGCACAAGATGGTGAAGTCTTGGCGAGCTACCTTTCCCCACAATCCTTCGTAGGCCGAACTACGTTGACTCTGATTTCTCATTCTCTGATGAGAATACGTAGGCATAAAGTGCGACGCTTTGCCGAGTCATTTTCCTTTTCTGTTTAAGCCAGCCTCGATAGTGTTGCACCCTAAAATTTGCTCAACCTTATTCCTTGGATTCATGTTTCATTATCATTAGCATTTGCATGTAGAATCATGTACATAGACTAACCATCTGCATAGCATAAGCATAGCAAGTCATTCAACAGGGGACCAATCATTATTTTCATCTCTAGAGGCCTATCAAGAGGTTATTATCCTAATTCAATCTCATTCAAGTCATCAGGAAAGAATTTGAAAGCAAGGAGTTCAGCAGATCAAGCCTTGAGTCCATCTCCTAGCTGAAGATATCTGAGGATCAACAAGAGGGTTGTGTGCTGTGAAGTGAAGGTATGGAGAGCATCTAGACATCTTGAGAGACTTACAAAGTCATTTGGAGAAGAAAACAAGTCATTGATGAAAGCATAAGAGCTACAGTTGAAGACAGTCAACTAGGGTTTTATCTGGGTCAACCCTAGGTCAACCCTAGGTCAGTTGACTGACTTAAGAGGGCATTCAAGTCTATTGGAGAGATGTGGGGATCAACATTTGATATATGAAGAAGGATATGGAGATATGACAAGGAAAATTCAAGAGAAATCAAGGAGAAGAGGAGTTACTAAATTAGGGTTTCTCTGTAAAATCCCCTAGTTTAGGTCAAATTTCCAAGCAAGATAAGTCAAAATGCTAGCTTCAAATGGCTTCTTGGCCAACATGAAACTTGTAGAGGATCTCAAGACCTTTAATTTGAGTGGTGGAAGACCTCAAGGAGATTTATAGAACTCAAGTTATGGTCCTTACAAGTTACAGGTCATCTGGGGTGTCTGAATTTTTGTCTGTGAAAGTGACTT
Organism: Lathyrus sativus; assembly: GCA_963859935.3. Classification (NCBI taxonomy): domain Eukaryota; kingdom Viridiplantae; phylum Streptophyta; class Magnoliopsida; order Fabales; family Fabaceae; genus Lathyrus; species Lathyrus sativus. The sequence continues at coordinate 44,075,758 of OZ012737.1, forward strand.
GACTTCCAAGCTAGTTTTACCCCTCAAGGAGATTTCAAATGAATTCTTGGTCAACATAAGAGTGGTTCCTCATTGTCTTAGCTTTCTAGAATGGTATGGCATGCCTTCATATGATGTGTGGAACTCAACTTATGGTCTTGGCAAGCAAAGGGTATTTTGGGCATTTGTGAATTACAGGTCATTTTAACCTATGTCCAAAACTCATACAAGGAGGCCTCAAATGGAAAAACTTACAACATCAAACTTGCTCCAAATGGGATTTTAAGTCTAGAAAGAAGGTCACAAATTATTGGAGAAGCTCATAGCATGGAGTTGCATGATAGGTCAAAATATGAATTAAAAAGGCTTATAAAGTGAATAATTTCAAGTTGGAAAATGGTTTGGGAGATTTACAAGTCCAAATGGAGACTTCCAATATATGATTTTGAATGGAAAAGCAATTCTAAGAACAATGGTTCACCCACTTTTTTGAGTTTAGAAGGAAAAAATGAAGTTATCCATGGTTGCTTATCATTTAAGAAACATAATCAAAAATGAGCCAAAGTTTGAAAACAAGGGAATGTGCAAGATGGATCTAGAATGTACCATTGGGGTCTATATATTCATGAAAGGAGAATTTGGCAAGGGTTGGCCTCATTTGCACCAAGAATTCCACATAATTTCTCACACTTTTTCATTGGAGTTTCATTACAATTCTCTCAAAACCTTCACCAACTTTCATCATAATCAATTCAATTTCACTCCATCATCATCATAGATCATAATTGAAGCAAGTTTCTGGTAGTTATCATCCATTTTCGAGTGCTTTTCTCAAGATCATCAAAATCACAAGTTCAAGTGGATTGCATGATTCAAGCAAGGAACCTCCAAGTTTGTGCATACAGAATTAAGTTCCTCAAGGATTGATCAAGATTCAACACTTAAAAGCTTCAGATCCACATCCTCCATAGCTGTTTCTCAAGATTTCTTACTAGGTAAGTTTTCATTCAAACTGCTTGATCTAGTTAATTTGGCATGATGTTGTTAGTTTAGATGCAATCTAGGTGGTTAGGAGATTAGTTTAGGTGAGTTTGGAACGATTTGGTGAGGTTTGTTAACAGGTGCCATAATCTGTTTGTGTTCGAATCTCTTGGATGAATGTGTTATAATTGCAACTTGATAGCATAGGTTAATCTCCATTAGATGTAGTTTAATTTAGGCTAGGTTTGAGGAAGATTGGTGATGATGCATAGCAGCGCATTTCAATGGAGGCCGAGTGTTGATCCAATCGTGTTTGTTGTTGTGGTGAATTTCAAAGTGAATTGATGCCCTAGGATTGTAGAGGGAGAGATTTGGAGCAGATTTCATGTTTACAGCCTGTTGATTCATGGCCTGATGATGGAGAACAGCTTGATGGAAGATAGCTCGTGCATGGGAGCTTTCATGGTATCCAAACCCTAGTTGCAGGTCGTTTTGGAGAAGAAACAATCATGACCGTTCATGGTAGCTTGGACTTTTGACTTAGGGTAGGATCGGATGGCTGGTATTTGATCTGAATTTGGAGGGAAAGAATGAAGCTGGCCAAAACGCACCGTTTCATTAATTGAAACGGGCGGGCCTGAGTTGGTTGTTGCTAATTCCACCCCCTATTCTAAGCCCAATACGGATCTGAACGTGTTTTCGCTGCTATTCTTACCCCCAGCTGATTCCCTTTTGTTTTTAATTCTGATGGTTGTTTGGGCCCAGTGTGAAACGCTACCAGCACCCCCCTTTAGGAGGCCCATCCTGGACTGAACTGAGCGCGCCTACTATTCTAACCCCCCTCCCTCATTTAATTCATTTTAATTTTTCTTATTTCATTTTAATATTTTACCATCTTTGAAAATTCATAAATAATTCATAAAAAATGCTTTTTAATTCATTCTTTTTACCATGTTTTCATTAAAATGTCTAGAATATTATAGGAAAATAAATTTTCATTTTTAGTTTTATTTCATATTTTTTTCATATTTTCTAAATAAATAGCATATTAAATAGATTCATTTCATGCATTATTTTTGTGATTTTTGTTCTCTCACATGCTTTAATATTTTTTGGTCATTCTTTTTATATTGTTTAGATGAGATGTTAAGCTTGTAGGAATATTTTAGTTCCCATTTTTAGGAGTTAATTTTAGGTGATTAATAAATGCTTGAATATCATGAACAAAACTAGGGTTTTTTAGGTGACAACTTAGGAAGTTCAATTTTTTCCCTTAGGACTTAGGGTTTGAATAGGTTAGTTATGGGATTATAGGGGCTATGGGTAGCTATTAGATCCCTTAGAAACAGTTAGGATTCCCCTACTGCTATTGTTACTGATATTATATCTGTTGTTTGGTGTGGTGTGCCCTCTGGGGTTTATTGATTGTTTGTATGGGTATTGGGTTTGTCTGGGGCCCTGGGGAAGCTGAAGATTTGTGGAGATGAAGCTATTGGAGATTCAAATGCTGAAGATCAACTGTCAGAGTTGAGGAGGAGTTTCCTGCTATCAGTTGTTGAGGAGACTAGGGTTTAGGAGCTAGGCAGAGCTCTAGATTAGAAAGATTGTTTCCCAAACATGGATTGCCTTGTCTGCATCCATTCTTCTCTGTGATTCAGAGTCTCTCTAAGACACTCACCCCCTTCCTTTGGAAGGCTTGGTGATAGGGTCTAAGAGATAGAACTCTTGAGAGAAAATGTCTTTTGTGTTAGAAGCAGTCTGTTCACCACCCTTGGTAGTCAACTGATTGCTTAACACCCAATTCACTCTTGTGACTGATTCCTCATCCTGGAGGTTTGAACTTGAAGAAAAGCCATTGCAGATGGAAGAATGATGATCAAAGCCCTTGCCTAAAGGCCATGAAGATGGAGATTGATGCTTGTTGAAGACTGTAACTGATTGGAGATTACTTGAAGCCAGATGTTGATTCAGAGCTGCTTATCCCGCCAAGCGTTTGAGGCAGTACATGCTGAATCATACAACCATGCTCATCTCGAAGATGGATCCGATCAAATATATATTCGAAAAGCAGGCGTTGTCAGGTAGAATTGCCAGGTGGCAGATGATCTTGACTGAATACGATATTCAATACGTCTCGCAAAAGGCAATAAAGGGGAGTGTGTTGTCTGAATATCTGGCGGAGCAGCCTATTGAAGAGTATCAATCGATGAGATTTGACTTTCCTGACGAGGATATCATGTATCTCAAGATGAAGGATTGCGAAGAGCCGTTGCCAGACGAAGGACCGGAGTTGGGGTCCAAATGGCAGATGATATTTGATGGAGCTGTGAATGCTTACGGTAGCGGGATAGGGGCAATTATCACTACGCCGCACGGGTCGCACATCCCGTTTACTTCCCGATTGACCTTTGCTGTTACCAACAATGAGGCCGAATACGAAGCTTGTATAATGGGGCTTGAAGAAGCCATTGATTTGCGAATCAAACATTTAGACGTATACGGAGACTCAGCTCTGGTAGTGAATCAGATCAAAGGGGAATGGGAGACACGGCAGCCTAATTTGATACATTACATGAATTATGCGAGGAGATTGTTTCCTTTCTTCGACAAAGTTGAATTGCATCATGTGCCACGGGCAGAAAATCAGATGGCTGACGCCCTTGCCACTTTGTCTTCCATGTACAAGGTCAACTTCTGGAACGAAGCTCCCCAGATCACTATCTCTCGGTTGGACAGGCCAGCTTATGTATTTGCTATTGATGAAGCATCCGATGGTAAACCGTGGTATTTTGATATCCTTAATTTCCTGAAGAATAAAGAGTATCCGGCTGGGGCATCCAGTCAAGATCAGAAAACTCTCAGGAGATTAGCGGGTAATTTCTACTTGAACCCGGATGGCGTCTTGTACAGAAGAAACCACGACTTGGTGTTGTTGCGTTGTGTAGACGAGAAGGAGGCAAAACTTCTCATGGAGGAAATTCACGAAGGTGCCTTTGGTACGCATGCTGGCGGGCATGCTATGACGAGAAAACTGCTGAGGGCAGGTTACTTTTGGCTGACGATGGAAACTGATTGTTTCAAATTTGCAAGAAAGTGCCATAAGTGCCAAATTTATGCTGACAAAATACATGTGCCTCCGAGTCCTTTGAATGTGATGTCATCTCCATGGCCATTCTCGATGTGGGGAATCGATATGATTGGAAAGATTGAGCCGACGGCTTCTAACGGGCATCGATTCATCCTCGTAGCAATCGATTATTTCACCAAGTGGGTGGAAGCGGCGTCTTACGCAAATGTAACGAAGCAAGTGGTGGCTAGATTCATCAAGAGAGATATCATTTGCCGATATGGAATTCCCGAGCGGATAATCACGGATAATGGTTCTAATCTGAACAACAAAATGATGAAGGAGCTCTGTCAGAATTTCAAGATCGAACATCACAACTCCTCCCCTTACCGACCCAAGATGAATGGCGCTGTCGAAGCGGCCAATAAGAATATCAAGAAGATCGTCCAGAAAATGGTGGTGACGTATAAAGATTGGCATGAAATGCTACCTTTCGCTTTGCACGGTTATCGTACGACGGTACGCACATCAACCGGGGCAACACCGTTCTCGTTGGTATACGGAATGGAAGCGGTATTACCATTGGAAGTTGAGATCCCTTCTCTGAGGGTATTGCGAGACGTTCAGCTGGACGAGGCAGAATGGGTAACGAATAGATTGAACCAACTGAGTTTGATGGATGAGAAGAGGCTAGCTTCTCTGGCATACGGTCGTTTGTATCAAAGACGAATGAAGAAAGCGTACGACAAGAAAATACTTCCGCGAAGCTTTCAGACCGGCGACCTTGTGCTGAAAAGGATTCTCCCGCCGCAAGCAGATCACAGGGGCAAGTGGACCCCCAATTACGAAGGGCCATACGTTGTCAGTAAGGTCTTTTCAGGAGGAGCTTTATTGTTGTCCACCATGGACGGGGAAGACTTTGCGTCACCTGTGAATTCGGACGCGGTTAAAAAATACTTTGCTTAAAATAGACCCGCTGGACAGAAAAAAGAGAGTCCAGGCAAAAATGGGGCATCCTGGCGAACCAAAAACAGAATAAAAGGTTCGGGCAAAAGTTAGGGATAAAATTGAAAAAATGTACACCCGCGAAGTTGAAAACCTACACTGGGCGGCTTCGGCAAAAAGGGGTATCCCGGTGAACTGAAAACCTGTAAAGGGCGGTTCACGCAAAAGTTAGGGATGAGAAAAGCAAATGACTGCGGTCCGAATTTGGTATTCAATGAGCATCAGTGCGGGAGAATATATTGGAGGAATTAGTTATCGGATACAACCTCTTCAGAAGTGGGGATACCGGGAAAGTATTAGAGTCGGACGAGTCATGGGAGGATCAGTTCGTGATGTTCACCTGCATCCAGTTGCCGACATGTGTACAAAATTTAATTTGTCAATATTTATGCTTCTTGTGAATACTTGCATACTTGTATATTTGCTTTGCGTAGCTTCCTCTTTTCAGGAGTTACATCCCGTGTACAAAAACTCCGCCCATTCAGGGGCCCAATCAATGAAAATGTGTTATTCAGTACTTGATGCCTGTTCTTTACTGTTTTGCGCATGATAAAACGCCTAAGCTTGATGAAGCTAGCATGAGTATAACATTACTGGCCCTTGCCAACAATCGTTAAAGCTTTGAATTAACTGAGTGTAACGTCACTAACCTGAATTGATTTGATTGCATAGGCTTGTCGTGTCTTGTTTGTGTTGTTGCAGGTTTCATAACCGTACGAGGAAGGTGATCAAAAGATTGCAATAGTGAAAGGCTTGATCCTCACGCAGGTCATGCATGTTCTTCCTGAAGAAGGATGGAATTCCCCAGCTAGCCGTAGCTTATCCAAAGGACGTGCTCCAGAGAAGTTACTTGTCCTCAGCAGAGTTTGGTGATTCCGGGATCGTAAGGCTGTGTTCAGACAGGTTCGTCTCCCCCCGCAGGGTCATGCATTCTCCCCCGGCGGAGTCAGTTAATTTTCCCCAAGAGAATCCAGCCATCCCCAGCGGAGTTCTCTTTTCCGTAAATGTTCTTTCCTTCCAGTGGAATTCGAAGGTCAAGACTCTCCCAAAGCAGAGTTGATGGCGGTTCCTGTCATTTCTTTTATCAGAGACACCTGTGTGATATCAGTTCACTCTCCAGTAGGAAGTCCAATCATACTACGCACACCTGCTATTCCCCAGCAGGGGGTTACCTCCGCAAGGTATTTGGTTTGAGTTATATCCCCCAGCAGGGGGTTATTTCAACAAGACGTGTGGTTTGAGTTCCCAACTTCCCAGCAGGGTCGACTTCATCCTACCAGCATTTATTTTGCTGGAATAATTTTGTAGCATCAGGCTATCCCCGGCGAGTCGGCGTTATCCTTCCAGCATTCATTTTGCTGAAGCAGTTTCTGTACTCTAGTAGTTCAGGTGGAGAGAGCTCTTGCTCAAATAGATTACCAAACAGTCGAGATCTCGGCAGGAGATATTCAATGACAATGTCAGTTTCGGCGGTATTCCCCCACAGAGTTATCGTGATAAAACTCTCTTTGTCTCCAGCAAAGTCATTTATGCAAATGCATCTGATCTTCCCCAGCCAGAGTGGCCAGGATAAGTGTCTTCTTATCCCCAAGCAGAGTTCGTTTGTCATCAACGAGTCGCATGAATCAGAATTTCGAAGCAGGTGTCCGATAGTGGGTTTTCAGACATCCCCAGTAGAGTCCGCCTCAAAGTCGCTGTCACGTCAGTGCTAAGAAGTTTGTGGGTGAGGATCATTGAAGAACTAAGTCCTGACGTGGACCATTTATTCCTAGAATGACGGGATTCCTTCAGAAGTGGGCGTCCTAACGTGGACAGGTTTGTTTTACCGGATTGGTAAGGTGTGATAATCCTGACGTGGATAAATTCGGTCTTTTGAAATTTGGAGAAAGGGAGGTCATGACGTTGACAAAAGATTGGTTACTCTTCGTGTTGGTGTCCTGACGTGGATCATGTGTTTGCAGCAGATATCTTTATTTGTAATGGTGAAACGTGAGTCCTTACGTGGGCAAGTTATTTCCCCAGCAAGTCGAAGACGCGTGAGTCCTTACGTGGGCAAGTTATTTCCCCAGCAAGTCGAAGACGCGTGAGTCCTTACGTGGGCAAGTTATTTCCTCAGCGAGTCGAAGATGCCTGAGTCCTTACGTGGACAAATCAATACGAGATCAGTGCCCTAACGCGGGCAGATCACAGAGATTATTATTCCTAACGCGGAAAAGAGGTAGTCCTTACGCGGACATATCAGAAGATAGTTTCCTTACGCGGAAATGACTGTATTCCTAACGGGGAAAGGAGAAAGTCCTTACGTGGACAGGTGAAGATGGCATTCCTTACGTGGAAAAATGAGTCCTGACGCGGACAAATCAGAAAGAAGTTGGTATTCCTTACGTGGAAAGATCAGAGCCCTTACGTGGACATATCAAGAGCGTTCCTTATGTGGAAGAAAAATGGTTTCCTTACGTGGAAAGATGAGTTTATTCCTTACGTGGAAAGAGTGGAGTCCTGACGCGGACAGATCAAAGAAGGTATTCCTAACGTGGAAAGACGAGCATATTCCTTACGTGGAAAGAGCGGAGTCCTGACGCGGACATGTCAAATGGCATTGGAGTCCTTACGTGGACAGATTGATGTAGTTCTCTTTACGTGGAAAGAAGATTGCTTCCTAACGTGGAAAGACAGGTGTTATTCCTAACGTGGAAGAGAGTTTTTCCTAACGTGGACGATTCAGTTTATTGAAATGCAGGTGAATTATCCCCAGCGGAGTTGCCGAGATTTTCCTGGGTTGACAGTAAGGGGAGTCCTAACGTGGACAAGTTTTAGTTGAGATTTCTTCGTGTTGATGACAGACAGAGTCCTAACGTGGACAAGCAAGCAATCTGTTATGACAGAATCCTCTTCAGAACGATGAAGACAGTCCCCAGCACGGTCGCGCAAGATCAGTGGGTTATTGTAACAGTCAGATTCAGCTGACGAATGTCATTCCGCGAGCAGGAGCGCAGTTTATTTCTGCGGTTGGCAAATTTCTGGTTTCACTAGTATTCAACCGTCTCGTACCGCGAATGGCTGAAGGCTCCGGGCTCTTCATCCGATCGGGTCCAAGTCGCTTGAATAGGGGCAGCTGTTGCACCCTAAAATTTGCTCAACCTTATTCCTTGGATTCATGTTTCATTATCATTAGCATTTGCATGTAGAATCATGTACATAGACTAACCATCTGCATAGCATAAGCATAGCAAGTCATTCAACAGGGGACCAATCATTATTTTCATCTCTAGAGGCCTATCAAGAGGTTATTATCCTAATTCAATCTCATTCAAGTCATCAGGAAAGAATTTGAAAGCAAGGAGTTCAGCAGATCAAGCCTTGAGTCCATCTCCTAGCTGAAGATATCTGAGGATCAACAAGAGGGTTGTGTGCTGTGAAGTGAAGGTATGGAGAGCATCTAGACATCTTGAGAGACTTACAAAGTCATTTGGAGAAGAAAACAAGTCATTGATGAAAGCATAAGAGCTACAGTTGAAGACAGTCAACTAGGGTTTTATCTGGGTCAACCCTAGGTCAACCCTAGGTCAGTTGACTGACTTAAGAGGGCATTCAAGTCTATTGGAGAGATGTGGGGATCAACATTTGATATATGAAGAAGGATATGGAGATATGACAAGGAAAATTCAAGAGAAATCAAGGAGAAGAGGAGTTACTAAATTAGGGTTTCTCTGTAAAATCCCCTAGTTTAGGTCAAATTTCCAAGCAAGATAAGTCAAAATGCTAGCTTCAAATGGCTTCTTGGCCAACATGAAACTTGTAGAGGATCTCAAGACCTTTAATTTGAGTGGTGGAAGACCTCAAGGAGATTTATAGAACTCAAGTTATGGTCCTTACAAGTTACAGGTCATCTGGGGTGTCTGAATTTTTGTCTGTGAAAGTGACTTGACTTCCAAGCTAGTTTTACCCCTCAAGGAGATTTCAAATGAATTCTTGGTCAACATAAGAGTGGTTCCTCATTGTCTTAGCTTTCTAGAATGGTATGGCATGCCTTCATATGATGTGTGGAACTCAACTTATGGTCTTGGCAAGCAAAGGGTATTTTGGGCATTTGTGAATTACAGGTCATTTTAACCTATGTCCAAAACTCATACAAGGAGGCCTCAAATGGAAAAACTTACAACATCAAACTTGCTCCAAATGGGATTTTAAGTCTAGAAAGAAGGTCACAAATTATTGGAGAAGCTCATAGCATGGAGTTGCATGATAGGTCAAAATATGAATTAAAAAGGCTTATAAAGTGAATAATTTCAAGTTGGAAAATGGTTTGGGAGATTTACAAGTCCAAATGGAGACTTCCAATATATGATTTTGAATGGAAAAGCAATTCTAAGAACAATGGTTCACCCACTTTTTTGAGTTTAGAAGGAAAAAATGAAGTTATCCATGGTTGCTTATCATTTAAGAAACATAATCAAAAATGAGCCAAAGTTTGAAAACAAGGGAATGTGCAAGATGGATCTAGAATGTACCATTGGGGTCTATATATTCATGAAAGGAGAATTTGGCAAGGGTTGGCCTCATTTGCACCAAGAATTCCACATAATTTCTCACACTTTTTCATTGGAGTTTCATTACAATTCTCTCAAAACCTTCACCAACTTTCATCATAATCAATTCAATTTCACTCCATCATCATCATAGATCATAATTGAAGCAAGTTTCTGGTAGTTATCATCCATTTTCGAGTGCTTTTCTCAAGATCATCAAAATCACAAGTTCAAGTGGATTGCATGATTCAAGCAAGGAACCTCCAAGTTTGTGCATACAGAATTAAGTTCCTCAAGGATTGATCAAGATTCAACACTTAAAAGCTTCAGATCCACATCCTCCATAGCTGTTTCTCAAGATTTCTTACTAGGTAAGTTTTCATTCAAACTGCTTGATCTAGTTAATTTGGCATGATGTTGTTAGTTTAGATGCAATCTAGGTGGTTAGGAGATTAGTTTAGGTGAGTTTGGAACGATTTGGTGAGGTTTGTTAACAGGTGCCATAATCTGTTTGTGTTCGAATCTCTTGGATGAATGTGTTATAATTGCAACTTGATAGCATAGGTTAATCTCCATTAGATGTAGTTTAATTTAGGCTAGGTTTGAGGAAGATTGGTGATGATGCATAGCAGCGCATTTCAATGGAGGCCGAGTGTTGATCCAATCGTGTTTGTTGTTGTGGTGAATTTCAAAGTGAATTGATGCCCTAGGATTGTAGAGGGAGAGATTTGGAGCAGATTTCATGTTTACAGCCTGTTGATTCATGGCCTGATGATGGAGAACAGCTTGATGGAAGATAGCTCGTGCATGGGAGCTTTCATGGTATCCAAACCCTAGTTGCAGGTCGTTTTGGAGAAGAAACAATCATGACCGTTCATGGTAGCTTGGACTTTTGACTTAGGGTAGGATCGGATGGCTGGTATTTGATCTGAATTTGGAGGGAAAGAATGAAGCTGGCCAAAACGCACCGTTTCATTAATTGAAACGGGCGGGCCTGAGTTGGTTGTTGCTAATTCCACCCCCTATTCTAAGCCCAATACGGATCTGAACGTGTTTTCGCTGCTATTCTTACCCCCAGCTGATTCCCTTTTGTTTTTAATTCTGATGGTTGTTTGGGCCCAGTGTGAAACGCTACCAGCACCCCCCTTTAGGAGGCCCATCCTGGACTGAACTGAGCGCGCCTACTATTCTAACCCCCCTCCCTCATTTAATTCATTTTAATTTTTCTTATTTCATTTTAATATTTTACCATCTTTGAAAATTCATAAATAATTCATAAAAAATGCTTTTTAATTCATTCTTTTTACCATGTTTTCATTAAAATGTCTAGAATATTATAGGAAAATAAATTTTCATTTTTAGTTTTATTTCATATTTTTTTCATATTTTCTAAATAAATAGCATATTAAATAGATTCATTTCATGCATTATTTTTGTGATTTTTGTTCTCTCACATGCTTTAATATTTTTTGGTCATTCTTTTTATATTGTTTAGATGAGATGTTAAGCTTGTAGGAATATTTTAGTTCCCATTTTTAGGAGTTAATTTTAGGTGATTAATAAATGCTTGAATATCATGAACAAAACTAGGGTTTTTTAGGTGACAACTTAGGAAGTTCAATTTTTTCCCTTAGGACTTAGGGTTTGAATAGGTTAGTTATGGGATTATAGGGGCTATGGGTAGCTATTAGATCCCTTAGAAACAGTTAGGATTCCCCTACTGCTATTGTTACTGATATTATATCTGTTGTTTGGTGTGGTGTGCCCTCTGGGGTTTATTGATTGTTTGTATGGGTATTGGGTTTGTCTGGGGCCCTGGGGAAGCTGAAGATTTGTGGAGATGAAGCTATTGGAGATTCAAATGCTGAAGATCAACTGTCAGAGTTGAGGAGGAGTTTCCTGCTATCAGTTGTTGAGGAGACTAGGGTTTAGGAGCTAGGCAGAGCTCTAGATTAGAAAGATTGTTTCCCAAACATGGATTGCCTTGTCTGCATCCATTCTTCTCTGTGATTCAGAGTCTCTCTAAGACACTCACCCCCTTCCTTTGGAAGGCTTGGTGATAGGGTCTAAGAGATAGAACTCTTGAGAGAAAATGTCTTTTGTGTTAGAAGCAGTCTGTTCACCACCCTTGGTAGTCAACTGATTGCTTAACACCCAATTCACTCTTGTGACTGATTCCTCATCCTGGAGGTTTGAACTTGAAGAAAAGCCATTGCAGATGGAAGAATGATGATCAAAGCCCTTGCCTAAAGGCCATGAAGATGGAGATTGATGCTTGTTGAAGACTGTAACTGATTGGAGATTACTTGAAGCCAGATGTTGATTCAGAGCTGCTGATGCTGTTTCTTCTGCTGTTGTATTTTATTGCTGATGTATTGATTGGTTTGCTGAACTGTATTGTTTGCTGTTTACCCTGCTGGGTTGAAAGTGAAGCCTGTTCACTTTTGCCTATTGTTTTCTAGGTTCGAGGTTGAGTGGGACTCCCTTGCCTCGCTTGTACTGTTGCATCCATGCATTTTACTGCTTTACTGTATATATCTGGTATTGTTTCTGTTTCTGCCTATCCCGTAGGATCTCTGTTTCTCTCTGTGCAAGAGAGGAGCATGATAGACACTAGGTCTTAACCCATGCATGATAACATTAGGTTAGTTTGTTTCCCTTCGCAACCGTAGGTTAGAGTTCCGTCTCTTTCTTTCTCAAAACAAACAGAAAAACACATAAAGACTTCAAACACGATAAAAGACACTTCTTCCGTAAAAGAATGTGAACTCCTCAAGCCATCATTTTTTGTCCTCTTGGACTGTTAATCAGGAAAACCTTTTTCAGAAGGAATAAAATCAATCAAGGACAGACTTGTGTCGTACGTGGCCCGAACTACGTTTGCTCTGATCTTTCATGCTGTATGAAAGTACGTAGGCATAGGATGCGATATCCTAGCGAGCAACCTTCCCCTCCTTTCCCGTAGGTAGGCGAACTACGTTGACTCTGATTTCTCGTTCCAGGCGAGAATACGTAGGCATAAAGTGCGATACTTTGCCGAGTCATTTTTATTTTCATTTTATTTTCTTTTTAACCCTTGACCTATAGTTTAGATAGAATAACAATCCATACCCGAAAACAAGCGTGGATCCCGTCGAGTACGACGGACGTGAGGGGTGCTAATACCTTCCCCTTGCGTAACCGACTCCCGAATCCAGGTTTTGGTTGCGACGACCATACCTTTCCCGTGTTGTGCGAGGTTTACTCTGAGCGTTTCCTTTCCCTCCCGTGGGATAAATAACGCACGGTGGCGACTCTTCTGTTCAGCCGGCGCCGATTTTCGCAGTAGCGACAGCTGGCGACTCTGCTGGGGATCCAACGTCCCCTGGCTGCTAAGGACTGCGATGGTTCTTACGCATTTGGGATCCAACGTCCCTTGAGAGAGTCAATCCTAACGCTTGTTTTCCCGTCGAGGATTTTGTATGGAGTTATTGTATATTTCTAACCTTGTATTTTCAGCTTTATATATATTGTTCATTATTGCTGTATCTGGGGTGTGACGGGTGTTCTGATATTGAGAGATAAGCCGGACCTGGGCTTGAGTGCACCTAGAATTAGAGTAGAAATTAGTGGGCGCCCGCTTGCTTTGCTTGCTTTGGTGTCCCATGAAATCTACACTCAGACGAGGTTCCTCTGGTTGGCCTCCTGCCCCTTCCTTTGGTTGGCGTGGGTTGCTGGTTAGTTGGATTGTCGACTCTGGGGACCGATCATTTGGAAGTTGGCTGAGTGAGGCCTCTTCAGGAATTGATGATGCCACTCCTTCTGGGAATCGTATCATCAACCCTGAAAGTCTGTGACGCCGACGACCGCATAGGATGCCGTACCTTGTGCCAGTTATAGGGCCGCCCACCTGTGAGGGGATTCAGGGTTATGCAGGTAACTAGACCTCCAGACTACCGGTTATTTCTTGATCAGAGATCCTGGTTATTTATGGAGAGTTATGAGGTCTGCCAGAGACCATGTGGAGATGTATTCTGGGGTCTGTCAGAGACCATTTGAGAGGTGTTCTGAGGTCTGTCAGAGACCAATTATGGATGTGATTTGCGGTCTGTCAGAGACCAGTGAGTTATGGTTTGAGGTCTGTCAGAGGCCAGTGTTGGAGTTCTATTTTAGGTCTATCTGAGACCATGGTTTGATGACTTCTGGACGGTCTATCTGAGACCTTTCTTGATTGGGTTTAGGCTGTTCAGCTGCAGTTTTGGTCCCTGTTGAATGTTACTTGCATTGCATCCTCGCATATCCATTATCATTTGCATTTCACTAACGTATGTCTGTGCTGCAGGTGCATTTGCATTTCCCTAGTTCTAGTGCCCAAACTTCTGAGTGTTTGATCATGACTAGCCTACGGAGAACGGTTGCTTACAAATTGCCTACGCCTGATATTGTTCCTTTACTGGGGTTGATCTCTCTTGCTGATGAGGGTGTTCGTAGGAGTTTCCGGATGAGCTATGGTAGATTATTGAGATTGGTGTGCAAACCTACAGAGGTAGAGTTAGATGGGCTGTATGCTTTGATGCAATTCTATGACCCTGCTTTGAGGTGTTTTACGTTCTCTGACTTTATTATGGGACCAACCCTGGAGGAATACGCTGAGTATGTTGAGCTGCCTGTGCAGAACCAGGTTCCATTCATTCATTATGATGCCAAACCCAAGCCGGAGGAATTGGCAAAAGCCTTGCATGTTGATGCTTCTGAACTTGTGACTACTGTTTCCCGTGGAGTTCCAGGCTTCTCATTTCAGTTCTTAGTTGGTAAAGCCCAAGAGTATGCTAAGAATGGGTGCTGGGTTGCTTTCAATGCTGTGTTGGCCTTGTGCATTTATGGCATAGTACTGTTCCCCAATATACCGGATTTTGTGGACTTTGATGCTTTCTACTTGTTTGCCGCTGGTAATCCTGTACCTACTTTACTCGGAGATCTCTACCACTCACTGCATTATAAGAATGAGAAGGGAAGAGGGAAGAATGTTCATCTGTGTGTGCCCTTATTGAGTATATGGTTTGAGAGTCACCTTCCTAAGAGAGGATCTGCTGCAGAGACTACAGTTCCAGTTGGTTGGCCGGAGCGTCTGATGAGGCTATCGTCGGAAGATATGGAGTGGTTTGATAGAGATCTGCTGGGATCTGAGCTCATCTTCAGCTGTGCTGGTTACCCTAATGTCCCATTAATTGGAAGGAAAGGGTGTATCAATTACAACCCTTCTCTATTCATTCGCCAGTTCGGATATGCGCTGAAGAATCCACCTCAGGAGGAAGAAGTACAGGAATCTCTGTACTTCACCGGTGACGTGAAGGGGGAGTTATTAGCCAAGTTGCGACATGCTTGGACGCGTATTAACCGCAAAGGGAAGCCGTTGTTAGGAAAGAATGACTGTCAGGCCTATGCACCTTATAGAGCTTGGATTCAGGAGAGGGCTAGTCAGTTGAAGATGCCATTTCCAAATGCACCAATTCTTGATCCTATTCCGGTAGAAGAACCGACTACTGTTTCTAGAGAAGCCTATGAACAGGTTGTGAAGGAGAAAGAAGCCTTAATGAAGATTAATGAAGGGTTAGAGCAAGAGTTAGCCCAGGCACGCAGTGAGAAGAACAAGGCCGTATATGCTTTCCAACAACAGATTGAGCTGGTGAACAGGTTAGGATCTGAGTTGACCGAGGAAAAGAAAAAGCGTGAACGTCTGGGGCAAGAGTTCAGAAGTTCCCATGACATGCTGGAAGCCAAAAAGAAGGCGCTTGACGCAGCACACCGAGAGATATCTTCTTGCAACAAAACTTGGAATGCTACACTCACCAACAACAAGAAAAGGGAAGATAAGCTAAAGCAGCAAATTTCTGACCTCGAAGAGAAGTTGAAGTCTAGCATCAAGAAGTGTGAGGAGGAAGTGATGAACCGGTATAGTGTCCAGCATGCACTGAACAAGGCAATCAAATCCAGAGATGAAGCAGTGTCCCAGAAGCGAAAGTTAGAAGATTGTTTCGGAGAAGCGGCATGGGAAGAAACTGCTGAAGACGTACGTCGTGTCCTTAAGAAGAGAAACCAGCTTGTTGAAGGGTTGCTTGATCGACCAAGCCATCCGGAGACCAAGAAGTTGATAGAGGAGTACCAGACTTTTGGGAGGATATGATCATTCCATTCTTTGTATGCTTTATTTGCATAGTGCTGACCATCACCAGGATTGTTGGTTGAGGTCATGCCATCTTTGTACTCTCAGTGATATTGTACCCTTGGCTTATTGATTCTCTCTGCTATATATGAGGCTTTCTATGATTCAGCTCCGGTATTCTTATTGTCAGCACTGTCACTGCACCGGCACCTTCGCACTAGAACTGGGGGAATGAACTTCCCTAATGCACAGACACATTGCATTGCATTCATATTCATCTTGCATAACAGGTAATCTTTGAATGGTGTCTTATCTCCTGCTTTGATCCAGGTACTTAACAGGATTCCAGATCAACATCCGCACCGCTATTCTACACGATCCAACTGTCGGAAAGTCATGGACCAGATTCAGAATGAGATGCAGGATGTACGCGAGAAGCTCGCCCTCTTCATGCAGACCATGGAGGCTATAGCAAAAGGGCAAGAGAACTTGCAGGCCATGGTCCAGCCTCTGTTGGCTCGCAACGCTGGTCATGGTAACGAAGATCATCAGTCTGTCCGGGTTGATACTGCTCATGGAGATGGCACTCCAACGCCAGTGGCTCCGCCTGTCGTCAATGTGACTGCTGCTAACATCAACAACGCTACCGCTGCTGTGAATGGTAACGTCGGAGTTGGAAATGAAACTGCTGTCCACAACGCTGGGCTGGGTGATGTCAATGTGGGAGATAATCTCGGAGGCAATGGTTTTATCAACGCTGGGTTCGGATTCAACGATCAGGGATTCGACAATACTGGCAAGTATGGCTTTAATGCTCAAGGCTTTGGGCAAGATGGTTATGGTATGGTCAATCAGGGCTACGGGGGCTTTGGCAACGGAAACGGTGCTGGTTTTATGGCTGGAGGTCCTGCTGGAGGTGTTCAAGGGCATGGCAACAGAGGCCGAGTTCCGGGGATGAATCAGGTCAGAGCTGGACGTAATAATGCGTATGATGGATACGGGGCTGGAAACGGTATGTGGCAAGAGGATCAACAGGAAGACGCCTTCTCTGGAGGAGGCTTTGAAGGGCCGATGGATGATTCTCAAAAGATTAGAATGCTGGAAGAGCAAATGAAGGGAGTCCTAAACCAGAGTGCTGTGGGTCTGGACATGGCAACAATGGGCTTGGTACCTGGGCTGAGGGTGCCAATCAAATTCAAAGCGCCTGCGTTCGACAAGTACAAAGGAGATACATGTCCGAAAGTGCATGTACGAGCTTATTACAGAAAGATGTCCGCATACTCCACTGACGAAAGAATGCTCATGCATTTCTTTCAGGATAGTCTATCGGGTCCTTCCTTAGAGTGGTACATGGGGTTGGAGCCCACTGATATCAAGACTTGGAAGCAATTAGCGGAGGCGTTCGTAGCCCATTACAAATATAACAGTGACCTGGCACCCAATCGGGTCCAGTTGGCCGGGCTTTCGCAGAAGAAGGGGGAGAGTTTTAAAGAATATGCGCAAAGGTGGCGCGATATGGCTGCCAGGGTCCGTCCTCCTGTGGAAGATAAAGAAATGAACGACATGTTTGTTGGCACATTCACCGGGCTGTTTCATGATATGCTGTTTCATACGTCTCTGGCTAGTTTTTCAGATCTGATTTTGATGGGTGAAAAGATTGAGCGGAACATTAAGCAAGGAAAGTTCCAAGTTGACGAGTCAGCAGCATCTGGCAGTAATAGGAAAGCTTATGGTGGGCGCCGTCAGGGCGAAGCTAGCGCGGTATTTGGAGGCCGAGGCCGAGGCCGAGGCAGGGGAAGAAATCAATATCGTCAGCAGCAGCAAGTGTCGAGTGTCACCATCCCTTATCAACAGCAGCCAATCCAGCAACAACAACAGGTTCAGCAGCAACCAATGCAGCAGCAGCAGCCTCAGCAGGGGGCACAGCAAGCTCAGAGAAAATTCCAGGGTGGTAAGCCGAGAAGGGTGTTCGAGAAGCCTCCCTCTAACTATGCTGATTTATTGCAGACCTTGTTGGGATTGAATCTGGTGGAGAAAAGAACCTTGGCACCGATAACGGGAACTCCCCCGTTCGGCTATGATGCAAATAGGCACTGCGAGTTTCATTCTGGGGCCCCGGGCCATGATATAGAAGGTTGTCATGCTTTTAAGCACGTTGTGCAGGATCTCTTGGACAACAAGTCTATCAACTTCGGAACGACCGGTGCGAATATAGTCCAGAAACCCATGCCTAATCATGGGGCGAATGCCGTGCTGACTGAGGAAGGGCTGAATCTGATTATGAATGTTGAGGATTTAAAGACGCCGCTGAGCGAAATAAAAAGCCGACTGTTGCAGGGGGGTGTTTACCCGGGTTGTAATGAGTACTGCTTAGATTGTTGGGCCCTGTCTGGGGGGTGTGAGGATTTGAAGAAAGGCATCCAGGCCTTAATTGATGATGGTATATTGCAGTTTGATAGAACAGCAACTGATGAGCCGGCGGGGGCAGTAGTGGATAATCGGAGTGATGTTGCTACAGTGACAATTCCTAGGAAGACGATCACTATTTCAGCGCCAGCTCAGCGACCACCGATTACTATAACTAAAGCCGGGCCAATCCCGTATGAGAGCACGAAAGCGGTCCCATGGTCATATGGGCTAGAGGTGTATTGTGACGGGATTAAAATCGATGTTAACAAGCCGTCAGCGGAGGTTGTGGATAATGTTGTGGGCTCAGGAGGCATGACGAGGAGCGGCAGAATCTTTATATCTCCCGAAGTAGAGGCCGAAAGGCTAGCGAAAGGAAAAGGGAAAGCGGTTGAGAATGTTCCGGTTCAAGCAAGTGAAAAAGGAGCAGCATCGAAGGATGTCGAGGAATTCATGCGCTTAATTCGGAAAAGTGACTATAAAATCGTGGAGCATCTGCAGCAAACGCCATCCAAAATATCTATTCTGTCATTGCTGTTGTGTTCAGAGGCTCACCGAAATGCTTTGCTGAAAGTCCTGGACACTTCTTTTGTACCACAGGATGTCTCCGTGAACCAGCTAGAAGGAGTATTGGCACATGTAAATGCAGGCCACAGTCTGGGCTTTACTGATTTTGACTTGACTCCGAAAGGAAGGGATCATAATATGGCATTGCATGTATCTGTTGAGTGCAGAGGGTCGACAATGTCGCACGTATTGGTTGACACCGGGTCGTCTTTGAATGTGCTGCCTAAGAAGGCTATGATGAAGCTGGATGTTCGAGGGATTTTGTGTACACCAAGTGATTTGGTGGTCAGAGCGTTTGACGGCACACGGAGAACAGTCTTCGGATCGATTACCTTGCCTCTGCAAGTGGGGCCGGAAGTGTTTGCCACGGAGTTTTATATCATGGATATACAACCTGCGTACAGCTGCTTGCTGGGAAGACCTTGGATTCACGGGGCAGGGGCAGTTACGTCAACCCTGCATCAGAAGTTAAAGTATATGGTCGGAGACAGTGTAGTCACCGTGTGCGGAGAAGAAGACATCCTGGTCAGCCATCTTTCTTCGTTTAAATATGTGGAAGTCGACGGGGAGATCCACGAGACGCCATGCCAGGCATTCGAAGGTTTGCGCATAAAGGACAAGAGTCCCGGGCCAAGCAAAGTGCCAGAGATAGCTGTTTCTTCGTATAAAGAGGCTCAAGCGCTAGTGAAGGCAGGAGAAGCCACGGGCTGGGGCAAAGTATTGGACATTCCTGTGAAAATGGACCGGTTCGGACTGGGGTACCGACCATCGTCATCAACTCCTTCTGTGGGGGCCCCTCATTTCAGAAAGTCAATCACCATCTCTGCCAGTGGAGTATGCCATGAATCTGTCAATGCTGCTTCAGAATCCGATGAAGGGGACAGCGACTGTGATATGGATGCCTGGATTCAGCCAAGCACGCCAGGACAAGGACTATGCAACTGGTCCATTCAGGAGCTTGTTCCTGTGACTTTTAAACAGTAATGCTTTGCTTTATTAATTGTTGAATAATCTGATGTCTTGCCCGGGGCATCAGGATTTGCTTAGGGCTGCGTTGTTATAAACATTGCTTTGTTAATCATTAAATAAATGGCGTTTTTTTCATGTGCAAATACTGTAATCCCTGTCTTTCTTGTTTTGTATCTTTCAATAAAATGGCAATGTGGTTATCCGCTTTATACGCATTTTGAAGCACTTAACCCTTTCTTTTGCAGGATAACATTTTCAGATGACATCCTTGAACCACCTATGACTCGTCCCGACTTCGAGCACCCGGTATTCCAGACCGAAGAAGAGGTTGTCGAAGATAGCGACGTTCCTGAAGAACTGTCTTGGTTGGTGAAGCAAGAGGAAAGAGCCATTCTGCCTCACGACGAGGTTATCGAAATTATCAATTTGGGGTCGGAAGGGGTTGAGAAAAATATTCGTATCGGAGCCGCACTGCAAAGTGATATCAAGCGAAAACTGGTTGAAATGCTCCGAGAGTATAATGATGTATTCGCTTGGTCGTATCAAGATATGCCAGGGCTCGATACAGATATGGTTGTGCATCGTCTGCCGCTGAAAGAAGATTGCCCGCCGGTCAAACAAAAACTTCGCAGAACTCGCCCAGATATGGCAATGAAGATCAAAGAGGAGGTTCAGAAACAGTGGGACGCTGGTTTCCTGGCTGTGACGAAGTATCCCTCATGGGTTGCTAACATCGTACCAGTGCCAAAGAAAGACGGCAAGGTTCGAATGTGCGTGGATTATAGAGATTTGAATAAAGCAAGCCCAAAAGACGATTTTCCACTTCCTCATATTGACGTGTTAGTTGATAATACTGCTCAATACTCTGTATTCTCCTTCATGGATGGCTTTTCAGGCTATAATCAGATTAAAATGGCGCCAGAGGATATGGAGAAGACTACTTTCATAACGCCTTGGGGAACATTTTGCTATAAAGTGATGCCCTTTGGTTTGAAAAATGCTGGGGCAACATATCAGCGTGCGATGACAACTCTCTTTCATGACATGATGCATAAAGAGATTGAAGTTTATGTTGACGATATGATTGCCAAATCCCAGACGGAGGAAGAGCATCTGGTGAATCTGTTGAAGTTGTTTAAAAGGCTTAGGAAGTTCAGGCTGAGGCTGAACCCTAACAAATGCACCTTCGGGGTGAGATCGGGTAAGCTCCTGGGGTTCATAGTGAGCGAAAGAGGAATAGAGGTCGATCCTGCTAAAATAAAAGCGATTCAAGAAATGCCGACGCCTAAAACAGAGAAAGAGGTGCGCGGGTTTTTGGGGAGATTGAACTACATTGCTCGGTTCATATCTCATCTAACTGCCACGTGTGAACCATTATTCAAGCTGTTGAAGAAAGATCAAGCTGTAACGTGGAACGATAATTGTCAAAAGGCGTTCGACAAAATAAAGAAGTATCTGCAGGAGCCTCCTATTTTGATACCCCCAGTGGCAGGGAGACCCTTGATAATGTATTTGACGGTTCTTGAGGGAAGCATGGGTTGCGTTCTCGGTCAACACGACGAGACGGGGAGAAAAGAGCATGCAATTTACTATTTGAGTAAGAAATTCACAGACTGTGAATCTCGATATTCAATGCTGGAGAAAACTTGTTGCGCGCTAGCCTGGGCCGCCAAGCGTTTGAGGCAGTACATGCTGAATCATACAACCATGCTCATCTCGAAGATGGATCCGATCAAATATATATTCGAAAAGCAGGCGTTGTCAGGTAGAATTGCCAGGTGGCAGATGATCTTGACTGAATACGATATTCAATACGTCTCGCAAAAGGCAATAAAGGGGAGTGTGTTGTCTGAATATCTGGCGGAGCAGCCTATTGAAGAGTATCAATCGATGAGATTTGACTTTCCTGACGAGGATATCATGTATCTCAAGATGAAGGATTGCGAAGAGCCGTTGCCAGACGAAGGACCGGAGTTGGGGTCCAAATGGCAGATGATATTTGATGGAGCTGTGAATGCTTACGGTAGCGGGATAGGGGCAATTATCACTACGCCGCACGGGTCGCACATCCCGTTTACTTCCCGATTGACCTTTGCTGTTACCAACAATGAGGCCGAATACGAAGCTTGTATAATGGGGCTTGAAGAAGCCATTGATTTGCGAATCAAACATTTAGACGTATACGGAGACTCAGCTCTGGTAGTGAATCAGATCAAAGGGGAATGGGAGACACGGCAGCCTAATTTGATACATTACATGAATTATGCGAGGAGATTGTTTCCTTTCTTCGACAAAGTTGAATTGCATCATGTGCCACGGGCAGAAAATCAGATGGCTGACGCCCTTGCCACTTTGTCTTCCATGTACAAGGTCAACTTCTGGAACGAAGCTCCCCAGATCACTATCTCTCGGTTGGACAGGCCAGCTTATGTATTTGCTATTGATGAAGCATCCGATGGTAAACCGTGGTATTTTGATATCCTTAATTTCCTGAAGAATAAAGAGTATCCGGCTGGGGCATCCAGTCAAGATCAGAAAACTCTCAGGAGATTAGCGGGTAATTTCTACTTGAACCCGGATGGCGTCTTGTACAGAAGAAACCACGACTTGGTGTTGTTGCGTTGTGTAGACGAGAAGGAGGCAAAACTTCTCATGGAGGAAATTCACGAAGGTGCCTTTGGTACGCATGCTGGCGGGCATGCTATGACGAGAAAACTGCTGAGGGCAGGTTACTTTTGGCTGACGATGGAAACTGATTGTTTCAAATTTGCAAGAAAGTGCCATAAGTGCCAAATTTATGCTGACAAAATACATGTGCCTCCGAGTCCTTTGAATGTGATGTCATCTCCATGGCCATTCTCGATGTGGGGAATCGATATGATTGGAAAGATTGAGCCGACGGCTTCTAACGGGCATCGATTCATCCTCGTAGCAATCGATTATTTCACCAAGTGGGTGGAAGCGGCGTCTTACGCAAATGTAACGAAGCAAGTGGTGGCTAGATTCATCAAGAGAGATATCATTTGCCGATATGGAATTCCCGAGCGGATAATCACGGATAATGGTTCTAATCTGAACAACAAAATGATGAAGGAGCTCTGTCAGAATTTCAAGATCGAACATCACAACTCCTCCCCTTACCGACCCAAGATGAATGGCGCTGTCGAAGCGGCCAATAAGAATATCAAGAAGATCGTCCAGAAAATGGTGGTGACGTATAAAGATTGGCATGAAATGCTACCTTTCGCTTTGCACGGTTATCGTACGACGGTACGCACATCAACCGGGGCAACACCGTTCTCGTTGGTATACGGAATGGAAGCGGTATTACCATTGGAAGTTGAGATCCCTTCTCTGAGGGTATTGCGAGACGTTCAGCTGGACGAGGCAGAATGGGTAACGAATAGATTGAACCAACTGAGTTTGATGGATGAGAAGAGGCTAGCTTCTCTGGCATACGGTCGTTTGTATCAAAGACGAATGAAGAAAGCGTACGACAAGAAAATACTTCCGCGAAGCTTTCAGACCGGCGACCTTGTGCTGAAAAGGATTCTCCCGCCGCAAGCAGATCACAGGGGCAAGTGGACCCCCAATTACGAAGGGCCATACGTTGTCAGTAAGGTCTTTTCAGGAGGAGCTTTATTGTTGTCCACCATGGACGGGGAAGACTTTGCGTCACCTGTGAATTCGGACGCGGTTAAAAAATACTTTGCTTAAAATAGACCCGCTGGACAGAAAAAAGAGAGTCCAGGCAAAAATGGGGCATCCTGGCGAACCAAAAACAGAATAAAAGGTTCGGGCAAAAGTTAGGGATAAAATTGAAAAAATGTACACCCGCGAAGTTGAAAACCTACACTGGGCGGCTTCGGCAAAAAGGGGTATCCCGGTGAACTGAAAACCTGTAAAGGGCGGTTCACGCAAAAGTTAGGGATGAGAAAAGCAAATGACTGCGGTCCGAATTTGGTATTCAATGAGCATCAGTGCGGGAGAATATATTGGAGGAATTAGTTATCGGATACAACCTCTTCAGAAGTGGGGATACCGGGAAAGTATTAGAGTCGGACGAGTCATGGGAGGATCAGTTCGTGATGTTCACCTGCATCCAGTTGCCGACATGTGTACAAAATTTAATTTGTCAATATTTATGCTTCTTGTGAATACTTGCATACTTGTATATTTGCTTTGCGTAGCTTCCTCTTTTCAGGAGTTACATCCCGTGTACAAAAACTCCGCCCATTCAGGGGCCCAATCAATGAAAATGTGTTATTCAGTACTTGATGCCTGTTCTTTACTGTTTTGCGCATGATAAAACGCCTAAGCTTGATGAAGCTAGCATGAGTATAACATTACTGGCCCTTGCCAACAATCGTTAAAGCTTTGAATTAACTGAGTGTAACGTCACTAACCTGAATTGATTTGATTGCATAGGCTTGTCGTGTCTTGTTTGTGTTGTTGCAGGTTTCATAACCGTACGAGGAAGGTGATCAAAAGATTGCAATAGTGAAAGGCTTGATCCTCACGCAGGTCATGCATGTTCTTCCTGAAGAAGGATGGAATTCCCCAGCTAGCCGTAGCTTATCCAAAGGACGTGCTCCAGAGAAGTTACTTGTCCTCAGCAGAGTTTGGTGATTCCGGGATCGTAAGGCTGTGTTCAGACAGGTTCGTCTCCCCCCGCAGGGTCATGCATTCTCCCCCGGCGGAGTCAGTTAATTTTCCCCAAGAGAATCCAGCCATCCCCAGCGGAGTTCTCTTTTCCGTAAATGTTCTTTCCTTCCAGTGGAATTCGAAGGTCAAGACTCTCCCAAAGCAGAGTTGATGGCGGTTCCTGTCATTTCTTTTATCAGAGACACCTGTGTGATATCAGTTCACTCTCCAGTAGGAAGTCCAATCATACTACGCACACCTGCTATTCCCCAGCAGGGGGTTACCTCCGCAAGGTATTTGGTTTGAGTTATATCCCCCAGCAGGGGGTTATTTCAACAAGACGTGTGGTTTGAGTTCCCAACTTCCCAGCAGGGTCGACTTCATCCTACCAGCATTTATTTTGCTGGAATAATTTTGTAGCATCAGGCTATCCCCGGCGAGTCGGCGTTATCCTTCCAGCATTCATTTTGCTGAAGCAGTTTCTGTACTCTAGTAGTTCAGGTGGAGAGAGCTCTTGCTCAAATAGATTACCAAACAGTCGAGATCTCGGCAGGAGATATTCAATGACAATGTCAGTTTCGGCGGTATTCCCCCACAGAGTTATCGTGATAAAACTCTCTTTGTCTCCAGCAAAGTCATTTATGCAAATGCATCTGATCTTCCCCAGCCAGAGTGGCCAGGATAAGTGTCTTCTTATCCCCAAGCAGAGTTCGTTTGTCATCAACGAGTCGCATGAATCAGAATTTCGAAGCAGGTGTCCGATAGTGGGTTTTCAGACATCCCCAGTAGAGTCCGCCTCAAAGTCGCTGTCACGTCAGTGCTAAGAAGTTTGTGGGTGAGGATCATTGAAGAACTAAGTCCTGACGTGGACCATTTATTCCTAGAATGACGGGATTCCTTCAGAAGTGGGCGTCCTAACGTGGACAGGTTTGTTTTACCGGATTGGTAAGGTGTGATAATCCTGACGTGGATAAATTCGGTCTTTTGAAATTTGGAGAAAGGGAGGTCATGACGTTGACAAAAGATTGGTTACTCTTCGTGTTGGTGTCCTGACGTGGATCATGTGTTTGCAGCAGATATCTTTATTTGTAATGGTGAAACGTGAGTCCTTACGTGGGCAAGTTATTTCCCCAGCAAGTCGAAGACGCGTGAGTCCTTACGTGGGCAAGTTATTTCCCCAGCAAGTCGAAGACGCGTGAGTCCTTACGTGGGCAAGTTATTTCCTCAGCGAGTCGAAGATGCCTGAGTCCTTACGTGGACAAATCAATACGAGATCAGTGCCCTAACGCGGGCAGATCACAGAGATTATTATTCCTAACGCGGAAAAGAGGTAGTCCTTACGCGGACATATCAGAAGATAGTTTCCTTACGCGGAAATGACTGTATTCCTAACGGGGAAAGGAGAAAGTCCTTACGTGGACAGGTGAAGATGGCATTCCTTACGTGGAAAAATGAGTCCTGACGCGGACAAATCAGAAAGAAGTTGGTATTCCTTACGTGGAAAGATCAGAGCCCTTACGTGGACATATCAAGAGCGTTCCTTATGTGGAAGAAAAATGGTTTCCTTACGTGGAAAGATGAGTTTATTCCTTACGTGGAAAGAGTGGAGTCCTGACGCGGACAGATCAAAGAAGGTATTCCTAACGTGGAAAGACGAGCATATTCCTTACGTGGAAAGAGCGGAGTCCTGACGCGGACATGTCAAATGGCATTGGAGTCCTTACGTGGACAGATTGATGTAGTTCTCTTTACGTGGAAAGAAGATTGCTTCCTAACGTGGAAAGACAGGTGTTATTCCTAACGTGGAAGAGAGTTTTTCCTAACGTGGACGATTCAGTTTATTGAAATGCAGGTGAATTATCCCCAGCGGAGTTGCCGAGATTTTCCTGGGTTGACAGTAAGGGGAGTCCTAACGTGGACAAGTTTTAGTTGAGATTTCTTCGTGTTGATGACAGACAGAGTCCTAACGTGGACAAGCAAGCAATCTGTTATGACAGAATCCTCTTCAGAACGATGAAGACAGTCCCCAGCACGGTCGCGCAAGATCAGTGGGTTATTGTAACAGTCAGATTCAGCTGACGAATGTCATTCCGCGAGCAGGAGCGCAGTTTATTTCTGCGGTTGGCAAATTTCTGGTTTCACTAGTATTCAACCGTCTCGTACCGCGAATGGCTGAAGGCTCCGGGCTCTTCATCCGATCGGGTCCAAGTCGCTTGAATAGGGGCAGCTGTTGCACCCTAAAATTTGCTCAACCTTATTCCTTGGATTCATGTTTCATTATCATTAGCATTTGCATGTAGAATCATGTACATAGACTAACCATCTGCATAGCATAAGCATAGCAAGTCATTCAACAGGGGACCAATCATTATTTTCATCTCTAGAGGCCTATCAAGAGGTTATTATCCTAATTCAATCTCATTCAAGTCATCAGGAAAGAATTTGAAAGCAAGGAGTTCAGCAGATCAAGCCTTGAGTCCATCTCCTAGCTGAAGATATCTGAGGATCAACAAGAGGGTTGTGTGCTGTGAAGTGAAGGTATGGAGAGCATCTAGACATCTTGAGAGACTTACAAAGTCATTTGGAGAAGAAAACAAGTCATTGATGAAAGCATAAGAGCTACAGTTGAAGACAGTCAACTAGGGTTTTATCTGGGTCAACCCTAGGTCAACCCTAGGTCAGTTGACTGACTTAAGAGGGCATTCAAGTCTATTGGAGAGATGTGGGGATCAACATTTGATATATGAAGAAGGATATGGAGATATGACAAGGAAAATTCAAGAGAAATCAAGGAGAAGAGGAGTTACTAAATTAGGGTTTCTCTGTAAAATCCCCTAGTTTAGGTCAAATTTCCAAGCAAGATAAGTCAAAATGCTAGCTTCAAATGGCTTCTTGGCCAACATGAAACTTGTAGAGGATCTCAAGACCTTTAATTTGAGTGGTGGAAGACCTCAAGGAGATTTATAGAACTCAAGTTATGGTCCTTACAAGTTACAGGTCATCTGGGGTGTCTGAATTTTTGTCTGTGAAAGTGACTTGACTTCCAAGCTAGTTTTACCCCTCAAGGAGATTTCAAATGAATTCTTGGTCAACATAAGAGTGGTTCCTCATTGTCTTAGCTTTCTAGAATGGTATGGCATGCCTTCATATGATGTGTGGAACTCAACTTATGGTCTTGGCAAGCAAAGGGTATTTTGGGCATTTGTGAATTACAGGTCATTTTAACCTATGTCCAAAACTCATACAAGGAGGCCTCAAATGGAAAAACTTACAACATCAAACTTGCTCCAAATGGGATTTTAAGTCTAGAAAGAAGGTCACAAATTATTGGAGAAGCTCATAGCATGGAGTTGCATGATAGGTCAAAATATGAATTAAAAAGGCTTATAAAGTGAATAATTTCAAGTTGGAAAATGGTTTGGGAGATTTACAAGTCCAAATGGAGACTTCCAATATATGATTTTGAATGGAAAAGCAATTCTAAGAACAATGGTTCACCCACTTTTTTGAGTTTAGAAGGAAAAAATGAAGTTATCCATGGTTGCTTATCATTTAAGAAACATAATCAAAAATGAGCCAAAGTTTGAAAACAAGGGAATGTGCAAGATGGATCTAGAATGTACCATTGGGGTCTATATATTCATGAAAGGAGAATTTGGCAAGGGTTGGCCTCATTTGCACCAAGAATTCCACATAATTTCTCACACTTTTTCATTGGAGTTTCATTACAATTCTCTCAAAACCTTCACCAACTTTCATCATAATCAATTCAATTTCACTCCATCATCATCATAGATCATAATTGAAGCAAGTTTCTGGTAGTTATCATCCATTTTCGAGTGCTTTTCTCAAGATCATCAAAATCACAAGTTCAAGTGGATTGCATGATTCAAGCAAGGAACCTCCAAGTTTGTGCATACAGAATTAAGTTCCTCAAGGATTGATCAAGATTCAACACTTAAAAGCTTCAGATCCACATCCTCCATAGCTGTTTCTCAAGATTTCTTACTAGGTAAGTTTTCATTCAAACTGCTTGATCTAGTTAATTTGGCATGATGTTGTTAGTTTAGATGCAATCTAGGTGGTTAGGAGATTAGTTTAGGTGAGTTTGGAACGATTTGGTGAGGTTTGTTAACAGGTGCCATAATCTGTTTGTGTTCGAATCTCTTGGATGAATGTGTTATAATTGCAACTTGATAGCATAGGTTAATCTCCATTAGATGTAGTTTAATTTAGGCTAGGTTTGAGGAAGATTGGTGATGATGCATAGCAGCGCATTTCAATGGAGGCCGAGTGTTGATCCAATCGTGTTTGTTGTTGTGGTGAATTTCAAAGTGAATTGATGCCCTAGGATTGTAGAGGGAGAGATTTGGAGCAGATTTCATGTTTACAGCCTGTTGATTCATGGCCTGATGATGGAGAACAGCTTGATGGAAGATAGCTCGTGCATGGGAGCTTTCATGGTATCCAAACCCTAGTTGCAGGTCGTTTTGGAGAAGAAACAATCATGACCGTTCATGGTAGCTTGGACTTTTGACTTAGGGTAGGATCGGATGGCTGGTATTTGATCTGAATTTGGAGGGAAAGAATGAAGCTGGCCAAAACGCACCGTTTCATTAATTGAAACGGGCGGGCCTGAGTTGGTTGTTGCTAATTCCACCCCCTATTCTAAGCCCAATACGGATCTGAACGTGTTTTCGCTGCTATTCTTACCCCCAGCTGATTCCCTTTTGTTTTTAATTCTGATGGTTGTTTGGGCCCAGTGTGAAACGCTACCAGCACCCCCCTTTAGGAGGCCCATCCTGGACTGAACTGAGCGCGCCTACTATTCTAACCCCCCTCCCTCATTTAATTCATTTTAATTTTTCTTATTTCATTTTAATATTTTACCATCTTTGAAAATTCATAAATAATTCATAAAAAATGCTTTTTAATTCATTCTTTTTACCATGTTTTCATTAAAATGTCTAGAATATTATAGGAAAATAAATTTTCATTTTTAGTTTTATTTCATATTTTTTTCATATTTTCTAAATAAATAGCATATTAAATAGATTCATTTCATGCATTATTTTTGTGATTTTTGTTCTCTCACATGCTTTAATATTTTTTGGTCATTCTTTTTATATTGTTTAGATGAGATGTTAAGCTTGTAGGAATATTTTAGTTCCCATTTTTAGGAGTTAATTTTAGGTGATTAATAAATGCTTGAATATCATGAACAAAACTAGGGTTTTTTAGGTGACAACTTAGGAAGTTCAATTTTTTCCCTTAGGACTTAGGGTTTGAATAGGTTAGTTATGGGATTATAGGGGCTATGGGTAGCTATTAGATCCCTTAGAAACAGTTAGGATTCCCCTACTGCTATTGTTACTGATATTATATCTGTTGTTTGGTGTGGTGTGCCCTCTGGGGTTTATTGATTGTTTGTATGGGTATTGGGTTTGTCTGGGGCCCTGGGGAAGCTGAAGATTTGTGGAGATGAAGCTATTGGAGATTCAAATGCTGAAGATCAACTGTCAGAGTTGAGGAGGAGTTTCCTGCTATCAGTTGTTGAGGAGACTAGGGTTTAGGAGCTAGGCAGAGCTCTAGATTAGAAAGATTGTTTCCCAAACATGGATTGCCTTGTCTGCATCCATTCTTCTCTGTGATTCAGAGTCTCTCTAAGACACTCACCCCCTTCCTTTGGAAGGCTTGGTGATAGGGTCTAAGAGATAGAACTCTTGAGAGAAAATGTCTTTTGTGTTAGAAGCAGTCTGTTCACCACCCTTGGTAGTCAACTGATTGCTTAACACCCAATTCACTCTTGTGACTGATTCCTCATCCTGGAGGTTTGAACTTGAAGAAAAGCCATTGCAGATGGAAGAATGATGATCAAAGCCCTTGCCTAAAGGCCATGAAGATGGAGATTGATGCTTGTTGAAGACTGTAACTGATTGGAGATTACTTGAAGCCAGATGTTGATTCAGAGCTGCTGATGCTGTTTCTTCTGCTGTTGTATTTTATTGCTGATGTATTGATTGGTTTGCTGAACTGTATTGTTTGCTGTTTACCCTGCTGGGTTGAAAGTGAAGCCTGTTCACTTTTGCCTATTGTTTTCTAGGTTCGAGGTTGAGTGGGACTCCCTTGCCTCGCTTGTACTGTTGCATCCATGCATTTTACTGCTTTACTGTATATATCTGGTATTGTTTCTGTTTCTGCCTATCCCGTAGGATCTCTGTTTCTCTCTGTGCAAGAGAGGAGCATGATAGACACTAGGTCTTAACCCATGCATGATAACATTAGGTTAGTTTGTTTCCCTTCGCAACCGTAGGTTAGAGTTCCGTCTCTTTCTTTCTCAAAACAAACAGAAAAACACATAAAGACTTCAAACACGATAAAAGACACTTCTTCCGTAAAAGAATGTGAACTCCTCAAGCCATCATTTTTTGTCCTCTTGGACTGTTAATCAGGAAAACCTTTTTCAGAAGGAATAAAATCAATCAAGGACAGACTTGTGTCGTACGTGGCCCGAACTACGTTTGCTCTGATCTTTCATGCTGTATGAAAGTACGTAGGCATAGGATGCGATATCCTAGCGAGCAACCTTCCCCTCCTTTCCCGTAGGTAGGCGAACTACGTTGACTCTGATTTCTCGTTCCAGGCGAGAATACGTAGGCATAAAGTGCGATACTTTGCCGAGTCATTTTTATTTTCATTTTATTTTCTTTTTAACCCTTGACCTATAGTTTAGATAGAATAACAATCCATACCCGAAAACAAGCGTGGATCCCGTCGAGTACGACGGACGTGAGGGGTGCTAATACCTTCCCCTTGCGTAACCGACTCCCGAATCCAGGTTTTGGTTGCGACGACCATACCTTTCCCGTGTTGTGCGAGGTTTACTCTGAGCGTTTCCTTTCCCTCCCGTGGGATAAATAACGCACGGTGGCGACTCTTCTGTTCAGCCGGCGCCGATTTTCGCAGTAGCGACAGATAGGTAGATAGATACACCAACCCGTCCAGTAATCACAACAAGCGTGGATCCCGTCGAGTACGACGGACGTGAGGGGTGCTAATACCTTCCCCTTACGTAACCGACTCCCGAACCCAGACAATGGTTGCGACGACCTTGTCTTACCTTTTTTCGTCAGGTTTTTCCGATCGTTTCCTTTCCCGCTTTGAGGGATAAATAACGAAAGGTGGCGACTCTTCTGTTGTGCCGGCACCTTATTTTCGCGCAAGCGACAGCTGGCGACTCTGCTGGGGACTCCAACGGTTCCCTGCGAGAGTCAATCCTACCGTTTGTGTGTTTACTTGTTGGGTCGCGTTTATTTATCGCATTTTTACTTCTCGCACTTTATTTCCCGCATTTTTATTTTCAGTATAATATGATTATTTGTGCTGTTGTGGGATGGGAGTTCTGATGAGTGAGAAGCCAGACCCAGGCTTGAGTGCACTATAGACTTAGAGTGGAAATTAGTGGGCGCGCGCTTGCTTTGCAGGCACTAGTGTCTCATGAAATCCACGCTCAGACGAGGTTCATCCGGTTGGCTTCACTTTCAACCCTTTGGGTTGAGACGGTTGCTGGTTTGGTGGATTGTCGACTCTGAGGACCGATCATTTGTGATTCAGCTAAGTGAGGCCTCTTCATGAGCTGGTGATGCCACACCTTCTGGGTATCGTATCACCCCTCTTGAAAGTCTGTGACGCTGATGAACGCATAGGATGCCGTACCTTGAGTCAGTTTAGGTCCATACCTGCGAGCGGGACTGGGTTTATTGCAGGAAACTTTGACCTTCAGACTACCTGTTTTTCTCGACAGTGAATCAGTTATGTTGGTACCAGGGTTTCTCAGTTGCAGATTTGTCTGTTCTTGATAGAGCAGGTTTTGATCAGAGCATCTTATCATCAGGTGTTTGTCTGTTCTTGATAGAGAAGGTTTTGATCAGAGGATCTTATCATCAGGTGTATGTCTGTTCTTGATAGAGCAGGTTTTGATTAGAGTATTGTCATCAGTGGTTTGTTCTTGATAGAACAGAATTTTGGGGTCTGAAGATCTCGTCAGCAGCTGTATATTTGTTCTTGATAGGGCAGATTTTTGATTTGGGGTCTGAAGATCTCATCAGCAGCTGTATATTTGTTCTTGATAGGGCAGATTTTTGATTTAGGGTCTGAAGACTTCGTCAGCAGATATTTCTTGATCATACATCCGAGGTCCTTATTATCAGACATTTGTTCTCGACAGAGCAGAACTTTGATCCTATGTATATGATCCTATCAGATGGTTGTTCTTAGCAGATCAGATCAATGGTCTTACACCAGGGTTTTCTTCTCATCAGTGATTGTTGATACAGAACCTCCACAGCAGTTACCTGGATATATTATTGCATTTTGCATTAGTTTGCATGTCATTTGCATTTCATTAACGTGTGTCTGTGTTGCAGGTACCGTTTCCCCGATCCAGGATTTCTCGCCTCCTATTGTATTATTATGGCCTCTCTCAGGAAGACCGTTGCGTACAAGTTCCCGACCCCTGATGTGTCGAAGTTGACTGGTTTGATAGCTCTAGTAGGTGATTCTGTGAAGGATGGGTTCAGGAAGTCTTATGGCAGGTTGCTCAGTCTGGTTTGCAAGCCTTCTACGTTCGAGCTGAATGGGTTACATGCTCTGTTGCAGTTCTATGACCCTCCACTGAGATGTTTCACTTTTCAGGACTTCGTTCTCGCGCCGACGCTGGAAGAGTATGCTGACTTGTTGGGTGTGCCTATCAAAAGGCAGATGCCTTTTGTCCACATGGATGCCGAGCCTGATCTGGCTGGTTTAGCTTCTTCACTCCATTTGGACGCCTCAGAGTTAGTAGTGACTAGTTGGAACAAGGTTCCTGGGTTCTCCTTGCAGTTTCTGGTAGCTAAGGCTCAGCAGTGTGCTAAGGACAGATGTTGGGACGCGTTCAATGTCGTCCTCGCTTTATGCATATATGGCATTATCCTATTCCCCAACATGCCTGATTTTGTAGACTTTGATGCGTTTCACATCTTCGCCTCAGGGAATCCAGTCCCTACTTTGATCGGAGACGTCTATCACTCAGTGCATTACAAGAATGAGAACCGGAGAGGGAAGAATGTCTCATGCTGCGTACCGTTGCTGTACAAATGGTTTGATAGTCATTTGCCCAAGAGGGGTGCTTTCGTCTTGTCTGCAGCCACAGCTGAGTGGCCTGAGCGCCTGATGGGTTTATCTGCAGAAGATATTGATTGGTTCGACAGGGACAGGTTAGGTACGGAGGTGATCTTCAGTTGTAGTGGGTTTCCTAATGTACCTCTGATAGGTAGGAAGGGTTGCATCAACTACAATCCGTCGTTGCTAGTTCGTCAGTTCGCATATGCTTTGAGGACTCCGCCGAAAGAGGAAGAGGTACATGAATCTCTGTACCTCACGGGTACTTTAGAGGGGGATTTGTTGTCCAAGCTTCAGCGTGCGTGGAATAGTATCAGCAAGAGAGGAAAGCCTTTGTTGGGAAAGAGCAACAGTCAAGCCTACCCTCCTTATTCAGCTTGGATCAGAGCCAGAGCCAACGCTATAGGGATGCCATTTCCTCATGCCAGACCAGAGAGTCCTCCACCAGTCGAAGAGCCTACTACTGTGCCCATTCATCAGCACAACCAGGTATTAGTTGAGCGGGATGAATTGAAGCGGGCGAACACAGAAATGGAGAAGGAGTTAGCTCAGCTTCGAAGTGAAAGGAATGAAGCCATGCATGCTTTCAAAAAGCAAACAGAGTTGGTGAACCAACTAGGTACAGACTTGGCAAAGCAGATAGCTGATCGCGAACGCTTGGGTCAAGACTTCAGGGCTGTTAATGACGTACTAGCTACGAAGAAGCAGCATTTGGACGAGGCATATCGGAGGATATCTAAGTTCGACCAGCACTGGAAGGCTTCCCTGGCCACCAGGAAGGAGCGAGAGGACAAGTTGATGCTGCAGATCTCTAAGCTGGAAGCCGAGGTGAAGGACAGTGAGCGAAGGTTTGATGAAGAAACCACCCGCAGGTACGCCGCCGAAGGCCAACTCAACAAAGCCCTTGCCAACCTGAAGGAGTACAAGCTGAAGTTTGAGTCTAAGAAGCGGAAACTGGAAGATTGCTTCGGCGAAGGAGCATGGGAAAGTTCAGTTCAGGGACTTCAATATACTATTGTGCAGAGGGAATTACTCGTCGAGGGGTTGCTCACTTTGCCAGATCATCCAGAGACGAAGGAGCTATTAGCAGAGTATCGCGCCCGTGGCCGTACTTGACTAGCTTGTATTCCTTTTGTTTTGATCTTTGCTGTATGCTGACCATCACTAGACTTGTTGGCTGAGGTCACGCTGTTGATTTGATTTGTACTCGTTGATGCTATGTACTGCCTTGATAGGCCTTTCCTTATATATATATATATATATATATATATATATATATATATATATATATATATATATATATATATATATATATATATATATATATATATATATATATATATATATATATATATATATATATATATATATATATATATATGAGATTGATGTTTCCATGATTGGGCTCGGACTTCTTCTTCTTCTTATTATTATCAGCACTGGCACTAAGGCACTAGGATCGGGGGAAATCTCCCAAGCACACAGACACACGCATGCATCTGCATGAAGCATTTGCATGGCGTACATTTTGTTGTTTTTCCTAACCTTTAGTGTTTACAGGTTTTTCAGGTTCACAGGTTCCAAGCTGTTTCCGGTCTCCAGGATTGACCAGAGACTCATTCACCGTTATTCAACTCGAGCTAATCAGACAAGGATCATGGATCAGGTGCAGTCAGAGGTCCAAGAGCTCCGTGAACGTATGGATCGTTTTATGGAACTGATGCAGGTAGTCGCTAATGGTCAGGACCGGCTCCGGACTTTGGTTCAACCTTTGATCTCCAGGGTTGATAGTAACGGCATACTTCACGGCGGGGCTGTGCCTACTCCTCCTCCAGTCGATACTCCGCAGAATGTTGTTCCTGTTGCCGGGGGCAACGGCAGCGCTAATGGCAATGTGATGGCCAATATCGGACTCAATGCGACGGGCGTCGGCAATGGTAGTCTGGGAGCTAATGTCAACATCGGGCCAGTCAACGGCAATGCTGGCGTCGGGAATCTGTTGGTGCCTCAACCGTGGCTTGAGGATCATCAGGATGATGTGTTTTCTCAAAGAGGTGCAGAAGCAGAGTTGAATGTTGAAGCTCGGCTCAGGTTCAAAGCACTGGAAGATAAAATGAGAGACATTGAGAATCAGAATACATTGGGCGTTGATATGTCCAAGCTGGGGTTAATTGCTGATTTCAAGGTACCTCCTAAGTTCAAGGTGCCTGTCTTTGAGAAGTATAAGGGTACTACTTGCCCTCGTGTCCACCTTCGATCTTATTATAGGAAGATGTCCGCCTATTCCGACGATGAGAAGTTGCTGATGCACTTCTTCCAAGATAGGCTTGGAGCCCACTACCGTGCGCACCTGGAAAGATCTCGCTGAAGCGTTTGTCCTCCATTATCAGTACAATAGCGACTTGGTCCCCAACCGAGTCCAGCTCTAGAACCTCTCGCAGAGAAATAATGAAGGCTTTAAGGAGTACGCCCAGCGGTGGCGTGAGTTGGCTGCTCGGGTTCAACCGCCGATGGTTGAGCGCGAGCTCGTGCAGATGTTTGTTGCTACCCTTCCTGGGATCTACTATGAAAAGCTAGTCAGTGGCATGTCTGGGACGTTCTCGGCTCTCATCATAATGGGCGAGCACGTCGAGAATGGTATAAAGATCGGAAAAATTCAAGGTGAATCATCCTCAGCTGGAGGAGGTGGAAAGAAACCTTATGCTGGTAAACCTCGAGAAGGAGATGCGAGCGCCGTCACCAACGCTCGGAGAAAGGGCAAGGGCCCTCAGCAGCAGATAGCCAGTATAAATATCCCAGCAGCTCCGCAACCGCAGCAGCAGCAGCCGCAGCAACAGAATCAACAGGGATATAGAAAATACCAGAATCGGGCTCCGTTGGCAAACCGTCACTTCGAAGCACCACCCATGTCGTATGCGCAGCTCTTGCAGACTTTGCTTCAGCTTCAGTTGGTTCAGAAGAGGATGATGGCTCCCTTGACAGGGGCACCACCACCAGGGTACGACGCAAATGCCACTTGCGATTTCCATACAGGGGCACCAGGCCATACGATCGAGAACTGCAAAGCCTTTAAGCACAAGGTGCAGGACTTGGTAGATGCCAAGATTATTAACTTTTCCGATAATGTGCCCAATGTCACCAAAAACCCTATGCCTAATCATAGGGGAGGCGGAGTGAACGCCATTATCAAAGAGGAGAGCGCAGATCTGCTGACTGATGTCAAATACTTAAAGACGCCG
The DNA here is from genome assembly GCA_963859935.3 of Lathyrus sativus. Taxonomy (NCBI): domain Eukaryota; kingdom Viridiplantae; phylum Streptophyta; class Magnoliopsida; order Fabales; family Fabaceae; genus Lathyrus; species Lathyrus sativus. The sequence continues at coordinate 44,112,445 of OZ012737.1, forward strand.
CTTAGTTTCGTCAAAGCTAAGTTGCTGAAGAAAGGGTTCTTTCCAGGATGCGGAAAGTTATGCATGGACTGTGCTACACATTCTGATGGGTGTGATCAGCTAGTAGAAGGTATCCAAAGTCTGATGTCTGAGGGTATTTTGCAGTTCAGCCGGAGGGCTGGAAGTGTGTCAGGAGAGGTAGTGTTGAAGCAGGCAGATGAAGTCGCCACCATCACCATTCCTCGTCAACCTATTACTATTTCTGCGCCCCGACCGCCTACAATCACTATTACCAGAGCTGGGCCGATCCCGTTCGAGAGCACTAACGCCGTTCCGTGGCATTATGGCACCGAAGTCTATTACAATGGTCAGAGGTTAGAGCTGGAGCCGTATGGGTCGACTGTGCAGAATCTCGTAGGAGTCAGTGGTATTACTCGAAGCGGAAGAGTGTTTGCGCCGACAGAGGTGGTGGCAGAGAAAGTGGTCAGAGCTGATGCTGCTGATAAGGGTAAAGGCAAAGCCGTCGAAGAGGTCCCTTGTGGGGCAGAGAAGGATTTGCTAGTCAAAGATGCCGAAGAGTTTATGCGGTTAATCAAGAAGAGCGACTACAAGATTGTAGACCATCTCCACCAGACGCCTTCAAAGATTTCTATTCTCAACCTGTTGCTGTGTTCTGAAGCGCACCGCAACGCGTTACTAAAGGTATTGAACGATGCCTACGTACCGCAAGAGATATCCGTAAATCAGCTAGAGGAGGTGGTAGCCCATGTTAATGCTGGCAATGGGCTAGGTTTCACAGATTTAGAGCTGACTCCTAAAGGGAGAAATCACAACAGCGCCTTGCACATCTCGATAGAGTGCAGAGGCACGATCATGTCGCATGTCCTGGTGGACACGAGTTCATCGCTTAATATGCTTCCAAAGAAGGCATTAATGAAGTTGGACACTCGTGGGTTGCTTTGCACACCCAGTGATCTGGTGGTGAAGGCATTTGATGGAACTAAGCGCCACATTTTCGGAGAGTTGACCCTGCCGATTCAAGTTGGTCCGGAGATGTTTGATACGATTTTTTATATCATGGATATCATTCCCGCCTACAGTTGCCTCTTAGGTCGGCCATGGATCCATGCTGCTGGTGTCGTGACGTCCACGTTGCATCAAAAGCTCAAATATGCTGTCGGGGAAGCATAGTGACCGTCTGTGGTGAAGAGGACATTATGGTTAGCCATTTGTCATCCTTTAAGTATGTTGAAATGGATGGAGAAATCCATGAAACTCTCTGCCAAGCATTTGAAGCCGTCAAGGTGAAAGAGGTAGCTCCTGTCGTCACAAAGAAGCAAGAGATGAATCTCTCCTCGTTCAGAGAAGCTCGAGCCGTCGTCGAAGCCGGTTCCACCCCAGGCTGGGGGCATGTTTTGGAGATACCGATCAAGCAGGATAAGTTTGGATTGGGGTATTCTCCTGAAGCTGAAGCTTCATCTTCTTCGTCTAGCAGTTCGTCTCGTGGTAAGGGGCCGATCCTATTTACCAGTGGCGGAGTGATCTTCGAAAGCATCAACGCGGCGTCTGAGGACAACGGGGATATCGATTGTGATCTTGACGCTTGGATTCAGCCAAGCAAACCGGGCGAGCGCCTCAACAATTGGACCATCAAGGAAATTATCCAGCTGACAAGTGAAGAGTAATGATTTACTTTTTTACAATCATTGTACAACCCTATGTCCTACCCGGGGCATAGCGGTTTTATTGTCAGGGCCTTGTTGGATTATGTACATGCATTTTGTTAATAAATCAAAGGCATTTTCTTCGTACTCAAATATTGTGTTCTCTGTTATTCCTGTTTTTAGGTTTATTTCGAAAAACAGTAAAATGGCAATGGGGTTTGTGCTAACCTGCATATTCTTGTTTTAAACTTAACCCTTGTTATTGCAGGATCCACATAACAGACGACATCGACTCTGGACCTTCTACGGCTCACTACGACTTCGATTGCCCGATCTATCAAGCCGAGGATGAGATTGATGAAGACGAAGACCTTCCGGAAGAGTTGGCCCGCTTGTTGAAACAAGAGGAAAAGGTTATTCTGCCTCACGAGGAGGAGATTGAGATCGTAAATCTGGGTTCTGAAGAGCTCGTCAGAAATGTCAGAGTAGGGGTTGCGCTGCAGAATGATGTCAAGCATAGACTGGTCGAGATGCTTCGAGAGTATAGTGACATCTTTGCTTGGTCATACGAAGATATGCCCGGACTTGACACGAACATCGTGGTTCATCGCTTGCCGTTGCGAGAAGATTGCCCTCCAGTCAAGCAGAAGCTTAGGAGGACAAGACCAGACATGGCTGTAAAAATCAAAGAAGAAGTCCAGAAGCAGTTGGATGCAGGATTCTTAGCCGTTACCACTTACCCTCTGTGGGTCGCCAATATAGTGCCTGTACCGAAGAAGGACGGTAAGGTACGCATGTGCGTCAATTATCAGGATTTGAATAGGGCGAGCCCTAAAGACGATTTCCCGTTGCCTCATATCGATGTGTTGGTCGACAACACAACCCAGTTCTCTGTGTTTTCGTTCATGGGTGGCTTCTCCGGTTACAATCAGATTAATATGGCACCGGAGGACATGGAGAAAACGACGTTTATCACCCCTGGGGAACATTTTGCTATAAGGTAATGCCCTTCGGTCTGAAGAACGCAGGGGCCACTTACCAGCGAGCAATGGTAACTTTGTTTCATGATATGGTTCATCATGAGATCGAGGTCTATGTTGATGACATGATTGCAAAGTCCCAAACAGAGGAAGAGCATCTGATCAACTTATTGAAGCTATTTGAAAGGCTTAGGAAATTCAGGCTGAGGCTGAATCCTAACAAATGCACTTTCGGAGTACGGTCTGGGAAGTTATTGGGGTTTATCGTTAGTGAACGAGGTATCGAGGTTGATCCTGCGAAAATAAAAGCCATTCAAGAAATGCCAGCGCCGAAAACAGAAAAAGAAGTTCGTGGTTTCTTGGGTCGAATAAACTACATTGCAAGGTTTATCTCTCAGCTCACGGCCACCTGTGACCCGATGTTCAAGCTTTTAAAGAAAGATCAGGCGATTACGTGGAATGAGGATTGCCAGAAGGCATTCGATAAGATAAAGCAGTATCTTCAAGAACCTCCAATCTTGATACCCCCAGTGGCTGGACGGCCTTTAATCATGTACCTGACGGTTCTGGAGAATAGTATGGGGTGTGTTCTCGGTCAGCACGACGAGACGGGCAGAAAAGAGCATGTCATTTACTACTTGAGTAAAAAGTTCACTGAGTGTGAATCTCGATACTCGATGCTGGAGAAGACGTGTTGTGCATTAGCTTGGGCTGCCAAACGTCTACGACAGTACATGCTCAATCACACCACTATGCTAATTTCGAAGATGGATCCGATCAACTACGTCTTCGAGAAGCAGGCTCTTTCGGGCAGGATTGCCAGGTGGCAAATGGTGCTAACAGAATATGATATTCAGTACGTCTCCCAGAAGGCCATCAAGGGAAGCGTATTGTCTGATTACCTTACCGAACAGCCAATCGAGGACTACCAGTCGATGAAGTTTGAATTCCCTGACGAGGATATTATGTTTCTCAAAGCGAAGGATTGCGATGAGCCGTTGCCCGGCGAGGGGCCTGATAGGAAATCTCAGTGGAAGTTGATATTCGATGGAGCGGTTAATTCCTATGGAAGTGGCATCGGGGCTATCATCACGACCCCCACGGATCCCACATCCCGTTTACTGCGAGGCTGACGTTTCCAGTTACCAACAATGAGGCGGAGTACGAAGCATGTATTATGGGTCTAGAAGAGGCGATTGATTTGAGAATCAAGAATCTAGACGTGTACGGTGACTCAACGCTTGTAATCAACCAAATTAAAGGGGAGTGGGAAACTCGTCAAGCGAATTTGGTGCCATACATGAATTATGCCCGAAGGCTGCTTCCGTTCTTCGATCGAGTGGAACTTCATCATGTACCCAGGGATGAAAATCAGATGGCTGATGCCTTAGCCACGTTGGCTTCAATGTATAAGGTCAATTTTTGGAATGAGGCTCCCAGAATTGTGCTTTCGCGTCTTGACAGACCGACATTTGTCTTTGCAATCGAGGATGCCGCCGACGGCAAGCCATGGTTCCACGACATCTAGACCTTCCTTATGACTAAGGAGTATCCTGCGGGTGCGTCAACCCAGGATAAGAAGACTCTGAGGAGGCTGTCTGGAAACTTTTATCTCAATCCTGATGGAGTGTTGTATAAGAGAAACCACGATCTCGTGCTACTTAGATGTGTAGATGAGAAAGAGGCGAGTATGCTCATGGAGGAAGTCCATGAAGGCACATTTGGTACGCACACCGACGGGCATGCCATGACGAGAAAGATCCTGAGAGCAGGATATTACTGGCTGACTATGGAGTCGGATTGCTTCAGATTCGCGAAGAAATGTCATAAGTGCCAGATTTATGCTGATAAAGTTCATGTGCCGCCGTGCCCATTGAATGTCATGTCCTCCCCGTGGCCGTTCTCCATGTGGAGCATCGACATGATACGCAAGATCGAGCCCACTGCATCCAATGGTCATCGTTTCATTCTGGTAGCTATCGACTACTTCACCAAGTGGGTGGAGGCAGCCTCGTACCTAATGTGACCAAGCAAGTGGTAGCTAAATTCATAAAGAGGGACATCATCTGTCGTTACGGAGTTCCCGAGCGGATCATTACTGATAATGGTTCGAATTTGAATAACAATATGATGAAGGAGTTGTGCCAGAGCTTCAAGATCGAACACCACAACTCATCTCCTTACCGGCCGAAGATGAATGGCGCCGTCGAAGCCGCCAACAAGAACATAAAGAAGATTGTTCAGAGGATGGTTGTGACGTACAAAGATTGGCACGAGATGCTGCCGTTTGCATTGCACGGTTATCGTACGACGGTACGTACGTCGACCGGGGCAACTCCTTTCTCCTTGGTGTACGGTATGGAAGCTGTCCTGCCGTTGGAAGTGGAGATCCCTTCTTTGCGAGTTTTGGTTGATGTGAAACTCGACGAGGCAGAATGGATTACGAATCGTTTGAACCAACTCAGCCTGATGGACGAGAAGAGGTTAGCTTCGATTGCATTTGGTCGTCTGTACCAAAGCCGAATGAAGAAAGCTTACGATAAGAAGGTGCGTCCTAGGAGCTTTCAGACGGGTGATCTCGTCCTGAAGAAGATTCTTCCTCCACACTCCGATCACCGGGGCAAGTGGACTCCGAATTACGAAGGGCCGTATGTCATCAGCAAGGTCTTCTCGGGAGGAGCTTTGTTGTTATCCACGATGGATGGTGAAGATTTTGCATCCCCGGTGAACGCGGATGCAGTTAAAAAATACTTTGCTTGAAAGTGACCCGCTGGAAAAAAAAGAAAGAGTCCAGGCAAAAAAGGGGCATCCCGGCGAACCAAAAACAGAATAAAAGGTTCGGGCAAAAATTAGGGATATATTGAAAAAATGTACACCCGCGAAGTCGAAAACCTACACTGGGCGGCTTCGGCAAAAAAGGGTATCCCAGTGAACTGAAAACCCGTAAAGGGCGGTTCACGCAAAAGTTAGGGATTTGAATAAGCAAATGACTGCGTTCTGCGTGTGGACTTTCATTATTTGGTGGTTTGGAGGACCCGAGGGCCGTTTATCTAAATCAATCTCTTCCGAAGCTGAAGTGTCGGAGAAGTATCGAAGTCGAGTGGGTCTTAGAGGGATCAACTTATGGTGTTCGTCTACGCCTCGTTGCCAACATTTGTATATACGGATGTATAGTTATGTTTTTATTTTTGCGCGGCTTCCTCATTCCAGGAGCTTGCCTCTGTTGTAAAACTTTTTTTATACCCATTCAGGGGTTCATCATCAATAAAATGCATATTATTCAACAATTCTGTTTGCCGGCTTAGCATTTACTTGTTTTGTTTGCGAATGAAAACGCCGATGTTTTTGATAAAATGCGCATACATAAACTTACTGGCCTAGGCCCATTGATTGTTGAAACAATTAATTGCTTGAATATTGTCACGAGATAATAACCTGGATAGGTCCCTTTGAGAAGGGTATCTTGTCTGTTTGTTTGTGTTGTTGCAGGTGTAGCACATTCCAGACAGTATGTCGTGCGCATCCTCGAGGCAGGACGAGTCCTCCTTCTCCAGCAGAGTTCAGTAGTCTCTCCTTCGCAGAATCTGAATGCAAGATCGTGAGCATTGATATGTCTCCCCAGGCAGAGATGATTCTCTTCCCCAAGCAGACGTGTCCCGAAGGAACGTCACCTCCTCAGCTGAGTCAAGCACCGAAGAATGATGTCTTCTTTCTCCCCCGCACCGGGTCACAAGTGCAGATTTCATAGAAATGTTTGGGTGCCGAAGCTCGTGTTTTCCCCAGTAAAGTCTCCGAAGCTCGTATTCTCCCCCGCACCGGGTCACAAGTGCAGGTTTCATAGGAAACTAATCGTACGCCGAAGTATGCCGCAACTGATGATGCCAGACTGAAGCCTCCAGCAGAATTGAGATTCCCCAACAGAATCGTTCTCTCTCCCGAAGTCGGAGGATTCCCTCTTCCCCAGTAGAGTGTTGGGACAGCTGATGCTGCGTTCCCCTGCAGAGTTGTACTCTCCCCCGAAGTCGGATGACTCCTTCTTCCCTAGCGGAATTGAAAATCCTCATTAGAGTCGTACTCTCCCCAGTGAAGTAGAATGATTTCTCTTTCCCCGGCTGAGTTCGCAAACCCCAAGAGAGCCGAATCCTTGGAAACAGTAGGGACCACGATTGGTTTTCCCTAGCAGAGTGTTGAACAGTTGGTGCTGTATTTTCCCCAGAGTCGCACTCCCTCCAGCGAAGCAGAATGATTTCTCCTTCCTCAGCCGAGTTTGCAGATACCCAAGAGAGCCGAATCCTTGGGAGTTGATCAGACAGTGATTGGTTTTCCCCAGTGGAGTATTGAGCAGCTGAGGTTGTTTCCCCACAGGGTTATCATCACCAGAAGAGTAACCGAGACGGCCACGCAGTTCATTCTCACGATCGACATCGCTTTCTCTCAGCAGGTCTAGGTTCTCGTAGAGCTTCGTCCCCCTGCAGCGATCAACTAAAGTTGTTTCCCCTGCAGCGATCAACTGAAGTTGTTTCCCCTGCAGTAATCAACTGAAGTTGTTTCCCCTGCAGCAGTCAACCGAAAATCATTTTCCCAAACGGAGTCCGATTGATATTGGCGTGGCCATGTTCTCCTCAGCAAGATGATTCCTCTAGCTGAGTAGTTCTTTCTCCTGGACAGGAGGATTTCCCCCTCGGCATTTATTTTGCTGACGGGATTGCATCATTGTGCATGATGGCATAGCATTTATCATAAACGCATAGCATTTCCACCGTGCGGAGCATGGCGCCGAAGCATATGCATGATAAACATGATCTAGGTTGTTACCGTTCTTGTTTTGCAGGTGTTCCACCGAAGGATCAGTTGCTCAGGACGATTCCTGACTTTCTCCCCAATGAAGTCGCTTGCTCAAGATGATTTTTGAGATCCCCAGCGAAGTCTTCAGTTCAAGATGATTCTCGAATCCCTCAGCAGGGCCGTTTGCTTAAGATGATCCTTAAGACCCCAGCGCAGTCTCCAGAGTTGGTTACTCAAGTTGATACTTAGAGTCCCCAGCTAAGATCGCCCAGGATGATTCCTAAAGCCCCAAGAGAGATGAATCCTTGGAAGCTGCTCAAGCCATGATTGGTTTGTCCCCGGCAAAAGTTACCCAGGATGATTCCTGGAATCCCCAACAGAATGAAGTCTCTAGAATGGTTATCAGTTCAAGATGATTCTTGAAGGTCCCCGACGGAGTTATTTGTTCAAGATGATTCTTGAAGTCCTCAGCAGAGTTGATTCCTCCAGAATGATTTCTGGATCCCCGGAGCGGAGTTACTTGATAGTTCTTCTGATTCCCCAGCGGCGAAGCGTCCTCCCCAGCAAGTTTTCCAACGGCGAAGTTAAAATCTCCCTTTGAAGACTCCATGATTGAAGTCTGCCCGTGTTAATGAAGCAGTTATCTCAGTAATGCAGAATGCCTAATGGCACGATCGACTACGTATTACCGGTTACCATGTAACCAATTCCCCAATGAAGTTTCTTCATCCTGACGATGATGTCAGCTCCTTTGTAGTTTTTCAGCGGCGATGTTGGAGGTTTGGTCAGATTATGTTTGTTTCCGGCGGCGATGTTGGATGTTTGTTTTGACGGCGAGATCAGATTATGTGTTTCCGGCGGCGAGGTTGGATGTTTGTTTGACGGTGATGTCAGACTCTTTAACTCCCCAGCAGAGATTAGGTTGAGTACTCGACGACGATGTCGGGTGTTTCCCAGATTATGCTAGTTTTCCAGCGGCGATGTTGGATGTTTGTTCGACGGCGATGCCGAATGTCTCTCAGAGTTATGTTTGTTTATGACGGCGATGTCAGATTCTCTATTTCTCCAGCGGCGATGTTGGGTATCTTGATTGTCCGACGGCGATGTCAGATTTAGTTCTTCGGCAGCGATGTTGGGTGTTTTGTTTCTGACGGTGATGTTAGATCCTTTAGTTCTCCAGCGGCGATGTTGGGTATTTTGGTTGATCGACGGCGATGTCAGATTTAGTTCTCCAGCGGCGATGTTGGGTATTTTGGTTGATCGACGGCGATGTTAGATTTAATTCTCCGGCGGCAATGTTGGATGTTTGTTTCCCCGAGTTATGGTTGTTCTTGACGGCGATGTCAGGTGATTTGGTGTTCCAGCGGCGATGTTGGGGGTTCCTCAGAATTTTGTCCGCTTCTGACGGTGATGTCAGATGGTTTAGTCTTCCAGCGGCGATGTTGGGTGTTTTGGTTGTCGGATGACAATGTCAGAAGAAGTTAACGTGTATAACTGACGGCGATGTCAGATTAGTATTTCTCCAGCTAGTTGTCGTGCACCTACTATTCCAGTTTTCGAAGATTTGTTCCCCGCAGGTATTCAACGATCACGTCTAAACAAGGCAACATGAAGAAAAGAAGCAATCTCAGATGAAATATGGACGAAAAAGGAGTGAAAACACAATGAAAAGCGCAGCAAGCTGTTTTTGCTGATGTGACGACCGTCACAGCTTCATGACGACCGTCACACGGGTGACGACCGTCACACCTTGTGACGACCGTCATGCAGGCAAAAACACCCCACTCAGATTACACGTCAAAGAATCAGTTCCAATTCCCACAGAGTGGACCACTACTCCCTAAATTATCTGCCTCAAGGTCCATCATCTTCAGTGATAACCGTTGGGATTCCACTTCTATAAAAAGGGAAGCAGGGGACTTCAGAAAGGGTGCTGCATTCATACCACGAAGTGCTGCCGAATTTACTTTCCAGAGCATATTTTCCAGCAATATTCTTATTTGTTTCTCTTTACCTTTCCTGTATTGCATTTTCCATTCTTCTATAACTTCTATTTTATTGTACGATCAAATTGGCATTAAAGACCAGAATCCTGCCAACATCTGTGGAGGATCTGCCCAAAGGCCAATTGGCATATTTACAGGTTTCTCATTTCAATCGATTTCAGTTTTATTATAATGCAAATCATTATTTATTATTTTTATTTATGTTTTATCTTTCCCAAATCCATGTCTAGCTAAACTTAGGTAATCGATATGTAGTAATAATTCGAATGGGATTTGATAACAACTGGTTGAAAAACTTTCTTTTCAAAAAAAAAGTAATTTATGGTCTGAGTGTTTAAAATTGATTCACTGAATAAACTTCGTCGCGAAAGCGAGAACTTATTTAAAAGTAGTTTTGCCACGAAAGTGGGAAATTAATTAAGATACGAACCAACAAGCGAAAGCTGCGGTAAGGTCAGATAGTAAACACCAGTCATTTATTTTAATAACAGCGAAAGCACTTTAAAATAAATTAGAACTTAGAGATTTCCAAAAAGTAATTTTAACCCCGAACGGGATACGAAAGTGTACGTTTGGCCCTTAGGATTATGATTAGCGTCAATAACCATCGTGAGGCGAGAGTCTTCAAATCTCCATTTTCTGCTTAAATAAACTTTGAAAATTATTTCATACACCAGTAACTTATCAAATCCCTGAAGAACACAATTACTATGTATCGATTCAATCAATTATAAGCCAAATAGTATTCTTAGTTCCCTCTTAGTGACAATCTTATTCCCCTAAACATATTCTACCTAGCTAAACATAGTAACTCCCGAGAACACTAGTTTGATTACGAGTCCCTGTGGGATCGATATCTATTATTACTACGCGATAGACTGTGCACTTGCAGTTAGGTTGTATTAGACATAGAAAGTCGCGATCAAGTTTTTGGCGCCGTTGCCGGGGACCCGTTTAGTCAATAGTGTAACCTTCTGTTACGCCGTATAGACTAGGTTAACAATTTTCATTTTCCCTTTACTAGTTCTGTCGATTGTATGCCAAGAAATCGCCCGCAAAGCGATATCGTAAAACCTTCAGTCGCAGAACTAGAACGCTTCTTACATTTAAGAAGTAGAATCATTGAGTACCAACTCAAACAACTCAAACATAACACTCCCGAACCTCTCACTCCCATTCACAAATCAAAAGAAGAAGAACCAGAGATGGCTGAAGGACCTCCAAACAAACCGCTGAAGGCATACGCTACACCCTCTCAGATGGAGCCTAGAAGTAGCATTGCTGCCCCAGCTATTACCCGAAATGATTTTGAGATAAAACCATCATTACTGTCGGCTGTACAACGAAACCAATTCTCAGGAAACGCAACTGAGGATCCGAACGAGCATCTAACAAAGTTCGTACAATACGCAGACACAGTGAAAGCAAATGGAGTTACTCCAGACGCGATAAGACTTCGTCTTTTCCCATTCTCTCTTAGAGACAGAGCGTGGACATGGTTACAATCGTTACCATCCAACTCCGTTACGACGTGGGAGCAATTGAAGAACGTCTTCTTAGCGAGATATTTTCCGCCGAGCAAAACTGTTATGCTAAGAGCTCAAATCAACGGATTTCGACAGAAAGATACTGAATCTCTTTACGAAGCATGGGAACGATGTAAAGATATGATGAGAACATGTCCTCACCACGGTCTAGAAGACTGGGTGACAATCCATACTTTCTATAATGGGCTTCTATACAATACTAGATTGACAATAGACGCTGCCGCGGGCGGTGCACTTATGGATAAGCCATACGATGAAGCCTATCAATTGATAGAAAACATGTCACAAAACCATTGCCAATGGGGATGTGAACGCACTCCAACTCAGAAAACCACAGCGAAAGGTGGGATGTACGAGATCAGCAGCCTTGAAAAGTTAAATGCTAAAGTAGATGCTCTAGCACAGAAGATCGATAGTCTGACCGTTAACCCCACTGCAACTGTCGCTGCAGTAACTCCAAATTGCGAGTTATGCGGAAGCACCACTCATAATGCACCCGAATGCCCATTGCTAGCAGGAATCCCACCAGACCAGGTAAATTATGCTCAAGGAAATCCCTACGCAAATACCTACAACCCAGGTTGGCGAAATCATCCAAACTTTTCTTACAAAAGCGAAAATGCATTGCAAATGCCTACTGCTCCGCAAGGATATCAGAAACCAGCTGCTCAGAATGCACCTAGGAAATCAAACCTCGAATTGATGATGGAAAAGTTCATAGCAACTCAAGCTCAAACAAACAAAGAATTCCTGAATCAAAACATACACACTAGCGACCAAATTAAACAGTTGACCGGAAAGGTAGACGCTTTAGCCACCCACAACAAAATGTTAGTGTTGCACCCTAAAATTTGACCAACATTTATTTACCCATCAAGTGTTTGAAGGTTGATACCTTCATCAGAAAGTTCAAGAGATCCTCAGAGAAATTGGTTGAAACCAAGGTTGTGTGTCTCATAACTTGAGAGTTGTGGGAGCTCCTCAGATGATTCTGAGACTTTGAGAATGGACTTGAAGCTTTGAGAAAGCCTATGAGATGTATTGAAAGCCATCATGAAGCCCAGAGAGGTCATTATGCAAGAATTCAGAAGATTCAGCCATGAATGGTAGAATTAGGGTTTTGACTGGGTCAACCCTAGGTCAACTGAAGATTTGGAGAAGGTTGAGACCTAATCCAAGGGCCATGTGATCATGGAATGAAGCATTGAAATACTATAAGGATGATTCCTAGACCAACTCATCATGATTGAGGAGTTTGAGAAGTTTTAAGCTAGGGTTTCTAAGGATTGACAGTGTAAAATCCCCTAGTTTGATCCCTATCTTCCAGGCAGTTTTAGCTCAAGATGTGATTGTCCTCTTGTAATACCCCAAATTTTACCCTCATATTTAGTCGGTCATTTCGCATATCATATCATCTGCGCATTTGCTAACTACTAACAAGACCTGAAGGTGTTTGTTTTGCAGGAAATACCCCAGGGGCATTTTGGTCATTTTTGAAGCATAGTTCGTAATGTTGGGCGTAATGATGTTTTCTTGAGGCGTTTATTTACGTGGGTTTGATATCAAAGTCTGATCTGTGGAGCAGGGTTTAACAAGAAATCATTCTTCTTTCTTCCAGAGGGAAAACGGTGAAAACTTCGACTGATTAATGGAACTTATTCATGCAATGGTTGGATCGAATTAATTCCAGGATATTTGACTAGTGAGATTTAATCGGATGTTGAGGTGTTTGCAAATTAAAGCATGGAGAAGCAATTGGGAAATGATTTTAATAGAATATGTGAATTTTATTCATAATATTTTATTATCATTATTACAAGTTTGCAAAGTGAATCACAAAGAAGAAATGATTTGGATAAAAAAATGTTATTTATTCATAATATTTTTTGTTACAAGTTACAAGGAATTACATTAAAGTTCTAAGGAATTACATTAAAGTATCTATCCTAAATCCTAAGAACATCTAAGTGTCTTCATGCTGTCTTTAAGCTTCGCCGCAAATCTCGACTAACCTGCACATCAAAGCAAAACAAGCAATATAGAATGGGGTTAGAAATTGTTTTCGACACTCTCAGAACAATGTCATCATCGAGTGCTGGGAGTGGCACAACCGAAGCTGCGTCCTACCCCCGTTACCGATCCGCGCCGTGGGCGTCAGATAAGGTAATACATGTTCTTATCCATATGGGACATCCGAGAGATAGAAAAAATAAATGAAGTGGAATTGATTCGTTTTGCCACGATTGGATTTCCAAACTGATACGAAAATAAGGCAACATAGGCAAAATTCTGACCCAGACCCGGATGCCGGCAGGTCTGAGTTTCCTTGGTTTTAAAAACTTCCAACACCTGAAAAGCCAAGTATCATCAGCATAAACAAAACCAGGAGGGGGCTCGCGCCAGAACAGTATAACTCTGTTACCAACAGAAGTCATAAGCTCCACAAAACATGAGCAGATAAGTCAAGTCACCATATGTACAACAACACATGTTCATAAGCAAAGAAACAAATTCATGCTTAGAAGAAGGGTAGAGCCAGTTCTGTTCAGAAAAAATCTGTGAAATCAGTTTAGGCTCAACTCAGGAGAAGAGACAGCAGTTCAGTTCAGAAAACAGCATGGCTGTTCACGTAACCGGACAACCTATCAGTTCAATCAACAAACCAAAAAACTGCACCGAAAGTATTGGGATATCAGCATAGTACCATCCAAAGGCTTTACCCTGTAATCAAACCAAACATCAGCAAATTGTATCAGACTACATATATCAAGATGGTGAGCTAGAGGCCGCAACAAAAGTCAGAAGAGGATTCATAAAATCCCCGTTCGCCATGATAGGTCGAAAGCACGTGGTCATGTCCAAGGTAAAAAAAAAGGCCAACTCAATTCATGAACATCAGAATACCACATTGGAAAGTTGGGAATGCAGGGCATAGGCTCAGTTATGAACATCATAGCCCAACAATATACACATCAGTCCAAATACCAGCCTACACTAAGTGAGAATCAACGGCAACTGCATCAATGAAAAGGGGACATACGCATCGTAATCACAGTTCAGCACCTGAAAAATTGGAGAATCAAATCAGAAGTAACGCAGAGGGTTCAGACCAGTGGTCATCATCACCACGTGACCATCCTCGGCAGCTTTTGACTCAATAGCATCAGTATCAGTTCTGAAAGGAGAAAAAAGAGGGTCAATAAACTCAAAACCGGAAGAGTAAATTGAACTCGAAACCATATCAGAAAACGATTCAAAGTAGCACCCCAACTCGTGTTCTGAACCAAGTTCCCCAGAACACGGCAAAAGATAATCGCAGCAGCATCGAGAAGTATTTCCTCGAGGGTTCAGAACACAGTCATCATCACCGCTTACCGTTCCCGACAATTTCGGCTCGACCAAAGCTTCAATATCAATGTCCTCTCTGAAAGAAGAAGAGGAAAAGAATCTGAGCTGCATCAAAGCGAACCAATCAAAAAACGAATCAGTTCGAGATCAAAACATCAAACAGAGATACGAATCCATTAAGGAATCCTGGGAATTAAAATCAAACATCAATCAATCCAATCTGGAGGCAAACCATATCAAAAAGATAGAGAGATTTTGATTTGATAATTAATCCCAAAGTAAATCAAAGCAAATCAGTTCAGAGTAATAAAAGTGAATCAAATCAGGAAATCATATCAGCTCAATCAGGTTCTAAAAGAGGAAATAGAATGTGATTCGATCTCACCAAAACCTCAATCAGGATTCCAAGTGAAGAAACAAGATCCTAATCGTATCAGAAAGCATCATAGTTGAATCCAATCTGGAAAAACCCAAACAAAACCGAATCAAATAATATCACTATAGAATCAAATCTCAGTTTAAGGCCCAAAAAGATGAAATTGGAAAACTATAAGAAGGGGACGATTTCACCTGTAAAAAAAAAACGAAGATCGCAAACCCTAGACGGAGAGGGACGAAAAACGGCGAAGAACAAAACCCTAAAGGGATATTCATCGAACGGCCGCGAAGAAGCGAAGACCGCCACCGTTGTTCGTTGAAACAAGGGCGATCAACACGTAGCCTCAGTTTCCATCATAGGCTCTCCGTTACGGAACCATCACCGTCACTGTCAAGAAGCGCCCGGAAAACGTAAAGCTTGCTAACTCATTATGTTCTGTATCTTCATTTTGTTGTGCAGGAATTGAATCCATAGAAAGACGAGAGGAAGGAGAAGAACGGCCGCGAGAGAGAAAAGAGAGAAGAGGAAGATGCAAACGGCGCCGCAGAAGGGCTTTTAGGGTTATGAAACCCTAAAAGACTCTTTTGATCAATTGCTTCCACCGGGTTGGGTCCGGAGGTAGTGACCGGCCCAACCTTTTATTTTTTTATTTTCTTTTTTCTTCTTTTCTTAATTATCAAATTTTTAATAATATTTAAGTTGGTTTTTTTATAATATTAAAATTAAAAACATTTTTTTTATAATATTAAAATTAAAAACATTTCTTTTATAATATTAAAATTAAAAATATTTTTTTATAATATTAAAATAAATATTTTTTTATAATATAAAAATAAAGAACATTTTCTTATAATATTAAAATTAAAAAACATTTTAAAATATTAAAATTAAAACATTTTTTTAATTAGAATCAATTATTCTTTTAAAACCAAGAGAAAATATTTTTTAAGAAATCATAATCTTCCTTTTTTTTTGTTTATTTATTATCAAGTTAAAACACTTAGGCTTAGGGTCATAAAGTAAAAAAAAAACACAAAAAAAAAAAATGTCCCTTAACTTCACGTTTCCGCTTTCATAATTTTGTTTATTAACCTAGTTCGTTCACTGTGCAGCTTACCATGTTTATTTCCTTATGTTTGCGTTCTTAAATTTGAATTGTATCACATTATTGTAACTGTTCCTCCATTGTAACCTCGCGAACCCTAATAATCGCGTTTACTTTTCCGCACTTTAATTTCTGCTGTTTGTATGGTTTAAATTCGCGCATTTGCATCGTTAATTTGTCCCATTGCGTTCCTCCGAAGGAATTAGGTCTAGCATTTGGCCGCCGCGCCAATAGTCCATAAACCTTCAAAACCCTAAAAATTCAAAACTACAAACTACAAACCCTAATTTTCACAAATGCCTCGCCGCAGGCTAAAATTACAGTTTTACCCTTAGCATTAGGTCAAAGAGCCGCCGCGCTCATTTTAGGGTTTCCCGTCATGGCATCCCTAACCTAACCCTAATTTCAACTTAACATTTCAACGTAGAGATTTGGAGTTTCTACACTCCACGTAAGCGTGTCCTTAAGATGCGTTTATTCCCCTTGAGACCTTGACCACAGTCAAGAAGTTTCTAACCTCCCTTTTGAGGGGAACTACGATTACTCTGATTCCACTCCCGTAAGGATACGTAGGCACAAGATGCGATGTCTTGCCGAGTAAACTTAGAATTAACCCCTTAGGTCTCTTTTCTCACTTTTAATCCCTTTGTACATATACCTTAAGCAAATAAATAAAGCAAATAGTAAGCATTGAACAAAAGGTTCCTGTAGAGTACTACAGAAGTTTAGGGTGTTAATACCTTCCCTAAATTTAACCAACCCCCGAACCCTAGATCTTTCCCCGCATTGTGTTTACGATGCAAAAATAGGTTTTCCCTCTTTTGACCTTTTCCTTCGGATAAATCAAAGAGCGGTTGTGAATTGAATTGCGATTCAAACTCATTAATAGTTTGTGATCCTATTTCCACCGCAACAGAAAATGGCGACTTCACTGGGGAATGGTAACTTTTGAGGGTTATCCCTAACTTGTTCATATTTATTACTATCTGTGTTATTATTCATTTGCATGTATATATTTGTGCTTTGATTGTGGGACTGTTCCTTATGCTGTGAGATGAGTCCTACACCCGGATCTAGTGTACCTTAGGTAAATGGCAATAGACCAAGGAAACTGTACGACGTATATCGATACGGTTGATCTGGTGGCCATAGTTAGTGCGACTTCTTGGTTGGTGCTTATATTCCTTAAGTCAAGTTGAGGATAATATTGAGGCTGCCATATGTTGTCAATGCACTAACTGACTTTTAGAACCCTAGTTAACTCATCTTGGCCTTTAGAAAGTAGTGAGGTAACCGACTTTGGTGCAGACTGAAGTTGGTTGACACTCGATACTACGCTCATTGAGATCTTAAACTTGGAGGGTTTTGGTTGGCAAGTAAGTTGCCTTCTGAACAACCACCCTTGTGAAGGATCAATGATATTGAGATCCCTTAGAACCTGGTTACTTTTGTAGGACAGGATGAACCATCTAACTTCAGGGGAGGGTACTTGCCTTTGAACTTCATGAAATCTTCATCCACATTTTAGCATCATTTACTTTTTTGCATTGCATGTGTCTCCCGATTTCTCACACTCGGTTCTCTCACCTTCCAGTTTCGTCACCCTGAGTTCTCGGCACCAATACAACACCAGAGCTCAAACTCGGAAAAGAATGGAGGATCAGGAAAAAGAGATTGATCGCCTTAGCAATGAACTCGAAGACCTTCGAGGGGGTATGGGGCGTATGATGGAATTGTTACATGTCATGAATGCTAAGATGGATACCCAGCCCACTGTTGTTTCTGAGATTACCGGCGTTACTGTGGACCCTCCACCAAGTGTGACCGTAGCAAGGGACCCACCTTATGGTCTTGCTCCAGGTTTTGTGCCGCCTCAAGCCACTGTTCCGATTAATCAACCTGTTCAGCAGGCCGTGCCCTTGTTTTCTGAAGTTTCTAGGGGGGCTCCTATCTTTGCACCACCTGTTGTACACACTCGTGCGCAACCGTACTTCAATGAGACAGTTTTTGATGATCTTGATGAGAATGTTGAGGGTTATGAGAAACATGATAAGCTTCGTGAGGAAGTAAACACTATCGTCCAGAGATTGAAAAAGGTAGAGGGTGATCAAATTTTTGGGACTGCTGCAAGGGATGTTTGTTTGGTCTCAGGTTTGGTTATTCCCCCGAAGTTCAAAACTCCGAACTTCGATCGTTATGAAGGTGCCACCTGTCCTAAGAGTCATTTGATCATGTATTATCGCAAAATGGCTGCCCATGTTGAGAATGATAAACTGATGATTCATTGCTTCCAAGACAGTTTGAAGGGTGCTTCTTCCAAGTGGTATTTAACTTTGGACCAATCCCGCGTTAAGAGCTTTCAAGATTTATCTGACGCTTTCATCAAACACTACAAGTACAATATGGATCTGGCTCCTGACAGAAGACAGTTGCTGAGTATGTCACAAAAGAATTCTGAGTCCTTCAAAGAGTATGCTCAAAGGTGGAGAGAGACTGCTTCGCAGGTAGAACCTCCTTTGACCGAGAAAGAGTTAGCTGATTGGTTTGTCGACACAGTCCGTCCGGAATTTTACGAGAGAATGGTGGGTAGTGTGACTTCAAATTTCTCCGACATCGTTGCTGTGGGTGTCAAGATTGAATTGGGTATGAAGAGTGGTAAAATGACAAATAATCATGGCGCTTCTAAGGATCAGCCGAAGAAACCTCCGTATAGCTCCCAGAAAAAGAAGGAGAGTGAGACTAATGCTATATCCTCTGGTAGACCAAGGGAACGCTTTTATCGGCATCCGCAAGGTTATGCTCAACCTCAAGGGTACCCAGTCCAATATGCTCAACAACCCTATGTGGCAGCTATTACACCTTCTTTCAATCAACAGGTTCCCATGTATCAACCTATGCAACAACCTCCTGTTTATCCGCCTCCTGTCAACTACCTACAGGCACCCAATACTCCTGCTCCTCAACAGCCAAAGAGTCCGGCTCCTCGCCAGAATATGCCGAACAGAAGAACGTATAAACCTTGTCCGCCGATCCCGATGACTTTTACCGAGTTGTATCCCTCTTTGGTCAAGCAAGGTCTAATCACTACTCGGGCTTTGGGTCCGCCTCCTAATCCTCTACCCGCCAATTACAACGCCGCTGCTCATTGTTTATTTCATGAGGGTGCGCCTGGTCACGATCTGGAAAATTGTTATGCTCTCAAAAATATTGTCAGGGATTTATTGGAAAAGAAGATTTTGTCATTCGAAGATCCTCAACCAAATGTTAAGAAGAACCCTTTTCCTAACCATGAGAGTGTCAATGCCATTAGTGCTGATTCAGAGGAAGGTTATGCCCTTGATGTTGAACAGATTAAGACTCCTCTTAAGATGTTCCATTCGAAACTGTTTGAAGCCGGTTTGGTAGATACTTCCCACGTTGCATGCGCAAGTTGTGAAGCCAGTAGCAAGGGTTGTGTGTTGGTTCAGAATGATGTTCAGAGGTTAATTAATGAGGGTGTTTTACAAGTGACAAGCCAAGCCAAGAAAGATGAGGTCGCTGCGGTCGAGCCTGTCTTCCATCAGCCCGAATCAAAGGGTAAGGTACCAGTGTTTAATCTATCAGGGGCAGGCTCCGCCAACCTCGTGTTCGATATACCAAGGTCGTATATCCCTGAAGTGAATCAGCCTAAGCCTATAGTTATTCGAAGACCGAGTCCGTTTCCTTTCAGTGATCCTAAAGCTGTGCCTTGGAAATATGACGTGACGATGATTGACAAGGAGTCCGGGAAGGTTATTCCAAATGAAGAGGTTAAGGGCACGGTGACCAATATCGCAGAGGTAAGCAGGATGACTCGCAGTGGCCGTGTGTATACTCCCCATTCCAATGAGGTCCCACCTAAGGAAACGACTAGTACCCCGATGCCTGCCAAAGACAAAGGTAAAGGAGCCGTCACGAATGATGAAGATGCCGAATTTTTGAGGATCATCAAGAAAAGTGACTATAAAGTTATCGATCAACTTCATCATACTCCTTCCAAGATCTCGATTCTATCTCTGTTAATGAGTTCACCCGCTCATAGGATGGCCCTGCAGAAGGTTTTGACTCAAGCACATGTGGATCAAGATATTAGCACCAGTCGGTTTGATAGTGTGATTGCCAATTTAACCGCTTGTAATACCCTCAGTTTCAGCAATGAAGAGTTACCGAAGGAGGGTCCGAACCATAATCGTGCTTTACATATATCGGTAAAATGTCAGGAGGACAATTTAGCGAGAGTGCTAGTAGACACCGGGTCTTCTCTGAATGTGCTACCCAAGAGGGTTCTCGATAAGTTGGCTTATAAAGAGACTGTGTTGAAACCTACTCCTTTGGTTGTCAAGGCTTTCGACGGCTCTCGCCGGTCGGTAATGGGGGAGGTTGAGCTTCCTATCCTGATTGGTCCGCAAATTTTTAATATCACGTTTCAAGTCATGGACATTAATCCCAACTACAGTTGTTTACTCGGAAGGCCATGGATTCATGCCGCTGGGGCGGTAACCTCAACTTTACATCAGAAGATGAAGTTCGTGATCGATGGAAAGTTGGTTATTATACACGGTGAGGAAGATCTGATGGTCAGTAACCTGTCTTCTTTCCGTTACATCGAGGCCGATGAGAATGCTTTAGAAATCTCCTTTCAAGCACTTGAGATCGCCAATGTTGTTCTGCTAGAAGTCGAAGAGACAGTGGGTCAGGGCAATCCATCTTTTGCATCTCTGAAGAGTACCAAATCAACAATTGACAGGGGCATTCCTGAAGGTTGGGGAGAGGTAATTGATGTCAAGACCAAGACTGATCGCTCTGGGTTGGGTTACAAACCAACTCAGAATGGAGCTG
Organism: Lathyrus sativus; assembly: GCA_963859935.3. NCBI lineage: Eukaryota > Viridiplantae > Streptophyta > Magnoliopsida > Fabales > Fabaceae > Lathyrus > Lathyrus sativus. Next base: position 44,133,095 of record OZ012737.1, read on the forward strand.
CCACGACTGTCGAAGGGCGTCCGAAGGTTATCCAAGAGGTATTTGTCAGCGGAGGCTTCCAAGTCAATGCCATCAGTGAATGTGAGAAAAATGAAGAGCTGAGCAACCTGGTGTTTAAGGGTGATGCAGTTTTGAACAACTGGGAGGCCGTAGAGATCCCTGTTATCTTTCCCTTGTCAAAGTAATTGTTTTTTTAAAAGTTTCATTTACATTTTCAAATAAAAATCTGTAGCTCTGCCCAAGGCTATAGGGTCGCTTTTATTGGGCCACCTTTCATTTCTAAAAGGATATTAATAAAAGCAGTTTGTTCAATTCCACTTTGTTTCATTTGCGTTTTTCGTTTTCACTTTTAAAAATGAAATTGGCAACCTTTCTTCCAAAAAATAATAATAAAAAAAACAGCATTTCATTCTTACATATCTTCGAGCATTTTAATTAAGTAAGCCTTCCATCATGCAGAGACATCATAAACCTTGTTGGATCCGATGACCTTACTGACACTCCTGACTGGGATGCACCCATCAATCAAGCTGAGGACGAGGGTGAAGAAGATTTTGAAGTACCCGCGGAACTGACAAGATTGATTGAGTACGAGTACACAGAGCTTCAACCGCATAAAGAGCAGGTGGACTTAATTAATCTCGGTACAGATGAGAGCAAGAAAGAGGTCAAGATTGGTGCAATGCTTGGGACGGAGATTAGGCCGAGGTTGATTGAGTTGTTAAAAGAGTATATTGATGTGTTTGCGTGGTCGTATCAAGATATGCCGGGCCTAGACACGGACATTGTTGTTCACAAGTTGCCACTTAAGCCAGATTGTCCACCTATCAAGCAGAAACTCCGAAGAGCGAGACCCGACATGGCTTTGAAGATTCGAGATGAGGTTAAAAAGCAGTTGGATACAGGTTTCTTGGCAGTCGCAAAATACCCAGATTGGGTTGCCAACATTGTGCCAGTACCTAAGAAGGACGGTAAAGTTAGGATGTGTGTAGACTACAGGGATCTGAACAAAGCAAGTCCAAAAGACGACTTCCCACTGCCACATATTGACACACTGGTAGACAATACGGCCAGTTTTGCGTTGTTCTCATTTATGGATGGGTTCTCCGGCTATAATCAGATCAAGATGGATCCCGATGATCGAGAGAAGACTACTTTCATTACTCCTTGGGGAACCTTCTGCTACAAAGTCATGCCCTTTGGTTTAAAGAATGCAGGGGCAACTTACCAACGTGCTATGACCACTCTTTTTCATGATATGATGCACAAAGAAATTGAGGTGTATGTGGACGATATGATAGCCAAATCTCAGAGTGAAGAGGAGCATTTAGACCATTTGGCGAAGCTGTTTGAACGACTCAGGAAATATCAGTTGAAATTGAATCCTGCAAAATGTACCTTCGGTGTCAGATTCGGAAAATTGCTTGGTTTCATTGTTAGCCAGCGAGGGATTGAGGTGGATCCTGACAAAGTCCGAGCCATTCAAGATATGCCGGCTCCGCGAACCGAGACGCAAGTTAGGGGTTTTCTGGGACGTCTGAATTACATTTCCAGGTTTATCTTTAATATGACCGCTACTTGTGAGCCGATATTCAAGTTGCTTTGCAAGGGGCAGACAGTTGAGTGGAACCCTGATTGTCAGAAAGCGTTCGAGAAGATTAAGGGTTATTTGCAAGATCCCCCTATTCTGATCCCGCCCGTACCTGGAAGACCGTTGTTTATGTACCTTACTGTTCTCGAGAAGTCTATGGGTTGTGTGCTTGGACAACATGATGAGACTGGGAAAAAGGAACATGCAATTTATTACCTGAGCAAGAAGTTTACCGATTGCGAAAACATATACTCACCATTAGAGAAAACTTGTTGTGCATTGGCATGGGCCGCTAAGCGCCTTCGGCAGTATATGGTCTGTCATACCACGTTATTGATTTCTAAAATGGATCTGATCAAGTATATTTTTGAAAAACCTGCTCAAACCGGGAGGCTAGCCCGTTGGCACATGTTGTTATCCGAATATGACATCCAGTATGTACCCCAGAAGGCGATTAAGGGTAGTATCTTATCTGATTACCTTGCAGACCAGCCAGTTGAAGATTATGAACCTCTTAAGCTCGATTTTCCCGATGAGGATATTTTGTTGATTAAAAGAGATTGTGAAGAGCCAGATCCGAGCGAAGGTCCAGAACCAGGTCTTTGGTGGAAGATGATGTTTGATGGCTCCTCGAATTTCAATGGGCATGGTATAGGCGCCGTTTTGATGAACCCAAAAGGCGGATTCACTCCATTTACAGCAAGATTGGACTTTGAGTGTACTAATAACGTCGCAGAGTATGAAGCGTGTATCCTCGGCCTCGAAGCAGCGATTCACCTCCGAATCAAACTTCTTAAAGTAAGTGGTGACTCAGCCTTGGTTATCTACCAGGTACAAGGCAAATGGGAAACGAAGAATGAGAAGTTAATCCCTTATAAAGACTATATTATTGAGCTGATCAAGTATTTCGACGAGATAGAGTTCGAGCATGTTCCTAGATCCGAGAATCACGTTGCTGATGCTTTAGCCATGTTGGCATCCATGTGGAAAGTTAAATTCGTTAATGAAGCACCTCTTATCCATATTGAGCGCAAAGTTGAGCCCGCTTATTGTCAGTTGGTCGAAGAAGTTGAGGTGGATGAAAAGCCTTGGTTTCACGATATCAAGAACTATCTCGTCAAGCAGGAATATCCCGATGGTGCTACTGGTCTGGACAAAAAGACATTGAGAAGATTGGCGTCCAAATTCTTTATCAGTAATGGTGTGTTGTACAAGAGAAATCACGACATGGTCCTGCTCAGATGTGTTGATAAACGGGAAGCGGACATGTTACTACAGGAAATTCATGAGGGGACCTTCGGAACCCAGGCCAATGGTTATGCTATGTCCAAGAAGATGTTAAGGGCTGGGTATTACTGGTTAACCATGGAAGCCGACTGCATCCGATACGCTAGGAAATGCCATAAGTGCCAAATTTATGCTGACAAAATGCACGTACCTCCGTCACCGTTGAATGTTTTGTCTTCACCATGGTCGTTCTCTATGTGGGGCATTGACATGATTGGGGCAATTGAGCCGAAAGCTTCTAATGGACATCGTTTTATCCTCGTTGCTATAGATTATTTCACTAAGTGGGTAGAGGCTGCCTCCTACACCAACGTGACCAAGCAAGTGGTTGCCCGCTTCATCAGGAAAGAAATCATCTGCCGTTATGGAGTCCCAAGCCGGATAATAACTGACAATGACACCAATCTGAATAATAAGACTATGAAAGAGTTGTGTGATAACTTCAAGATCACTCACCACAATTCTTCTCCGTACCGTCCTAAGATGAATGGAGCCGTTGAAGCTGCAAACAAGAATATCAAGAAGATCCTGCAAAAGATGGTTGTGACTTACAAAGATTGGCATGAGATGTTACCGTTTGCTTTGCATGGATACAGAACCTCGGTGAGAACTTCGACAGGGGCAACCCCTTTCTCACTGGTATATGGAATGGACGCCGTGCTCCCCATCGAAGTAGAGATACCTTCGCTAAGAGTGTTAATGGAGGCTGAACTTGAGGAAGCTGAGTGGGTTCAAGACAGATTGGATCAGTTGAATCTCATTGACGAGAAGCGTTTGACAGCCATGTGCCATGGGAAATTATATCAGAAATGGATGAAGAGAGCGTTTGATAAGAAGATCCGTATCCGTGAGTTCCGTCAAGGAGAGCTCGTACTCAAAAAGATCTTACCAGTACATAAAGATATGCGTGGAAAGTGGATGCCCAATTATGAAGGCCCGTTCGTTGTAAAGACTGTCTTCTCCGGAGGGTCTCTAATACTGACGACAATGGACGGTGAAGAACTAGCACATCCCGTGAATTCTGATGCAGTCCGAAAATATTATGCCTAAAAACCCGCTAAGTCGAAAACCTGCAAAAGGCGACTTAGGCAAAAGTAAGGGTTGAAAAAAAAAAGAAATAATAACAAAAGCTCGCTAAGTTGAAAACCCGAAAGGGCGGCTTAGGCAAAAAAGAGCGTCCCGGTGGATTGAAAACCCGAAAGGGCGGTCCAGGCAAAAGTTAGGGACAAAGGCATTTCATTGCATCAGAAGACACTGATTATCTCGAACACACTTTCCGCATGAGAGCCATGTTTCAGTTCTTTCATCCTTGCCCAAAGCAGGATTCTGGATTAGTCTTAGTTATTAGTGTCAGTAGGTGTCATTGGATTCGATGTAACTTTTCCCATGTTGCCAATTTTAAAACATAATCATCTGCGGAGCTATGCCTTCAGCAAGCTACCGCCCTTTAAATAAAAGAAACCATCTCGTTACTTACATTCTTTGGTGCATTGCTCTTTGCTTTCTATTTGTTATGCAAAATGCTTTTATTCCTAAAATTTGAAAATGAAAGGTGCATTGTAGATTTTTCAAAACTGTTTTTCAAAAACAAAACAAATTTGAAATGTAATAAATTACTTTGACTAGTGGAAATTCCGAAAGGATCTCTTCATTCCCCGAAAATGTCATTATTGCAGAAACACTTTCAAACCATTGCTCTAACACAGTCCCCAGAGAGACTATAAGCTGACAACTTTTTCTTGGGAAACTCAAAAGTGTTCCTCAGGTTTTCTTCTCCCCAGGTGAAGACATGGTACTATGCACTCAAGCAGATTACTTTCTCCCCAGAGAATTCAGAACCTTAAAACCAGATTTGGTTCCACCATGGATCCTTCCCACCCATGATTGACGTATTGGTTGCAGAGAACGCAGGGTATCTCCGTCGAGATGTTTATTTCGTCTCTCGTCCTGTCTCTAGTCTGTTTCGTCAGCATACGCAAGGGCATAAGCATCACATGCCTATTTCATTACATATTCATTACATATTCATTACATACTCATTACGTACTCATTACATACTCATTTCATACCATCTAACATACATAGACATTAACGTATGCATCAACATATGCATTAGCATTCCCAGGTTCGTTATGTTTCACCATCATTGGTCGTTACCACCTAGTAACTGGGGTTTGTCCATTCTCTCCAAATAGATTGTCAGCCCTAAGCATAAAATACATATGTGTTTCCAGTTTCCCCACGGAGCTCGATCCTCGTGGATGACGGTTACTTCAGCTATCTTTCCTTACCAGGATAAGATATTTACCCTTCGAGATCATTCCCTCGATGGAGTCTTGATTACCAGTCTTCTTTCTAGCTCGATCCTAGATTTAATCTCCGTCATGTCGGTAGTCAAGCCCAACCGGACGTGCATTTATTTTGCACCTTCTGAAGGTTTTCACCATACCATGACAGATACGCGACTATCTCGCTTGAGAAGTTTATCACTGTACCCGGACGTGCATTTATTTTGCACTATCTTTCAAGAAAATCAACTGCAATCCTTTACAAATACACGCCAGTTCACGCCTGGAAAATATATCAGTACAACACTTTACAATCCTACATGTTACAACCCTTTACACTTTACATCTTACAGCATCAACATACGACATTTCTCACCCAAGAAGTCGATCCTATCCTCGTTACGACTCGCAGCAAATGGCCATCTCCATGGAGCAGTTGGGCTTCCATTTATCTGCCGTCTTGAGGTACGAACCAATTCGTATTCAGGAGAGCACGATCTTGAGTTACGGGAAGGTTTGAGCGAAATCATATTCAGGAGAGCACGATTCTGAGTTATGAAGAAGTTCATTTATCCTTTAGTAAAAGAAGGAGCGGAATCATATTCAGGAGAGCACGATTCTGAGTTATGAGGAAGTTCAGTTGGCCGTTTTTCAGGAGAGCACGATTCTGAAGAATGAAGAAATTTCAGGAGCCGAATCATATTCAGGAGAGCACGATTCTGAGTTATGAGGAAGTTCGATTATCCAGTTTCATATTCAGGAGAGCACGATTCTGAAGTATGGAAAAATTCATTTACAACAAAATCATATTCAGGAGAGCACGATTCTGAAATATGAGTATAATCAGTCATCCAGTTTCATATTCAGGAGAGCACGATTCTGAAATATGAGTATAATCAGTCATCCAGTTTCATATTCAGGAGAGCACGATTCTGAAATATGAGTATATTCAGTCATCCAGTTTCATATTCAGGAGAGCACGATTCTGAAGTATGAGGAAGTTCAGTTTACCCTTTTGTCGCTACTGCGAAAATCGGCGCCGGCTGAACAGAAGAGTCGCCACCGTGCGTTATTTATCCCACGGGAGGGAAAGGAAACGCTCAGAGTAAACCTCGCACAACACGGGAAAAGGTATGGCCGTCGCAACCAAAACCTGGATTCGGGAGTCGGTTACGCAAGGGGAAGGTATTAGCACCCCTCACGTCCGTCGTACTCGACGGGATCCACGCTTGTTTTCGGGTATGGATTGTTATTCTACCTACTTTATAGGTCGAGGGTTAAAAGAAAAATAAAATGAAAAAATAAAAAAAATAAAAATGACTCGGCAAAGTATCGCACTTTATGCCTACGTATTCTCGCCTGAACGAGAAATCAGAGTCAACGTAGTTCGCCTACCTACTGGAAAGGAGGGGAAGGTTGCTCGCTAGGATATCGCATCCTATGCCTACGTACTTTCACACGACATGAAAGATCAGAGCAAACGTAGTTCGGGCTACGCACGACACAAGTCTGTCCTCGATTGATTTTATTCCTTCTGAAAAGGGTTTCTTGATTAGCAGTCCCGGCGGACAAAAATGACGCTTTGATGAGTTCACATTCTTTTACGAAAGAAGTGTCTTTTATTGTGTTTCAAATCTTTATGTGTTTTTCTGTTTGTTTTGAGAAAGAAAGAGACAGAACTCTAACCTACGGTTGCGAAGGGAAACAAACTATCCTAATGTTATCATGCATGGGTTAAGACCTAGTGTCTATCATGCTCCTCTCTTGCACAGAGAGAAACAGAGATCCTACGGGATAGGCAGAAACAGAAACAATAACAGATATAATAAAGCAGTAAAATGCATGGATGCAACAATACAAGCGAGGCAAGGGAGTCCCACTCAACCTCGAACCTAGAAAACAATAGGCAAAAGTGAACAGGGTTCACTTTCAACCCAACAGGGTAAACAGCAAACAATACAGTCCAGAAAACCAATCAATACATCAGCAAATGAAATACAGCAATAAAAGAAACAACATCAGCAGCTCTGAATCAACATCTAGCTTCAAGTAATCTCCAATCAGCTACAGGCTTCAACAAGCATCAATCTCCATCATCATGGCCTTCAGGCAAGGGCTTTGATCATCTATCTTCCCTCTGCCATGGCTTTTCTTCAAATCCAAACCTCCAGGATGAGGGATTAGTCACAAGAGTGAAGTGCAGGAATGTTAGACAGTTAATTACCTACCAAGGGTGGTTCATCAACTGTTAACATTAAACTGAAGGTTTCCTCTCAAAAGTTCTATCTTTCAAATATATTCACTGATCCTTCCAAAGGAAGGAGGTGGATATTTGAAAGAGACTTTGAATCATAGAGGAAGGATGGATGCAGACAAGGCATTCCATGTTTGAGAAACAGGCTTTCTAATCTAGAGCTCTGCCTAGATCCTAAACCCTAGTCTCCTCAGCAGCTGCTAGCAAGAACCTCCTCTCCAACTCTGACAGTTGATCTTCAATCTTTGAGTCTCCAATGGTCTTCATCGTCACAAGACTTCAGCTTCCCCAGGGCCCCAGACAAACCCAATACCCAAACAAGCAAGCAATAATCCCTAGAGGGCACACCACACCAGTCAATCAGATATACAGACAGTATTAATAGCAGTAGGGGAATCCTGACTTTTTCTAAGGGATCTAATAACTACCCATAGCCCCTATAGTCCCATAACTAATCTATTCAAACCCTAAGTCCTAAGGGAAAGAATTAAACTTCCTAAGTCATCACCTAAAAACCCTAATTTTGTTCATGATGTTCAAACCTATTTTAATCACCTAAAATTAACTCCTAAAAATGGGAACTAAAATATTTCTACAAGTTGAATATCTAATCTAAACAATCTAAAAAGAATGAACAAAAAATATGAAAGCATTTAGTAGAACAAAAATTAACAAAATCATGCATGAAATGAAACTACTTAAAATGACATTTATTTAGAAAATATGGAAAAAATATGAAATAAAAATAAAAATGCAATTTTATTTAATGAAAATTTTCTAGACATTTTAATGAAAATGATGTAAAAAGAATGAAGTGAAAATGATTTTTTATGAATTTGTTATGAATTAATGAAAATTGGTAAAAATTAAAATGAATTAAGAAATTAAATTGAATTAAAATGAGGGAGGGGGGTATGAATAGTAGGCGCGTTCAGTTATAGATCCATTGGGCCAGCGAACAGGGGGGTGCGCGTAGCAACTTGAGCTAAGCCCAGCATCATTCAGAAACAAAGAAAATCATAAACAGCGCAGGGGGGTGAAAATAGTAAGCAAAATCACGTTCAAAATGCTTGGGCTCACTAACTGGGGGGTGGGATTAACACTTAGCGCTCAGGCCCGCCCGTTTCAATTAATGAAACGGTGCATTTTGGCCAACGCATCTCCCTCCAATTTCTGAATCAAATAATAGCCACACGATCACCCTCCAAGTCAAAAGTCTAACACCAAATAAACGGCCATGATTTCGTCTCCTTCATTTGATCAAATGAACTTAGGGTTTCTGCCATTAAACCTCATGCACGAGCAAACTTACACCACTCTGTTCTCCCTATCCAGACCATGAATCAACACGATTCCAACATGAAAAATGCTCAGAATCTCTCCCTCTATAATCCTATGGCATTAGATTGCTTTGAAATTCCACAAATCATTCAACCCGATGGCATCAAGCTCTGGTCACCATGGAAGTACACTGAGATGCATCATGATAATTCTCCATCAAACTTGCACTAATCTAATCTACAACTAATGGTGATTAACCTGCGCTAACAACCTAACATTCTAATGCACTAACCTAAGAGTTCTTGATCCAAACAGTTTATTGCACCTGCTAACAATTGTCACCAAATCACTCCAAATTCATCCTAATTATTCTACTAACCACCTAGATCATATCTAAACTAACAACAACATGCTAAACCAACTAGATCAAGCTGTGTGAATGAAAACACACCTGGTGCAAAAGCTTGAAACAGCTATGGAAGATTGAGGATCTGAGGCTTCCAAGGCTTGGATCTTGATCAATTAACTCAGTACTCAATTCTGTATGCAACACTTGAGTGAGACTTGGCTTGAATTGTGCTATCCACTTGCAACTTCAATTTTGATGTTGATGATGGAAGTGCCCGAAAATGGATTCTAACCACCAAACCTTTGCTTCAATTCTGATCTAGGATGATGATTGAATAAGATTGAATTGATGTGGATGAAAATTGATGAAGATTTTGTGAGATTTTGAGAGAATTGCAATGAGAAAAGAATGAGAGAATTTGGGAAATTCTTGGTGAAAATGAAGCCAACCCTTGATCAATCCTCATTTCATGAATATATAGACCTCATATGAACATTCTAGATCCATCTTGCACATTCCCTTGCTTTCCAACTTTGATCCATTTTGGTTATGTTTCTTCAATTACAAGTAACCAAAGATAACTTTCTTTTTTCCTTCTAAACTCAAAAAAGTGTTTGAACCATTGTTCTTAGAATTTCCTTTCCATTCAAAATCATATATTGGAAGTCTCCATTTGGACTCATAAATCTCCCAAACCATTTTTCACTTTGAATTTCTTTAAATTATAAGCCATTTTAGTTCAAATTTTGACCAATTATGCAACTTCATGCTATGAGCTTTTCCAATAATTTTTGACCTTCTTTCTAGACTTAAAATCCCATTTGGAGCAAGTTTTATGTTGTAAGTTTTTCCATTTGAAGCCTCCTTGTATGAGTTTTGGACATAGGTTAAAATGACCTGTAATTCACAAATGCCCAAAATACCCTTTGCTTGCCAAGACCATAAGTTGAGTTCCACACATCATATGAAGGCATGCCATACCATTCTAGAAAGCTAAGACAATGAGGAACAAATCTTATGTTGACCAAGAATTCATTTGAAATCTCCTTGAGGGACAAAAATTGCTTGGAAGTCAAGTCACTTTCACAGACAAAAATTCAGATACCCCAGATGACCTGTAACTTGCAAGGACCATAACTTGAGTTCTATAAATCTCCTTGATGTCTTCCACCACTCAAATTAAAGGTATTGAGATCCTCTACAAGTTTCATGTTGGCCAAGAAGCCATTTGAAGCTAGCATTTTGACTTATCTTGCTTGGAAATTTGACCTAAACTAGGGGATTTTACAGAGAAACCCTAATTTAGTAACTCCTCTTCTCCTTGATTTCTCTTGAATTCTCCTTGGCATATCTCCATATCCTTCTTTATATGTCCAATGATGAACCCCACATCTCTCCAATAGACTTGAATGCCCTTTAAATCAGTCAATTGACCTAGGGTTGACCTAGGGTTGACCCAGATGAAACCCTAGTTGACTGCCTTCAACTATAGCTCTTGTGCTCATATCAATGACTTGCCTCCTTCTCCAAATGACTTTATAAGCCTCTCATAATGTCTAGATACTCCCCATACCTTCAACTCACAGCTCACAACCCTCTTGTTGATCCTCAGATACCCTCAGCTAGGAGATGGACTCAAGGCTTGATCTGCTGAACTCTTTGCTTTCAAATTCTTTCCTGATGACTTGAATGAGATTGACTTGGGATAATAACCTCTTGATAGGCTTCTAAAGATGAAAATAATGATTGGTCCCCTGTTGAATGACTTGCTATGCTTATGCTATGCAGATGGTTAGCCTATGTACATGACTCTATATGCAAATGCTAATGACATTGAAACATAAACCAAGGGAGTAAAGTTGGGCAAATTTTAGGGTGCAACAGCTGCCCCTATTCAAGCGACTTGGACCCGATTGGGTGAAGAGCCCGGAGCCTTCAGACATTCGTGGTACGAGACGGTTGAATACTAGTGAAACCAGAAATTTGCCAACCGCAAAACTAAATTGCACTCCTGCTTGGGGAACGACATTCATCAGCTGAATCTGACTGCTACAGTAACCCACTGATCTCGTGCGACTGCGCTAGGGATTGTCTTCATCGTTCTGAAGAGGATTCTGTCATAACAGATTGCTTGCTTGTCCACGTTAGGACTCTGTCTGTCATCAATACAAAGAAATCTCAACTAAAACCTGTCCACGTTAGGACTCCACTTGCCGTTAACCCAGGAAAATCTCGGCAACTCCGCTGGGGATAATCCGTCTGCATTTCCATAAACTGTCCACGTCAGGACTAACCCTTTCATCTTTCCACGTCAGGACTCCAATCTTCTTTCCACATAGGGAGAATCATATCAATCTGTCCGCGTAAGGACTCCAATACCACTTGACATGTCCGCGTCAGGACTCCAATCTTTCCACGTAAGGAATTCAACTTTTCTGAACCTGTCCACGTCAGGACTCAACTCTTCTTGCATCTGTCCACGTAAGGACCCCAATTTTTCCACTTAAGGAGTAAATCTTCTTCTTCCACGTTAGGAATAACTTCTTTGATCTGTCCGCGTCAGGACTAAACTCTTCCACGTAAGGAATAATCTCTTTCCTTCCACGTCAGGAATCAATCTTGGTATGTCCGCGTGAGGACTCAATATTTCCACGTAAGGAATAAACTCGTCTTTCCACGTAAGGAAACCAATTTTCTTCCACGTAAGGAATGCTCTTGATATGTCCACGTAAGGACTCTGATCTTTCCACGTAAGGAATACCAACTTCTTTCCGATTTGTCCGCGTCAGGACTACATTTTTCCACGTAAGGAATGCCATCTTAATCTATCCCCGTAAGGACTCCACTCTTTCCACGTTAGGAATCACCTCTTTTGAAATGTCCGCGTGAGGACCACATCGTCCACGTTAGGACCCACTTCTCCACGTTAGGAATAATAATTTCTTTGATTTGTCCGCGTCAGGACACTGATCTCATCTTGATTTGTCCACGTTAGGACTCAGGCGTCTTCGACCTGCTGAGGAAATAAGACTTGTCCACGTAAGGACTCACACGCTGGTCTGATCTGTCCGCGTCAGGACCCCAACACAAAGAGTAATCACTTTTGTCAATGTCATGACCTCCCATTCCACTAATTTCGAGAACTCGAATCTGTCCACGATAGGACTAACACGCTTCACCAATCCAGGGAAATAACCTGCCCACGTTAGGACGCCCACTTCTGAAGAAATCCCGTCAATATAGGAGTAAATGGTCCACGTCAGGACTTAGTTCTCCAATGATCTTCACCCACAAACTTCTTAGCACTGACGTGACAGCGACTTTGAGGCGGACTCTACTGGGGATGTCTGGAAACCAACTATCGGACGCCTGTTCTGATAACCGGCGGTGGCCTCTGAAATTCTGACTCGTGAAACCTTTCAATGTTGATGTAACAACAACTTTGCAGGAAACAATCCGCTGATCGGACTAGAGAACTTCAACAAAAACTCTGGCGGGGACATAAGTAACTCTGCTTGGGGACAAAGAGAAACTTATCCTACTGACTCTGGTGGGGAAAACAAAAGAAATTTACACAAATAACTCTGCTCGGAAACAAAGAGAACTTCATCATGATAACTCTGTGGGGAATAATGCCAAAGCTGACATTTTCGTTGAATATCTCATGCCGAGATCTTGAGTGTTTGGTAGTTCATTTGAGCAAGAGTTCTCCTCATCTGAACGGCTAGAATACAGAAACTGCTTCAGCAAAATAAATGTTGAAGATAATACCAACTCCGCTGGGGATAGCCAGATGCTACAGAATTATTCCAGCAAAATAAATGCTGGAAGGGTGAAGTCGACCCTGCTGGGAAATTGGGAACTCAAACCACACCCTATTGAGGTAACCCCCTGCTGGGGAATAGCAGATGAGCATAGTACGATCGGACTTTCTGCTGGAACGTGAACTGATATCACACAGTATCTTCGCCAAAACAAATGACAGGACCCACCATCAACTCTGCTTGGGAGAGTCTTAACCTTCAAGTTCCACTGGAAGGAATGAACGCTTGCTGAATTCTGCTGGGGACAGGATGATTCTCTCGGGGAAAATCCACTGACTCCGCTGGGGGAGAATGCATGACCCTGCGGGGAAAGATGAACCTGTCTGAATACAGCTTTACGATCTTGGAATCGCCAAACTCTGCTGAGGACGAATAACTTTTCTGCTCCCTTTGAGTAAGCTACGGCTAGCTGGGGAATTCTATCCTTCTTCAGGAAGAACATGCATGCCCTGCGCGGGGACTGAGTCTTTCGCTATCGCAATCTGTTTCGATCATCTTCCTCGTATGGTTACGAACCCTGCAACAACACAAACAAGACAAGACAAGCCTATGCAATCAAATCAATTCAGGTTAGTGACGTTACACTCAGTTAGTTCAAAGCTTTAGCAATTGTTGGCAAGGGCCAGTGATGTTATACTCATGCTAGCTTCAATAAACTTAGGCGTTTTATCATGCACAAAACAGTAAAGAATGACGTCAAGTACTGAATAACGTATTTTCATTGATCGGGCCCCTGAATGGGCGGAGTTTTTTGTACACGGGATGTAACTCCTGAAAAGAGGAAGCTACGTAAAGCAAATATACAAGTATGCACAAGAAGCATAAATATTTTGACAAATTAAATTTTGTACACATGTCGGCAACGGGATGCAGATGAACACCACGAACTGATCCTCCCATGACTCGTACGACTCTAAGGCTTTCCCGGTATCCCCACTTCTGAAGAGGTTGTATCCGATAACTGACTCCTCACATGTATTCCCCCGCATTGATGCTCATTGCAGTATCAAATTCGGACCGCAGTCATTTGCTTTTCAAATCCCTAACTTTTGCGTGAACCGCCCTTTACGGGTTTTCAGTTCACCGGGATACCCTTTTTTGCCGAAGCCGCCCAGTGTGGGTTTTCAACTTCGCGGGTGTACATTTTTTCAATTTTATCCCTAACTTTTGCCCGAACCTTTCATTCTGTTTTTGGTTCGCCAGGATGCCCCATTTTTGCCTGGACTCTCTTTTTTCTGTCCAGCGGGTCGATTTTAAGCAAAGTATTTTTTAACTGCGTCCGAATTTACAGGTGACGCAAAGTCTTCTCCGTCCATGGTGGACAACAACAACGCTCCTCCTGAAAATACTTTCCTGACAACGTATGGCCCTTCGTAGTTGGGGGTCCACTTGCCCCTGTGATCTGCTTGCGGCGGGAGAGTCCTTTTCAGCACAAGGTCGCCTGTCTGAAAGCTTCGCGGAAGTATCTTCTTGTCGTACGCTTTCTTCATTCGTCTCTGATACAAACGACCGTATGCCAGAGAAGCTAGCCTCTTCTCATCCATCAAGCTCAGTTGGTTCAATCTATTCGTTACCCATTCTGCCTCGTCCAGCTGAACGTCTCGCAATACCCTCAGAGAAGGGATCTCAACTTCCAATGGTAATACCGCTTCCATTCCGTATACCAACGAGAACGGAGTTGCCCCGGTTGATGTGCGTACCGTCGTACGATAACCGTGCAATGCGAAGGGTAGCATCTCGTGCCAATCCTTATAAGTCACTACCATTTTCTGAACGATCTTCTTGATATTCTTATTGGCCGCTTCGACAGCGCCATTCATCTTGGGTCGGTAAGGGGAGGAGTTGTGATGTTCGATCTTGAAATTCTGACAGAGCTCCTTCATCATTTTGTTGTTCAGATTTGAACCATTATCCGTGATTATCCGCTCGGGAATCCCATATCGGCAAATGATATCTCTCTTGATGAATCTAGCCACCACTTGCTTCGTTACATTTGCGTAAGACGCCGCTTCCACCCACTTGGTGAAATAATCGATTGCTACTAGGATGAACCGATGCCCGTTAGAAGCCGTCGGCTCAATCTTTCCAATCATATCGATTCCCCACATCGAGAATGGCCATGGAGATGACATCACATTTAAAGGACTCGGAGGCACGTGTATCTTGTCAGCATATATTTGGCACTTGTGGCACTTCCTTGCGAACTTGAAACAATCAGTTTCCATCGTCAGCCAAAAGTAACCTGCCCGCAGCAGCTTTCTCGTCATAGCATGCCCACCAGCATGCGTACCAAAGGCACCTTCGTGAATTTCCTCCATGAGAAGCTTTGCCTCTTTCTCGTCTACACAACGCAACAACACCAAATCGTGGTTTCTTCTGTATAAGACGCCATCCGGGTTCAAGTAGAAATTACCCGCTAATCTCCTGAGAGTCTTCTGATCTTGACTGGATGCCCCAGCCAGATACTCTTTATTCTTCAGGAAATTAAGGATATCAAAATACCACGGTTTGTCATCAGATGCTTCATCGATAGCAAATACATAAGCTGGCCTGTCCAACCGAGAGATAGTGATCTGGGGAGCCTCGTTCCAGAAGTTGACTTTGTACATGGAAGACAAAGTGGCAAGGGCGTCAGCCATTTGATTTTCTGCCCGCGGTACGTGATGCAATTCAACTTTGTCAAAGAAATGCAACAATCTCCTTGCATAATTCATGTAATGTATCAAATTGGGCTGACGTGTCTCCCATTCCCCTTTGATCTGATTCACTACCAGAGCTGAGTCTCCGTATACGTCTAAATTCTTGATTCGCAAATCAATGGCTTCTTCAAGCCCCATTATACAAGCTTCGTATTCGGCCTCATTGTTGGTAACGGCAAAGGTCAATCGGGCAGTAAACGGGATATGCGACCCGTGTGGCGTAGTGATAATTGCCCCTATTCCACTACCGTAAGCATTTACAGCTCCGTCAAATATCATCTTCCATTTGGAACCCAACTCTGGTCCTTCGTCTGGTAACGGCTCTTCACAATCTTTCATCTTGAGGTACATGATATCCTCGTCAGGAAAATCAAATCTCATTGATTGGTACTCTTCAATAGGCTGCTCCGCCAGATACTCAGACAGCACACTCCCCTTTATAGCCTTTTGCGAGACGTATTGAATATCATATTCAGTCAAGACCATCTGCCAACGGGCAATTCTACCTGACAACGCCTGTTTTTCGAATATATATTTGATTGGATCCATCTTCGAGATGAGCATGGTTGTATGATTCAGCATGTACTGCCTCAAACGCTTGGCGGCCCAGGCTAGCGCGCAACAAGTTTTCTCCAGCATGGAATACCGGGATTCGCAGTCTGTAAATTTCTTACTCAGATAATAGATTGCATGCTCTTTTCTCCCCGTCTCGTCGTGTTGACCGAGAACACAACCCATGCTTCCCTCAAGAACCGTCAAATACATTATCAAGGGTCTACCTGCCACCGGGGGTATCAAAATAGGAGGCTCCTGCAGATATTTCTTTATTTTATCGAACGCCTTTTGACAATTTTCGTTCCATGTCACAGCTTGATCTTTCTTTAGCAACTTGAATAATGGTTCACACGTGGCAGTTAGATGAGATATGAACCGGGCAATGTAGTTCAATCTCCCTAAAAACCCGCGCACCTCTTTCTCTGTTTTAGGCGTCGGCATTTCTTGAATCGCTTTTATTTTAGCAGGATCGACCTCTATTCCTCTTTCGCTTACGATAAACCCCAGCAGTTTACCCGATCTCACCCCGAAGGTGCATTTATTAGGGTTCAGCCTCAGCCTGAACTTCCTAAGTCTTTTAAACAACTTCAGCAGATTCACCAGATGCTCTTCCTCTGTCTGGGATTTGGCAATCATATCGTCAACATAAACTTCGATCTCTTTATGCATCATGTCATGAAAAAGAGTCGTCATCGCACGCTGATATGTTGCCCCAGCATTTTTCAAACCAAAGGGCATCACTTTGTAGCAAAATGTTCCCCAAGGCGTTATGAAAGTAGTCTTCTCCATATCTTCTGGCGCCATTTTAATTTGATTGTAGCCTGAAAAGCCATCCATGAAGGAGAATACGGAGTACTGAGCAGTATTATCAACTAACACGTCAATGTGAGGAAGTGGAAAATCGTCTTTTGGGCTTGCTTTATTCAAATCTCTATAATCCACGCACATTCGAACCTTGCCATCTTTCTTTGGCACTGGTACGATGTTAGCAACCCATGAGGGATACTTCGTCACAGCCAGGAACCCAGCGTCCCACTGTTTCTGAACCTCCTCTTTGATCTTCATTGCCATATCTGGTCGAGTTCTGCGAAGCTTTTGTTTGACAGGCGGGCAATCTTCTTTCAGTGGCAGGCGATGCACAACCATATCTGTATCGAGCCCTGGCATATCTTCATATGACCAAGCGAATACATCATTATACTCTCGGAGCATTTCAACCAGTTTTCGCTTGATATCACTCTGCAGTGCGGCTCCGATACGAATATTCTTCTCAACCCCTTCCGACCCCAAGTTGATAATTTCGATAACCTCGTCGTGAGGCAGAATGGCTCTTTCCTCTTGCTTCACCAACCAAGACAGTTCTTCAGGAACGTCGCTATCTTCGACAACCTCTTCTTCGGTCTGGAATACCGGGTGCTCGAAGTCGGGACGAGTCATAGGTGGTTCAAAGATGTCATCTGAAAATGTTATCCTGCAAAAGGAATGGTTAAGTGCTTCAAAATGCGTATAAAGCGAATAACCACGTTGCCATTTTATTGAAAAATACAAAACAAGAAAGACAGGGATTACAGTATTTGCACATGAAAAAACGCCATTTATTTAATGATTAACACGTAATGTTCATAACAACACAGCCCTAAGCAAATCCTGATGCCCCCGGGCAAGACATCAGATTATTCAACAATTAATAAAGCAAAGCATTACTGTTTAAAAGTCACAGGAACAAGCTCCTGAATAGACCAGTTGCACAGTCCTTGTCCTGGCGTGCTTGGCTGAATCCAGGCATCCATATCACAGTCGCTGTCTCCTTCATCGGACTCCGAAGCAGCATTGACAGTTTCATGACATACTCCACTGGCAGAGATGGTGATTGACTTTCTGAAATGGGGGGCCCCCACGGAAGGAGTTGATGACGACGGTCGGTACCCCAGCCCGAACCGGTCCATCTTCACCGGAATGTCCAATACTTTGCCCCAGCCCTTGGCTTCTCCTGCTTCCACTAGCGCTTGAGCTTCTTTATACGATGAGACAGCTATCTCTGGCACTTTGCTCGGCCCGGGACCCTTGTCCTTGATGCGCAAACCTTCGAATGCCTGGCATGGCGTCTCGTGGATCTCCCCGTCGACTTCCACATATTTAAACGAGGATAGATGGCTGACCAGGATGTCTTCTTCTCCGCACACGGTGACTACGCTGTCTCCGACCATATACTTTAACTTCTGATGCAGGGTAGACGTGACTGCCCCTGCCCCATGAATCCAGGGTCTTCCCAGCAAGCAGCTGTACGCAGGCTGTATATCCATGATATAAAACTCCGTTGCAAACACTTCCGGCCCCACTTGCAGAGGCAAGGTAATCGATCCGAAGACTGTTCTCCGCGTGCCGTCAAATGCTCTGACTACCAAATCACTGGGTGTACACAAAATCCCTCGAACATCCAGCTTCATCATCGCCTTCTTAGGCAGCACATTCAAAGACGATCCAGTGTCAACCAATACGTGCGACATTACTGACCCTCTACACTCAACAGATACGTGTAATGCCATATTATGGTCCCTTCCTTTCGGAGTCAAGTCAAAATCGGTGAAACCCAGACTGTGGCCAGCATTCACATGTGCCAATACTCCTTCTAGCTGATTTACGGAGACGTCCTGGGGTACAAAAGAAGTGTCCAGGACTTTCAGCAAAGCGTTTCTATGAGCTTCCGAACATAAGAGCAATGACAAGATAGATATTTTGGACGGTGTCTGCTGCAGATGCTCCACAATTTTATAATCACTTTTCCGAATTAAGCGCATGAATTCTTCCACATCTTTCGATGCTGCTTCTTTTTCACTTGCTTGAACCGGAACATTCTCAACCGCTTTCCCTTTTCCTTTTGCTAGCCTTTCAGCCTCCACTTCAGGAGATATAAAGATCCTGCCGCTCCTCGTCATGCCTCCTGAACCAACAACATTATCCACAATCTCCACTGGCTGCTTGTTGACATCAATCTTTATCCCGTCACAATACACCTCTAGCCCATATGACCATGGGACTGCTTTCGTGTTCTCATACGGGATTGGCCCGGCCTTAGTTATGGTGATCGGTGGGCGTTGAGCTGGTGCTGCAATAGTGATCGTCTTCCGCGGAATCGTTACCGTGGCCACATCACTCCGATTATCCACTACTGCCCCTGCAGGCTCGTCAGTTGCTGTTCTATCAAACTGCAATATGCCATCATCAATTAAGGCCTGAATGCCTTCCTTCAAATCCTCACACCCCCCAGCTAGGGTCCAACAATCTAAGCAATACTCGTTACATCCTGGGTAAACACCTCCCTGCAACAGTCGGCTCTTTATTTCGCTCAGCGGCGTCTTCAAATCCTCCACATTCATAATCAGATTCAACCCTTCCTCGGTCAGAATGGCGTTCGCCCCATGATTAGGCATGGGTTTCTGGACTATATTCGGACCTGCCGTTCCGAAGTTGATAGTCTTGTTGTCTAAAAGATCCTGCACAACGTGCTTAAAAGCATGACAACCTTCTATATCGTGGCCCGGGGCCCCAGAATGAAACTCACAGTGCCTGTTTGCATCGTAGCCGAACGGGGGAGTTCCCGTTATCGGTGCCAGGGTTCTTTTCTCCACCAGATTCAATCCCAACAATGTCTGCAATAAATCGGCATAGGTTGAGGGAGGCTTCTCAAACACTCTTCTCGGCTTGCCACCCTGGAATCTTCGTTGAGCCTGCTGTGCCCCCTGATGAGGCTGCTGCTGCTGTGGCATTGGTTGCTGCTGAACCGGCTGTTGTTGCTGGATTGGTTGTTGTTGATATGGGATAGTAACACTCGACACCTGCTGTGGCTGACGATATTGATTTCGTCCCCTGCCTCGGCCTCGGCCTCGGCCTCCAAATACCGCGCTTGCCTCGCCCTGACGGCGCCCACCATAAGCTTTCCTATTACTGCCAGATGCAGTTGATTCATCGACTTGGAACTTTCCTTGCTTAATATTACGCTCAATCTTTTCCCCCATCAGAATCAGGTCTGAAAAACTGGCCAGAGACGTATGAAACAGCATATCATGAAACAGCCCTGTAAATGTGCCGACAAACATATCATTCATTTCTTTATCTTCTACAGGAGGACGGACCCTGGCAGCCATATCGCGCCACCTTTGCGCGTACTCTTTAAAACTCTCCCCCTTCTTCTGCGAAAGCCCGGCCAACTGGACCCGATTGGGTGCCAGGTCGCTGTTATACTTGTAATGGGCTACAAACGCCTCCGCTAATTGCTTCCATGTCTTGATATCAGTTGGCTCCAACCCCATGTACCACTCTAAGGAAGGGCCCGACAGACTATCCTGAAAGAAATGCATAAGCATTCTTTCATCAGTGGAGTATGCAGACATCTTTCTGTAATAAGCTCGTACATGCACTTTCGGACATGTGTCTCCTTTGTACTTATCGAACGCAGGAGCCTTGAATTTAATGGGCACCCTCAAGCCAGGTACCAAGCCCATAGTTGCCATGTCCAAACCCACAGCACTCTGGTTTAGGACTCCCTTCATTTGCTCTTCCAGCATTCTAATCTTTTGGGAATCATCCATCGGTCCTTCAAAACCTCCTCCGGAGAAGGCGTCCTCCTGCTGATCCTCTTGCCACATACCGTTTCCAGCCCCGTACCCATCATACGCATTATTATGTCCAGCTCTGATCTGATTCATCCCCGGACCTCGGCCTCTGTTGCCATACCCTTGAACACCTCCAGCAGGACCACAAGCCATAAATCCAGTACCATTTCCGTTTCCAAAGCCTCCGTAACCCTGATTGACCATACCATAACCATCTTGCCCAAAGCCTTGAGCATTAAAGCCATACTTGCCAGTGTTATCGAATCCCTGATCGTTGAATCCAAACCCAGTATTGACAAAGCCATTGCCTCCGAGATTATCTCCCCCATTGACATCACCCAGCCCAGCATTATGGACAGCAGTTTCATTCCCAACTCCGACGTTACCATTCACAGCAGCGGTAGCGTTGTTGACATTAGCAGCAGGCATATTGATTACGGGCGGAGCCACTGGCGTGGGAGTGCCGTCTCCATGAGCAGTATCAACCCGGACAGACTGATGATCTTCGTTACCATGACCAGCGTTGCGAGCCAACAGAGGCTGGACCATGGCCTGTAAGTTCTCTTGCCCTTTTGCTATAGCTTCCATGGTCTGCATGAAGAGGGCGAGCTTCTCGCGCACGTCCTGCATCTCGTTCTGAATCTGGTCCATGACTTTCCGACAGTTGGAGCGTGTAGAATAGCGGTGCGGATGTTGATCTGGAATCCTGTTAAGTACCTGGTACAGAGCAGGAAATAAGACACCATTCAAAGATTACCTGTAATGCAATATGTATATGAATGCAATGCAATGTGTCTGTGCATTAGGGAAGTTCATTCCCCCAGTTCTAGTGCAAAGGTGCCGGTGCAGTGACAGTACTGACAATAGGAATATCGGAGCTGAATCATAGAAAGCCTCATATATTGCAGGGAGAATCAATAAACCCAGAGTACAGTATCACTGAGAATACAAAGAAGGCATGACCTCAACCAACAATCCTGGTGATGGTCAGCACTATGCAAATAAAGCATACAAGATACTACATGAAATGATCAAATCCTCCCAAAAGTCTGGTACTCCTCTATCAACTTCTTGGTTTCCGGATGGCTTGGTCGATCAAGCAGCCCTTCAACAAGCTGGTTTCTCCTCTTAAGGACACGGCGTACGTCTTCAGCAGTTTCTTCCCATGTTGCTTCTCCGAAGCAGTCTTCTAACTTTCTCTTCTGAGACACTGCTTCATCTCTGGATTTGATTGCCTTGTTCAGTGCATGCTGGACACTATACCGGGTCATAACTTCTTCCTCACACTTCTTGATGCTAGACTTCAACTTCTCTTCGAGGTCGGCGATTTGCTGCTTCAGCTTATCTTCCCTCTTCTTATTGTTAGTGAGTGTAGCATTCCAAGTCTTATTGCAAGAGGATATCTCTCTGTGTGCTGCGTCTAGCGCCTTCTTTTTGGCTTCCAGCATGTCATGGGAACTTCTGAACTCTTGCCCCAGACGTTCACGCTTTTTCTTTTCCTCGGTCAACTCAGCCCCTAACCTGTTTACTAGCTCGATCTGTTGCTGGAAAGCATATACGGCCTTGTTTTTCTCACTGCGTGCTTGGGCTAACTCTTGCTCTAACCCTTCATTAATCTTCATCAAGGCTTCTTTTTCCTTCACAACTTGTTCGTAGACTTCTCTAGAAACAGTAGTTGGCTCTTCTGCCGGGACGGGAACAATGACGGGTGCAGCTGGAAATGGCATCCTCAACTGACTAGCCCTCTCCTGAATCCAGACTCTATAAGGTGCATAGGCCTGACAGTCATTCTTTCCTAACAACGGCTTCCCTTTGCGGTTGATACGCGTCCAGGCATGTTGCAACTTGGCTAACAACTCCCCCTTCACGTCACCGGTGAAGTACAGAGATTCCCGTACTTCTTCCTCCTGAGGTGGATTCTTCAGCGCATATCCGAACTGGCGAATGAATAGAGAAGGGTTGTAATTGATACACCCCTTTCTTCCTATCAACGGTACATTAGGGTACCCAGAACAACTGAAGATGAGCTCGGATCCCAACAAATCTCGATCAAACCATACAACGTCTTCGGAAGATAGCCTCATCAGGCGTTCTGACCAACTGGCTGAGGTTGCACTGTCTACAAATGGCCCCTTCGTGGGAAGGTGACTCTTGAACCACATATTCAACAGAGGAGTACAGCAGTAAACAACTTTTCCTCTTCGGTTCTCATTCTTATAGTGCAAGGAGTGATAGAAGTCTCCGATCAACGTTGGCACTGGGTTGCCTGCAGCAAACAGATAGAAAGCATCCAAATCCACAAAGTTGGGCAAGTTAGGAAACAGCACAATCCCATAGATGCATAAAGCCAGAATAGCATTGAAAACCACCCAACAACCGTTCTTGGCGTATTCTCGAGCTTTGACAACTAAGAAATCCAGAGAGAAACCTGACACCCCAAGCCAAGAAGTCAATAACAGATCTGCAGCGTTCATATGCAAGGCTTTGGCTAAGTCCTCCAACTTGGGCTCAGCAGCAGAGTGGATGAAGGGAACTTTGTTCTGCACGGGAAGCTCAGTAAACTCCACATACTCCTCAATGGTAGGTCCTAAAATGAAGTCAGCAAAGGTAAAGCATCTCAATGCGGGGTCATAGAACTGCATCAAGGTGTATAGCCCGTTCATCTCATCAGCAGTGGGCTTACAGACTAATCTCAGTAATCTCCCATGGCTCATTCTGAAGCTTCTTCTAACCTCCTCATCAGCGAGAGATATCAGACCAAGCAAAGAAGTAATATCAGGTGAAGGCAGCTTATACGCAACTGTTTTCCTTAAACCAGCCATAATCAATACTCAGAAGTCCGGGCACTAGAACTAGGGAAATGCAAATGCACCTGCAGCACAGACACACGTTAGTGAAATGCAAATGATAATGGATATGCAGGCAATGCAATGCAAGTATCATGCAACAGGGACCAAAGCTGCAGCTGAATAGCCTGAACCCAATCAAGAAAGGTCTCAGATAGACCATCCAGAAGTCATCAACCCTGGTCTCAGATAGACCTAAAATAAAACTCCAACACTGGTCTCTGACAGACCTCAAACCATAACTCCAACTGGTCTCTGGTAGACCTCAAATCACATCTCTAATTGGTCTCTGACAGACCTCAGAACTCTCCAACTGGTCTCTGACAGACCTCAAAACACATCTCCAAATGGTCTCTGACAGACCTCATAACTCTCCATAAATAACCCGGATCTCTGATCAAGAAATAACCGGTAGTCTGAAGGTCTAGTTACCTGCATAACCCCAAAATCCCCTCACAGGTGGGTGGCCCTACAACTGGCACAAGGTACGGCATCCTATGCGGTCATCGGCGTCACAGACTTTCAGGGTTGATGATACGATTCCCAGAAGGAGTGGCATCATCAAATCCTGAAGAGGCCTCACTCAGCCAACTTCCAAATGATCGGTCCCCGGAGTCGACAATTCAGCTGACCAACAACCCCTTCGACCCAAAGGGTAGAAAAAGAAGCCAACCAGAAGAACCTCGTCCGAGTGTAGATTTCATGAGACACTAATGCAAGCAAAGCCGGCACGCGCCCACTACTTTCTACTCTAATTCTAGGTGCACTCAAGCCCAGGTCCGGCTTATCTCTCAATATCAGAACACCCGTCACACCCCAGATACAACAATAATAATCAATATACAAAGCTGAAAATACAAGGTTAGAAATATACAATAACTCCATACAAAATCCTCGACGGGAAAACAAGCGCTAGGATTGACTCTCTCAAGGGACGTTGGATCCCAAATGCACAAGAACCATCGCAGTCCTTAGCAGCCAGGGGACGTTGGATCCCCAGCAGAGTCGCCAGCTGTCGCTACTGCGAAAATCGGCGCCGGATGAACAGAAGAGTCGCCACCGTGCGTTATTTATCCCACGGGAGGGAAAGGAAACGCTCAGAGTAAACCTCGCACAACACGGGAAAAGGTATGGCCGTCGCAACCAAAACCTGGATTCGGGAGTCGGTTACGCAAGGGGAAGGTATTAGCACCCCTCACGTCCGTCGTACTCGACGGGATCCACGCTTGTTTTCGGGTATGGATTGTTATTCTACCTACTCTATAGGTCGAGGGTTAAAAGAAAAATAAAATGAAAAAATAAAAAAAATAAAAATGACTCGGCAAAGTATCGCACTTTATGCCTACGTATTCTCGCCTGAACGAGAAATCAGAGTCAACGTAGTTCGCCTACCTACTGGAAAGGAGGGGAAGGTTGCTCGCTAGGATATCGCATCCTATGCCTACGTACTTTCACACGGCATGAAAGATCAGAGCAAACGTAGTTCGGGCTACGCACGACACAAGTCTGTCCTCGATTGATTTTATTCCTTCTGAAAAGGGTTTCTTGATTAGCAGTCCCGGCGGACAAAAATGACGCTTTGATGAGTTCACATTCTTTTACGAAAGAAGTGTCTTTTATTGTGTTTCAAATCTTTATGTGTTTTTCTGTTTGTTTTGAGAAAGAAAGAGACAGAACTCTAACCTACGGTTGCGAAGGGAAACAAACTATCCTAATGTTATCATGCATGGGTTAAGACCTAGTGTCTATCATGCTCCTCTCTTGCACAGAGAGAAACAGAGATCCTACGGGATAGGCAGAAACAGAAACAATAACAGATATAATAAAGCAGTAAAATGCATGGATGCAACAATACAAGCGAGGCAAGGGAGTCCCACTCAACCTCGAACCTAGAAAACAATAGGCAAAAGTGAACAGGGTTCACTTTCAACCCAACAGGGTAAACAGCAAACAATACAGTCCAGAAAACCAATCAATACATCAGCAAATGAAATACAGCAATAAAAGAAACAGCATCAGCAGCTCTGAATCAACATCTGGCTTCAAGTAATCTCCAATCAGCTACAGGCTTCAACAAGCATCAATCTCCATCATCATGGCCTTCAGGCAAGGGCTTTGATCATCTATCTTCCCTCTGCCATGGCTTTTCTTCAAATCCAAACCTCCAGGATGAGGGATTAGTCACAAGAGTGAAGTGCAGGAATGTTAGACAGTTAATTACCTACCAAGGGTGGTTCATCAACTGTTAACATTAAACTGAAGGTTTCCTCTCAAAAGTTCTATCTTTCAAATATATTCACTGATCCTTCCAAAGGAAGGAGGTGGATATTTGAAAGAGACTTTGAATCATAGAGGAAGGATGGATGCAGACAAGGCATTCCATGTTTGAGAAACAGGCTTTCTAATCTAGAGCTCTGCCTAGCTCCTAAACCCTAGTCTCCTCAGCAGCTGCTAGCAAGAACCTCCTCTCCAACTCTGACAGTTGATCTTCAATCTTTGAGTCTCCAATGGTCTTCATCTTCACAAGACTTCAGCTTCCCCAGGGCCCCAGACAAACCCAATACCCAAACAAGCAAGCAATAATCCCCAGAGGGCACACCACACCAGTCAATCAGATATACAGACAGTATTAATAGCAGTAGGGGAATCCTGACTTTTTCTAAGGGATCTAATAACTACCCATAGCCCCTATAGTCCCATAACTAATCTATTCAAACCCTAAGTCCTAAGGGAAAGAATTAAACTTCCTAAGTCATCACCTAAAAACCCTAATTTTGTTCATGATGTTCAAACCTATTTTAATCACCTAAAATTAACTCCTAAAAATGGGAACTAAAATATTTCTACAAGTTGAATATCTAATCTAAACAATCTAAAAAGAATGAACAAAAAATATGAAAGCATTTAGTAGAACAAAAATTAACAAAATCATGCATGAAATGAAACTACTTAAAATGACATTTATTTAGAAAATATGGAAAAAATATGAAATAAAAATAAAAATGCAATTTTATTTAATGAAAATTTTCTAGACATTTTAATGAAAATGATGTAAAAAGAATGAAGTGAAAATGATTTTTTATGAATTTGTTATGAATTAATGAAAATTGGTAAAAATTAAAATGAATTAAGAAATTAAATTGAATTAAAATGAGGGAGGGGGGTATGAATAGTAGGCGCGTTCAGTTATAGATCCATTGGGCCAGCGAACAGGGGGGTGCGCGTAGCAACTTGAGCTAAGCCCAGCATCATTCAGAAACAAAGAAAATCATAAACAGCGCAGGGGGGTGAAAATAGTAAGCAAAATCACGTTCAAAATGCTTGGGCTCACTAACTGGGGGGTGGGATTAACACTTAGCGCTCAGGCCCGCCCGTTTCAATTAATGAAACGGTGCGTTTTGGCCAACGCATCTCCCTCCAATTTCTGAATCAAATAATAGCCACACGATCACCCTCCAAGTCAAAAGTCTAACACCAAATAAACGGCCATGATTTCGTCTCCTTCATTTGATCAAATGAACTTAGGGTTTCTGCCATTAAACCTCATGCACGAGCAAACTTACACCACTCTGTTCTCCCTATCCAGACCATGAATCAACACGATTCCAACATGAAAAATGCTCAGAATCTCTCCCTCTATAATCCTATGGCATTAGATTGCTTTGAAATTCCACAAATCATTCAACCCGATGGCATCAAGCTCTGGTCACCATGGAAGTACACTGAGATGCATCATGATAATTCTCCATCAAACTTGCACTAATCTAATCTACAACTAATGGTGATTAACCTGCGCTAACAACCTAACATTCTAATGCACTAACCTAAGAGTTCTTGATCCAAACAGTTTATTGCACCTGCTAACAATTGTCACCAAATCACTCCAAATTCATCCTAATTATTCTACTAACCACCTAGATCATATCTAAACTAACAACAACATGCTAAACCAACTAGATCAAGCTGTGTGAATGAAAACACACCTGGTGCAAAAGCTTGAAACAGCTATGGAAGATTGAGGATCTGAGGCTTCCAAGGCTTGGATCTTGATCAATTAACTCAGTACTCAATTCTGTATACAACACTTGAGTGAGACTTGGCTTGAATTGTGCTATCCACTTGCAACTTCAATTTTGATGTTGATGATGGAAGTGCCCGAAAATGGATTCTAACCACCAAAACCTTTGCTTCAATTCTGATCTAGGATGATGATTGAATAAGATTGAATTGATGTGGATGAAAATTGATGAAGATTTTGTGAGATTTTGAGAGAATTGCAATGAGAAAAGAATGAGAGAATTTGGGAAATTCTTGGTGAAAATGAAGCCAACCCTTGATCAATCCTCATTTCATGAATATATAGACCTCATATGAACATTCTAGATCCATCTTGCACATTCCCTTGCTTTCCAACTTTGATCCATTTTGGTTATGTTTCTTCAATTACAAGTAACCAAAGATAACTTTCTTTTTTCCTTCTAAACTCAAAAAAGTGTTTGAACCATTGTTCTTAGAATTGCCTTTCCATTCAAAATCATATATTGGAAGTCTCCATTTGGACTCATAAATCTCCCAAACCATTTTTCACTTTGAATTTCTTTAAATTATAAGCCATTTTAGTTCAAATTTTGACCAATTATGCAACTTCATGCTATGAGCTTTTCCAATAATTTGTGACCTTCTTTCTAGACTTAAAATCCCATTTGGAGCAAGTTTGATGTTGTAAGTTTTTCCATTTGAAGCCTCCTTGTATGAGTTTTGGACATAGGTTAAAATGACCTGTAATTCACAAATGCCCAAACTACCCTTTGCTTGCCAAGACCATAAGTTGAGTTCCACACATCATATGAAGGCATGCCATACCATTCTAGAAAGCTAAGACAATGAGGAACAAATCTTATGTTGACCAAGAATTCATTTGAAATCTCCTTGAGGGGCAAAAATTGCTTGGAAGTCAAGTCACTTTCACAGACAAAAATTCAGATACCCCAGATGACCTGTAACTTGCAAGGACCATAACTTGAGTTCTATAAATCTCCTTGATGTATTCCACCACTCAAATTAAAGGTATTGAGATCCTCTACAAGTTTCATGTTGGCCAAGAAGCCATTTGAAGCTAGCATTTTGACTTATCTTGCTTGGAAATTTGACCTAAACTAGGGGATTTTACAGAGAAACCCTAATTTAGTAACTCCTCTTCTCCTTGATTTCTCTTGAATTCTCCTTGGCATATCTCCATATCCTTCTTTATATGTCCAATGATGAACCCCACATCTCTCCAATAGACTTGAATGCCCTTTAAATCAGTCAATTGACCTAGGGTTGACCTAGGGTTGACCCAGATGAAACCCTAGTTGACTGCCTTCAACTATAGCTCTTGTGCTCATATCAATGACTTGACTCCTTCTCCAAATGACTTTATAAGCCTCTCATAATGTCTAGATACTCCCCATACCTTCAACTCACAGCTCACAACCCTCTTGTTGATCCTCAGATACCCTCAGCTAGGAGATGGACTCAAGGCTTGATCTGCTGAACTCTTTGCTTTCAAATTCTTTCCTGATGACTTGAATGAGATTGACTTGGGATAATAACCTCTTGATAGGCTTCTAAAGATGAAAATAATGATTGGTCCCCTGTTGAATGACTTGCTATGCTTATGCTATGCAGATGGTTAGCCTATGTACATGACTCTATATGCAAATGCTAATGACATTGAAACATAAACCAAGGGAGTAAAGTTGGGCAAATTTTAGGGTGCAACACCTTTTCATGTTCAGGAGAACATAATCTTGAAGCACGAAAAAGTTTATTTATCCTTCAGTAAGAGAAGAATCAGAATCGTATTCCAGGCGCCGACCTTAAATGCGAGAAGATTTATTTATCAGATAAGCAGCAGCCTCTTTATTTGAGTGCTTATCCATTTTTTTGCACATAAGTCCCTTCCAACGATAAGTGACAGTTCTCCCTCGAGAAGCTTATTAGGGCATTTCCTATTAAAATCCATTTATTTTGGCATACAGTCGGTCTTTGCCCTGTATATTTGATACGGATTTCCGAAAAGTCCGTTCGATCCTGTCGCGAGGGGTAGTTTACAGAAGCTTGGATGTTATTCTTTGCTCAATGCTCCAGCATTCTGTAATCAACCTTACAATCGTACGTGATCCAGTTTTATTTTTAGATTCCCCAGTGGAGGCCGTCTCATAGGTACCATCTCCATTGGAGGATCTCGTTCCTTTTCTAAAAGTGACAATTGGTCATTCGCACCAGTTGACTATCATTTTTAGAATTCCCCAGTGTTGTACTGTGTCTCAGCGCGTCATTTTCCCCAGTGTGTTTCTTCTCGTGGCGTCTGTCCCAGTGTCGTCATGTTCGTCAGCATTTTCGCATTCATTATTCCAGCATACGCAGCATATCATATTCATGGCATCATCTGCATTAAGTCGTTTCAGTTTTGTCCATAGCATCGCATATCGTCGCATATAAGGGCAAAATTTTCGGTTATCTATATTTAAATCTCTCCACCACGATTCCTCGAGTCTCTGTCACTCAAATCATCCGGTGTAGTTATTTAAATAAGGGCAACTGTAATACCCCAAATTTTACCCTCATATTTAGTCGGTCATTTCGCATATCATATCATCTGCGCATTTGCTAACTACTAACAAGACCTGAAGGTGTTTGTTTTGCAGGAAATACCCCAGGGGCGTTTTGGTCATTTTTGAAGCATAGTTCGTAATGTTGGGCGTAATGATGTTTTCTTGAGGCGTTTATTTACGTGGGTTTGATATCAAAGTCTGATCTGTGGAGCAGGGTTTAACAAGAAATCATTCTTCTTTCTTCCAGAGGGAAAACGGTGAAAACTTCGACTGATTAATGGAACTTATTCATGCAATGGTTGGATCGAATTAATTCCAGGATATTTGACTAGTGAGATTTAATCGGATGTTGAGGTGTTTGCAAATTAAAGCATGGAGAAGCAATTGGGAAATGATTTTAATAGAATATGTGAATTTTATTCATAATATTTTATTATCATTATTACAAGTTTGCAAAGTGAATCACAAAGAAGAAATGATTTGGATAAAAAAATGTTATTTATTCATAATATTTTTTGTTACAAGTTACAAGGAATTACATTAAAGTTCTAAGGAATTACATTAAAGTATCTATCCTAAATCCTAAGAACATCTAAGTGTCTTCATGCTGTCTTTAAGCTTCGCCGCAAATCTCGACTAACCTGCACATCAAAGCAAAACAAGCAATATAGAATGGGGTTAGAAATTGTTTTCGACACTCTCAGAACAATGTCATCATCGAGTGCTGGGAGTGGCACAACCGAAGCTGCGTCCTACCCCCGTTACCGATCCGCGCCGTGGGCGTCAGATAAGGTAATACATGTTCTTATCCATATGGGACATCCGAGAGATAGAAAAAATAAATGAAGTGGAACTGATTCGTTTTGCCACGATTGGATTTCCAAACTGATACGAAAATAAGGCAACATAGGCAAAATTCTGACCCAGACCCGGATGCCGGCAGGTCTGAGTTTCCTTGGTTTTAAAAACTTCCAACACCTGAAAAGCCAAGTATCATCAGCATAAACAAAACCAGGAGGGGGCTCGCGCCAGAACAGTATAACTCTGTTACCAACAGAAGTCATAAGCTCCACAAAACATGAGCAGATAAGTCAAGTCACCATATGTACAACAACACATGTTCATAAGCAAAGAAACAAATTCATGCTTAGAAGAAGGGTAGAGCCAGTTCTGTTCAGAAAAAATCTGTGAAATCAGTTTAGGCTCAACTCAGGAGAAGAGACAGCAGTTCAGTTCAGAAAACAGCATGGCTGTTCACGTAACCGGACAACCTATCAGTTCAATCAACAAACCAAAAAACTGCACCGAAAGTATTGGGATATCAGCATAGTACCATCCAAAGGCTTTACCCTGTAATCAAACCAAACATCAGCAAATTGTATCAGACTACATATATCAAGATGGTGAGCTAGAGGCCGCAACAAAAGTCAGAAGAGGATTCATAAAATCCCCGTTCGCCATGATAGGTCGAAAGCACGTGGTCATGTCCAAGGTAAAAAAAAAGGCCAACTCAATTCATGAACATCAGAATACCACATTGGAAAGTTGGGAATGCAGGGCATAGGCTCAGTTATGAACATCATAGCCCAACAATATACACATCAGTCCAAATACCAGCCTACACTAAGTGAGAATCAACGGCAACTGCATCAATGAAAAGGGGACATACGCATCGTAATCACAGTTCAGCTCCTGAAAAATTGGAGAATCAAATCAGAAGTAACGCAGAGGGTTCAGACCAGTGGTCATCATCACCACGTGACCATCCTCGGCAGCTTTTGACTCAATAGCATCAGTATCAGTTCTGAAAGGAGAAAAAAGAGGGTCAATAAACTCAAAACCGGAAGAGTAAATTGAACTCGAAACCATATCAGAAAACGATTCAAAGTAGCACCCCAACTCGTGTTCTGAACCAAGTTCCCCAGAACACGGCAAAAGATAATCGCAGCAGCATCGAGAAGTATTTCCTCGAGGGTTCAGAACACAGTCATCATCACCGCTTACCGTTCCCGACAATTTCGGCTCGACCAAAGCTTCAATATCAATGTCCTCTCTGAAAGAAGAAGAGGAAAAGAATCTGAGCTGCACCAAAGCGAACCAATCAAAAAACGAATCAGTTCGAGATCAAAACATCAAACAGAGATACGAATCCATTAAGGAATCCTGGGAATTAAAATCAAACATCAATCAATCCAATCTGGAGGCAAACCATATCAAAAAGATAGAGAGATTTTGATTTGATAATTAATCCCAAAGTAAATCAAAGCAAATCAGTTCAGAGTAATAAAAGTGAATCAAATCAGGAAATCATATCAGCTCAATCAGGTTCTAAAAGAGGAAATAGAATGTGATTCGATCTCACCAAAACCTCAATCAGGATTCCAAGTGAAGAAACAAGATCCTAATCGTATCAGAAAGCATCATAGTTGAATCCAATCTGGAAAAACCCAAACAAAACCGAATCAAATAATATCACTATAGAATCAAATCTCAGTTTAAGGCCCAAAAAGATGAAATTGGAAAACTATAAGAAGGGGACGATTTCACCTGTAAAAAAAAAACGAAGATCGCAAACCCTAGACGGAGAGGGACGAAAAACGGCGAAGAACAAAACCCTAAAGGGATATTCATCGAACGGCCGCGAAGAAGCGAAGACCGCCACCGTTGTTCGTTGAAACAAGGGCGATCAACACGTAGCCTCAGTTTCCATCATAGGCTCTCCGTTACGGAACCATCACCGTCACTGTCAAGAAGCGCCCGGAAAACGTAAAGCTTGCTAACTCATTATGTTCTGTATCTTCATTTTGTTGTGCAGGAATTGAATCCATAGAAAGACGAGAGGAAGGAGAAGAACGGCCGCGAGAGAGAAAAGAGAGAAGAGGAAGATGCAAACGGCGCCGCAGAAGGGCTTTTAGGGTTATGAAACCCTAAAAGACTCTTTTGATCAATTGCTTCCACCGGGTTGGGTCCGGAGGTAGTGACCGGCCCAACCTTTTATTTTTTTATTTTCTTTTTTCTTCTTTTCTTAATTATCAAATTTTTAATAATATTTAAGTTGGTTTTTTTATAATATTAAAATTAAAAACATTTTTTTTATAATATTAAAATTAAAAACATTTCTTTTATAATATTAAAATTAAAAATATTTTTTATAATATTAAAATAAATATTTTTTTATAATATAAAAATAAAGAACATTTTCTTATAATATTAAAATTAAAAAACATTTTAAAATATTAAAATTAAAACATTTTTTTAATTAGAATCAATTATTCTTTTAAAACCAAGAGAAAATATTTTTTAAGAAATCATAATCTTCCTTTTTTTTTGTTTATTTATTATCAAGTTAAAACACTTAGGCTTAGGGTCATAAAGTAAAAAAAAACACAAAAAAAAAATGTCCCTTAACTTCACGTTTCCGCTTTCATAATTTTGTTTATTAACCTAGTTCGTTCACTGTGCAGCTTACCATGTTTATTTCCTTATGTTTGCGTTCTTAAATTTGAATTGTATCACATTATTGTAACTGTTCCTCCATTGTAACCTCGCGAACCCTAATAATCGCGTTTACTTTTCCGCACTTTAATTTCTGCTGTTTGTATGGTTTAAATTCGCGCATTTGCATCGTTAATTTGTCCCATTGCGTTCCTCCGAAGGAATTAGGTCTAGCATTTGGCCGCCGCGCCAATAGTCCATAAACCTTCAAAACCCTAAAAATTCAAAACTACAAACTACAAACCCTAATTTTCACAAATGCCTCGCCGCAGGCTAAAATTACAGTTTTACCCTTAGCATTAGGTCAAAGAGCCGCCGCGCTCATTTTAGGGTTTCCCGTCATGGCATCCCTAACCTAACCCTAATTTCAACTTAACATTTCAACGTAGAGATTTGGAGTTTCTACACTCCACGTAAGCGTGTCCTTAAGATGCGTTTATTCCCCTTGAGACCTTGACCACAGTCAAGAAGTTTCTAACCTCCCTTTTGAGGGGAACTACGATTACTCTGATTCCACTCCCGTAAGGATACGTAGGCACAAGATGCGATGTCTTGCCGAGTAAACTTAGAATTAACCCCTTAGGTCTCTTTTCTCACTTTTAATCCCTTTGTACATATACCTTAAGCAAATAAATAAAGCAAATAGTAAGCATTGAACAAAAGGTTCCTGTAGAGTACTACAGAAGTTTAGGGTGTTAATACCTTCCCTAAATTTAACCAACCCCCGAACCATAGATCTTTCCCCGCATTGTGTTTACGATGCAAAAATAGGTTTTCCCTCTTTTGACCTTTTCCTTCGGATAAATCAAAGAGCGGTTGTGAATTGAATTGCGATTCAAACTCATTAATAGTTTGTGATCCTATTTCCACCGCAACACATCTCATCTTACCCACAACATGAATGTTGTAGAGCTTGATCTTAGCTTTAATTTGAGTGGTAGAAGTCCTTGATAGGATGTGCAGAGCTCAAGTTATGGTTTTGACAAATTACAGGTCATCTGAGGTATGTGAATCTGGGTCCTTGAAAGTCACCCAACTTGCAGACAACTTTTGCCCTAGTAGGATGATTCCTGTGGTCTCTTGGTCAACATTAATGTTGAAGAGAATCTTATTAGATTTCTAGAGAGTACTAGAAGTCCTTGATAGGATTTGTAGAACTCAACTTATGGCTTTGACAAGCCAAGGGCATTTTGGTCATTTGGAAGTTATAGGTCATTTCAAGCATATGGCCATATCTCCTACTTCCAAGCTTCAAATGGAAAAACCTTCAACATCAAAGTTGCTTAGAATGATGTTTTAAGGCTAGTAGGGTGGTCATGATATGTTGTAAAGGCTCATAGCAAAAAGTGATAAAAATGGCCTAAAAATGAGGCATAAGTTAATTCAAGTGAAATGGAAAATCATATAATCCAAGCTATAAACCCTAACCATGTCATATGATAGGTCATTTTGACTCCAAAGGACATTTTAAGAACAATGGTTCAGCCACAATATTTATTTGAGGCTTAAATTTTAGGGTTGCTTTGTAAAAGTCTTGCTTGCATAATGGCATACCAAACCAAAACAAGGAAAAGCTTAATGAATAAGGGAAATATGCATTGTGTATTGTCCTAAATCTCATGTAAGGAGATATTCAAGTTAATTAATCAATTTATAAGGGTTTTTGTCATGATATATCACATGGTGAGAATGGAAATGCAAAGTATCATTTCATGAAAGTTCAAGTTTCTACTAGATTGATCTAGATGGTTCTAGACCTTTCCAAATCAGTCTATATATTGAATATGAATTGCATTGATTCAAGGTTGGTGATTGTTGATGTTAATGGTGGTAGAGAATAGAAATTGAACCAAAATTCTCCATTTTGCAAATTGTATTGAAACTTCATCTTTCTCTTCATTACCCTTCCATTTTTTCACACAAATCTTCTCTACAATCATTGCTGAGTGTATTCATCTTGATTTGCAACCCCATTGATGAAGAATTGAGAGCTTTCCAAGTGAAGTTGCAAAGGAGCAAAAGGCATTGGATCTTGGGATACAAGCCATCTCCATCAAATCTTGTGCAAGCAGAGTATTGTTCATCACCTGAGGACCATTCTTGAGGATCTACAAGGCCTGATTCGAAGCTTTTCACCACCTACCATTGCAAGAGTCAAGGTAAGCAAAATCACTTCCACACTCTGATTTAGGCATGGCTAGGGTTAGTTCTTGTTGTGAAACCATTAGAGACCATTAGGTGATTCATTTGGATGAGTTTAAGACCAATTGGTGAGGTTTCTTCCATGGTGGTTAATTCTTGATGGAGTTAGAATGATTGATTTAGGAGGTTATAATGCACGATAATTGGTTGGTTTTAATCAGCATGGCATAGGGATTAATTATATATAAAGATTGTTGAGTTTTGTGATGGTCAAAAACTGAAGAAAGTTTGGATCCATGGAGTTGTACCATTCGGTTTGGAGGATTTAGGGTGTTTCAATGAAATCCAATGGCATGGTTATGTTCTACGTAAAATTCTAGTCAAAATTGGTTTTTGGATCGTGGCATTTGATGGAGTATTAAGGTCACACGAAGGTGAGGAAGATTGGTGCATGGGAGTGTTTTTTCATGGAGGTTCTAAAACCCTAATGGACCAAGGAAGAAGACGCAATCTGGACCGTTGATACACATGTTGACCGTTTGACTGGGACTTTAATCCAACGGCCGTGTTTTAAAAACGAAAGATGGGAGGGGAGCTGGGCGTGAAACGCCGCATTTCACTAAAGCTCCCAGCGTGGGCTTCATAAATATTGCTTTCCCCACCCCCCATACCAAGGCCCAATTGGAATTGAACTGTAATGCTATGCTATTCGCACCGTTTCTGTTTCTTTTTTCTTTTCATTTAATGTGTTTTTTTTCTGAGTTTCACTGGGCCCAAGCGCCATGCTAGGCGCACCCCACCTTCTGGGCCCGTCATCCAAATCAACTGAATATATTTGCTTTTCATACCCCTCATCATTTTCATATTATAATTCACTCCAAATTTTATTAATCTTTAAAAATTCATAATAAAATGAAAAATGAATATTTTTTAATGAGACTTTTTTTCCCATTTTCCATTTTCTGTCTAGAAAAATATAAAACCATAAAATAGCCATTTTATTTCATTTTTATATTTTTTTGCATATTTTTACTTTTAATTGCTTTTGTAGTTCTTTTAGTTGATGCATGATTTTGTAGATTTTAATTAGGGTAGTTCCCTTAGGATTTTAAGTTCAATCTTTTTAGGATGATTAGATGAATGGATTAGATTCCCCCTGATTTAATTTCATATTTTTGTGATAATTTTTAGGGTAGTTTTATTTAGGTAGTTCTAAGTAGTGTAGAATTTGATTAAAACTTTAGTATAGGTCAATAACAATTTTAGATTTAGGTTTTGTAGGGCAATTTAGCCTATGGGGAATATATGGGACTTAAGGGTAGTTATGTAGGGTCCCCTAGAATTTATATTAGGATTTAATAGAACAATATACTATTTTTGGTTGATTTTTGAATTGAATGATTGTTGGGTTGGCCTTTAGGGCAAGTTTTGTTTAGTTTGCTTTGCTTTGGAGTTTTCCTTTGGCTTGAGGAGCATGGCATCTTATTGTGGAGCTTAGTGGAGCATACTAGAAGATTGGAGGAGGCATGGAGGATCTTGAGGAGCTTGTTCTTCTTCTTTTTGTTTTGTTTTAGGGTTAGGATTAGGGAAGAGCTTAGATGTAGATAATTTCTTTCTCAAACATGGATAGTATCCTGCACATCCATTCCTCCCTATGATTCAAAGTCCTTCCAGGGTACACCTCTCTCCTTTGGAGGGATTAGTGCTATACCTAGGAGGTAGAACTTTTGAGGGAACCCTTCACTTGATATTGAACCCTTATAGGTCACCTTTGGTGATCAAATAAGCAGTTCAATATCCCCCAGCTTATCCAGTAGTGTTTTTTCTCTGTTTGATTTGTCTTGAGAGCTGTCAGAGCCTGAGCATGAAGATGAAGACTTCATTAGAGATTGTTGAAGAGGATGAATCCTTGAAGACTTCCATTCTAGCTGAAGCTTGAAGATCCCTGAAGATAGTGAAGCCTGAAGGTGGAGCTGATCAAGAAGCTGAAGCTTAAGGGAGAAGATGAGTTGAAACTCATGTTGTAGGGTTGAAACCTGGAAAGCAATTGATGATTGAAGTCTGAAGACTGAGTTGCTGCTGGAGGAGCTGAGGCTTTCTTCTGTTTTCTTTTCTGCATTGTGTGTTTTGTTTGATTTGTCTGTTGCATTAGAATAAGTTCATCTAGAATAAGTAGAATCTAGGAGCATAATTGCATTAGAGGTTGAGTTGCTCCCTCTGCTTGTATTGTTACTGAGTGGCTTTGCTTGCGGGTATTCGGTAGAGCCCAGCTCCCTTGCCCATGTGGTTTGTTTGCCTGATGGCAATTTCATTTCTTTTATCTGTATGATTGCAGTTTACTGTTTATTGCTTGATAGCATGTTGTTTATTTTTCAGTATGATTACTGTTATTTCATGACTGGCTTGAGGTTGAGACGACCTTGTGGAGGCTGAAGCCCCACACACATTTCCTCCCTCACTTGCATTGCATGCATTTTACTGTTAAGCTGATGCTTTGTCTGTTTTGGTGTATCATTGACATGATCCCTTAGGACTCTCATTTCCTTGGATAAGGATTTGATGATAGACTTTTAGGTTGAAACCTATGCATGACAACTTCTAGGAGTTCCCTGTTCAAACCTCAACCATAGGATGAATCCATGGCATGACAACAGTAGGACTTGATAGTCTCCCTCCTAGTTGGGCCTGTTCTCTTCTCATCTCAAAACAGTTTAAGATACAGTAATCATGAATGATTTCTTTCGTACGCTACGAGCCTTAAGCTATCTGAGAAAGGATTGTGGGAGAGTTTCTTTTCCATAGTCTGGATGTTTAGTATGGTACCCTTTGGGTGACATGCGACGCATTCACTCTCAGGTCATAGTCTCTAGTGCGGTTGAAATCGCAAACACAATAAAAAACACTTCTTTCGTAAAAGACAGGAAATAAACCGTAGCCCGAACTACGTGAGCTCTGATCTCTCATGCCTGTTGAGAGTACGTAGGCATAAGATGGCGAAGTCTTGGCGAGCTACCTTTCCCCACAATCCTTCGTAGGCCGAACTACGTTGACTCTGATTTCTCATTCTCTGATGAGAATACGTAGGCATAAAGTGCGACGCTTTGCCGAGTCATTTTCCTTTTCTGTTTAAGCCAGCCTCGATAGGTAGATAGATACACCAACCCGTCCAGTAATCACAACAAGCGTGGATCCCGTCGAGTACGACGGACGTGAGGGGTGCTAATACCTTCCCCTTGCGTAACCGACTCCCGAACCCAGACAATGGTTGCGACGACCTTGTCTTACCTTTTTTCGTCAGGTTTTTCCAATCGTTTCCTTTCCCGCTCTGAGGGATAAATAACGAAAGGTTGTGACTCTTCTATTGTGCCGACACCTTATTTTCGCGCAAGCGACAGTTAGAAACTCAGATATCACAAGTGGCTCAACAGCAAGCCTCTGCTGCCGCACCTGCTGGCACATTTCCTGGACAACCCGAACAGAATCCAAAAGGCCAAGCAAATGCTGTGATACTAAGAAGTGGAAAAGAATTGGACGAACCGATCGATCCGAGGACCGAAAACTCAGCCATGCAACAAAAATCAACTGAACAAGCAGAAAAGGAATCCGAGTTAGAGAAGAAGGAGGACAACGAGAAGGAGGATACCGCAAGTGAAAAAACTCAAGCACCTCCAGCGCCATATAAACCACCTATTCCTTACCCGCAAAGACTAATAAACTCCAAAACTTCAGGACAGTTTAAGAAATGTGTAGAGCTCCTTAAACAGCTGAATATTACTATTCCTTTTACAGAAGCGATAACTCAAATGCCGTCATACGCTAAATTTCTCAAAGAAATCCTGTCGAATAAGAGAAAAATCGAGGATAATGAAACAGTTACACTTACTGCAGAGTGTAGCGCTATTATTCAAAACCGCATGCCTCCTAAATTAAAAGACCCAGGTAGTTTCTCCATACCCTGCGTCATAGGAAAGTTCGTAATAGACAAAGCTCTATGCGATTTAGGAGCCAGTATCAGTGTTATGCCCTTATCTATATGCAAAAAGCTGAATATGGGAGACCTCAGACCAACCAAAATGTCCGTACAATTAGCTGACAGATCAGTAAAATACCCAGTCGGAATACTGGAAAACGTTCCAGTACGCATAGGACAATTCTACATTCCAACCGACTTCATAATCATGGACATCAAGGAGGACACTGTGACCCCAATTATCCTAGGAAGACCGTTCCTAGCTACATCTGGAGCTATTATAGACGTGAAGAAAGGAAGGCTAACATTCGAAGTAGGAGAAGAAAAGATAGAGTTCATTCTCACCAAGTTCTTACAAGCACCAGCAATAGACGATACCT
This sequence comes from Lathyrus sativus, assembly GCA_963859935.3. NCBI lineage: Eukaryota > Viridiplantae > Streptophyta > Magnoliopsida > Fabales > Fabaceae > Lathyrus > Lathyrus sativus. The sequence continues at coordinate 44,173,268 of OZ012737.1, forward strand.
GCTATTTAGTAGACGAAATTGACGAATGCATAAGAGAACTTGAAAATGAAGAGACCACGTATTCGGAAATAATAAAGATTCAAATACCAGATATTTCTGAAGACGATAATTGGCGTAAACCGTATAAAGACGACAGCCTAAGCGAAAGCTTAGCACTGACCCCAAACCATATGCCAGGTCCGAAGAACCCATCTTTAGAACTTAAAACACTACCCAAAAACCTCAGATATGAATTTCTAGACGATGAACTAAAAAGACCAGTTATAGTCAACACCGACTTAGGACAACCAGAAACCGAAAAGCTATTAGAAGTCCTAAAGAAGTACCCCACCGCGTTAGGCTATAACATAAGCGATCTAAAAGGCATAAGCCCTTCGATCTGTATGCATCGAATTACAATAGAGGAAGACTCTAAAACCTCTCGAGAGCATCAGAGAAGACTGAACCCCATCCTGAGCACTGTAGTCAGAGATGAAGTAAAGAAATTGCTAGATGCAGGAATCATCTATCCGATCTCCGATAGTGAATGGGTCAGCCCAGTTCATGTCGTACCAAAGAAAGGAGGAGTCACAATAGTTAAAAACGAAAAAGGCGAATCAATAACAAAAAGAGTCGTGACTGGAAGCAGGATGTGCATTGACTATAGAAAGCTTAACAAGGCTACACGCAAAGATCACTTCCCGTTACCCTTCATAGACCAAATGTTGGAAAGATTAGCCAAACATTCATGTTTCTGCAATCTAGATGGTTACTCAGGATTCTTCCAAATTCCCATCCATCCTGATGACCAAGAAAAGACTACATTCACCTGTCCTTATGGTACTTTTGCTTACCGCCGAATGTCGTTCGGACTCTGTAACGCTCCAGCAACCTTCCAAAGATGCATGATGGCAATCTTCGCAGATTTCATAGATGACATTATGGAAGTATTTATGGACGATTTCTCGGTATGTGGACAAAGTTTCGAAGGATGCCTACAGAATTTAGAAATGGTATTAGAACGTTGCGTAAAAGTAAACCTCGTCCTAAATTGGGAGAAATGCCATTTTATGGTCCGACAAGGAATAGTTCTAGGATACGTCATATCAGATAGAGGAATCGAGGTAGACAAAGCTAAAATAGAGATTATAAAAGATCTCCAACCTCCAAAATCCGTACGAGAAATACAGAGTTTTCTAGGACATGCCGGTTTCTACAGAAGATTTATAAAAGATTTTTCGAAAATCACAAAACCTCTGACCGGCCTGTTGATGAAAGATGCTGAGTTCGTCTTCGACGACGACTGTCTAAAAGCATTCGAGACATTGAAATCAGCCCTTATCACCGCACCTATCATGCAACCACCCGATTGGCGACTACCGTTCGAAATCATGTGCGATGCGAGTGATTACGCTGTAGGCGCAGTTCTAGGACAAAGGAAGGACAAGAAACTCCATGCTATCTACTATGCCAGTAGAACCTTAGATCCTGCCCAAATGAACTACGCTACCACAGAAAAGGAACTTCTAGCAGTTATATTTGCGCTTGACAAATTCCGTTCTTACTTAGTAGGAGCAAAAATTATCATATACACAGACCACGCTGCCATAAGGTACCTAATAAGCAAAAAGGATGCCAAACCAAGACTATTGAGATGGATCATGTTACTACAAGAGTTTGACTTAGAAATCAAAGATAAGAAAGGAACCGAGAACGTTGTTGCGGATCACTTATCCCGAATAGAAGGCATCAAACATGAACCAGTACCGATAAATGACGATTTCCCGTACGAACGTCTGATAGCCAAACTAGAAAGTGACGCACCCAATTCAATCTCGGAAGATCCAGAATTCGAAAAAGCCGTAGAAGCCGTCTATGCCCAAGTCACATTACCTTGGTATGCTGACATCGTTAATTACCTCGCTGCGGGCGTGCTTCCACCGGATCTTACTTATCAGCAAAAGAAGAAATTCTTCCACGATCTGAAACACTATTATTGGGACGAACCTCTACTCTTCAAGAGAGGGGCCGACAACATATATCGTCGCTGTGTCCCAGAAGAAGAAATAGAAAATATTATTTCCCAATGCCACTCAGCACCATACGGTGGTCATGCTAGTACATCCAAGACGTGCGCTAATATTCTCCAAGCCGGCTTATTCTGGCCTAATCTCTGGAAATACGTTCACATCGCTGTGCAAAAGTGCGATCGATGCCAACGAACTGGCAACATCTCACGACGCGACGAAATGCCTCAGAAAGGAATCTTAGAGGTAGAAATCTTCGACGTCTGGGGAATAGATTTCATGGGACCTTTTCCACCTTCTTTTGGAAATAACTACATACTCGTCGCTGTCGATTACGTGTCTAATTGGATAGAAGCCATAGCTGCTCCAACAAACGATGCACGAGTAGTAATCAAACTCTTCAAAAACACAATCTTTCCTAGATTCGGTGTACCGAGACTCGTCATTAGTGACGGCGGATCTCACTTCATATCGCGAATATTCGATAAACTTCTCTCTAGATATGGAGTCCGGCACCGAGTAGCTACGCCTTATCATCCGCAAACTAGTGGACAAGTAGAGGTCTCGAACAGAGAAATAAAACAGATCTTGGAAAAGACTGTCGCTACCTCAAGGAAAGATTGGTCGTCAAAGCTACAAGAAGCTTTATGGGCTTATAGGACCGCATTTAAAACACCAATAGGTACTACCCCCTATAAATTGGTTTACGGTAAATCCTGTCATCTCCCTGTAGAGTTAGAGCATAAGGCCTTTTGGGCCATTAAGACACTCAACTTCAACTACACCGAGGCAGGAGAAAAGCGAATCTTGAACTTACACGAGTTGGAAGAACTTCGATTAGACGCTTACGAAAATGCCCGTATCTACAAAGAACGAACTAAAAAGTGGCATGATAAACGTTCAATCAGGAAACAATTCAGTGTGGGAGACATCGTATTGCTCTTTAACTCACGATTAAAACTTTTCCCAGGTAAACTAAAATCTAGGTGGTCTGGGCCCTATGAAGTGACTAAAGTACTTCAGAGTGGAGCTGTTGAAATTACCGATAAGATGAATGCGCCGTTCATCGTAAACGGGCAACGTCTAAAACACTATAATAAGAACGACAACAGTCCCCAAAGCAGCAGTATAGCTTTGCTTGAGCTTCCAGCTCAAACACCCGAATAGCTTCTCACCAAACTATCGTCTGGCTTTAGACGTTAAAAATAGCGCTTACTGGGAGGCAACCCAATTTCCCTCGTTATTGTATTTTTCTTTAAAATTTTACTTTGAAAATCCATCGAAATTTCTAAACTCATAATTACTACTACTTTCTACTTTCGTTCATTTTCGTACTTTTATTCTTATTTTATTTTCTCTCTTTTGTCTTTTGTTTCTACCGCCTTTCGTTTCTAAAAATCCTGACTTCAATTTCCTGTCTCAAACTTTTCAGGATTTTTAAAAGCCTTCAAAACATTCCTTCTGTTTTCTCCGAATTACCTGCGAGTATGGCCGAATACGACTTCACAAAGGTTCACTTCCGAGGACTCGCTCAAAAGGCAAGATTTGCAGCACTGACCGAAAGAGAATTCGCCTTAACGCTGTATTATGATAAGGCTACTATGGATAAACTAGGGATCACAGATAGCATTCAATACCTGTTCAATCAACTGGGTTGGGAGAACACTGCTCTGAAAACACGTTTCGCTACCTACAAGGATCTTACCTATGAATTCCTTAGTTCTTTCAGATACACACCCAACTATGGTTTTGGATCCAGCACAGAGTTGATTACCTTCCGATTGTTTGGAATGGACCAAACCCATAGTCGGATGTCACTAGCTAACCTCCTAGGATTCCCTAGCGGACCGCATGTGTTCATCAGTGCAGAAGATGACGATATTGATTTTCAACTCGATCAATTCTGGGGTAGAATCATAGGCGACTATCACCCTGAACCAGACAGAATGTACAATGATGACATACACAACCCAACCTTCAGATACTTCCATAAGATACTAGCTCACACCTTGTTTGGAAAAGAAGAAAATATTACTGCAGTATCTAAAGAGGAGTTATTCATCATGTTCTGTGCTTCTCAGGGACGGACAGTAAATGCAGTGCCTTTCATGATGAGATCTTTCAAACGCCTCACGCTGGAACCTCAGACACCTATTCTTATAGGAGGCCTAGTAACAATGATTGCCCACGAGCTTGGCCTTAGATTTCACTTAAATGTCAGCACTCGTTTTGGTACCATCCGACCCATGAACATACAATTCTGCTTTAACAGACGCATCTTAGGAACTATGGGACCTGGACCGTATGAGTATCTTATTAACGAAAAACCAGTACAGCTATTCACACTGCCTGATCATCTGATGACAAGTATCCACAACAAGGATAACTGGCTCTATGAATTGGATGAGCCTATGGGACCTCCTTCACCATAATCAACACCCCAGAACTATATGTATGACAGTGACCACATCTCTGAGGCACACGACTATATGTACTATGAGGACGCTGTATCTGAAACTGAAGTAGACCCTACGACTCCTCCGCACTACAACACTTATCCTGAGCCTATCCCTGAGGAGACCACCGACAAAATGGATGCCGTGTTACTCAGATTGGACGACGTCGAAACAACTCTGACTAATGTAAAAGCTGACATCGCAAGCATGCACAGCGAACTGGTAGGCTTCATGGATCTAGTCTGCGACCAACTCGACTACTATTCACAGAAATTCGATGAGTTGAAGGCATGAAAAGATTAGTTATTAGATCTTAGCAGTAGTTTCAGTTTAGTCTAGTCTAGTTAGTTTAATTTAATCATTTGGATCTTTTTGCATTGTTAGTTTTCTTTATGTACTACATACAATTGTTTCAATCTTATGTTATTTCAATTCTAGTTTTTATTTAATTATTCTGTTTTCGCATTAATTGTTGTTTGTTGGCTGTTATATTACATCACCGTATCAATACTAAGCCTTAAAGTCACTACGAGTATGCCCTCAGAGCAAAATTCTGCGTTCTGCAGATTTTGCTGCTGTGACGACCGTCACAGCCACATGACGAGCGTCACGCGGGTGACGACCGTCACACCTATGTGACGACCATCACGCAGTCCAAAACTGATATCTGATAAAACAGGGTTCGTGTTCTCTTCCACTTCCCCCCATTATCACTTTCAATCATCCTAACTCCTACCCCACTACGAATTTTCGTCCTCCCCACCTTGAACTATAAATTTCAACTCCAAATTCAACCTCCAAACCTCACTTCTGTCAGTTCTTCCCTCTCTGCAGAAAAACCCCAATCCTCAGAAACCTCTCCATCTTCCAACAATGGCAAGGAATGCATAAACCCCAGATGTCAGTAACATTACCTTCAGTGAAGGAGACTTAGGCGAAAGACAACGAGCAAACTACATTGCATTTCATCAGAGGTCGCTCCAGCCGACTCACTACCCGCACCTTCCATCGCTTACGGAGCTCGGACTCCTTGAAGGTGTAACCTGGATGCTTCAAAGAGCAGGCATCTGGCACCTCTGCACCAACCCACAACCAACATATGAACAACTCACTCTTGAGTTCGTTCACTTACGTCACAAGCAGCGGCGAACTTAACCAGCACACAGGTGCCGCATGCTTCCGGATGTTTGGCACCAACTATCAGGTGAACCAAAATCAGATTGCCAGCATCCTGCAGCTACCTCGCGGCGACAACGCTCATCGCCGCATCACCGATCAGTTCCAGCACGAAGCTTTCGCGCTGTGGTATCAGTTGACCGGCCTCAATGCCGATGGTTGGGACTTCCTGCACGCCACTCATATCCATAACCCAACCATCCGGTACTTTCACAGAGTGTTGAGCAACACTATTTTCGCCAGAGACAACAACCACAAAGTAAACTCGAAAGAACTCTTCTTTCTCCATTGCGTCTTCAACAATGAGCCTGTCAACGCTGCTCCGTTTCTGCTGGCTCATATTCAGGCCAACTGCAACCGTGGCTCGAAGCCATTCTACTTTGGCGGGATTGTCATGGCTATTGCACTTGGGCTGAACCTTGGCGACCGCCTCCAGCACCTCCATTCCATCCCTCGGTGTTCCTTGACACCGACCACTGCAGAGCCTCTCATCTTATCCGCTCCAGAGCTGACGGCAAATACCATCCGGTAGTGCATGGCAAGACCGTCCGAAGCATCATCCTTCCGTCCCGCACCCACACACACCCAGAGGACCGTACCAACTGGTTGTTCGACCTCACTGCCCCTCCTGCTGCCGCTGCTCCCACTCAGGACCACACTCACAGTTCCAACGATGAAATCCAAGCTGAGTTGGACAGGTCCGAGCAGCCAGAGGCATCGCAGCCTCCTCCTCCCGTAGGTACATCCTCCCGCCGCCGTCGCCATCATCCCGTGCCAGACTACACAGAAGAGGACCTCCGCCGCTCCCTAGTGTCGCTACTGCGAAAATCGGCGCCGGCTGAACAGAAGAGTCGCCACCGTGCGTTATTTATCCCACGGGAGGGAAAGGAAACGCTCAGAGTAAACCTCGCACAACATGGGAAAGGTATGGTCGTCGCAACCAAAACCTGGATTCGGGAGTCGGTTACGCAAGGGGAAGGTATTAGCACCCCTCACGTCCGTCGTACTCGACGGGATCCACGCTTGTTTTCGGGTATGGATTGTTATTCTATCTACTCTAAAGGTCAAGGGTGAAAAAGAAAATAAAATGAAAATAAAAATGACTCGGCAAAGTATCGCACTTTATGCCTACGTATTCCCGTCTGGAACGAGAAATCAGAGTCAACGTAGTTCGCCTACCTACGGGAAAGGAGGGGAAGGTTGCTCGCTAGGATATCGCATCCTATGCCTACGTACTTTCATACAGCATGAAAGATCAGAGCAAACGTAGTTCGGGCCACGTACGACACAAGTTTGTCTTGGTTGATTTTATTCCTTCTGAAAAAGGTTTTCTTGATTAACAGTCCCGGCGGACAAAAATGATGCTTTGATGAGTTCACATTCTTTTACGGAAGAAGTGTCTTTTATTGAGTTTGAAATCTTTATGTATTTTTCTGTTTGTTTTGAGAAAGAAGAGACAGAACTCTAACCTACGGTTGCGAAGGGAATCAAACTAACCTAGTGTTATCATGCATGGGTTAAGACCTAGTGTCTATCATGCTCCTCTCTTGCACAGAGAGAAACAGAGATCCTACGGGATAGGCAGAAACAGAAACAATATCGGATATATACAGTAAAACAGTAAAATGCATGGATGCAACAATACAAGCGAGGCAAGGGAGTCCCACTCAACCTCGAACCTAGAAAACAATAGGCGAAAGTGAACAGGCTTCACTTTCAACCCAGCAGGGTAGACAGCAAACAATACAGTCCAGAAAACCAATCAATACATCAACAATGAAATACAACAGCAAAAGAAACAGCATCAGCAGCTCTGAATCAACATCTGGCTTCAAGTAATCCCCAATCAGCTACGGGCTTCAACAAGCATCAATCTCCATCTTCATGGCCTTCAGGCAAGGGCTTTGATCATCAGTCTTCTATCTGCAATGGCTTTTCTTCAAGCTCAGACCTCCAGGATGAGGGATTAGTCACAAGAGTGAATTGGGTGTTAAGCAATCAATTGACTACCAAGGGTGGTGAACAGACTGCTTCTAACACAAAAGACATTTTCTCTCAAGAGTTCTATCTCTTAGACACTATCACCAAGCCTTCCAAAGGAAGGGGGTGAGTGTCTTAGAGAGACTCTGAATCACAGAGAAGAATGGATGCAGATAAGGCAATCCATGTTTGAGAAACAAACTTTCTAACCTAGAGCTCTGCCTAGCTCCTAAACCCTAGTCTCCTCAGCAGCTGCTAGCAAGAACCTCCTCTTCAACTCTGGCAGTTGATCTTCAACATCTGGATCTCCAATGGTCTTCATCTCCTCAAGTCTTCAGCTCTCCCAGGTCCCCAGACAATCCCAATACCCAAGCAAGCAAGCAATAATCCCCAGAGGGCACACCACACCAGTCAATCAGATATACAGACAGAGTTAATAGCAGTAGGGGAATCCTAACTTTCTCTAAGGGATCCAATAGCTACCCATAGCCCCTATAGTCCCATAACTAAACTAGTCAAACCCTAAGTCCTAAGGGAAATGAAATCAAACTTCCTAAGTCATCACCTAAAAACCCTAATTTGTTCATGATGTTCAAGCCTACATTAATCACCTAAAATTAATTCCTAAAAATGGGAACTAAATTGAATCTACAATTTCAATATCTAATCCAAGCAACATAAAAAGAATGAACAAAAAATATTAAAGCATTTGGTAGAACAAAAATCACTAAAATCATGCATGAAATGAAGTTATTAAAATGACATTTATTTAGAAAATATGGAAAAAATATGAAATAAAAATAAAAATGCAATTTTATTTTACTACAATTTTCTAGACATTCTAAAGAAAATAGTGTAAAAAGAATGAAGTAAAAATGATTTTTTATGAATTTATTATGAATTTTCCAAGTGCATAAAAATTGAAGTGGAATTAAAAAATTAAATTGAATTAAAATGAGGGAGGGGGTATGAATATCAATTCGCTCCAGTTATAATTGGATGGGCCAGGCAGACGGGGGGGTGCAGTTAGCGCTTGGAGTTAAGCCCAGAACTAGTCAGAGTCAATAAAACAAAGAAGAGGAATCAGGGGGTGAGAAAAGAAAGATTTCCACGTTCAAAACTGAGTTGGGCTCAAAATAGGGGGGGGGGGGGATTAGCAAAACCACTCAGGCCCGCCCGTTTCAATTAATGAAACGGTGCGTTTGGCACCTGACTCATCTCCCTCCAAATTCAGAATTGAATAAGAGCCATTCGATCATTCTCCAAGTCAAAAGTCTAACATGAAACGAACGCTCCAGATTTCATCTCCTTCCTTGGTTCCTGAACTTAGGGTTTCTGCCATGGCTACCATGCACGAACCAAACTTCAACTCATCTATTCTCACTCTCCAGGCCACAACACATCACGATATAAACATGAAAAATGCTCAGAATTCTTCCCTCTACAATCCTATGGTCTTAGATTGATTTGAAATTCACTAGATCAACAAACCCGATAGCAACAAGATCTGGTCACCATGAACATACTCTGAGATGCATCATCACAATTCTCCCTCAAACCTAGACTAAACTCTTCCATAGCTAATGGGATTAACCTGCGCTAACAACCTAGAATTCTAATGCACTAAGCCACGAGTTTCAAGCCTTAACAGTTTCTACCACCTGCTAACAATCATCACTAATCTACTCCAAATTCATCCTAATTGCTCTACTAACCTCCTACATTACATCTAAACTAACAAAATCAAGCTAACCTAATTGAATCAAGCTGTTTGAATGAAAACTCACCTGGTGCAAAAGCTTGAAGACAGCTATGGAAACTTGTAGATCTGAGGCTTCCAAGGCTTGGATCTTGATCAATTAACTCAGTGATGGATTCTGTATGCAATACTTTGATGATTCCTGGCTTGAATTGTGCTGTCCAATGGAGATTGTGATTTTGATGTTGATGATGGAAGTGCTCGAAAATGGATGAATCACACTTGGTTCTTGATTGAATTATGATCTATGATGATGAAACAGTATAATGAAGTTGATTTTGATGATGATTTGGTGAAGAATTTGAGAGATTGAAGTGAAATTGCAAAGAGAAAGAATGGGAGAGTTTGTGAAATTCTTGGTGCAAATGAAGCCAACCCTTGATCAATCCTCATTTCATGAATATATAGGACTCACATGAACATTCTAGATCCATCTTGCACATTCCCTTGCCTTCCAACTTTGATCCATTTTTGAAATGTTTCTTAAAATGCAAGTAACCATGAATATCTTTCTTTTTTCCTTCTAAACTCAAAAAAGTGTTTGAACCATTGTTCTTAGAATTGCTTTTCCATTCAAAATCATATATTGGAAGTCTCCATTTGGACTCATAAATCTCCCAAACCATTTTTCACTTTGAATTTCTTTGAATTATAAGCCATTTTAGTTCAACTTTTGACCAATTATGCAACTTCATGCTATGAGCTTTTCCAACAATTTGTGACCTTCTTTCTAGACTTAAAATCCCATTTGGAGCAAGTTTGATGTTGTAAGTTTTTCCATTTGAGGCCTCCTTGTATGAGTTTTGGACATAGGTTAAAATGACCTGTAATTCACAAATGCCCAAAATACCCTTTGCTTGCCAAGACCATAAGTTGAGTTCCACACATCATATGAAGGCATGCTATACCATTCTAGAAAGCTAAGACAATGAGGAACAATTCTTATGTTGACCAAGAATTCATTTGAAATCTCCTTGAGGGGTAAAAATTGCTTGGAAGTCAAGTCACTTTCACAGACAAAAGTTCAGATACCCCAGATGACCTGTAACTTGCAAGGACCATAACTTGAGTTCTATAAATCTCCTTGATGTCTTCCACCACTCAAATTAAAGGTCTTGAGATCCTCTACAAGTTTCATGTTGGCCAAGAAGCCATTTGAAGCTAGCATTTTGACTTATCTTGCTTGGAAATTTGACCTAAACTAGGGGATTTTACACAGAAACCCTAATTTAGAAACTCCTCTTCTCCTTGATTTCTCTTGAATTCTCCTTGGCATATCTCCATATCCTTCTTCATATGTCCAATGATGAACCCCACATCTCTCCAATAGGCTTGAATATCCTTTAAATCAGTCAATTGACCTAGGGTTGACCCAGATGAAACCCTAGTTGACTGTCTTCAACTATAGCTCTTGTGCTCTCATCAATGACTTGTCTCCTTCTCCAAATGACTTTCTAAGTCCTCCAAGATGTCTAGATACTCTCCATGCCTTCAATTCACAGCTCACCACCCTCTTGTTGATCCTCAGATACCCTCAGCTAGGAGATGGACTCAAGGCTTGATCTGCTGAGCTCTTTGCTTTCAAAATCTTTCCTGATGACTTGTATGAGATTGAATTGGGATAATAACCTCTTGATAGGCCTCTAGAGATGAGAATAATGATTGGTCCCCTGTTGTATGACTTGCTATGCTTATGCTATGCAGATGGTTAGTCTATGTACATGACTCTATATGCAAATGCTAATGATAATGAAACATAAACCAAAGAATAAGGTTGGGCAAATTTTAGGGTGCAACACCTAGACCAGCAGGCACAGATACTCACGATGCTGCAGCAGCAGAATCAGCGAGCTGACCAGTTCGAAGCTAGGCACCGGACTCAAATGCAACAACTTCACACCGGCCAAGCTACTATCACTGAGAGCCTGGTGAATCTGACCTTGCAGGTCGAAGGACTCCGAGACACCGTCTACCACACCAGAGCTATGAGCTATGAGGACAGAGTAGCCCTTGCCAGAGCCAGAGGACGCCAGCGCGGACGTGACAGAGGCCGTGACTAGATTTTCATTTTTTTCCTTCATTGTTTACTATATTTCAGTTATTTGTATTTTCCTTTTCAGTTGTATCTCCCTCTCGCATGCTTCAAGAATCAGTGAGGACACTGATCGAGATAGTGTGGGAGCAGAGCCTTATTTCCATTCCACTGTACTCTGAATTTCCTTTATTTCCTTTATTTCCATTTCACTGCACTTTGAATTTTAGTAATTTCTATTTTTAGCAAATAAAGCTCGTCTATATATTTTTCCCGTTACGCAAACAATCCCCACATTATTCAACGTAAACAAAAATTTTAGTTCGTTCCTCAAAAGCAAAAGCACCACGAGAATGCACCTGAGTTCAAAACAAGTTTTGAAACTCCGAGGAAACGACAGTTCTAACAAAACCAGTATCGTCCAGACACCTTAGATCTCTAGTTTATGCGAGTCGGTTTCACTACCTACGTGTACCAAAGTCTCAAGTGTCTACGCAAACTCAACCCCAAGTAGTTTATACTAGCAGTCAGCACCATCCTAAAACTCTTCTAAGCGAGCGACCGATGCAAATAAGTGTATGATCTCCAAAAAGATGAAAAATCATGAAAAGAGAGCTAAACAGCCCAAAAATATAAGACACGTTTCCTTCTAAGTTAGGTGCTCCTCACCCGAGCATTTAGCCCAACGACACGAAAAACTCATTGAGAATCAATGACATAAACTTATGATCAATGAAGAAGATCAAAAACAGAAATGAGATCATATTCACTAACAGGTCGACTTGCCATGAAAGTGTGCGGACAACGGGCTTAATGTGATTGCGCTAGAACAAACAGGGTGAACTTGCCGCGAGAACCTTGACACCAAGCTACAGTAGCATGACTGGGACCGATTTGCATAAAAAGGAGACCTCCGAAGACTTGTAGTCCAGTGTCGTCATGATACTCGTCTTGTTCCTACCAAGAATCCCGGTTTTTCCAAACTCTGCGAACGAAGAAGCTGCCTCGTGCTTGCCGACTTTTCCATGTTTTACTTGAGGACAAGCAAAGATTCAAGCTTAGGGGAGTTTGATAACACGAAATCATATAGATATTTTTATGCATAATTCAACTAAAGTCTAACCGTTTTCGATCCGATTTCGGGTTATTTCCGTGTATTTGTCTGATGTTTTGCAGGTATTCAACGATCACGTCTAAACAAGGCAACATGAAGAAAAGAAGCAATCTCAGATGAAATATGGACGAAAAAGGAGTGAAAACACAATGAAAAGCGCAGCAAGCTGTTTTTGCTGATGTGACGACCGTCACACGGGTGACGACCGTCACACCTTGTGACGACCGTCATGCAGGCAAAAACGCACCACTCAGATTACACGTCAAAGAATCAGTTCCAATTCCCACAGAGTGGACCACTACTCCCTAAATTATCTGCCTCAAGGTCCATCATCTTCAGTGATAACCGTTGGGATTCCACTTCTATAAAAAGGGAAGCAGGGGACTTCAGAAAGGGTGCTGCATTCATACCACGAAGTGCTGCCGAATTTACTTTCCAGAGCATATTTTCCAGCAATATTCTTATTTGTTTCTATTTACCTTTCCTGTATTGCATTTTCCATTCTTCTATAACTTCTATTTTATTGTATGATCAAATTGGCATTAAAGACCAGAATCCTGCCAACATCTGTGGAGGATCTGCCCAAAGGCCAATTGGCATATTTACAGGTTTCTCATTTCAATCGATTTCAGTTTTATTATAATGCAAATCATTATTTATTATTTTTATTTATGTTTTATCTTTCCCAAATCCATGTCTAGCTAAACTTAGGTAATCGATATGTAGTAATAATTCGAATGGGATTTGATAACAACTGGTTGAAAAACTTTCTTTTCAAAAAAAAAAGTAATTTATGGTCTGAGTGTTTAAAATTGATTCACTGAATAAACTTCGTCGCGAAAGCGAGAACTTATTTAAAAGTAGTTTTGCCACGAAAGTGGGAAATTAATTAAGATACGAACCAACAAGCGAAAGCTGCGGTAAGGTCAGATAGTAAACACCAGTCATTTATTTTAATAACAGCGAAAGCACTTTAAAATAAATTAGAACTTAGAGATTTCCGCGTGAGGACTCAATCTTTCCACGTCAGGAATCGCCTCTTTTGATATGTCCGCGTAGGGACTACATTGTCCACGTTAGGACCCACTTCTCCATGTTAGGAATAATAATTTCTTTGATTTGTCCACGTCAGGGCACCGATCTCGTCTTGATTTGTCCACGTCAGGGCACCGATCTCGTCTTGATTTGTCCACGTTAGAACTCAGGCATCTTCGACTCGCTGAGGAAATAGGACTTGTCCACGTAAGGACTCCCCCACTGGTCTGATATGTCCGCGTCAGGACACCAACACAAAGAGTAATTACTTTTGTCAACGTCATGACCTCCCATTCCACTAATTTCGAAAAACCGAATCTGCCCACGATAGGACTAACACACCTCACCAATCCAGGGAAATAAACCTGTCCACGTTAGGACGCCCACTTCTGAAGAAATCCCGTCAATCTAGGAGTAAATTGTCCACGTCAGGGCTTAGTTCTCCACTGATCCCAACTCACAAACTTCTTAGCACTGACGTGACGGCGACTTTGAGATGAACTCTACTGGGGATGTCTGGAACCCAAACTATCGAACGCCTGTTCTGATAACCGGCGGTGGCCTCTGAAATTCTGACTCATGAAACCTTTTAATGTTGACGTAACAACAACTTTGAGGGAAACAATCCGCTGATCGGACTAGAGAAACTTCAACAAAACTCTGGCGGGGACATAAGTAACTCTGCTTGGGGACAAAGAGAAACTTATCCTGCAGACTTTGTGGGGCATACTGCCAAAACTGCCATTATCATTGAATATCTCATGCCGAGATCTTGAGTGTTTGGTAACTCATTTGAGCAAGAACTCTCTCCACCTGCAAGAGAAACAATACTTGAAACTAACGGTTGGCCCACCTAGTTCATGTTTCAAAATGCATATGTTTGACACTGACGCAATGCTCCATTCGACATGGAAATGCTACACGTTTTTATTTGGTGGATGCAAGTATGACACGACATGCTGATGCAAATATGACACTATATGCCAATGCTACTGCAAATTTGAACTGCTGGGATACAGGAACTGCTCCAGCAAAATAAATGCTGAAGACAATGCTGACTCCGCTGGGGATAGCCAGATGCTACAGAATTATTCCAGCAAAATAAATGCTGGAAGGGTGAAGTCGACCCAGCTGGGAAATTGGGAACTCAAACCACACACCTTGTTGAAGTAACCCCCTGCTGGGGAATATAACTTTGCTGGGGAATAGCAGATGCGCATAGTTCGATCGGACTTTCTGCTGGAACGCGACCTGATATCACCAGTATCTCTGACGAAATAAATGACAGGACCCACCATCAACTTTGCTTGGGAGAGTCTTAATCTTCGAATTCCACTGGAAGGAAAGAAAACACTTGCAAAGAGAATTCCGCTGGGGATGGGATGATTCTCTCGGGGAAAATCCACTGACTCCGCTGGGGGAGAGTGCATGACCCTGCAGGGACAGATAAACCTGCCTGAATACAGCCTTACGACCTTGGGAATCGCCAAACTCTGCTGAGGACGAAGAACTTTTCTGCTCCCTTTGAGTAAGCTACGGCTAGCTGGGGAATTCTATCCTTCTTCAGGAAGAACATGCGCGACCTGCGTGAAGACTGAGTCTTTCCGTTATCGCAATCTTTTGATCACCTTCTTCGTATGGTTATGAAACCTGCAACAACACAAACAAGACACGACAAGCCTATGCAATCAAATCAATTCAGGTTAGTGACGTTACACTCAGTTAATCCAAAGCTTTAACCATTGTTGGCAAGGGCCAGTGATGTTATACTCATGCTAGCTTCACTAAACTTAGGCGTTTTATCATGCGCAAAACAGTAAAGAACAGGCATCAAGTATTGAATAACACATTTTCATTGATCGGGCCCCTGAATGGGCGGAGTTTTTGTACATGGGATGTAACTCCTGAAAAGAGGAAGCTACGCAAAGCAAATACATAAGTATGCACAAGAAGCATGAATATTTTGACAAATTAAATTTGTACACATGTCGGCAACGGGATGCAGATGAACACCACGAACTGATCCTCCCATGACTCATCCGACTCTAATGCTTTCCGGTATCCCCACTTCTAAAGAGATTGTATCCGATAACTGGCTCCTCAAATATATTCTCCCGCATTGATGCTCATTGTAATATCCAATTCGGACCGCAGTCATTTGCTTTTCACATCCCTAACTTTTGCGTGAACCGCCCTTTACGGGTTTTCAGTTCACCGAGATACCCTTTTTTGCCGAAGCCGCCCAGTGTAGGTTTTCAACTTCGCGGGTGTACATTTTTTTCAATTTTATCCCTAATTTTTGCCCGAACCTTTTCATTCTGTTTTTGGTTCGCCAGGATGCCCCATTTTTGCCTGGACTCTCTTTTTTCTGTCCAGCGGGTCTATTTTAAGCAAAGTATTTTTTAACTGCGTCCGAATTCACAGGTGACGCAAAGTCTTCTCCGTCCATGGTGGACAACAACAACGCTCCTCCTGAAAAGACCTTACTGACAACGTATGGCCCTTCGTAGTTGGGGGTCCATTTGCCCCTGTGATCTGCTTGTGGCGGGAGAATCCTTTTCAGCACAAGGTCGCCCGTCTGAAAGCTTCGCGGAAGTATCTTCTTGTCGTACGCTTTCTTCATTCGTCTTTGGTACAAACGACCGTATGCTAGAGAAGCTAGCCTCTTCTCATCCATCAAACTCAGTTGGTTCAATCTATTCGTTACCCATTCTGCCTCGTCCAGCTGAACGTCTCGCAATACCCTCAAAGAAGGGATCTCAACCTCTAATGGTAATACCGCTTCCATTCCGTATACCAACGAGAACGGAGTTGCCCCGGTTGATGTGCGTACCGTCGTACGATAACCGTGCAAAGCAAAAGGTAGCATCTCATGCCAATCCTTATAAGTCACCACCATTTTCTGGACGATTTTCTTGATATTCTTATTGGCCGCTTCGACAGCGCCATTCATCTTGGGTCGGTAAGGGGAGGAGTTGTGATGTTCGATCTTGAAATTCTGACAGAGCTCCTTCATCATTTTGTTGTTCAGATTTGAACCATTATCCGTGATTATCCGCTCGGGAATCCCATATCGGCAAATGATATCTCTCTTGATGAATCTGGCCACCACTTGCTTCGTTACATTTGCGTAAGACGCCGCTTCCACCCACTTGGTGAAATAATCGATTGCTACTAGGATGAACCGGTGCCCGTTAGAAGCCGTCGGCTCGATCTTTTCGATCATATCGATTCCCCACATCGAAAATGGCCATGGAGATGACATCACATTTAGAGGACTCGGAGGCACGTGTATCTTGTCGGCATAGATTTGGCACTTGTGGCACTTCCTTGCGAACTTGAAACAATCAGTTTCCATCGTCAGCCAAAAATAACCTGCCCGCAGCAGCTTTCTCGTCATGGCGTGCCCACCAGCATGCGTGCCAAAGGCACCTTCGTGAATTTCCTCCATGAGAAGCTTTGCCTCTTTCTCGTCTACACAACGCAACAACACCAAATCGTGGTTTCTTCTGTACAAGACGCCATCCGGGTTCAAATAGAAATTGCCCGCTAATCTCCTGAGAGTCTTCTGATCTTGACTGGATGCCCCAGCCGGATACTCCTTATTCTTCAGGAAATTAAGGATATCAAAATACCACGGTTTGTCATCAGATGCTTCATCAATAGCAAATACATAAGCTGGCCTGTCTAACCGAGAGATAGTGATCTGGGGAGCTTCGTTCCAGAAGTTGACTTTGTACATGGAAGACAAAGTGGCAAGGGCGTCGGCCATTTGATTTTCTGCCCGCGGTACGTGATGCAATTCAACCTTATCGAAGAAAGGCAACAATCTCCTTGCATAATTCATGTAATGTATCAAATTGGGCTGACGTGTCTCCCATTCCCCTTTGATCTGATTCACTACCAGAGCTGAGTCTCCGTATACGTCTAGATGTTTGATTCGCAAATCAATGGCTTCTTCAAGCCCCATTATACAAGCTTCGTATTCGGCCTCATTGTTGGTAACGGCAAAGGTCAATCGGGCAGTAAACGGGATGTGCGACCCGTGTGGCGTGGTGATAATTGCCCCTATTCCGCTACCGTAAGCATTCACAGCTCCGTCAAAAATCATCTTCCATTGGGACCCCAACTCTGGTCCTTCGTCTGGCAACGGCTCTTCGCAATCTTTCATCTTTAAGTACATGATATCCTCGTCAGGAAAATCAAACCTCATCGATTGGTACTCTTCAATAGGCTGCTCCGCCAGATACTCAGACAACACACTCCCCTTTATAGCCTTTTGCGAGACGTATTGAATGTCATATTAAGTCAAGACCATCTGCCAACGGGCAATTCTACCTGACAACGCCTGCTTTTCGAATATATATTTGATAGGATCCATCTTCGAGATGAGCATGGTTGTATGATTCAGCATGTACTGCCTCAAGCGCTTGGCGGCCCAGGCTAGCGCGCAACAAGTTTTCTCCAGCATTGAATATCGAGATTCACAATCTGTAAATTTCTTACTCAAGTAATAGATCGCATGCTCTTTTCTCCCCGTCTCGTCATGTTGACCGAGAACACAACCCATGCTTCCCTCAAGAACCGTCAAATACATTATCAAGGGTCTACCTGCCACTGGGGGTATCAAAATAGGAGGCTCCTGCAGATACTTCTTTATTTTATCGAACGCCTTTTGACAATTTTCGTTCCACGTTACAGCTTGATCTTTCTTCAACAGCTTGAATAATGGTTCACACGTGGCCGTTAGGTGAGATATGAACCGGGCAATGTAGTTTAATCTCCCTAAAAACCCGCGCACCTCTTTCTCTGTTTTAGGCGTCGGCATTTCTTGAATCGCTTTTATTTTAGCAGGATCGACCTCTATTCCTCTTTCGCTTACGATAAACCCCAGCAGTTTACCCGATCTCACCCCGAAGGTGCACTTATTAGGGTTCAGCCTCAGCCTGAACTTCCTAAGTCTTTTAAACAACTTCAGCAGATTCACCAGATGCTCTTCCTCCGTCTGGGATTTGGCAATCATATCGTCAACATAAACTTCGATCTCTTTATGCATCATGTCATGAAAAAGAGTCGTCATCGCACGCTGATATGTTGCCCCAGCATTTTTCAAACCAAAGGGCATCACTTTGTAGCAAAATGTTCCCCAAGGCGTTATGAAAGTAGTCTTCTCCATATCCTCTGGCGCCATTTTAATCTGATTATAGCCTGAAAAGCCATCCATGAAGGAGAATACGGAGTATTGAGCAGTATTATCAACTAACACGTCAATGTGAGGAAGTGGAAAATCGTCTTTTGGGCTTGCTTTATTCAAATCTCTATAATCCACGCACATTCGAACCTTGCCATCTTTCTTTGGCACTGGTACGATGTTGGCAACCCATGAAGGATACTTCGTCACAGCCAGGAAACCAGCGTCCCACTGTTTCTGAACCTCCTCTTTGATCTTCATTGCCATATCTGGTCGCGTTCTGCGAAGCTTTTGTTTGACGGGCGGGCAATCTTCTTTCAGTGGCAGGCGATGCACAACCATATCAGTATCGAGCCCCGGCATATCCTCATACGACCAAGCGAATACATCATTATACTCTCGGAGCATTTCAACCAGTCTTCGCTTGATATCACTCTGCAGTGCGGCTCCGATACGAATATTTTTCTCAACCCCTTCCGACCCCAAGTTGATAATTTCGATGACCTCGTCGTGAGGCAGAATGGCTCTTTCCTCTTGCTTCACTAACCAAGACAGCTCTTCAGGAACGTCGCTATCTTCGACAACCTCTTCTTCGGTCTGGAATACCGGGTGATCGAAGTCGGGACGAGTCATAGGTGGCTCAAGGATGTCATCTGAAAATGTTATCCTGCAAAAGGAATGGTTAAGTGCTTCAAAATGCGTATAAAGCGAATAACCATGTTGCCATTTTATTGAAAAATACAAAACAAGAAAGACAGAGATTACGGTATTTGCACATGAAAAAACGCCGTTTATTTAATGATTAACACACAATGTTTATAACAACACAGCCCTAAGCAAATCCTGATGCCCCGGGCAAGACATCAGATTATTCAACAATTAATAAAGCAAAGCATTACTGTTTAAAAGTCACAGGAACAAGCTCCTGAATAGACCAGTTGCACAGTCCTTGTCCTGGCGTGCTTGGCTGAATCCAGGCATCCATATCACAGTCGCTGTCTCCTTCATCAAACTCTGAAGCAGCATTGACAGTTTCATGACATACTCCACTGGAAGAGATGGTGATTGACTTTCTGAAACGAGGGGCCCCCACGGAAGGAGTTGATGACGACGGTCGGTACCCCAGTCCGAACCGGTCCATCTTCACCGGAATGTCCAGTACTTTGCCCCAGCCCTTGGCTTCTCCTGCTTCCACTAGCGCTTGAGCTTCTTTATACGATGAGACCGCTATCTCTGGCACTTTGCTCGTCCCGGGACCTTTGTCCTTGATGCGCAAACCTTCGAATGCCTGGCATGGCGTCTCGTGGATCTCTCCGTCGACTTCCACATATTTAAACGAAGATAGATGGCTGACCAGGATGTCTTCTTCTCCGCACACGGTGACTACGCTGTCTCCGACCATATACTTTAACTTCTGATGCAGGGTGGACGTGACTGCCCCTGCCCCATGAATCCAAGGTCTTCCAAGCAAGCAGCTGTATGCAGGCTGTATATCCATGATATAAAACTCAGTTGCAAACACTTCCGGCCCCACTTGCAGAGGCAAGGTGATCGATCCGAAGACTGTTCTCCGCGTGCCGTCAAATGCTCTGACTACCAAATCACTGGGTGTACACAAAATCCCTCGAACATCCAGCTTCATCATTGCCTTCTTGGGCAGCACATTCAGAGATGACCCGGTGTCAACCAATACGTGCGACATTACTGATCCTCTACACTCAACAGATACGTGCAATGCCATATTATGATCCCTCCCTTTCGGAGTCAAGTCGAAATCGGTAAAACCCAGACTGTGGCCTGCATTCACATGTGCCAATACTCCTTCTAGCTAATTTACGGAGACGTCCTGGGGTACAAAAGAAGTGTCCAGGACTTTCAGCAAAGCGTTCCTGTGAGCTTCCGAACACAACAGCAAAGACAGGATAGATATTTTGGACGGTGTCTGCTGCAGATGCTCCACAATTTTATAATCACTTTTCCGAATTAAGCGCATGAATTCTTCTACGTCCTTCGACGCTGCTTCTTTTTCACTTGCTTGAACCGGAACATTTTCAACCACTTTCCCTTTTCCTTTCGCTAGCCTTTCAGCCTCCACTTCAGGAGATATAAAGATCCTGCCGCTCCTCGTCATGCCTCCTGAACCAACAACATTATCCACAATCTCCGCTGGCTGCTTGTTGACATCGATTTTTATCCCATCACAATACACCTCTAACCCATATGACCATGGGACTGCTTTCGTGTTCTCATACGGGATCGGCCCGGCTTTAGTTATGGTAATCGGTGGTCGCTGAGCTGGTGCTGCAATAGTGATCGTCTTCCGCGGAATCGTTACCGTGGCCACATCACTCCGATTATCCACTACTGCCCCTGCAGGCTCGTCAGTTGCCGCTCGATCAAACTGCAATATACCTTCATCAATTAAGGCCTGAATGCCTCTCTTCAAATCCTCACACCCCCCAGCTAGGGTCCAACAGTCTAAGCAATACTCGTCACATCCCGGGTAAACACCTCCTTGTAACAGTCGGCTCTTTATTTCGCTCAGCGGCGTCTTCAAATCCTCCACATTCATAATCAGATTCAACCCTTCCTCGGTCAGAACGGCGTTTGCCCCATGATTAGGCATGGGTTTCTGGACTATATTTGGACCTGCCGTTCCGAAATTGATAGTCTTGTTGTCTAAGAGATCCTGCACAACGTGCTTAAAAGCATGGCAACCTTCTATATCGTGACCCGGGGCCCCAGAATGGAACTCACAGTGCCTATTTGCATCGTAGCCGAAGGGGGGAGTTCCCGTTATCGGTGCCAGGGTTCTTTTCTCTACCAGATTCAATCCCAACAATGTCTGCAATAAATCAGCATAGGTTGAGGGAGGCTTCTCAAACACTCTTCTCGGCTTGCCACCCTGGAATCTTCGCTGAGCCTGCTGTGCCCCCTGCTGAGGCTGCTGCTGCTGTGGCATTGGTTGCTGCTGAACCGGTTGCTGTTGCTGGATTGGTTGTTGTTGATACGGAATAGTAACACTCGACACTTGCTGCGGCTGACGATATTGACCTCTTCCCCTGCCTCGGCCTCGGCCTCGGCCTCCAAATACTGCGCTAGCTTCGCCCTGACGGCGCCCACCATAAGCTTTCCTATTACCGCCAGATGCAGTTGATTCATCGACTTGGAACTTTCCTTGCTTAATATTACGCTCAATCTT
Source organism: Lathyrus sativus (assembly GCA_963859935.3). Classification (NCBI taxonomy): domain Eukaryota; kingdom Viridiplantae; phylum Streptophyta; class Magnoliopsida; order Fabales; family Fabaceae; genus Lathyrus; species Lathyrus sativus. The sequence goes on from OZ012737.1 coordinate 44,195,219, forward strand.
TTCCCCCATCAGAATCAGGTCTGAAAAACTGGCCAGAGACGTATGAAACAGCATATCATGAAACAGCCCTGTGAATGTGCCGACAAACATATCATTCATTTCCTTATCTTCTACAGGAGGGCGGACCCTGGCAGCCATATCGCGCCACCTTTGCGCGTACTCTTTAAAACTCTCCCCCTTCTTCTGCGAAAGCCCGGCCAACTGGACACGATTGGGTGCCAGGTCGCTATTATACTTGTAATGGGCTACAAACGCCTCCGCCAATTGCTTCCAAGTCTTGATATCAGTTGGCTCCAACCCCATGTACCACTCTAGGGAAGGGCCCGACAGACTATCCTGAAAGAAATGCATCAGCATTCTTTCATCAGTGGAGTATGCAGACATCTTTCTGTAATAAGCTCGTACATGCACTTTCGGACATGTGTCTCCTTTATACTTATCGAACGCAGGAGCTTTGAATTTAATTGGCACCCTCAAGCCAGGTACCAAACCCATGGTTGCCATGTCCAATCCCACAGCACTCTGATTTAAGACTCCCTTCATCTGCTCTTCCAGCATTCTAATCTTTTGGGAATCATCCATCGGCCCTTCAAAACCTCCTCCAGAGAAGGCGTCCTCCTGCTGATCCTCTTGCCACATACCATTTCCAGCTCCGTACCCATCATACGCATTATTACGTCCAGCTCTGATCTGATTCATCCCCGGACCTCGGCCTCTGTTGCCGTACCCTTGAACACCTCCAGCAGGACCACAAGCCATAAATCCAGTACCGTTTCCGTTTCCAAAGCCTCCGTAACCCTGATTGACCATACCATAACCATCTTGCCCAAAGCCTTGAGCATTAAAGCCATACTTGCCAGCGTTATCGAATCCCTGATCGTTGAATCCGAACCCAGTATTGACAAAGCCGTTGCCTCCGAGATTATCTCCCAAATTGACATCACCCAGCCCAGCATTATGGACAGCAGTCTCATTCCCCATTCCGACGTTACCATTCACAGCAGCGGTAGCGTTGTTGACGTTAGCAGCAGGCATATTGATTACGGGCGGAGCCACTGGCGTGGGAGTGCCGTCTCCATGAGCAGTATCCACCCGGACAGACTGATGATCTTCATTACCATGACCAGTGTTGCGAGCCAACAGAGGCTGGACCATGGCCTGCAAATTCTCCTGCCCTTTTGCTATAGCTTCCATGGTCTGCATGAAGAGGGCGAGCTTCTCGCGCACATCCTGCATCTCGTTCTGGATTTGGTCCATGACTTTTCGACAGTTGGAGCGTGTAGAATAGCGGTGCGGATGTTGATCTGGAATCCTGTTAAGTACCTGATACAGAGCAGGAAATAAGACACCATTCAAAGATTACCTGTAATGCAATATGAATATGAATGCAATGCAATGTGTCTGTGCATTAGGGAAGTTCATTCCCCCAGTTCTAGTGCGAAGGTGCCGGTGCAGTGACAGTGCTGACAATAGGAATATCGGAGCTGAATCATAGAAAGCCTCATATATTGCAGAGAGAATCAATAAGCCCAGGGTACAGTATCACTGAGAGTACAAAGAAGGCATGACCTCAACCAACAATCCTGGTGATGGTCAGCACTATGCAAATAAAGCATACAAGTTACTACATGAAATGGTCAAATCCTCCCAAAAGTCTGGTACTCCTCTATCAACTTCCTGGTCTCCGGATGACTTGGTCGATCAAGCAGCCCTTCAACAAGCTGGTTTCTCCTCTTAAGGACATGGCGTACGTCTTCAGCGGTTTCTTCCCATGTTGCTTCTCCGAAGCAATCTTCTAACTTTCGCTTCTGAGACACTGCTTCATCTCTGGACTTGATTGCCTTGTTCAGTGCATGCTGGACACTATACCGGGTCATCACTTCTTCCTCACACTTCTTGATGCTAGACTTCAACTTCTCTTCGAGGTCGGAAATTTGCTGCTTCAGCTTATCTTCCCTCTTCTTGTTGTTGGTAAGTGTAGCGTTCCAAGTCTTGTTGCAGGAGGAGATTTCTCGGTGTGCTGCATCGAGCGCTTTCTTTTTGGCTTCCAGCATGTCATGGGAACTCCTGAACTCTTGCCCCAGACGTTCGCGCTTTTTCTTTTCCTCGGTCAACTCAGCTCCTAACCTGTTTACCAGCTCGATCTGTTGCTGGAAAGCATATACGGCCTTGTTTTTCTCGCTGCGTGCCTGGGCTAACTCTTGCTCTAACCCTTCATTAATTTTCATCAAGGCTTCTTTTTCCTTCACAACTTGTTCATAGACTTCTCTAGAAACAGTAGTTGGCTCTGCTGCCGGAATAAGAGCGAGGATTGGTGCGTCTGGAAATGGCATCTTCAACTGACTTGCTCTTTCCTGGATCCAAACTCTATAAGGTGCATAGGCCTGACAGTCATTCTTACCTAACAACGGCTTCCCTCTGCGGTTAATACGCGTCCAGGCATGTTGCAACTTGGCTAACAATTCCCCCTTCACGTCACCTGTGAAGTACAGAGATTCCTGTACTTCTTCCTCCTGAGGTGGATTCTTCAGCGCATATCCGAACTGACGAATGAATAGAGAAGGGTTGTAGTTGATACACCCTTTCCTTCCAATCAGCGGCACATTAGGGTACCCCGAACAACTGAAGATGAGCTCAGATCCCAACAGGTCTCTATCAAACCACACAACGTCTTCCGACGATAGCCTCATCAGGCGCTCCGGCCAACCAACTGGGACTGTAGTCTCTGTAGCAGATCTTCTCTTAGGAAGGTGACTCTCAAACCACATACTCAACAAGGGTACACACAGATGAACATTCTTCCCTCTTCCCTTCTCATTCTTATAATGCAGTGAGTGGTAGAGATCTCCGAGTAAGGTAGGTACAGGATTGCCAGCGGCAAACAAGTAGAAAGCATCGAAGTCCACAAAATCCGGTATGTTGGGAAACAAGACTATGCCGTAAATGCACAAGGCCAACACAGCATTGAAAGCAACCCAGCACCCACTCTTAGCGTACTCTTGGGCTTTACCAGCCAAGAACTGAAATGAGAAGCCTGGAACTCCACGGGAAATAGTAGTCACAAGTTCAGAAGCATCAACATGCAAGGCTTTTGCCAATTCCTCAGGCTTGGGTTTGGCGCCATAATGAATGAATGGAACCTGGTTCTGCACGGGCAGCTCAACATACTCAGCGTATTCCTCCAGGGTTGGTCCCATAATAAAGTCAGAGAACGTAAAGCACCTCAAAGCAGGGTCGTAGAATTGCATCAAAGCATACAGCCCATCTAACTCTACCTCTGTAGGTTTGCACACCAATCTCAGTAGTCTACCATAGCTCATCCGGAAGCTCCTACGAACACCCTCATCAGCAAGAGAGATCAACCCAAGTAAAGGAACAATATCAGGCGTAGGCAATTTGTAAGCAACCGTTCTCCTTAAGCTAGTCATGATCAAACACTCAGAAGTCTGGGCACTAGAACTAGGGAAATGCAAATGCACCTGCAGCACAGACACACGTTAGTGAAATGCAAATGGTAATGGATATGCAGGGATGCAATGCAAGTAACATGCAACAGGGACCAAAGTTGTAGCTGAATAGCCTGGACCATCTCAAGAAAGTCCCAGACCCTCCAGAAGTCATCCAATCCTGGTCTCGGATAGACCTCAAACAAAACTCCAATACTGGTCTCTGATAGACCCCATAATCATAACCTGAATGGTCTCTGGCAGACCTCAGATCATATCCCCCACTGGTCTCTGACAGACCTCAGAACACATCTCCAAATAGTCTCTGACAGACCTCGGAACACACCAACTGGTCTCTGACAGACCTTAGAACCCTCCATAAATATCCAAGATCCTGATCAACAAACCGGTGGTCTGAAGGTCTAGTTACCTGCATAACCCTGAATCCCCTCACAGGTGGGTGGCCCTATAACTGGCACAAGGTACGGCATCCTATGCGGTCGTTGGCGTCACAGACTTTCAGGGTTGATGATACGATTCCCAGAAGGAGTGGCATCATCAATTCCTGAAGAGGCCTCACTTAGCCAACTTCCAAATGATCGGTCCCCAGAGTCGACAATCCAACTAACCAGCAACCCACGCCAACCAAAGGAAGGGGCAGGAGGCCAACCAGAGGAACCTCGTCTGAGTGTAGATTTCATGGGACACCAAAGCAAGCAAAGCAAGCGGGCGCCCACTAATTTCTACTCTAATTCTAGGTGCACTCAAGCCCAGGTCCGACTTCTCACTCAATATCAGAACACCCGTCACACCCCAACATACAGCAACAATAATCAATATATAAAGCTGAAAATACAAGGTTAGACATATGAAATAACTCCATACAAAATCCTCGACGGGAAAACAAGCGCTAGGACTGACTCTCTTAAGGGACGTTGGATCCCAAATGCATAAGAACCATCGCAGTTCTTAGCAGCCAGGGGACGTTGGATCCCCAGCAGAGTCGCCAGCTGTCGCTACTGCGAAAATCGGCGCCGGCTCCCCAGCAGAGTCGCCAGCTGTCGCTACTGCGAAAATCGGCGCCGGCTGAACAGAAGAGTCGCCACCGTGCGTTATTTATCCCACGGGAGGGAAAGGAAACGCTCAGAGTAAACCTCGCACAACATGGGAAAGGTATGGTCGTCGCAACCAAAACCTGGATTCGGGAGTCGGTTACGCAAGGGGAAGGTATTAGCACCCCTCACGTCCGTCATACTCGACGGGATCCACGCTTGTTTTCGGGTATGGATTGTTATTCTATCTACTCTAAAGGTCAAGGGTGAAAAAGAAAATAAAATGAAAATAAAAATGACTCGGCAAAGTATCGCACTTTATGCCTACGTATTCCCGTCTGGAACGAGAAATCAGAGTCAACGTAGTTCGCCTACCTACGGGAAAGGAAGGGAAGGTTGCTCGCTAGGATATCGCATCCTATGCCTACGTACTTTCATACAGCATGAAAGATCAGAGCAAACGTAGTTCGGGCCACGTACGACACAAGTTTGTCTTGGTTGATTTTATTCCTTCTGAAAAAGGTTTTCTTGATTAACAGTCCCGGCGGACAAAAATGACGCTTTGATGAGTTCACATTCTTTTACGGAAGAAGTGTCTTTTATTGAGTTTGAAATCTTTATGTATTTTTCTGTTTGTTTTGAGAAAGAAGAGACAGAACTCTAACCTACGGTTGCGAAGGGAATCAAACTAACCTAGTGTTATCATGCATGGGTTAAGACCTAGTGTCTATCATGCTCCTCTCTTGCACAGAGAGAAACAGAGATCCTACGGGATAGGCAGAAACAGAAACAATATCGGATATATACAGTAAAACAGTAAAATGCATGGATGCAACAATACAAGCGAGGCAAGGGAGTCCCACTCAACCTCGAACCTAGAAAACAATAGGCGAAAGTGAACAGGCTTCACTTTCAACCCAGCAGGGTAGACAGCAAACAATACAGTCCAGAAAACCAATCAATACATCAACAATGAAATACAACAGCAAAAGAAACAGCATCAGCAGCTCTGAATCAACATCTGGCTTCAAGTAATCCCCAATCAGCTACGGGCTTCAACAAGCATCAATCTCCATCTTCATGGCCTTCAGGCAAGGGCTTTGATCATCAGTCTTCTATCTGCAATGGCTTTTCTTCAAGCTCAGACCTCCAGGATGAGGGATTAGTCACAAGAGTGAATTGGGTGTTAAGCAATCAGTTGACTACCAAGGGTGGTGAACAGACTGCTTCTAACACAAAAGACATTTTCTCTCAAGAGTTCTATCTCTTAGACACTATCACCAAGCCTTCCAAAGGAAGGGGGTGAGTGTCTTAGAGAGACTCTGAATCACAGAGAAGAATGGATGCAGATAAGGCAATCCATGTTTGAGAAACAAACTTTCTAACCTAGAGCTCTGCCTAGCTCCTAAACCCTAGTCTCCTCAGCAGCTGCTAGCAAGAACCTCCTCTTCAACTCTGGCAGTTGATCTTCAACATCTGGATCTCCAATAGTCTTCATCTCCTCAAGTCTTCAGCTCTCCCAGGTCCCCAGACAATCCCAATACCCAAGCAAGCAAGCAATAATCCCCAGAGGGCACACCACACCAGTCAATCAGATATACAGACAGAGTTAATAGCAGTAGGGGAATCCTAACTTTCTCTAAGGGATCCAATAGCTACCCATAGCCCCTATAGTCCCATAACTAAACTAGTCAAACCCTAAGTCCTAAGGGAAATGAAATCAAACTTCCTAAGTCATCACCTAAAAACCCTAATTTGTTCATGATGTTCAAGCCTACATTAATCACCTAAAATTAATTCCTAAAAATGGGAACTAAATTGAATCTACAATTTCAATATCTAATCCAAGCAACATAAAAAGAATGAACAAAAAATATTAAAGCATTTGGTAGAACAAAAATCACTAAAATCATGCATGAAATGAAGTTATTAAAATGACATTTATTTAGAAAATATGGAAAAAATATGAAATAAAAATAAAAATGCAATTTTATTTTACTACAATTTTCTAGACATTCTAAAGAAAATAGTGTAAAAAGAATGAAGTAAAAATGATTTTTTATGAATTTTCCAAGTGCATAAAAATTGAAGTGGAATTAAAAAATTAAATTGAATTAAAATGAGGGAGGGGGTATGAATATCAATTCGCTCCAGTTATAATTGGATGGGCCAGGCAGACGGGGGGGTGCAGTTAGCGCTTGGAGTTAAGCCCAGAACTAGTCAGAGTCAATAAAACAAAGAAGAGGAATCAGGGGGTGAGAAAAGAAAGATTTCCACGTTCAAAACTGAGTTGGGCTCAAAATAGGGGGGGGGGGGGGGGATTAGCAAAACCACTCAGGCCCGCCCGTTTCAATTAATGAAACGGTGCGTTTGGCACCTGACTCATCTCCCTCCAAATTCAGAATTGAATAAGAGCCATTCGATCATTCTCCAAGTCAAAAGTCTAACATGAAACGAACGCTCCAGATTTCATCTCCTTCCTTGGTTCCTGAACTTAGGGTTTCTGCCATGGCTACCATGCACGAACCAAACTTCAACTCATCTGTTCTCACTCTCCAGGCCACAACACATCACGATATAAACATGAAAAATGCTCAGAATTCTTCCCTCTACAATCCTATGGTCTTAGATTGATTTGAAATTCACTAGATCAACAAACCCGATAGCAACAAGATCTGGTCACCATGAACATACTCTGAGATGCATCATCACAATTCTCCCTCAAACCTAGACTAAACTCTTCCATAGCTAATGGTGATTAACCTGCGCTAACAACCTAGAATTCTAATGCACTAAGCCACGAGTTTCAAGCCTTAACAGTTTCTACCACCTGCTAACAATCATCACTAATCTACTCCAAATTCATCCTAATTGCTCTACTAACCTCCTACATTACATCTAAACTAACAAAATCAAGCTAACCTAATTGAATCAAGCTGTTTGAATGAAAACTCACCTGGTGCAAAAGCTTGAAGACAGCTATGGAAACTTGTAGATCTGAGGCTTCCAAGGCTTGGATCTTGATCAATTAACTCAGTGATGGATTCTGTATGCAATACTTTGATGATTCCTGGCTTGAATTGTGCTGTCCAATGGAGATTGTGATTTTGATGTTGATGATGGAAGTGCTCGAAAATGGATGAATCACACTTGGTTCTTGATTGAATTATGATCTATGATGATGAAACAGTATAATGAAGTTGATTTTGATGATGATTTGGTGAAGAATTTGAGAGATTGAAGTGAAATTGCAAAGAGAAAGAATGGGAGAGTTTGTGAAATTCTTGGTGCAAATGAAGCCAACCCTTGATCAATCCTCATTTCATGAATATATAGGACTCGCATGAACATTCTAGATCCATCTTGCACATTCCCTTGCCTTCCAACTTTGATCCATTTTTGAAATGTTTCTTAAAATGCAAGTAACCATGAATATCTTTCTTTTTTCCTTCTAAACTCAAAAAAGTGTTTGAACCATTGTTCTTAGAATTGCTTTTCCATTCAAAATCATATATTGGAAGTCTCCATTTGGACTCATAAATCTCCCAAACCATTTTTCACTTTGAATTTCTTTGAATTATAAGCCATTTTAGTTCAACTTTTGACCAATTATGCAACTTCATGCTATGAGCTTTTCCAACAATTTGTGACCTTCTTTCTAGACTTAAAATCCCATTTGGAGCAAGTTTGATGTTGTAAGTTTTTCCATTTGAGGCCTCCTTGTATGAGTTTTGGACATAGGTTAAAATGACCTGTAATTCACAAATGCCCAAAATACCCTTTGCTTGCCAAGACCATAAGTTGAGTTCCACACATCATATGAAGGCATGCTATACCATTCTAGAAAGCTAAGACAATGAGGAACAATTCTTATGTTGACCAAGAATTCATTTGAAATCTCCTTGAGGGGTAAAAATTGCTTGGAAGTCAAGTCACTTTCACAGACAAAAGTTCAGATACCCCAGATGACCTGTAACTTGCAAGGACCATAACTTGAGTTCTATAAATCTCCTTGATGTCTTCCACCACTCAAATTAAAGGTCTTGAGATCCTCTACAAGTTTCATGTTGGCCAAGAAGCCATTTGAAGCTAGCATTTTGACTTATCTTGCTTGGAAATTTGACCTAAACTAGGGGATTTTACACAGAAACCCTAATTTAGAAACTCCTCTTCTCCTTGATTTCTCTTGAATTCTCCTTGGCATATCTCCATATCCTTCTTCATATGTCCAATGATGAACCCCACATCTCTCCAATAGGCTTGAATATCCTTTAAATCAGTCAATTGACCTAGGGTTGACCTAGGGTTGACCCAGATGAAACCCTAGTTGACTGTCTTCAACTATAGCTCTTGTGCTCTCATCAATGACTTGTCTCCTTCTCCAAATTACTTTCTAAGTCCTCCAAGATGTCTAGATACTCTCCATGCCTTCAATTCACAGCTCACCACCCTCTTGTTGATCCTCAGATACCCTCAGCTAGGAGATGGACTCAAGGCTTGATCTGCTGAGCTCTTTGCTTTCAAAATCTTTCCTGATGACTTGTATGAGATTGAATTGGGATAATAACCTCTTGATAGGCCTCTAGAGATGAGAATAATGATTGGTCCCCTGTTGTATGACTTGCTATGCTTATGCTATGCAGATGGTTAGTCTATGTACATGACTCTATATGCAAATGCTAATGATAATGAAACATAAACCAAATAATAAGGTTGGGCAAATTTTAGGGTGCAACACCTAGACCAGCAGGCACAGATACTCACGATGCTGCAGCAGCAGAATCAGCGAGCTGACCAGTTCGAAGCTTGGCACCGGACTCAAATGCAACAACTTCACACCGGCCAAGCTACTATCACTGAGAGCCTGGCGAATCTGACCTTGCAGGTCGAAGGACTCCGAGACACCGTCTACCACACCAGAGCTATGAGCTATGAGGACAGAGTAGCCCTTGCCAGAGCCAGAGGACGCCAGCGCGGACGTGACAGAGGCCGTGACTAGATTTTCATTTTTTTCCTTCATTGTTTACTATATTTCAGTTATTTGTATTTTCCTTTTCAGTTGTATCTCCCTCTCGCATGCTTCAAGAATCAGTGAGGACACTGATCGAGATAGTGTGGGAGCAGAGCCTTATTTCCATTCCACTGTACTCTGAATTTCCTTTATTTCCTTTATTTCCATTTCACTGCACTTTGAATTTTAGTAATTTCTATTTTTAGCAAATAAAGCTCGTCTATATATTTTTCCCGTTACGCAAACAATCCCCACATTATTCAACGTAAACAAAAATTTTAGTTCGTTCCTCAAAAGCAAAAGCACCACGAGAATGCACCTGAGTTCAAAACAAGTTTTGAAACTCCGAGGAAACGACAGTTCTAACAAAACCAGTATCGTCCAGACACCTTAGATCTCTAGTTTATGCGAGTCGGTTTCACTACCTACGTGTACCAAAGTCTCAAGTGTCTACGCAAACTCAACCCCAAGTAGTTTATACTAGCAGTCAGCACCATCCTAAAACTCTTCTAAGCGAGCGACCGATGCAAATAAGTGTATGATCTCCAAAAAGATGAAAAATCATGAAAAGAGAGCTAAACAGCCCAAAAATATAAGACACGTTTCCTTCTAAGTTAGGTGCTCCTCACCCGAGCATTTAGCCCAACGACACGAAAAACTCATTGAGAATCAATGACATAAACTTATGATCAATGAAGAAGATCAAAAACAGAAATGAGATCATATTCACTAACAGGTCGACTTGCCATGAAAGTGTGCGGACAACGGGCTTAATGTGATTGCGCTAGAACAAACAGGGTGAACTTGCCGCGAGAACCTTGACACCAAGCTACAGTAGCATGACTGGGACCGATTTGCATAAAAAGGAGACCTCCGAAGACTTGTAGTCCAGTGTCGTCATGATACTCGTCTTGTTCCTACCAAGAATCCCGGTTTTTCCAAACTCTGCGAACGAAGAAGCTGCCTCGTGCTTGCCGACTTTTCCATGTTTTACTTGAGGACAAGCAAAGATTCAAGCTTAGGGGAGTTTGATAACACGAAATCATATAGATATTTTTATGCATAATTCAACTAAAGTCTAACCGTTTTCGATCCGATTTCGGGTTATTTCCGTGTATTTGTCTGATGTTTTGCAGGTATTCAACGATCACGTCTAAACAAGGCAACATGAAGAAAAGAAGCAATCTCAGATGAAATATGGACGAAAAAGGAGTGAAAACACAATGAAAAGCGCAGCAAGCTGTTTTTGCTGATGTGACGACCGTCACACGGGTGACGACCGTCACACCTTGTGACGACCGTCATGCAGGCAAAAACGCACCACTCAGATTACACGTCAAAGAATCAGTTCCAATTCCCACAGAGTGGACCACTACTCCCTAAATTATCTGCCTCAAGGTCCATCATCTTCAGTGATAACCGTTGGGATTCCACTTCTATAAAAAGGGAAGCAGGGGACTTCAGAAAGGGTGCTGCATTCATACCACGAAGTGCTGCCGAATTTACTTTCCAGAGCATATTTTCCAGCAATATTCTTATTTGTTTCTATTTACTTTTCCTGTATTGCATTTTCCATTCTTCTATAACTTCTATTTTATTGTATGATCAAATTGGCATTAAAGACCAGAATCCTGCCAACATCTGTGGAGGATCTGCCCAAAGGCCAATTGGCATATTTACAGGTTTCTCATTTCAATCGATTTCAGTTTTATTATAATGCAAATCATTATTTATTATTTTTATTTATGTTTTATCTTTCCCAAATCCATGTCTAGCTAAACTTAGGTAATCGATATGTAGTAATAATTCGAATGGGATTTGATAACAACTGGTTGAAAAACTTTCTTTTCAAAAAAAAAAGTAATTTATGGTCTGAGTGTTTAAAATTGATTCACTGAATAAACTTCGTCGCGAAAGCGAGAACTTATTTAAAAGTAGTTTTGCCACGAAAGTGGGAAATTAATTAAGATACGAACCAACAAGCGAAAGCTGCGGTAAGGTCAGATAGTAAACACCAGTCATTTATTTTAATAACAGCGAAAGCACTTTAAAATAAATTAGAACTTAGAGATTTCCAAAAAGTAATTTTAACCCCGAACGGGATACGAAAGTGTACGTTTGGCCCTTAGGATTATGATTAGCGTCAATAACCATCGTGAGGGGAGAGTCTTCAAATCTCCATTTTCTGCTTAAATAAACTTTGAAAATTATTTCATACACCAGTAACTTATCAAATCCCTGAAGAACACAATTACTACGTATCGATTCAATCAATTATAAGCCAAATAGTATTCTTAATTCCCTCTTAGTGACAATCTTATTCCCCTAAACATATTCTACCTAGCTAAACATAGTAACTCCCGAGAACACTAGTTTGATTACGAGTCCCTGTGGGATCGATATCTATTATTACTACGCGATAGACTGTGCACTTGCAGTTAGGTTGTATTAGACATAGAAAGTCGCGATCAACTATCGATCTTATTCCCTGTGCTAACTAGTTTGTTGCAGGATATCCGATCAGGAAGTTTACAGAAATCCCCACAAGGCTATGGAACAGATACGAGCAGAGTTGAGTGAGATTCGAAGCCAGATGGGGTTGTTCATGAGGGACATGCAGATGCTCAGAAAGGAAAACCATCAGCTGAAGACCCAGGTGGGTTTGATTGTGGAAGTGTTGAGGAACGTACTCCGAAAAGAATGTGATCAAGTACCCGAAGCTGCAGCAAAAGTGCTCGCTCCAGTTGTGTCTGAAGAACCTGTACCAAGGCATGATAGGCCACCGAGACCCTCTGCACAACTTGAAGCTCAAAACGTTTCCCGTCAGCGGCCACATCAGGTTTCTCAGGACAACCCTAGAAGATCTGGTCAAAAGATGAAACTATCTGACAGAATCCTCGATCCAATCCCTTTGGATTATGCCCAGTTTGCGCAACTCTTGCTCCAACTTCAGTTGGTTAAACCCCGCCTCATGGCTCCATTGACTGAGGAACTACCACCCGAATGGGATGTAAATGCCCATTGCGAATTCCATTATGGATCACCAGGGCACGATGTAACAAACTGTAAAGCTTTTAAGCATAAGGTTCAAGACTTGATTGATTTGAGAGCAATTGAATTTGTGTCGGGCGGCATGAAAGCATCAGGCATATTCATCCCTTATCATGCAAAAGAGATGGATGTTCCTATTACCTCATCTGAAGTTGAGAAAGATCAGGAGTATATCCTGCGATCTTCAAAGTCTTAATCGCCTTGCCCGCAATTTTTCATGTTCCTGGGTCGAGCTTAAGGATGAAAGCCCCTGAACAGAGTGGATCCTCACTAGTTCAGACCTTGTCTCCAGATTGTTTCTGCCATTCAAAATCAGCAACCTCTCGCTCTGTTGCAGCAAAACTATCGGAGCCCGAATCAGAGTTGACCTTACAACAACCGCTCTTTTGATCGAGTCTGAAGACTTCAATGGGCCGCTCCCCTCAACAGCAAATCAAGTGTGAAAGCCCAGTTTCCTGAAGGCTGGCAATCTTCGTTTTGTTTTGTTATTTCTTTGCATTCGTAGTTTCTTTCCTGTCTATATGCAATTTTCGTTTGTAAAACTTGTTATTTTTCAATTGATATTGATAAATGAAATAAATATGCATGTTTTGAATTAATCCATTCGTGTTCACTCTATTGCTTTCTTTTATTTTCAAATGCTTGTGTAAGTGGAGTCCGGGGAGGATGACAAAATCGAAAGAAGAAAGCTTCCGATTGTATGCTTTTGGATAAAAAAACCTGTTGATAATGTGCAGGCATTGTTTCAAATCCCAAACACCGAAGATATAAGGAAGATAATCCCTTGTTAACCCTTTTGAGCCGAGTAGTAGGAGTTTCTTTCTGAAAACGGAAAACCCTCAATCTTAACCCGGGGCAGGGTAGGTGTTAGCTAATTTGACCAAGCGTTCAAATTACCAAAAGGAGTGTCCGTTCGAGGATCAATCACACAAATATAGGTCGTACCTAAAAAACCATGATGGTTAAACCTGGCCGATGAGGAGTGAAACAATCACGTTATTCCCCAAAGAGTCAGACAAGATGGTGTCGCACGATTTGTTCAAAAAAGAAATCAAAAGAAAAAAAATCAAAAGAAAAAGTCCGCTAAGTCGAATCTTGCAAACAAGCGACTTAGGAAAAAATTAGGGCATCCCGCTGGACTTCAAAATCGAAGAAACTCAAAAGAGTTAGTCCAGGCAAAAGTTAGGGAACGAAAAAATGAAAAGCAAAAAGCGAAAAGGATTACAAAATAAAAATCCTCAAACAAGAACGAAATCGTGTGGCTACCGGTGCCCAAACAAAGACAAAAAGTGAGTGACTGTCACTTTGAAAAAGTGTGATCTCCTGTCATACAACCTTTGAAAGGTGAGCACTAAGGTCGATTTAGCTGAACATAGGATTGGAGAACATCAAGGAGAATGGGTGGGTTAAAATGAATTTTGAGCCTTTATCCTTTCTTTCTTAAACCGTGAACCTGACCATGTTATAACCTTTAAAAGTCCTAATTGAAGCAGGTTCGTTTCAAAAGCATACTTCGGTGAAGATCACATCGAAACTGACTCCCTAAAAGGATTCTACTTAAAGCATTATATTAATGTTGACATGTTGATGAATGATTCATACAATTTATGTCACAAATTTTTTTCCAGTGAACAAATTGGAATTTCAAAACTGCCATATGCATTGCATTTGATATGTCTTTTATGCAGAACAACTCGTTTTACTTATGAGTAAGCGCTTGACAGCAGGAAAGTTTCCACAATGGAAAGTCTGAACAAAATAGAATGCGGAATGCCTGAATTCCGGTGAAATGGGGCAAGTTATGTCAAATGATCATAACATGGGAGTCAGCCATCCAGAAGTCAGTTAATCTAAAGCAGTCAGGTCGAGATTCCGTGAATCTCTCGAAGACAGTAAAGACTATTTCCCCACAGATTAGCCAATCAGGGGCAAAGTCGTTTCAAGACAGGGGCAGGTCACCCTAAGAGCGCAGAAGTTATTTCTTGACCATGGGGCAATTAACCTGAAGCATTCTTTCGAGGTTCAAGACGCTGAAGCAGACCAGGGCGCAGAGATTTCAGATTTCCTTTCGAGGGACATCCCCACAGAGATCCCACAGGCTGAGGCAAGATATAGAAACAAAGGAAACGTTCTTCTCCGTATCATCAGAGCTAATCAAGAAGGTTTGACCAATTGCAAGTTCAAAACGAATGTCGGGAAGTCATGTTAACCAATCACCGTCGGGTTTCACCTGTCTTCCTCAGCAAAGCCCAATCATCATTGGCACGCGTAAGCCATCCCCAGGAGAGTCCAATCATACTTGGCACCTTCTGCTATCCCCCAGCGGAGTCGGCTTCACCTTCCCAGCATTTATTTTGCTGGAATAATTCCGTGATACCCGGTTATCCCCAGCGGAGTTGGCCTTGTCTTCGGCATTTATTTTGCTGAAGCAATTTTGTGTACAGCTTTTCTCCAGCAGCCCGAACCTGCATTTGCATCTTTGCATATATCATCATATTTGCATTTCATCCTCAAATGCGTATCATTTCCATCGTATGGAGCATTACGCCATAGAAAAATTCAAACATACGCATATGCATACGAAGCATAAGCCAGTTTGGTATCAGCCTTCCGTGGCAATGTGAATCACCCTGCGATCGATACAGGGGCATTTATCCAGCAGCTTTGTTCAGATAGCTCATCAACTTACTTTCTCTCGGGTTTCAGAGCATACGTCGTTTATGTTTTGTCCATCAATCCTCTGATGATGATGTCCACAAGCAGAGTTCCTTTGTCTATTAGTCCTCTGATGTCGACTGATTCTTTTACCGTTAATCTCTATTAACGATATGTATCTCCGAGCATATTCTCTTACCGTTAACCTCTATTAACGATGTGTCTCCCCAGCAAGTCTTCTTACCGTCTATCCTTAGACGACGTGAGTTGTGAATAAGATCTTCCGTGATTGTTCAACATTCAATGATTTGGATTTTGGATATTATTTTCTCTTCGTCTATCCTTGGACGATGCGAGATCTCAAGATGAACTTCAGATATGGTTTACTATCCGTCTATCCTTAGACGATGTGAGTGTCGGATATGGTTTTCTTTTAGTTTATTAGATGAGATGTTGTTCTAAGAAGGTTTCCGTGCCGTCAATTCCTATTGATGTCGTGGCTCTCTAAAGAATGTTTGATTTCCTTGTTGTTAATTCCTATTGACAATAGGGCTATTTGAAGATGGTTTTCTTTCTGTGGATTCCTATTGACGATGTGGCCCTTTGAATATATTTCCTCTTCATCAATTGTTATGGACGAAAGGATTCTGAAGTTTGTTGTATGAGTTTGAAGTTTATTGACATGATATACCGTTTTGGATACTTTCTTCCCGTCTAGCCTTAGACGATGTGAGTATTGGAGACTTTCCGTATTTCTTTAGACGATGTGAGTATCAGATTTGTTACTGTTTACCCTCAAATGGCGTGAGCTGGTTGGAGTCTTCCCGTCTTTCCTTAGACGACGTGAGTATTGGAGTCTTCCCGTATTTCTTTAGACGATGTGAGTATTGGAGTCTTTCTGTCTTTCTTTAGACGATGTGAGTATCCGATTTGGATGTCTACCCTCAGATGATGTGAGCATGGTGGCTTTCTTTCTGTCTATCCTTAGACAATGTGAATGTATGGTGACTTCTCGTCTACTTTTAGACGACGTGAGTATTGTTTCTCTTTTGACGAAATGAAAGGATCAAGTGCATGTTGATCCTGTTCTCAGCAATGACTTCCCGTCTACTTTTAGACGACGTGAGTATTATTTCTTTCTGGCGAAATGAAAGGATCAAGTGCATGTTGATCCAGCTTTCAAGGGTGACTTCCCGTCTACTTTTAGACGACGTGAGTATTGTTTCTCTTTCTGACAAAGTGAAAGGATCAAGTGCATGTAGATCCGGCCTGTGGGTTTAGTGTCTGTGGCGTTACACAGATGACTGACGATGAGGTCAGGTGTTCTATATCTGATGAGCAGTAAGTTGGTTTCCGTGCAACTGTATTCAGTTTTCTGGATGTTTGTTCCCTAATCAGTTTTGCAGTTTATTTCTGCAGGTTGACAAATTTCCGGGTTTCTTTGGTATTTAACCGTCTTTTACCTTGATTGTCTGAAAGCCATTCGCTTTTCACCCAGTCAGGTCCAAGCCGTTTGAATAGGAGCAGCTATTGCACCCCAAAATTTGCCCAACTTTTTCCTTTAACTGGCTTTTGTTCCATAGCATCAGCATTGCATTTTATTGCATTAACATTTGCATACCATCATCCATTCACAAGGGATCAAGGGGGTGTGCTCATCAAGAAGAGGTTAACCAAGGCCTAAACCTAATCAAGAGGTTATATTCAAGCTATTCAAGAGCTTATCACCATCAGAAAAGTCAAGGAGCAGAAGGAATGTATGTGGTGTACCTCCTATATTGGAGGCTATGAAAGATCACCAGATGATTATGAGTCCATGGATATGGGTATAAAACATTTAGAGAGCTCATAAAAGGTCTTGAGAGTCATTATGGAGCTTATTTAAGTCATTATGCAAAGTGCAAGAGGCCACAACCAAGATTGGTACAACTAGGGTTTTCACCTGGTCAACCCTCAGTCCACAGTGAGTCTTGAGGAGATTAAGACTCAAATCCAAGCAACTATGATCATGGAAAGATGTGTTGAGACACCTAAGAGATCATTTCAAGATCATTTCATCAATATTCAAGAGTGTGATAAGTTATTGAGCTAGGGTTTCTTGGCTTGACAGTGTAAAATTCCCTATTTCAGTGCCTAACTTCAAGACCACATAACTCAAGATACAAGTTTCATATCATCTTGATATCCATATAAGACTTGTAGATCATGTTCTTACCTTTAATTTTAGTATTAGAATTCATTCATTGGATTTCTAGAACTCAAGTTATGAGGCAGACAAGTTACATGTCATCAGATGAATATGATTTTGGTACTTGAAAGTCGACCAACGTTCAGGAAATTTTTGAGCTAGAAGAATGTTTCTCCTCAACTTTTGACAAACATGAATGTTGTTCCTCATCATCTTAGCTTTCCAAAGAGTACTAGAAGTCCTCATTTGGATTTGTAGCACTCAAGATATGAGACTTACAAGTCAAGGGTAATTTGGGAAAGTAAGATTACAGGTCATTTTCATTATAGGTCAAGTTCACCACTTTGCATACCTCAAATGAAAATCTTGCCAACTTGAAAGTTTCTCCAAATGGTATTATTTGGTCAATCAAACCTCAAGGGATCATTGATATGGCTTGAATTGGAAAATGCTTGGAGAAAAATTTATAAAAGGAAGCTTGAAAAGGGCTAGTTTGGATCAAATACATTTTAAACCAATTCATGTCATGTTGGTACATTTTTTGAGTGCAAATAATGTTTTAAGAACAATGGAAAAATCAGAAATCAAATTTGAATTCATTTGGTATGCCAAATTCAAGGTTTTTTCATCTTTAAGCAACAAATGCAAAATCAACCATCCATTCATTTCCAAGGGATCAATCTCAGCCACACATGATCCTTGCATCATAAGAAACTGATATGAATTAAATTGCAAGCTGATTGGCTCTGTTTTCATGGAAATTACAAAGCTTGAAAGTGCAAAAATGTGAATTTTGGATTGGGATATTTTGGGCTTCAATTGGGCTGCAAATCATCACATATCCATTGTATATAACATTCTAATCATTCCTAACAGAAAATAACAGAATTTGGAGGCAGTTACAACAGATTTTCATGGAGAAAAAGTGAAGAAAAAATTGATTTTCGTTCTTGGAGAATTGCATACATTCAAGCCAAACCAAGGTTTCTAGAAGCTTGAGGATGATTCATTAAAAACTTTCTGCACCATTTGGAGTGAGAACCATTGCAATTTGACACCTCCATTGAAGCTCAAAACCAGGTTCCTATTTCTTATCCATGCTCTCTATTCTTGAGGAATTTTAGTGCCATTTTCATGGATTTACACTCCTTAGGATATGTTGATTGATTTAGGATTAGAATGGTTAAGTTTCTTGAAACTTTAGGAAATGACATCTTAGCTTGTTGTTCACATTTCTCCTTATTTATTGGATAAAAATGAAAAAGAATTAGATATTCATGATCTAGGAAGCAAGACGAAGAGATTGATATAAAAAAATTAGAGTTTTTGTGAAGTTTTTGAAAACGGGACTATTCATTACCGCCGAAGAAGATGACCAGAATCTTCTCCGGCCACCCCCAACCACCGCACACAGTACTCCCTCCGTTTTGCATTCAAATGGCCAGTTTGTTTTGAAGTCGTCCGATCGCGCGCTATCGTGGACTTCTTCATCCCATCGTGCGGCCAGATTTGATCTCGCGGGTGGCTTTCCCTCATGGCAATATGCCGAGTTTCATTAAGAAACTAAGCTGGGCTTTTAAAGCATTTGTTATCCCCACCCCCATTCACAAGGCCCAAGCGCATATACATGTGAATGTGTTACTAGCTGCACCCCTCATAGGTTTCCTTTTTAATTTCTTTTTCTCTTATTTTTTTAATTGATGGTTGTTTCTTTTTAATTCAGAAAAAAATATTAAATGGTGCCAATAAATCTTGGAAAAAATCATGTAGGTAGCTTCACATGTCTAGAATTTTTTCATATTTTTTAATGTCAGTTTTAATGCATTTTTCATTTAATTTCTTATTTCCTCTTTTAATGTGTTTTTAATAATTGAAAAATTACATGCTATGCTTTGTGATTTTCTTTCTCTCTCAATGATCCATATTAATCTCTGATTTTTTGTATGGTGAATATTGATACATGGAATAATATTGTAATATTTTTCTTGCATTTTTTAGATTCCATTTGAATAGGTTTTGAGGCACATCTTTAAAGCCTTCCCCTTTTGAATCCCCCATAGCATACATCTTGACTTAGCTTTCTGTTAGTGCCCTTAGGCATAGAGATGTGACTTGAAACTTTAACCATAGACCCCTAACACATTTAGGATCATCTAGGATTTCTATTAGGATTTTTAGAGTTGATTTCCTATTTTTCCCATATTTTTCATTATGACTAATGTTTGCGTGTTTCAACTTGCACCTTCCCATAGTTTGGCCTCATAAATGAACTTTTAGCCAACTTTAAGCATCCAATCATCCCATTAACCCTTAGTACCTAGGCTGACACCTTTTTAGGTCCATTTTCAAGTCTCTAGCATACCATTAAGTTCCCTTAGTATGACTTCTTTTAGAGCTAACCATTTAAGGTTTCTTTTGAGCTTTTGGTGATTGATTTCTATCCCTTGTGTGGTTTCTTTGATTGAGTTTGCCTTGTCATTCCAATCTCTCCTAGTCTTGATAAGGATCCCTCTTGGGAGAGCCTAATCCTTCCATTGGTTGGATTTTATGCATTCCTCAAGTGGTTGAGCCTTGGATTGACATTCATCAGCATAGTACATTCCTTTGGTTTGCACTATCTTCCTCCGCCAAGTCTTGATGAGGATCCCTCTTGGGAGAGCCTAATCCTTCGATTGGTTGGATTCTATGCATTCCTCAAGAGGCTGAGTCTTGGATTGACATTCAATGGCATAGTATATTCCCTTGGTTTATACTATCTTCTTTCTTTGTCCTATTGACATAGGATCCCTCTTGGGAGAGCCTAATCCTTCCATTGGTTGGATTCTGTGCAGTCCTCAAGTGGTTGAGCCTTGGATTGACATTCATCAGCATAGTACATTCCTTTGGTTTGCACTATCCTCCTCCTCCAAGTCTTGATGAGGATCCCTTTTGGGAGAGCCTAATCCTTCCATTGGTTGGATTCTGTGCATTCCTCAAGTGGTTGAGCCTTGGATTGACATTCATCAGCATAGTACATTCCTTTGGTTTGCACTATCTTCCTCCTCCAAGTCTTGATGAGGATCCCTCTTGGGAGAGCCTAATCCTTCCATTGGTTGGATTCTGTGCATTCCTTAAGAGGTTGAGCCTTGGATTGACATTCAATGGCATAGTATATTCCCTTGGTTTATACTATCTTCTTTCTCTGTCCTATTGACATAGGATCCCTCTTGGGAGAGCCTAATCCTTCCTTTGGTTGGATTCTGTGCATTCCTCAAGAGGTTGAGCCCATGATGGACTCTTGTGTTAACACACCTCTAAACCTGATGTAGCCTGGGATGTTTTCCTTGTTGCTTATCTTGTTTACACTTCTCCTCCCTGTTTGATTGATTTGCTTGATGCATTAGGATAGACTTGCATGAGTAGATTCTTTTGTTTAGGTGCATGACTGCATTGAAAGGTTAAGCTTGTCTCCCTTTGCTTGATTGCTTCTCTGCTTTCTTACCTGTCATGTTTGCATTAAAGATTGAGGGTTGCCTCCCTTTGCTTGTGTGCTTTCTCTGTGCATATCTGTTTGTATTCTGTGTTTGCATTAGAAGTTGAGGCTTCTTCCTTCTACTTGTACTGCTGCATTGCATCTGCATCTGTTTATATTCTTATCTCATCTGCTTGATGATTTTTGCTTTGTCTCTGTTTCCTTTTCTGCATGTTCCCT
The DNA here is from genome assembly GCA_963859935.3 of Lathyrus sativus. Classification (NCBI taxonomy): domain Eukaryota; kingdom Viridiplantae; phylum Streptophyta; class Magnoliopsida; order Fabales; family Fabaceae; genus Lathyrus; species Lathyrus sativus. Next base: position 44,216,313 of record OZ012737.1, read on the forward strand.
TAGGATTATCACCCCCTTGTTTAAGGAGTGATGATAGACATTAGGTTTAATCCATGCATGACAACACATAGGATAGTTTCCCTTTCAAACTCAACCTTAGGATGAATCTATTGCATGACAACACATAGGATAGTTTCCCCATCAAACTCAATCATAGGGTCATATTGCATGATAACTGTAGGATTCAATTTTCCCCTATAGAGTCCCTTTCTCTTTCTTCTCTCATAACACCAGTAAAACACGTAATAAAGGCTAATGAGTACCATACGTTACGAGCCTTAAGCCACTTGGGAAATGACAATTGAGCGGTCTCCCCTCAATCGTCTAGAGTGTTTAGCCCACGTCCTTAGGACGATGTGCGACACATTCGTTCCTAAGTCATAGTCTCTAGTGCAGTATGAATTACAAACATTCATAAAAAACACTTCTTCTCGTAAAAGATAAAAACAAACATTCAAAACTCCTTTTGCCCCATGGGCTCCTTTAATCAGGAAAATCTTTTCAGAAAAAGAGTGTTGTTAACTCTCAGTTCTACCGCAAACGGTAACACACGAGTCTCCGACGAGCGAGTTGCATACACCAAACTGCTGGAACTGTTTGTTAACCCTACTCGGAAAAACAGTTGAATGAACCTGTGTTTCGTTAGCCCAAACTACGTGAGCTCTGATCTTTCGTACCAGATGAAAGTACGTAGGAACAAGATGCGATGTCTTGGCGAACAACCTTCCCCTTCACCCGTAGTTAGTCGAACTACGTTGACTCTGATTTCTCGTTCCAGACGGGAATACATAGGCACGAAGCTGCGAGGCTTTGCTGAGTCAGTTTTCTTTTCTTTTTGAGCCAACCTTGATAGGTAGATAGATAAACCAATCCATCAGATAAACACAACAAGTGTGGATCCCATTGAGTGCGATGGACGTGAGGGGTGCTAATACCTTCCCCTTGCGTAACCGACTCCCGAACTCGGACATGGTTGCGATGACCTTGTCTTATACCTTTTCGTCAGGTTTTTTCCGATCGTTTCCTTTCCCTTTCTGTGGGATAAATAACGAAAGGTGGCGACTCTTCTATTTTGCCGGCACCTTAATTTTGCAGTAGCGACAGCTGGACTCTGGTTGCTCACAACATATAACGGGAAGAAGGTCTATGTTCCAAAGCCCAGAACTTAGATCTGGAGGAGACGTGAAATTTGGAGGAAACCAAAAGGGCAAAATCATTGGCTCTGGAACAATTGGTAATGGTAACCTCCCTTCTATCTCTTATGTTCTGCTTGTTGAAGGATTAACTCATAACTTATTGTCCATAAGTCAATTAAGTGACAATGGTTATGATATAATGTTCAATCAAAAATGTTGTAAAGCTGTTAGTCAGAAAGATGGTTCAATCCTCTTTAATGGGAAAAGGAAGAACAACATTTATAAGATAAATCTTTCAGAAATGAAAAATCAAAATGTTAAATGCCTTATGTCTGTTAATGATGAGCAATGGGTCTGGCATAGAAGATTAGGTCATGTTAGCATGAGACATATATCTCAGATTAACAAGCTCAATCTGGTCAGAGGACTTCCTAAGTTGAAGTTCAACCCAGATGCTCTTTGTGAAGCATGTCAGAAAGGAAAATTTTCAAAATCTTCTTTCAAATCTAAAAATGTTGTTTCTACCTCTAAACCATTAGAGTTACTTCATATTGATCTGTTTGGACCAGTGAAAACTGCATCCATCAGAAGCAAGAATTATGGATTAGTCATAGTTGATGACTATAGTAGATGGACATGGGTAAAATTCCTAAAACACAAGGATGAGTCACACTCTGTATTCTTTGACTTCTGCAATCAAATTCAAAATGAAAAGAATTTTAATATTGTCAAGGTCAGAAGTGATCATGGTGGTAAATTTGAAAATAAATATTTTGAAAAATATTTTAAAGAAAATGACATTGCACATGATTTATCTTGTCCTAGAACTCCTCAACAGAATGAAGTTGTAGAACGAAAGAATAGAACATTGCAAGAAATGGCCAGAACTACGATCAATGAGACTAATATGGCTAAACACTTTTGGGCAGAAGCAATAAATACAACATGTTATATTCAGAACAGAGTGTCTGTAAGACCTCTTTTGGAAAAGACTCCTTATGAATTGTGGAGGAATAGAAAGTCCAACATTTATTATTTCCATCCTTTTGGATGTACTTGTTTTTTGCTGAACACTAAAGATAATCTGAACAAGTTTGAATCTAAAGCACAAAAGTGTTTTATGCTTGGATATTCTGAACGCTCAAAAGGCTACAGAGTATACAATACTGAAACACAAATTATGGAAGAATCAATTTATGTCAGATTTGATGATAAGCTTGGCAATCAAAAGCCAAAGCAGTCTGAAATTTCTGCAGATAGAGAAGTTCTTCTCATAGACTCTGAAGAACCAGAAGTAAACACAACTCCAGCTAAAGAACAAGAAGCAATGCTAGATGCTACTCCCTTGGCTGCTCATCTGGACAATTTAACCATTTCTGAAGAATCCACTCTGAAAGGATCCTCCAGAATCAAAGCTTCTCACCCAGAGGAAATGATTATTGGAAATAAGGATGACCCAATCAGAATAAGATCCTTTCTCAAATCATCTAGAACATCATTGTTTAGTTTAGTGTCAATTATTGAACCTACCTCTATGGATGAAGCTCTGGAAGACAATGATTAAATACTTGCTATGCAAGAGGAGCTAAATCAATTCACAAGGAATGATGTCTGGGATCTGGTTCCAAGACCAAAAGAATTTAATATTATTGGAACAAAATGGGTTTACAGAAACAAGCTAAATGAGCAAGGAAAAGTCATCAGAAAAAAGGCTAGACTGGTTGCTCAAGGCTACAGTCAGCAAGAAGGTATTGATTACACAGAGACATTTGCTCCTGTGGCAAGGTTAGAATCTATACGTTTGCTTATTTCTTTTGCTGCACATAATAACATCACTATGTATCAGATGGATGTTAAAAGTGATTTCTTAAGTGGCTCAATTGAAGAAGAAGTTTATGTTCATCAACCTCCTGGATTTGAAAATGAAAAACTTCCAGAACATGTTTTTAAATTAAAGAAATCACTCTATGGCTTAAAACAAGCTCCTAGAGCTTGGTATGAAAGGCTGAGTAATTTCCTTATGGAAAATAGTTTTATCAGAGGAAAGATTGATACCACTCTTTTTCATAAATCAATTAAGAAAGATACTTTAATTTGTCAGATTTATGTAGATGATATTATTTTTGGAACAACAAATATTACACTTGGAAAGGAGTTTGTTGAGTCTATGCAGGCAGAATTTGAAATGAGCATGATGGGAGAACTCAAATTCTTTATGGGAATTCAAGTTAATTAAACTCCAAAAGGCACCTACATACATCAGACAAAGTATGTGAAGGAGCTTCTAAAGAAGTTCAACATGACAGAGAGTAAGTCAACTAAGACTCCAATGCATCCAACTAGCACTCTAGGAAAAGAAGAGGTAAGTAAAAAGGTATATCAGAAGCTGTACAGAGGTATGATTGGCTCTCTTCTGTATTTGACAGCTTCTAGGCCTGATATTCTTTTCAGTGTTTGTCTTTGTGCTAGATTCCAATCAGATCCTAGAGAATCTCACTTAACAGTTGTTAAGAGAATTCTGAGGTATCTAAAAGGTAATACTAACGTGGGTTTGTGTTACAGAAGATCTGATGAATTTAAATTAGTTGGCTTCTGTGATGCTGATTATGCTGGAGACAGAGTTGAACGTAAAAGTACTTCTGGAAGTTGTCAGTTTCTGGGAGGTAATTTGATCTCATGGTACAGCAAGAAGCAACCCACAATAGCACTTTCAATTACAGAAGCAGAATATATTGCTGCTGCTGGTTGTAGTACTCAAATACTCTGAATGAAAAGTCAGCTGGAAGACTATCAGATATATGAGAGTAACATTTCTATCTTTTGTGATAATACTTCTTCTATTTGCCTCTCTAAAAATCTTATTTTACATTCTAAGGCAAAGCATATAGAAATTAAACATCATTTCATCAAAGACTATATTCATAAGGGAATTTTAAGTTTAAATTTTGTTGATACAGACCATCAATGGGCTGATATTTTTACAAAACCCTTTGTTGGAGATATATTTAAATTTATTCTGAAGAATATTAGTATGGATTTTTGTCCAGAATAAAATTATTATTCAGAAGCAAATTTATTCAGATGAAAAATGATTAATGTCTATACTCTGAAGTGTTGCATCTGTAATTTCTTTTGTTACCTTATTTATTTTGTGAAACTCTGAACTAACAAGCTTCAGAGGATCTGAACGCTTGCTATCATTTCATTTCCTAAAGAGTTTCAGAGACACTTAAATATCAAACACGTGTCACATGAAATCTGCAAAGGTGGAGTGTACAAAGTTGAGGCGCCATTTCAGGTAACTGTTTGAATTATTGCAATTCTCGTTTTCCCCCCACTTTTGTCAAATCTCATTAAATGCTTGAAATCATTATTTTTATTTTTTTTTAATTAATGTGATTAATTGCTGAATGTTGTTTGCGTTTTTGTGCCCTAACTTTATCTCTATATATTCCACGATCTCACACTTCTCACACGTTCATTCTATCACACACCTTTTATGCATTTTGGCCTTCTCCATTGTTTTCTCTTCTCTTCTAAACCTAAAAGAAGACCAGTTCATCTTACAAGTTCTGCTATGACAACTTCATCATCTTCGTCTCAAAAGTTAGCTTCAACAATGGTTGGGGTATCAACATCAGAAATGGGTACTGTTCCATACAAAGAACCAGAGAGAAATCTTCTTACACCTATTGAGAAATTAGAAGTTCTTTGCGAGTTTATGGTGGATTTTGAATGTATTGTGAAGAACGACTTTGATCTTCGTCCAACTGTATCTTTTCAAGGATGGGTGAAGTACTTTGATAGATTGATTGGTCCAGTCTTTCCTCACTTGGTTAAGGAATTCTGGATACATGCAAAGGTTTACCCTAAATTCATATATTCATCTGTTTTGGGAAAAGAAATCATAATCACCGAAGATATGATTCGTAAACTGATTGGGTATAAAGAAGAAGAAGAAGGTATTGGGAACATTCATGTAGGACGTGTAGACATGGATGAAGTCTACAGAGAAGTTTTCACTTCTGGGCTGTCTTCAAGCAAGATCAAGGATCTAAAGACACACTACAAGATCTGGGCAAAGATCTTTCTGGGATGTATTCACCATAGAAAAGCATCTAATTCTCCAGACTGCATCAATACAGAGCAACTGTATTTTATGTACTGTTTGGGAAATAATATCAAGGTGGATTTGCCACATCTTTTGTTTACTCATCTGTGGAACCATGTGAACATGTCCAGAGAAGTTATTAAAACCAAACATCAGAAGATCAGGGATTGGATCCCCATGGGAAGATTGATCTCCGATGTACTCACTGAGAATGGCTTGGTAGCTCATCTGACTGAGGCTGGTCTGACAGAAGAATTAGTTCCCATACTTGGGAAGCCTCTGGATGGCAAAAGCCTTCAAAGGATGAAGTTGGTGGAACGACTTTCTTTTGATCCATTTAAGGTAAACTCAGCTGAAGTACGCAGAAGAAGAGTCCCAATGGATGACTTTCCACTGTTTACTGCAGAGGAGCCCAAGGAAGCTCTGCTTCATTACATTGCTTCTTGTCTGGCAGATGGCACTCCCATGCCACCTTATATGATAAAACAAGCTTCTGCACCTGCTCCAGAAGTGATTGAGAAGAAGAGACGCAAGAAGAGAAATGTCTCTGAAGATGGTCCTTCTGAGAAACCTAAATGTTCTAAAAGAAAAGCCTCTGAAGAAGACTCTTCTGATAAGTCCACTAAGCGTTCCAAACTTTTAGGTAACACTTATGTTGTTCCTGTTTTAGAAACTGTTACAAAGGAACCAACATCTCCAAACCCTCTCTCTTCTGAACATATAGTTTCTTCTAAACCTCTTCCTCCCTATGACCCTATTCCTACTCCCTCTCCTCAACACACCACTTATGAACACATTTCATCTGAAAATGTTCGTGACTCTGTTCCCTCTCCTCAACCACAACCACAAACATCTCAACACCTATCACAACCATCTGAACCTCAACCATCTGAACCACAATCATCTGAACCTCAACCCTTTGAACCACAACCCTCTGAACCTAATCCTTCTGAACCTCACCTATCTGACCCTGAACCTGAAATTCTTGATGTTATTCCTCTTATGACTGTTCACCCTATTCCATCTGAGTCATCTGAATCATCTGATTCATCTGATTCTTCTTCAAGTCTTTCAAATGTCACATCACCCACTCATAACTCTCCTAACCATCCTCAGAAAATTCCCTCTTCTACTCCCATTCTATCTCACCCATAAGCTAAATCTTCATTTTCTGCTGAACCTTCTTTCTCATACACCCTTAGGAAATCGTTCGTAGAAGCCTATCTGAAACCAAAACCTAAATCTAGACCAGATGTTGGAACTATGTTATCCAGTTTTGAAACAGAGATACAATTATGGCTCTCTAATGTTAGGGAGAAGTGCCTCCACAACATGAATCCTAATGTTTCTGAAGAACTTTGGGATGCATTCAGAAGAAGATTCAATTCAGTGACTCTGAATCTTAAGGAAGTGTGCTCTGAAGATGCACAAGAAAGATTTTCTATAGCCTTGAAACTTACTCTGCTAAGTGTCAGAAGAACCCCCATTCTGTGTTTGGAAAACACACCTGCTGAAGTTGTGTGTTCTTCTCCTGAAAAATCTGATGCACTTCAGTCTATTGAAGGTCTTCTAACTGATGAAGTTACTCCAGAAGCTCTGGTTACTGAGGAAAATCTTGTCTCTGATTCTGTGATTATTCAAGAGTTAATATATGAGAAAGCTTCTGAAAAAGTGAAAGTCTTTGAAGATGTGAAAGAAAAGCTTGCTCAGCAAGAAGCTGCAACAAGTGAAATTAAGGCCTGGATGGTAAAGCAAGAACAAACTACAGAAGAAATCAAGGACTGGATGGCTAAGCAAGAAAAATCAACATCTGAGATCAAGACTTGGATGGCAAAGCAAGAAAAGTCAACTTCTGAGATAACTGATCTTCTGAAGATTTTAGCATCTCGTTCCACTTAATTGTCTTGTTTATGCACTTCTGTGATAATTGTTTGTTTTGGCTATTTTCTGAGCTTATCAATATATATGTGATTGTTCCTTCTGTTTTATATCTTATATTTGTTTTCTTACTCTGAAATTTTTGTCTTAAATGATTTTTTTTAAAAATCACTTTTTGATATGACAAAAAGGGGGAGAAAATTGAAATTTTGATAGTTCACATAAACAGATACTAAATGGTAACTCAGACATTTTAAAATATATCTGATCATATATTCAGTGTTTTAGAGCTATAACTATTCATCTGACAAATTTCATAGAAGTAACTCTGAACAATCTCTGAGAGTCCACAAGCTTGATCTGACTCTGAAAAGAATACAAGTGCTGAAAGGGAAGTACTTATTTTTTCTAGCAGTATTCATTTTAGGGGGAGATTCATAATCTTAGGGGGAGATATATATTTTTTCTTGTTTTGAACAAAATTTCGTATAGTTTTTGTCATCATCAAAAAGGGGGAGATTGTTAGAACACAGATTGACTCTTAATATATCTCAATGTTTTGATGATAACATTAATGAAATTTTGTATAGAGAAAGTATATACTCTGATTTTGGTCAAGTGTTTTTGTTTCAGATATCAAATAAATATTCATCTGAAGACAAAAAGAATTCCTCTGAACATTAAATAACGCAAAGCTCTGAGCGTAGAAAGCGCAACACAAAAGACTCTGAACAAGGCTACAGAAGACTCTGAAGCGCTAGCTATAGAAGACTCTGAGCGCAGAGTATAAAGATTTAGTATATTCAGAAGACTCTGTGAGAACTCAACGCTGCAACCTACAGAGGCTCTGAGAATCAAGTCAACTCTGATCATTCATTCACGCTAAGCACTTTGCTGCATAACTCTGGATAGAGTGACTCTGATAAAGAAGAACATGGAACATCATCAGAGGATCTGATGCAAGATGATTTTTCATATCTGTTCATTTGAAAAGACATTGTTCAAGAAAGATTCGTTGCTAAACCCAATGTCTACCAACGGAACTATTCCTCATTCGTGTATGGCATAGGAATTTAGACAAAAAGGATATGTCTGAACATTCCTCTTCTGTGAAGGAAAAGTCAAAGAAGACAAAAGGCAATAGCTGCACGTTCTTTGAGAAATGGATGTGAAGTCTATTTAAGCAAGTCTTCAACAACATTTCAAGATTGATAGAATAAAAAACAATCAAAGAACATATTCAAACAACTTTCTTCAACAAACATACTTGTTTTATTTGTTCTTCATTTTGTGTAAAAATCACAGTTATGATAATAGCTTTTTAGAAGTACTTAAACACATTGTATTTCATCCTTGTAAAAGTTCCTTGAGAGACCAAGTTATGGTCAGGATTCTTGAGAAGACTAAGACAATTTGTCTTAGTGATATCAATGTAATCAGGTTTTGATTTAGTGGATTAAGTCCTTGTTTGAGAAAGGCAAAATCACCTTGGCCGGGTGGACTGGAGTAGTTTGAGTTCAAACGAACCAGGATAAAATAACTTGTCATTTTCTATTATCATAGTTGTTTTTGAAACCCTTATTCAACCCCCCCCCCCCTTCTAAGTGTTTTTCCAACCTTCAAAATTCTGAGACCAATCCTAAATGGTGATTTTGAGATCATCCAACTGGATAACAACCCTTTGAGGATTGTAAAGATTGGAGCAAAAATTCCTACCACGATCAAAGAAAGACTAGTAAATTTTTTAATAGGTAATGTCGACCTCTTTTTTTCCCTCACCCCATGAAATGTCGAGGATAGATTCTAGTGTGGCGTGTAACTAGTTGAACATAGATCTCGATGCCTAGTATGTATCTCAAAGGCGACAACGACTGTCCATCAAGAAGGCGGAAGCAACTGTGAAGATTGTCCAATGGTTACTAGATGTTAATTTTATCTTCGAGCTAAAGTATACAAAATGGTTGTCTAATGTGGTGCTAGTCAAGAATGCTCGTAGGAGGAGGAAAGTATGCTTTAACTACACTAACTTGAACAATACATGCCCTAAAGATTTTTATTTGCTCCCCATCATAGAGAAGTTATTCGACAATTCAGCTTGATACAGACTTTTATCCTTCATGGATGTGTATTCTGGCTATAACCAGATACTAATATATGAACTAGATAGAGGGAAAACGACTTTCACGACTGAACAAGCAAACTATCAATACAATGTAATGCTATTCAACCTGAAGAATGTTTGGGCCACATATCAAAGGATGATGAACATAGTCTTTAAACATGAGATAGAAGGAACATTGAAAGTATACATGGACGTTATGATCGTCAAGTCAAGTGAATAAAAATGACATTACCAACATCTTACCCATGTGTTGCTAGTCACGTGTTTCCTGCAATGTTAATTTGCTTGATTTTAATAGAATTGTGTGTGTATGTGTATATGAGGTTTATTGCAAAATGATGTTGGATGGTATGTGTAAAAGTCACGTGTTCTGCAATTTAGTTCACTTGGGTTTGATTAATTTTTTAGTAAGAAAATGTATGCATGTGTGTAGATGCTATGTGTTGAGGGATGATGATGAACTAAATTGCTCCTTTATTTTTGCAACTTGATGACAAGGTATGTGAAACATGTATGGAGATGATATGGAAAGGAGAAAATGATGTAACACCCAAGTTTTAGATTTGTTGAATTTATTTGATTTATTATGATTTTGTGTATTTATTTGATTATTGGGTAAATATTAATTAAATAAATAAAGGTAATGAAGGTGCGTGTGGCATTAAGGTAATGGTGTGGAGAGTAATTAGAGGCTAATAGAGTTTAATTAACTTAGTATAATTTATTTTAATAATTCAAATAATATTATTTTACGGGATTTATTTAATTAAAATAAGAATTTAGAGAGTTTGAGTGCAATTTGCGAATTAAGAGAAATAGAAGGGAGGAAGGAGTAAGAGTAGTTGCTGGTAAGAGAGAAAATTATAATTATGAGTAGATTACCCTAATTCTATAAAGTCAAAAAGATAACCTAGGCTTAGGGGATTTTCTATCAGTACGTGAAAAGAGGAATAAAGGCACAAGGGAGATAGAAGGTTAGAGCTTTGGAGAGAGGGGATGAACAATCAAAGACCATAATTTTTCTATTGCTTCTAGGAAAACCATCTTAAGGGGTAGAATGGAGAAGTCCTTAACCTCCATTAGGATTCCTTGGGTCTTGATAAAATTCTGACTGTGTGATGATTGAATTGATGTTTATGTTATTGATATTAAATTTGTGCACTGTGATATGTATGAAATCGTGTTTTTGACTTGTGAAGGAAAGTTCACCATTGTTGTGTGTTTAAAGGTTTGGGAATAACATGAATATGTGAAAACCATAAATTAAATGTGTTGATTTGATAAAATTGGATGTTGTTGATTACTATATAACATGTATATGATGTTTTAGGTCGAATTTGTATGACCGAGATGAGAAAATTGGAGTTCTACAGTGAACTCCATTTAGTAGAATATATTATGCAACTTTCAGAGTGATGACGGGTGTCACCATCGTGACGGGTAACTCTTCATGCTTCCCATGCTTGTGTTTCAAGTCGATCATCACTAAAGTGATGGTCTGGATGTTTGGGGTTGGTGACAGGCGTTACTACTAGGACGCATAACCCGTCATGGGCCTGCAGTGAGCGCAAATACTTATTTTGAGGATGTCAAATTTTCCGATATTGATTCTTTCGACTTTTGTGAATGTTTTGAGTACTCTTATTGACTATTACTTACTGTTTGGATGATGTTTGGCATAACTAATGATTAAACATGATTTTATTCAAATTCTATGTGGTATTTGATGAATGATGAGTATATGCATAATTGACGATGATGTTGCGTTAATTTATGTGAATTGTGATGATGATACGATGTTGTATGAGCACAAATTATGTAGTTGAATTATGAGTATGCTGTTTTAGGAAGACAGTTTGGAAGGGGAACTATTATCGTTGAGTCAATGCATGTTTTGTTTATTGTCGGGAGGAAATTTTAAACATTACATTATTATTGCATTGACGTGTTATGGCATGCATTCATTATGTCGTTGTTGTTGATGAAAGAGGCAAGTTACAATTTGAGCAGGGTGGATTAGTGACTTATCCCGAATCTGAGTAGGGTGGATTCAGGATTCGAGCAGGGTGAACCCGATTCTTGAGTGAACCAATTGATGATTGTAACACCCTAAATAATCTCTGCATAATTTAAATATAAATCAGAGTAAATTTGAAACGATAACATTTAGGATGTACAAAACCACAACAACTGCTCATATAATATGATATGTAACTTATGCGACTTTCAAACGTTATTTATAACAATTACAACAACCAAATATGTCTAAAATATCAACTTTAATTCAAACAACGGAAGCAATCAAAATCAAATAATTATTCAGAACACAACTAGGTTTTCAAAACAAACATAAGCAACTACAACTTTAGAGATATCCAAAAATCTCTATCAAAATATAACAGGCATAACGTTCCATAACCCCGATGTTACACATCAGAGCAGACGCTGACACTAAAAGTAAAATGGGAGACTTCATCTTCCACTCTCATCAACTCCTCAACTGCGAGTTATCTGCATGATATCCATGTAAAGACAACATTCAAACAAAAGGGGTAAAATATCATAATTATATAAAGGAAAGCATGATAATAAGCAAGCATCATATTATCACATACAGATCACCCTTTCGATAACACACATCCACACAACCAACACAACCAAAAACCAAGGACAACAATAAATACAATCAAGATGCAATGCGTTAAGATCTCCATAATTCCCGTCAGGATTTCCATTACGTCACTCACACCCCCACACGAGCACACGACCCCCATGACTGCTCACAGCTCACATGGGCATGCGATCACCTCAACAACAACAACACAATTCTACAACTAGAATTCGAATAAGACACTCACACCCCACATGGGCATACGACTTATCTCACAACTCATGCAATCATGAAATGCATGACAACAAAAACATACAATGACTTTCATTTAATCAATGTATCACACCACTACAGGACATAACACACCATGCCATAATAGTCCAACAACATCGACATACAACATAACAAGCAACTACAAAGGCATTTACAATTATGTCACACCAATACATAACGATAATAATGCGCTTAACACCATCATACAACAAAAATATTTAACTTATAGTACATAAACCATTTTTATAATAAATTCTGCCGCTTTAGCTTCCTAACGCTTTGAATGATACTCAAATCGGACACCCGGAACAAAAGTTATGAATTTTGGAAATTTTTAAAAAATGGTCCCAGTGTAACCGGTTACTCCAAATGAGATAACCGATTACACCCCTGGTAACCAACCACCCTTCGCTACTGCCTTATGGTGTAATCTATTACCACAATCAGGATAACCGGTTACACCCTCATAGAATTTCCCAGAAACACATTTTTTAGACAGTGTAATCAGTTACGCTTACAATGGTAATCAGTTACACTGTATGCATAATCACTTTTTCTGCAACTTTTCACACAAAAATCACTTTTAACCCATCCCAAAACTCCATTTTTCTTACAAAAAGTTTGTACTACATTTTAACACGAAAAAACACATTTCTCAAGTTTCAAACCCTATTTTCTTTTTATAAAAACTACTCATGACTTTGTTCCGACTCTGACTCACGATCACACACAACAACAACATCAACAACATGCAAACTTATCAATCTTATGATTTCAACAGCAACAATAATAACAACTCATCATTCTAACATCAGTCACAACATTGATATACCACACATAATTTAGAAATTAAAAATTCAATCCATTTCAATACCAATTTCAACAATGTTCATACATAGAACAAGAAAACACAAACCCTATATGACATAATCTACCCACCGTCATCATGTTAACCCTTAGGTAATTAGAATCCTACCCTTACCTTAGAGTTTTTGCCAAAGCTTCACAACAATGGATTCTTCTCTCTTGTTTGCCCTAGTTTCTTCTTTCTCTTTTTCTCCAAAACACGTTCTGATAACTTCTTCCCTAATTCCCTTCCTCTTATTCTCTTAATTCTTATTTTATTATAATACTATTATTATTATTATTACTAATTCCACTAATAATAATAATACTGATACTAATAATAATAATAATCACTAATTATTTTAATTTAGTAATATTCAACTAATATTATAATTAATTAAATATTACTAATATAATTTAATTAGTCATACTCACCACACCATAAAGCTCTACACTATTGGTCACACACCTCTACAACACCTTAAAGTCTACTCTTAAGGCCACTACCCCACACCAAGATAACTCAAACACATCAAGGCACAACACAACTATAATTATCACAAATTCAAATACGAAAAAATAAAAAAAATAAGTTGGGCGTTACAATGATGATATAGTACCACATGCATATGAGTCTAGTTGAGGTTGTGAGTCTCATTGCATAATTTTAAATGATGAATATGTGATTATTGTGTATGTTGATGGATTGGATGTGAGAATGGTGTTATTTGATTGTTGTTGGATGTGTAGATGTTTGAATTCTATTTTGCAGTTTATAACGTTAATTTATTGATGTGAATTCTCAACCCCTTTGCTTTGATGTTGTCCACTATGGATATCTTGCGGATAATCAGGATTATAAGTTGCTACAATGAGTGGAAGATAGCTTTTGAAGTTATTTCCATTTAGTTTCGTTTTTATTTACTAGTTATGCTTTGGTTATGTAACATCGGGCGGGATGCTTGTTTAAATAGTTGAGTTTGAATTAATGTTTTTGAGGAGTTATTATGACATTATTTTGAAGTTGAGAACAAACATGATTTCTGTCGAGTATTTTAATTTGATTTTCCGCTGCTATTTGAATAAAGTTGTGATGTTTTGAAGTTGGTAACACTTTAATCAACCTATAATGCTAGTTATATAAGTTTTAGGGGTTAGGGTGTTACATTAGTGGTATCTTAGCAGGCCGGTCGGTCCGACCAGGTTTTGGCATGATAATTGTTCTCTAGTAGGAAAATATGTGTGTACAATGTCGATGCATTATTTCTTCTAATGTCTGTTTGATAGTGTGCAGAATGACTGAAAGAAACGATCACGCAATTGCTTATTCTTTGGAGTCAGTGGCTCAGGCGCCACATGGACAACAAAATCAGGCTGGTGATGAGTTTCATGGCTTGGAACAATTTTAGAGGAATAATCCACCGATGTTCAAGGGTATGACCCGGAGGATGCTCTTGCATGGCTGAAAGAGATTGAAAAGATTTTCCGAGTGATGGCCTGTACGGAGGAGTAGAAGGTATTGTTTAAAACTCACGTGTTGTCTGACGAAGCTTAAGATTAATCGGATAACGCACGCCAGAGACTAGAGGTTACTGGTATTGAGGTTACCTGGTGTTATACCCTAATTTTTTACCCTAAGATTCTGATTTGCATCATTTGCATAACATAACATGCACTTCATCTTGCATAGTGTCTGAAATGTCAGTCAGAATAAACTTGTTGCATTTACAAACAAACCGGTTTAAATTTATTTCAAAATCTGACTAAACGCTGTATTTTTCCAATATGTTTATTTCACGTTGATTATTTTGGTGTGTTTATTTTATTTTTTTGAGCACTTTAGAGCTAGAAGACTATCAGATCTTTGAGAGTAATATTTCTATATTATGTGATAATACTTCTGATATATGCTTGTCTAAAAATCCTATTTTACACTCTAAGGCTAAGCATATAGAAATTAAACATCACTTCATTAAAGACTATGTTCAGAAGGGTATTATAAACTTAGACTTTGTTGATACAGATCATCAATGGGCTGATATTTTCACAAAACCCCTTGCTGAAGATAGGTTTAAGTTTATTCTGAAAAATATTGGTATGGAATTTTGTCCAGAATAATATTTATCAAAAACAACTTTTTAGATGCAAAATGTTTAAACTCTGAAGTATTTCATCTGTAATTTATTTTATTTCTTGAATTATTATTTCTGTGTGTATCTGAACTAACAAGTCTCAGAGGATCTGAACGTTGGCTAACGTTTCATTTCTCAAAGAATTTTCAGAAGCACATGCAAGCAAACACGTGTAACTCAGAATTTGAAAAGATGGAGTTCACAATACTGAAAAGACGTTTGAGTTACTATTTGAATATTTGGTTTCTTGTTTTTCCCCCCAATTGTCAGAATCATTAATGCTTTGAAATGATTATTTTCTTTTCATTAAATTCTAAGTGCAAGCGTGCTGATCGTGTGACTCTTGTGTGCCCTAATTTCCTCTATAAATGCCACAACTTTACACACTTCGCACTTTTCACTTTCACGAACACCTTGTATGCATTTCTTCTTGGTTTATTGCTTCCATCTCTCTCTCAAACCCAAACATCTCAGAAACCCTAAAACTTCAAGAACTTCCATGGCTACTTCATCTTCAATGTCTGCTCAGTTCCAATCTTCAATGGTTGTTGTTTCTTTCTCAAACACGGGTGTTGTTGCGTTTAAGGAACCTATCAGAACATTACTCACACCTGTTGACAAGTTGGAAGTTTTGTGTGAATCCATTGTTAACTTTGAATCGTTTGCTGAAAATGGGTATGATCTTCGTCCCATTGTTGATGCACAGTGTTGGACCAAGTTTTTTGACAGACTAATGGGACCAGTTTACCCTCGTCTGGTAAAGGAATTTTGGATACATGCTTCTTGTTGCCCTAAGTACATAGTTTCATTTGTTCTGGGCAAAGAAATTATCATTACTGAAGATTTGATAAGGAAACTCATAGGATATGAGGAAACTGATGGAGTCACTAATCTACCATCTGGGCGTATGGATATGACTGATGTGTATAGAGAAGTTTGCTCATTTGGAGTAGCTTCTAACAAGGTTAAGGATCTGAAGCCAGTTTACAGGATCTGGGCTAAGATTTTCATGAGCTGCATTCATCATAGAAAATCCTCCAATTCTCCAGATTATGTTAACACTGATCAGCTATACTTCATGTATTGTCTAAGTCAGAGCACCAAGGTGGATCTTCCATATCTTCTGTTTAATCATCTGTGGACACATGTTAAACAGTCAAGGGAAGAGGTCATAACCAAGCATCAGAAGCTGAGGAACTGGATTCCAATGGGAAGACTTATCTCAGACATTCTGACTGAGAATGGTCTTGTTGGTCATCTGGTAGAAGCTGGAATGAAGGAAGAATTAGCTTCTGCAGTTGGAAAACCTCTGAACGGGAAGAGTCTTCAGAGGATGAAAGTTGTAGAAGAAGTTACTTCTGCTCCAAAGAAATTCAACACTGAAGAGGTCACTCAAAGAAGAGTTCCAGTTGCAAATTTTCCTATGTTCTTTGCTAATGAACCAAGGGAGATTATTCTGGATTACATTACATTGTGTCTGAATGAACGAATTCCTCTACCAACAAATCTGGTTCACAAGGCAGGTGAACCTGCTCCATATCTTTATGAGGCCAGACACAAGAAGAAGAGAAAGGTTGATGTAGAAGAACCTTCTAAACCCAAGAGGAAGGATACTGGTGAAGCTGCTGCTGTCAAGCCAAAAAGAGTCAAGAAGCAAGAGGTCAATCCTCCAGAGGCAAGTCTAGATGAGATTCTAGAAACTATCAAAGAGGTATTAACATCTGATCAAACTCTCCATGAACCTATACCATCACCTTCACCTCCTCCTCCTCGTGTTTCTAAACCTAAGAAACCTTCTGTTACAACTTCTTATGTACCCCAACCTCCAGCAACTCCATCTGAAAAGTAAACATCTGAAAAAACACATTCTAAACCATTTGATATTCCCCCATCTGACAAACAACCACCTGCACCACTATCATCTGAAATTCCCCCACCAAAACCACAAACTTCTAATCCACCAGAACCAACACCAGCAGAACCAAACCAGCCAGAACCAACTCCACAAGAACCTGAACAACAACAACCACAACCAGAATCTATCCAACCATCTGAACCTTTAATACCTGATTCTGTAGTCCTAGATATTCAACCCTTAACTACTTTAGTTGAACTCTCTTCCACATCCTGCCGTTCACCTGAATCATCTGATTCATCTGAATCTGACCTACCACCAGAAGTTTATTCACCACCCTCTCTCCATGGGTTTGAACCCAAAACTTTTGAGTTTGTATCTGGTACTTCTTTCAAACCTTATCCCTCTGATCCCCTTCCTTTTGGTCTAAAACTTAAAAACTTTTACACCAGAATAGAAGCATCTGACCCTACCACTCCATATAAACCTATTTCTTCAACAATCCTTCCATCTGTTCTTCAAACCTATCTTACACAACAACTAGATATCATTCCTTCAGAACCTCTGCTTTCTCATAACTCTGTTTTTACCCTCTACACTTCTACCCCATTTGATGTCATTCCCTCTGCATCAAGTTTCAAACCATTTCTGTTTCCCACTTCATCATCATCCAGATTCAAATTTGTCACTTCATCATCTGAACATCCCTCTTTTCCTTCTTATCCTCGTCCTCTGTTTATCATCCTAACTATTACCATACCATCTCCACCAGAACAACCCAAACCAACACCTCTGGAAGCCTACCTTAAACCCAAATCCAGATTAGATGTTGATGCCTTATTTGCTAGTTTCAAGAAAGAAATAAGGATGAGTTTGAATTATGTTCAAGAGGAATGTCTCTCAAGCATTAATCCAGAAGCTTCTGAAGAATGCTGGATAAGTTCATTGCCAGATTCAACACTATTACTTTAAATCTGAAGCGTGTCTGCTCTGATGATGCGAAGATCAGATTCGCTGAGATTACCAGAACCTTGCTATGGAATGTAAACAAATCTCCTTCGCTGCTTCTTGAGGATGCACCTTCTTCTTCCAGAGTTACTGCTACCTCTGAGACTCTTGAAGAATCTGCTCCTGAAGTCACTATGGAAACCAATCCTTTGGCTCTGATGATTGTTGACCAACCATCTGAATCTGTGCCTCCAGAATCTGCATCTGCAATGGTAATTGACTCTACTCCTACTCCTGCATCAGAATCTGCTCCGTCTACTTCTTCTGAGATTAAGAAAGAGCATCCAGACTTAGAAGACAAGATCGCTATGCTGGAAGCTGGTCAATCTGAGATAAAATCCTGGATGGCAAGGCAATATCAGAAGACTGACAATATTGAGAAATGGATGTCCAAGCAAGAAGAATCTTCTTTTGAGATCACCCACCTTCTGAAAATGCTTCTCTCCAAACAATCTTAGCTTTATGTTTTTATCTGATGTTTGAGCACTTATTTGCATTTCTCATCTGATGTCTTTTCTATCTAAATATCTTAAATGAATGAATCTTTGAATGTTTTCTCTATATGTTTATATCTTTTCTCTCTGTTTCTTTTTATTTTTCTTTAAAATTTTCTTTTTGATTATGACAAAAAGGGGGAGAAAATGGAATTCTGAATGTTCAAATAAACTTTACCTGAATGGAATTCAGACATATCAAATCATAACTAACATGAATTTTTAGTCTTTTAGAACTATAATGATAAATTTGACAAAATTCATTAAAGTAACTCTGAGATCCCCAGATCAAGTTTTAACCAATCAGGCTCTGATTCTGAAACGTCCACCCAAATCAAGCTCTGATTCTGAAAAGAATACTCATGCAAAAAGGGAAGTTGCTATTCTTTCTTAGTATTCAGTTCAGGGGGAGATTCATAATCTCAGGTGGAGTCATATTTATCTCTTTATTAAACAAAATTTCCTATGTTTTTGTCATCATCAAAAAGGGGGAGATTGTTAGAACACAGATTGGTTCTTAGTTATATCTCTATGTTTTGATGATAACACTAATGAAATTTTGTATTAAGAAATTATATACTCTAAATTTGTTCATGCATTTTTGCTGCAGATATTAAATTTAATATTCTTCTGAAAGCAAAAATGATCTGAACATTGAACTACGCATGGCTCTGAGCGTCAGAAGCATCTCGGAAGAAGACTCTGAGCGCTGCCTACAGAAGACTCTGAAGCAGTAGCTACATAAGCATCTGAAGCATAGCTGAAGATTTTGTATGAAGGATTTCAGGCATTGTTTTTCAGAAGACTCTGATAGTACTGTTCGCTGCAAGTACTGAGGATCTGATCTCCAAACTCTGCTCTGACTATTACTCACGCTGAAGCACACTTGCTGCAACACTCTGATACAACAAACTTTGAGAATATCAAGACTCTGATCACTCAAGGCTCTGATGTTGATTGCTGTGAGATAGAAAATTGTTGAAGAAGATTATTCAAAGTTATATCCGTTGCTTATGCCAAACGACTCTTTCCTCTTTTATGCTAGACACAAGAAGTCAGGCAAAAAGGATTTCTCTGAATGTTCTACTTCTAGGAAATGTCAAGTCATGTGAAGACAAAAGGCTACAGCTACTTTGCAGTACACGGTCTTCAAGCATGCAACGTCTTGGACTTCTAAGTCTATAAAAGCAAACCTTCAACAACTTTCTATAGTTGACGAAAATTGACAAAACTATTGGAAACTCTCTCAAAGCTCTCATACAAATTATAATTCTTTGTTGAATAGTTTCATTCGTTCTTAAACTTAAGTGTATAAACCACAGTTGTGATATAGCTTTCATAGAAGCATTTAAACACTTGTTTAGTTTACATTTGATTGTAAAAGTTCCTTAAGAAGACCAAGTTGTGGTCAGTAGTTCTTGAGAAGACTAAGACAGTTGTTCTTAGTGGTTGACATTGTAATCCGTTTGATTATAGTGGATTAAGTCCTTGTGGAGAAAGGAAAATCACTCTTGATAGGGTGGACTGGATTAGTTGAGTTCAACGAACCAGGATAAAAATCATTGTGTTTTTATTGCCATAATAT
Source organism: Lathyrus sativus (assembly GCA_963859935.3). Taxonomy (NCBI): domain Eukaryota; kingdom Viridiplantae; phylum Streptophyta; class Magnoliopsida; order Fabales; family Fabaceae; genus Lathyrus; species Lathyrus sativus. Next base: position 44,236,364 of record OZ012737.1, read on the forward strand.
TTTCAAAATCCTTATTCAACCCCCCCCCCCCCCTTCTAAGTATTTTCTCACCTTCAGTTGGCATCAGAGCTCCGATTCTGTGTGTGCTATCACTTCACCGTGAACAGAAAAGATCCAGTTTAGAAAACTCTTGATATATATTCTTGGTTGATATTATGGCTGAAGCTTCAATATCCAACAACAACAGATATGAAGAAAGGGATAGAATCAACACAAAACCCCCTATGTTTGATGGGGAGAAGTTTGACTATTGGAAGGACAGAATAGAGAGTTTCTTCCTTGGTTATGATGCTGATCTTTGGGACTTAGTCATTGATGGTTATGTTCACCCCACTGATGGGGATGGCAAGAAAATTGATAGAAAATATATGACTGAAGCTCAGAAGGAGTTCAGAAATCATCACAAAGTAAGAACAATATTATTAAATGCTATATCTCATACTGAGCATGAGAAGATTACTAATAAAGAGACAACATTTGATTTGTTTGAGTCTTTGAAGATGACTCATGAAGGGAACTCACAAGTTAAAGAGACCAAGGCTCTGGCGCTGATCCAGAAATATGAAGCCTTTAAAATGGAAGAATCTGAATCTATAGAAGATATGTTCTCTAGATTCCAGATCCTCACAGCTGGATTAAAAGTGCTGGACAAAGGCTACTCCACTGCTGATCATGTAAAGAAGATCATCAGAAGCTTGCCAATCAAATGGAGACCTATGGTCACTGCTCTGAAGCTAGCAAAGGATCTGAACAAGATCACATTGGAAGAACTGATCAGCTCTCTGAGGAGCCATGAGATTGAACTTGAAGAAGACGAGCCTCAAAAGAAAGGTAAGTCAATTGCTTTAAAATCTAACAAATCTGTTAAAGCGTTGCAGGTGTTAGAAGAAAGTTCTGAAGAGTCTTCTTCTTCTGAAGAAGATGAACTATACCTAATGTCCAGAAGGATCAACAAACTCTGGAAGTATAAACAGAGGAAGTTCAAGAACTTCAAGAAGCTAGATCAATGCAAAGAGTCCTTTGGACACAAAAATCTGGAAAGAAGGAGGTTGTTTGCTATGAATTCAAGGAACCTGGGCACTACAAGACTGAATGCCCAAAGCTTCATAAGGAGAAGCCAAGAAGGAAGCCTGAGCATAAAAAGAAAGTTCTGATGGCTACATGGGATGATTCAGATGCATCTGAATCTTTATCAGAGTCAGAAGAATAATGTGCCAACATGGCACTGATGACTGGCATGGAAGATCAGGATGAAGGAACATCTGGATCTGAATCTAATTCTGAATCTGACTCAGAAGAGGTACTTTCTGATCTCTCTAGGGAAGAAACTATTAAGGTTTTATCGGAAGTCCTGAAAAACTATAACCAGATTAAATTCTTGAATCTGAGAATAGTCTGTTAAAGTCAGAAGTTGCTGAGCTCAAAGAAAACAATTTGAAAATGAAAAACAATTTTGAAAAAGCTCAACAAGACTCTGAATCTGAAACTAATTCAAAATGTAAAAATATTTTAGAAGAATATGACTATAGTTTTCAGAAGTTTCTGGCTAAAAGCATAGATAGAAGCAAGATGGCTTCAATGATCTATGGAGTTAGCAGAAACAACAGGATAGGAATTGGATATGAATCTTCCTCTGGAAAGGATTTAAATCCAATACCTGTTGATAAACTTATCATTAAGAAGACTCCCTTATATTCTCATTTTAAGTTTCGTCATCTGAATGATATTAAACACACACGTTCTGATCAGAACGTTCCTATTTTTAAACCGAAAGTTAGTCAGAACAAACCTGTTGTAAAAAGACAGAAGTTCAGACAAACTTTTAAGGCAGCTAACCCAAAAGGACCCAAAAAAATATGCGTACCTAAGGATAAGATAATACCTGTTGCAGATGTATTTAGCAGCAAAGTCAAGACGCCAATCATGGTACCTGGACTCTGGCTGCTCACGTCACATGACGGGAGAAAGGTTTATGTTCCAAAGCCTGGAGCTTAAATCTGGAGGCGACGTCAAATTTGGAGGGAATCAGAAGGGCAAGATAATTGGCTCTGGTACTATTGGCAATGGTAACCTTCCCTCTATATCTAATGTTTTACTTGTAGAAGGACTAAAACATAACCTATTGTCCATAAGTCAATTAAGTGACAATGGTTATGACATAATCTTTAATCAAAAATGTTGCAAGGCTGTTAGTCAGAAGGATGGCTCAATCCTATTTAATGGAAAAAGGAAGAACAACATTTATAAAATCAATCTTTCAGAACTTAAGGTTTAAAATATAAAATGCCTTATGTCTGTTAATGATGAGCAATGGGTCTGACACAAAAGATTGGGGCATATTAATATGAGACGTATATCTCAGATTAATAAACTCAATCTGGTTAGAGGACTTCCTAAGTTGAAGTTCAACTCAGATGCTCTTTGTGAAGCATGTCAAAAAGGAAAATTTTCAAAATCATCTTTTAAAACTAAAAATGTTGTTTCAACCTCAAAACCATTAGAGTTACTTTAGATTGATCTGTTTGGACCAGTGAAAACTGCATCCATTAGAGGCAAGAAGTATGGATTAGTCATTATGGATGACTATAGCAGATGGACATGGGTTAAATTCCTAAAACACAAGGATGAGTCACATTCTGTATTCTTTGACTTCTGCAAACAAGTCCAGAATGAAAAAGATTTTAAAATTGTTAAAGTCAGAAGTGATCATGGAGGCGAATTTGAAAACAAATATTCTGAAAAATATTTTAATGAAAATGGCATTGCTCATGATTTCTCCTTCCCTAGAACTCCACAACAGAATGGAGTTGTAGAGAGGAAAAACTGAACATTGCAAGAAATGGCCAGAACCATGATCAACGAGACTAATCTGGCAAAGCATTTTTTGGCAGAAGCAATAAACACAACATGTTATATTCAGAACAGAGTGTCTGTAAGACCTCTTCTGAAGAAGACTCCCTATGAATTGTGGAGGAATAGAAAGCCCAACATTTCTTATTTTCATCCTTTTGGATGTATATGTTATATGTTGAATACTAAAGAGAATCTAAACAAGTTTGATTCTAAAGCACAAAAGTGTTTCATGCTTAGGTATTCTGAACGCTCTAAAGGCTACAGAATATACTATACTGAAACACAGATTATTGAGGAATCTATACATGTTAGATTTGATGATAAGTTTGGTATTCAAAAGCCAAAGCAGTTTGAAAGTTCTGCAGATAGAGAAGTAATTGTCACAGACTCTGAAGGCTCAGAGGCAGAAAAGGTTCAAGTGAAAGAGCCAGAAGCAACGCCAGATGCAACTCCTTTAGCTTCTAAAATGAACAACTTGAATATTTCTAAAGAATCAAATGTTAGAGGATCATATTCCAGAATCAAGGCCTCTCACCCAGAGGATGTGATAATTGGAAAGAAGGATGATCCTATAAGAACAAGATCCTACCTCAGATCATCTGAAGCGTCATTATTTGGTTTGGTGTTAGTTATTGAACCAACTTCTATGGATGAAGCTCTGCAAGAAAATGACTGGATAATTGCCATGGAAGAAAAGCTCAATCAATTCACAAGAAATGATGTTTGGAATTTGGTTCAAAGACCAAAAGGATTCAATATTATTAGAACTAAATGGGTCTTCAGAAACAAGTTGAATGAAAAAGGAGAAGTTGAAAGAAACAAATCAAGGCTTGTTGCTCAAGGTTATAGCCAGCAAGAAGGAATTGACTACACAGAGACTTATGCTCCAGTGGCTAGGTTAGAGTCTATTCGTTTACTCATTTCTTTTGCTGCACAAAATAACATCACTCTATATCAGATGGATGTTAAGAGTGCCTTCTTAAATGGGATTATAGAAGAGGAAGTCTATATTCATCAACCTCCTGGTTTTGAAAGTGATAAATTCCCAGAACATGTTTTTAAACTTAAGAAATCTCTTTATGGTTTAAAACAAGCTCTTAGAGCTTGGTATGAGAGATTAAGTAATTTTCTTCTGGAGAAATTTTTTATCAGAGGCAAAGTGGACACAACTCTCTTCTGTAAAACAATTAAGAAAGATCTGTTAATTTGTCAAATATATGTAGATGATATTATATTTGGATCTACCAATGTTACGCTGGGAAAGGAGTTTGCTCAATGTATGCAGGCTGAATTTGAGATGAGCATGATGGGAGAATTGAGATTCTTTCTGGGAATTCAAGTCAACCAGACTCCAGATTGCACTTACATTCATCAGACTAAATATGTAAAAGAGCTTCTAAAGAAGTTCAACATGACTGATAGTAAGTTAGTAAAGACTCCAATGCATCCAACAAGCACTCTTGGTAAGGAAGAGGTAAGTAAGAAAGTAGATCAGAAACTCTACTGAGGTATGATTGGATCTCTTCTATACTTAACTGCTTCTAGACCTGACATTTTATTCACTGTATGCTTGTGTGCAAGATTCCAATCAGATCCTAGAGAATCACACTTAACAACTGTTAAGAGGATTCTAATGTATCTGAAAGGTACGTCTAATGTGGGTTTGTGTTACAGAAAATTTGATGAATTTAAACTAGTTGGATTCTATGATGATGATTACACTGGAGACTGAGTTGAAAGAAAAAGTACTTCTGGAAGTTGGCAATTTATGGGAAGAAATTTAATCTCCTGGTACAACAAGAAACAACCTACAATTGCTCTATCAACTACAGAAGTAGAATATATTGCTGCTTCTGGATGTAGCACACAGATGCTTTGAATGAGAAGTCAGCTAGAAGACTATCAGATCTTTGAGAGTAATATTTCTATATTATGTGATAATACTTCTGATATATGCTTGTCTAAAAATCCTATTTTACACTCTAAGGCTAAGCATATAGAAATTAAACATCACTTCATTAAAGACTATGTTCAGAAGGGTATTATAAACTTAGACTTTGTTGATACAGATCATCAATGGGCTGATATTTTCACAAAACCCCTTGCTGAAGATAGGTTTAAGTTTATTCTGAAAAATATTGGTATGGAATTTTGTCCAGAATAATATTTATCAAAAACAACTTTTTAGATGCAAAATGTTTAAACTCTGAAGTATTTCATCTGTAATTTATTTTATTTCTTGAATTATTATTTCTGTGTGTATCTGAACTAACAAGTCTCAGAGGATCTGAACGTTGGCTAACGTTTCATTTCTCAAAGAATTTTCAGAAGCACATGCAAGCAAACACGTGTAACTCAGAATTTGAAAAGATGGAGTTCACAATACTGAAAAGACGTTTGAGTTACTATTTGAATATTTGGTTTCTTGTTTTTCCCCCCAATTGTCAGAATCATTAATGCTTTAAAATGATTATTTTCTTTTCATTAAATGCTAAGTGCAAGCGTGCTGATTGTGTGACTCTTGTGTGCCCTAATTTCCTCTATAAATGCCACAACTTTACACACTTCGCACTTTTCACTTTCACGAACACCTTGTATGCATTTCTTCTTGGTTTATTGCTTCCATCTCTCTCTCAAACCCAAACATCTCAGAAACCCTAAAACTTCAAGAACTTCCATGGCTACTTCATCTTCAATGTCTGCTCAGTTCCAATCTTCAATGGTTGTTGTTTCTTTCTCAAACACGGGTGTTGTTGCGTTTAAGGAACCTATCAGAACATTACTCACACCTGTTGACAAGTTGGAAGTTTTGTGTGAATCCATTGTTAACTTTGAATCGTTTGCTGAAAATGGGTATGATCTTCGTCCCATTGTTGATGCACAGTGTTGGACCAAGTTTTTTGACAGACTAATGGGACCAGTTTACCCTCGTCTGGTAAAGGAATTTTGGATACATGCTTCTCGTTGCCCTAAGTTCATAGTTTCATTTGTTCTGGGCAAAGAAATTATCATTACTGAAGATTTGATAAGGAAACTCATAGGATATGAGGAAACTGATGGAGTCACTAATCTACCATCTGGGCGTATGGATATGACTAATGTGTATAGAGAAGTTTTCTCATTTGGAGTAGCTTCTAACAAGGTTAAGGATCTGAAGCCAGTTTACAGGATCTGGGCTAAGATTTTCATGAGCTGCATTCATCATAGAAAATCCTCCAATTCTCCAGATTATGTTAACACTGATCAGCTATACTTCATGTATTGTCTAAGTCAGAGCACCAAGGTGGATCTTCCATATCTTCTGTTTAATCATCTGTGGACACATGTTAAACAGTCAAGGGAAGAGGTCATAACCAAGCATCAGAAGCTGAGGAACTGGATTCCAATGGGAAGACTTATCTCAGACATTCTGACTGAGAATGGTCTTGTTGGTCATCTGGTAGAAGCTGGAATGAAGGAAGAATTAGCTTCTGCAATTGGAAAACCTCTGAACGGGAAGAGTCTTCAGAGGATGAAAGTTGTAGAAGAAGTTACTTCTGCTCCAAAGAAATTCAACACTGAAGAGGTCACTCAAAGAAGAGTTCCAGTTGCAAATTTTCCTATGTTCTTTGCTAATGAACCAAGGGAGATTATTCTGGATTACATTACATTGTGTCTGAATGAACGAATTCCTCTACCAGCAAATCTGGTTCACAAGGCAGGTGAACCTGCTCCAGATCTTTATGAGGCCAGACACAAGAAGAAGAGAAAGGTTGATGTAGAAGAACCTTCTAAACCCAAGAGGAAGGATACTGGTGAAGCTGCTGCTGTCAAGCCAAAAAGAGTCAAGAAGCAAGAGGTCAATCCTCCAGAGGCAAGTCTAGATGAGATTCTAGAAACTGTCAAAGAGGTATTAACATCTGATCAAACTCTCCATGAACCTATACCATCACCTTCACCTCCTCCTCCTCGTGTTTCTAAACCTAAGAAACCTTCTGTTACAACTTCTTATGTACCCCAACCTCCAGCAACTCCATCTGAAAATTAAACATCTGAACAAACACATTCTAAACCATTTGATATTCCCCCATCTGACAAACAACCACCTGCACCACTATCATCTGAAATTCCCCCACCAAAACCACAAACTTCTAATCCACCAGAACCAACACCAGCAGAACCAAACCAGCCAGAACCAACTCCACAAGAACCTGAACAACAACAACCACAACCAGAATCTATCCAACCATCTGAACCTTTAATACCTGATTCTGTAGTCCTAGATATTCAACCCTTAACTACTTTAGTTGAACTCTCTTCCACATCCTGCCGTTCACCTGAATCATCTGATTCATCTGAATCTGACCTACCACCAGAAGTTTATTCACCACCCTCTCTCCATGGCTTTGAACCCAAAACTTTTGAGTTTGTATCTGTTACTTCTTTCAAACCTTATCCCTCTGATCCCCTTCCTTTTGGTCTAAAACTTAAAAACTTTTACACCAGAATAGAAGCATCTGACCCTACCACTCCATATTGTTGCACCCCAAAATTTGACCAACATTTATTTACCCATCAAGTGTTTGAAAGTTGATACCTTCATCAGAAAGTTCAAAAGATCCTCAGAGGAGTGGATTGAAACCAGGATTGTGTGCTTCATAGCTTGAGAGTTGTGGGTGCTCCTCAGATGATTCTGAGACTTTGAGAATGAACTTGATGTTTTGAGGAAGCCTGTGAGATGTCTTGATAGCCATCATAAAGCCCAGAGAGGTCATTATGCAAGAGTTCAGAAGATTCAACCATGAATGATAGAATTAGGGTTTTGACTGGGTCAACCCTAGATCAGCTGAAGATTTGGAGAAAGTTGAGACCTAATCCAAGGGACATGAGATCATGGAATGATACATAGAGATGTTATAAATATAATTCCTAGACCAACTCATCATGATTGAGGAGTTTGAGGAGTCTCAAGTCAGGGTTTCCAAGGATTGTCAGTGAAAAACCCTAATTTGATTCCTATCTTCCAGGCAGTTTTAGCTCAAGATGTGATTGATATCTCATCTTCCCCACAACATGAATGTTGTAGAGCATGTTCTTAGCTTTAATTTGAGTGGTGGAAGTCCTTGATAGGAGTTACAGAGCTCAAGTTAGGGTTTTGACAAATTACAGGTCAGCTGAGGTGTGTGAATCTGGGTCCTTGAAAGTCACCCAACTTGCAGACAACTTTTGCCCTAGTAGGATGATTCCTATGATTTCTTGGTCAACATGAATGTTGAAGGGAATCTTCTTAGCTTTCTAGATAGTACTAGAAGTCCTTGATAGGATTTGTGGAACTCAACTTATGGTTTGAACAAGACAGGGGTATTTTGGTCATTTGTCAGTTATAGGTCATTTTAAGCAAAGGCCATATATCCTATTTCCAAGCCTCAAATGGAAAAACTCAAAACATGAAAGTTGTTCAAAATGTGATTTTAAGTCTAGAAAGAAGGTCATGAATTGTTGTAAAAGCTCATAGCATGGATTTGCATGATTGGTCAAAAATGAACTAAAAATGGCTTATAAGTTTAAAAAGTTGAAATTGGAAATTGGTTTGGAAGATCTATGGATCCAAAATAGGTCATCCAATATATCATTTTGATTGGAAACATCATTTTGAGAACATTGGTTTAAATAGAATTTTGATTTGAAGCTTTAAAATGGGACATGCTTTGGAAAATTGAAACTTGCATATTAAGGCACCTTTGGAAATCATAACACAAGGCAAGGAAGAGGCTTGTTTTTGTACATTCCTTCTCAATATCTCACATAAGGAGATGTTGACACCATTTTGCAAGGCTTAATGCATGGTGCATGAGATATTCAAGTTACCATCACATGAGATTTTCAATACTTTCTAGATCTTTCTAGATGAATCCAAGAGCTTCCATTGATCATTATTTAAAGAGTGCATGAGAGTGAATCAAGAGGTTGGTGAAACTTGGTGAATTGAGTAGAGAGGAGAGAGATTCGAGCTAGGGTTTCAAGGTGCTCCATAGTTGCATTTCAAGGTCAAAATCATTGTTACAAGCTTCCTTCTTCAAGAATTGTGCAAACAGAAAGTCTATCACCATTGGAGGATCATTGTGGAGGAGAATCAAGCTTGGAATCGTGCCCTAGCATCACATACCATCATCACTTGACAGGTTCCTTTTCTTCTCTCTTTCACCTTAATTATGCATAGATGGATCATGTTTTAGGTATAGAATTGTTAGGTTAGATGAGAGGATGAAATCTTGAGAGTTAGAGCCAATTCCATGGAGTTCCATAACAGGTGCAAGAATCTTTGATGATCAAGATCGAGCTGTGTTTTGAGTTTTAATTAGCATGTTATAGTTCATTGTGATGAGGATAATGTGTAGTGCAAGATCGTACCATTAGTTTTAAGATTCCTCATGATGGGTTGCAGTGAAAATGGTTGAAACCCTAGTTTTCGTGAGTTCTGTTTGATCATTATAGGGAGATTCAATGGAAGAAATGCATATGGTTGTAATCCTTGTAAATCATGGAGCATTTTTGGCTTTGGAAAATTTGCATTTCACTGAGAAACGAGAGAGCAAGAAGGACTGGAAGTATGCTGCATGAAACTCACGTTTTTGAAACCCTAATGAGACTTTGGGGACGATGATGGAAGGCCGTTGGATGGGGCGGGAATGTTTGACTGAAGACTTCATCGTGCGGTCTAGATTTAAGGAAAAACGGAGGGAAAGTTTAAAATGCAAAATGCACCGTTTAACTTAAATGAGTATTCTGGGCCTAGTTTCCAATTGCTATCCCCACACCCCCTTCGAGCCCAAGGTGAAAACACGCGTGAAAACATTGCTTTATACACCGTTAGTTTTTCTTTTTTCTTTTCCTTTTTTAATTGAATTTCTGAGCGCCTGGGCCTAAGCATTCTTACTACCTGCACCCCACTCTTCTGGCCCACAACTAATATGAACTGAGGCGTGTTACTTTATGAACCCCCTCCCCTCATTTTAATTATTTTATATTTTGTTTTCTTTTATATTTTTAGCAACTTTAAAAATTCATATAAAATCCAAAATTAATGATTGTTAGTTCATTCTTTTTGCCATGATTAGATGATAATGTGTAGAAAATTATAAAAATAAAAATAGGATTTTATTTTTAATGTAGAATTTTTGGTGATATTTTCTTTTTAATAGTGCATTTAATTTCTTTTGTTTGATACCTTGTTTTGTATGAATTGTTTTAGGACTTTCCCTTAGGTTTTTAAGGCCATTCTTTTTGGCATAGTTAGATAATAAAATGTAGTTTCCCCCTGGATTTATTACTAGATTTTTAGAATAAAATTTGATTAGTTTAGATAATTGAACTTAGGATAGTTTAATTAGGGTTTTTAAGTAGTATACTTGAACTTCAACATTTTATTTTTGGGGTTTTTAGGACAAGTTAGCCTATGGGGAATGCATGGGTTAAGGGTAAGTATGTATAGAATCCCCTAGAATTTTGCTATAATATTGTATGGTGTTTTAGTATTTTTCATTGATTTTTGAATGTATGGATAGTATGTGTGTTGCTTAAAGGCATATGTTGTATTGTTGTGTTTTCTTTCCTTCTCTTTTGAGTGTGTGAGCTTTGAAGATTGAGTTGAAGACCTTGTGGATCATCATGAAAGCTTTGAAGACCTTGCAGAGGAGTTTAGCATAGCTTTTGTTGTTTTGTTTATAGGTTTATAGGCGCATAGGCAGAGCCCTAGATAGAATACTTTGTTCAATAACCAAGGAGTGCTTTGTTCACCTCCTTTCTTCTCTATGACACAGAGTCCTTTAAGGGTATTCACCTCTCTCCCTTGGAGGGATTAGTGACCTTGCCCTCTGAGGTAGAACTTTGAGAGAGCCTGTCTTTTGATGTTAAGTCCTCAATGGCATCCTTTGGAAGTCAGTGAGTACTGTAACATCCCCACCTCATCCTGTTGACTGAATCTTGTTTGCTGGAGCATTGGAGCCATTGAAGATAGAAGCTGAGGCCTTGAAGAGGATGATTCCTTGAAGAGTATTGAAGTCTGAAGACTCTGTGAAGATCAAGTTGATGCCTAAAGATCCCTAAAGATAGTGAAGCCTGAAGGTAGAGCTGATCAAAGGAGCTGAAGCTCAAAGGGAGAAGATGAGTTGATACTCATGTTGTAGGGTTGATACCTGGAAAGCAAGTGATCTCTGAAGTCTGAAGACTGGGTTGCTGCTGGAGGAGCTGAGGCTTTCTTCTGTTTTCTTTGATGTATTGTGTGTTTTGTCTGATTTGTCTGTTGCATTAGACTAAGCCCATTTAGAATAAGTTCAGTTTAAGAGCATGAGTGCATCTGATTGTATTGTTATTGCTTGGCTTTGCTTGCGGGTATTCGGTAGAGCCCAGCTCCCTTGCCCATGTGTTTATTTTGCTTGATAGCATTTCACTTTCTGTCTGTATGATTACAGTTTACTGTTTTTGCTTGATAGCATGTTGTTTATTTCAGTATGATTACTGTTATTTCATGACTGGCTTGAGGTTGAGACGAGCTTGTGGAGGCTGAAGCCCCACACACATTTCCTCCCTCACTTGCATTGCATGCATTTTACTGTTAAAGCTGATGCTTTTGTCTGTTTTGGTGTATCATTGACATGATCCCTTAGGACTCTCATTTCCTCTGATGAGGATTTGATGATAGACTTTTAGGTTGAAACCTATGCATGACAACATCTAGGAGTTCCCTGTTCAAACCTCAACCATAGGATGAATCCATGGCATGACAACAGTAGGACTTGATAGTCTCCCTCCTAGTTGGGCCTATTCTCTTCTCATCTCGAAACAGTTTAAGATACAGTAATCATGAATGATTTCTTTCGTACGTTACGAGCCTTAAGCTATCTGAGAAAGGATTGTGGGAGAGCTTCTTTTCCACAGTCTGGATGTTTAGTATGGTACCCTTTGGGTGACATGCGACGCATTCACTCTCAGGTCATAGTCTCTAGTGCGGTTGAAATCGCAAACACAATAAAAAACACTTCTTTTAGGAGATAACCCGTAGTTTCCCGAACTACGTTTGCTCTGATCTTTCATACCAGATGAAAGTACGTAGGCATAGGATGCGACGTCCTAGCGAGCAACCTTCAACCTTCAACCTTTCCCCCGCAACCCTTCGTAGGCCGAACTACGTTGACTCTGATTTCTCATTCTCTGATGAGAATACGTAGGCATAAAGTGCGACGCTTTGCCGAGTCATTTTTCTTTTCTTTTTCAGCCAGCCTTGATAGGTAGATAGATTATAACCAACCCGTCCAAGTAAACAAACAAGCGAGGATCCCGTCGAGTACGACGGACGTGAGGGGTGCTAATACCTTCCCCTTGCGTAACCGACTCCCGAACCCAGACAATGGTTGCGACGACTTTGTCTTACCCTTATTCGTCAGGTTTTTCCGATCGTTTCCTTTCCCGCTCTGAGGGATAAATAACGAAAGGTGGCGACTCTTCTGTCATGCCGGCACCTTATTTTCGCGCAAGCGACAACTGGCGACTCTGCTGGGGACTCCAACGGTTCCCTGCGAGTCAATCCTATCGTTTGTGTGTTTGCTGTTGGGTTGCGTGTATTTATCGCATTTTTTTACTTCTCGCACTTTATTTCCCGCATTTTATGTTCCAGTATAATATGATTATTTGTGCTGTTCTGGGATGGGAGTTCTGATTGAGTGAGAAGCCAGACCCAGGCTTGAGTGCACCATAGACTTAGAGTGGAAATTAGTGGGCGCCTGCTTGCTTTGCAGGCACTAGTGTCTCATGAAATCCACGCTCAGACGAGGTTCATCCGGTTGGCTTCACTTTCAACCCTTTGGGTTGAGACGGTTGCTGGTTTGGTGGACTGTCGACTCTGGGGACCGATCATTTGTGATTCAGCTAAGTGAGGCCTCTTCAGGGCTTAATGATGCCACTCCTTCTGGGAATCGTATCATCAGTTCTGAAAGTCTGTGACGCTGATGAACGCATAGGATGCCATACCTTGAGTCAGTCTAGGTCCATACCTGTGAGTGGGACTGGGTTTATTACAGGAAACTTAGACCTTCAGACTACCTGGTTTTCTTGACAGCAAATCAGTTATGTTGGGTTCTCAGTTACAGATGTGTTCTTGATAGAGCAAGAGTTTGGTCAGAGGATCTTATCATCGGGTGTTCGTCTGTTCTTGATAGAGCAGGCTTTGATCAGTGTATTATCGTCAGTGGTTTGTTCTGGACGGAGCAGATTTTGAGTGAGGTCTGAAGACCTCATCGGCAGATGTTATTTGTTCTTGATAGGGCAGATTTTGAGCGAGGTCTGAAGATCTCATCAGCAACTGTGTGTTTGTTCTTGATAGGGCAGATTGTGATTTTGGGGTCTGAAGACTTCAACAGGTGTTCCTTGATCTTGCACCCGGGGTCCTTATTATCAGTCACTTACTCTTGTCAGAACAGAATTTTGATCTCGGTCCCATCAGATGGTTATTCTCAGCAGATCAGATTAGTGGTCTTACACCGGGGTTTCCTTCTCATCAGTGACTGTTGATACTGAATCTTCGTAGTAGCCCCCTGGATATATTATTGCATACCTGCATTTTGCATTAATTTGCGCATTCATCTGCATTCCATTAACGTGTGTCTGTGTTGCAGGTACCGTTTCCCCGATCCCGGATTTCTCGTCTTCTGCTGCTATTATGGCTCCTCTCAGGAAGACTGTTGCATACAAGTTCCCGACCCCCGATGTGTCGAAGCTGACCGGTCTGATAGCCCTGGCAGGGGATTCAGTGAAGGATAGGTTCAGGAAGTCTTATGGCAGGTTGCTTAGCCTGGTTTGCAAACCTTCTACGTCCGAGTTGAATGGGTTACATGCTCTTCTGCAGTTTTATGACCCTCCCTTGAGGTGTTTCACCTTTCCTGACTTCATTCTCGCGCCGACATTGGAAGAGTATGCTGATATGCTAGGTGTGCCTATCAAAAGGCAAATGCCTTTTGTCCACATGGATGCTGAGCCTGATCTGGTTGGTTTGGCTTCCTCACTCCATTTGAGCGCTTCTGAGTTAGTGGTGACGAGTTGGAACAAGGTCCCAGGGTTCTCTCTGCAGTTTTTGATAGCTAAGGCTCAGCAGTGTGCTAAGAACAAATGTTGGGACGCCTTCAGCGCCATCCTTGCTTTATGCATATATGGCATTATCCTATTTCCCAGCATGCCTGATTTCGTAGACTTTGATGCATTCCATATCTTTGCCTCAGGGAATCCAGTCCCTACTCTGATCGGAGACGTCTACCATTCAGTGCATTACAAGAATGAGAACCGGAGAGGGAAGAATGTTTCATGCTGCGTACCGTTGTTGTACAAGTGGTTTGATAGTCATTTGCCTAAGAAGGGTTCTTCTGTCTTGTCTGCAGCCACAACTGAGTGGCCTGAGCGTCTGATGAGTTTGTCGGCAGAAGACATTGATTGGTTCGTCGACAGAGACAGGTTAGGCACCGAGGTGATCTTCAGTTATAGTGGGTTTCCTAACGTACCTCTGATAGGTAGGAAGGGATGCATCAACTACAATCCATCATTGCTAGTTCGTCAGTTTGCATATGCTTTGAGGACTCCACCGAAGGAAGAAGAGGTACGGGAATCTCTGTACCTCACGGGTATTCTAGAAGGGGAGTTGTTGTCCAAGCTTCAGTATGCGTGGAACAATATCAGCACGAGAGGAAAGCCTTTGTTGGGGAAGAGCAACAACCAAGCCTACCCTCCTTATTCAGATTGGATCAGAGCCAGAGCCAGCGCTATAGGGATGCCATTCCCTCATGTCAGACCAGAGAGTCCTCCACCAGTCGAAGAGCCCACCACTGTGTCCATTCATCAGCACAACCAGGTATTAGCTGAGCGTGATGAACTGAAGAGGGCAAATGCAGAATTAGAGAAGGAGTTAGCTCAGCTTCGAAGTGAGAGGAACGAAGCCGTGCATGCTCTCAAAAGGCAAACAGAGTCGGTGAGCCAGCTGAGTGCAGACTTGGCAAAGCAGATTGCTGATCGGGAACGCTTAGGTCAAGACTTCAGAGCTGCTAATGATGTGCTAGCTACGAAGAAGCTGCATTTGGAGGAAGCATATCGGAGAATATCTAAGTTCGACCAGCATTGGAAGACTTCCATGGCCACCAGGAAGGAGCGAGAAGACAAGCTGATGCTGCAGATTTCTAAGCTAGAGACCGAAGTGAAGGACAGTGAGCGGAGGTTTGATGAAGAGACCGCCCGCAGGTACTCCGCTGAAGCCCGTCTCAACAAAGCCATTGCTAGCCTGAAGGAGCATAAGCTGATGTTTGAGTCTAAGAAGCGGAAGCTGGAGGATTGCTTCGGCGAAGGCGCTTGGGAGAGTTCAGTTCAGGGGCTTCAGCATGCTATCAGGCAGAGGGAACTACTCGTCGAGGGGTTGCTCACTTCGCCAGATCATTCAGAGACAAAGGAGTTATTAGCAGAGTATCGCGCCCGTGGCCGTGCTTGACTAGTTATATCCCTGTTGATTTTGATCTTTGATGTATGCTGACCATCACCAGACTTGTTGGCTGAGGTCATGCTGTTGATCTGTTTGTACTTGCTGATACTGTGTACTGCCTTGACAGGCCTTTCCATATATATATGAGATTGATATTTCCATGATCGGGCTCGGATTTCTTCTTCCTATTATTATTACCAACACTGGCACTAAGGCACTAGGATCGGGGAAAACCTCCCACGCACACAGACACACGCATGCATCTGCATGAAGCATATTTGCATGGTGTATATCTTATTGCTTTTCCTAACCTTTATTGTTGACAGGTTTTTCAGGTTCCGAGCTGCTTTCGATCTCCAGGATTGATCAAAGACTCATCCACCGCTACTCAACTCGCGCTAATCAGACAAGAATCATGGACCAGGTGCAGTCAGATGTTCAAGAACTCCGTGAACGGATGGATCGTTTTATGGAGCTGATGCAGGTGGTCGCGAATGGTCAAGACCAGCTTCGTACTCTGGTTCAACCTCTGATCTCCAGGGTTGACAGTAATGGCATTCTTCATGGAGGGGCCGTGCCTACTCCTCCTCCAGTGGACGCTCCACAAAACGTTGTTCCTGCTGCCGGGGGCAACGGCAGTGCTAACGGCAATCTGATGACTAATCTCGGACTCAACGCAGCAGGCGTCGGCAATGGTAGTTTGGGAGCCAATGTTAACATAGGGTCGGTCAACGGCAACGCTGGTACAGGAAATCTGTTGGGGCCTCAACCGTGGCTGGAGGACCATCAGGATGACGTATTCTCTCAGAGAGGTGTAGATGCAGAGTTGAATGCTGAAGCTCGACTCAGGTTCAAGGCGCTGGAAGACAAGATGAGAGACATCGAAAATCAGAACACATTGGGCGTTGATATGTCTAAGCTCGGGTTGATTGCTGACTTTAAAGTACCTCACAAATTCAAGGTGCCTACCTTCGAGAAGTATAAGGGTACTACCTGCCCCCGTGTTCACCTTCGATCTTATTATAGAAAGATGTCTGCCTATTCTGACGATGAGAAGTTGCTGATGCACTTCTTTCAGGATAGCCTTTCTGGTCCATCGCTCGAATGGTATATGGGTTTGGAGCCCGCTACTGTGCGCACCTGGAGAGATCTAGCAGAAGCGTTCGTCCTCCACTATCAATATAATAGCGACTTGGCTCCCAACCGAGTTCAGCTTCAGAATCTTTCACAGCGGAACAACGAAAGCTTCAAAGAGTACGCCCAGCGGTGGCGTGATTTGGCTGCTCGGGTTCAACCACCGATGGTTGAGCGTGAGCTAGTGCAAATGTTCGTGGCTACCCTTCCTGTAATCTACTATGAAAAGCTGGTCATTGGCATGACTGGAACATTCTCGGCTCTCATCACTTTGGGCGAGCATGTTGAGAACGGTATAAAGATTGGAAAAATTCAGGGCGAATCATCCTCAGCTGGAGGAAGTAGCAAGAAACCCTATACTGGCAAGCGTCGAGAGGGGGATGCCAGTGCTGTCACTAATGCTAGGAGAAAGGGCAAGGGCCCTCAGCCTCAGATTGCTAGCATAAATATCCCAGCTGCTCAGCCGCAGCAGCAGCAGCAGCAGCCTCAGCAGCAGAATCAGCAGGGGTATAAGAGATATCAGAATCGGGCTCCTATGGCAAGCCGTCATTTTGATACTCCACCTATGTCGTATGCACAGCTTTTGCAAACGTTGCTTCAGCTCCAATTGGTTCAAAAGAGGACGTTGGCTCCCTTAACAGGGGCACCACCACCGGGGTATGATGCCAATGCTACTTGTGAATTCCACACTGGGGCACCTGGCCATACGATTGAGAATTGTAAAGCTTTTAAGCACAAGGTCCAGGACTTGGTGGACGCCAAGGTTATCAACTTTTCTGACAACGTTCCCAACGTCACCAAAAACCCGATGCCTCATCATAAGGGGGGCGGAGTGAACGCTGTTATCACTGAGGAGAGTGCGGACTTGCTGACCGATGTCAAAGATTTGAAGACGCCGTTGAGTTTTGTCAAGGCTAAGTTGCTGAAGAAGGGCTTCTTTCCTGGATGCGGAGAGTTATGTATGGCTTGTGCTACACTTCCTGATGGGTGTGAACAGCTGATCGAAGGTATCCAAAGTCTGATGTCCGAGGGTATTTTGCAATTCAGCCGGAGCGTTGAAAGTGCATCGGGGGAAGTCGTACTGAAGCAGGCAGATGAAGTTGCTACCATTACTATTCCTCGTCACCCTATTACTATTTCTGCGCCCCGTCCGCCTACTATCACCATCACTAGGGCCGGACCAATCCCATTCGAGAGTACTAATGCTGTTCCATGGCATTACGGCACCGAAGTTTACTGCAATGGTTAGAAGATAGAGCTAGAGCCATTCGGATCAACTGTGCAGAATCTTACTGAAGTCAGTGGTATCACTAGAAGCGGAAGAGTATTTGCGCCAGCAGAGGTTGAAGCAGAGAAAGTGGTCCGAGCTGACGCTGTGGATAAGGGTAAAGGTAAAGCTGTCGAAGAGGTCCCTGCAGGGGCAGAAAAATACTTGCTAGTTAAAGATGCTGAAGAGTTCATGCGACTAATCAAGAAGAGTGACTACAAAATTGTAGATCATCTTCATCAGACTCCGTCAAAGATCTCGATTCTTAACCTGTTGCTGTGTTCTGAGGCGCACCGCAACGCGTTACTGAAGGTATTGAATGCTGCATACGTGCCGCAGGAGATATCAGTAAATCAACTCGAGGAGGTGGTGGCCCATGTCAATGCTGGTAATGGGCTGGGATTCACAGATCTGGAGCTGACTCCTAAAGGAAGAGATCACAACAGCGCCTTGCACGTCTCAATAGAGTGCAGAGGCACGATTATGTCACATGTCCTGGTGGATACGGGTTCCTCGCTTAATGTGCTCCCGAAGAAAGCACTGATGAAGTTGGATACCCGTGGATTGCTGTGCACGCCCAGTGATCTGGTCGTGAAAGCCTTTGACGGAACCAAGCGCCACGTCTTCGGAGAGTTGACCCTGCCAATTCAAGTTGGTCCAGAGACGTTCAATACGGTTTTCTATATCATGGATATCATGCCCGCCTATAGTTGCCTCTTAGGTCGGCCATGGATCCATTCTGCTGGTGCCGTGACGTCCACGCTGCATCAGAAGCTTAAATATGTTGTTGAGGGCAGCATAGTGACCGTCTGTGGTGAAGAGGACATCATGGTGAGCCACCTGTCGTCCTTTAAGTAAGTCGAAATGGATGGCGAGATCCATGAGACTCTTTGCCAAGCATTTGAAACCGTCAGGGTGAAAGAAGTAGCTCCTGTCGTCGCAGAGAAGCAAGAGTTGAACCTCTCCTCGTTTAAGGAAGCTCGGGCCGTTGTCGAAGCCGGTTCCACCTCAGGCTGGGGGCACGTCTTGGATATACCAATCAAACAGGATAAGTTTGGATTGGGGTATTCTCCTGGAGCTGAAGCTTCATCTTCTTCTGGCAGCTCGTCTCGTGGGAAAGGGCCGATCCTATTCACCAAGGGGGGAGTAATTTTCGAGAGCATCAACGCTGCATCGGAGGACAGCGGGGACAGTGATTACGATCTTGACGCCTGGATTCAACCGAGCAAGCCGGGCGAGCCCCTCCACAATTGGACCATCAAGGAGATTATCAAGCTGACAAGTGAAGAGTAATGATTTGCTTTTTACAATCTTTGTACAACCCTATGTCCTGCCCGGGGCATAGTGGTTTTACCGTCAGGGCCTTGTTGGATTATGTGTATGCATTTTGTTAATAAATAAAAGGCGTTTTCTTCGTAATCAAATATTGTGTTCTCTGTTATTCCTGTTTTATGTTTATTTCAAAAAAAACAGCAAAATGGCAACGAGGTTTGTGCTAACCTGCATATTCTTGCTTTAAACTTAACCCTTGTTATTGCAGGATCCACATGACAGATGACATCGACTCTGGACCCTCTACAGCTCACTACGACTTTGATTGCCCGATCTATCAAGCCGAGGATGAGATTGATGAAGACGAAGACCTTCCGGAAGAGTTGGCCCGCTTGTTGCGACAAGAAGAAAAGGTTATTCTGCCTCACGAGGAGGATATTGAGATCATAAATCTGGGTTCTGAGGAGCTCGTCAGGAATGTCAGAGTAGGGGCTGCGCTGCAGAATGATGTCAAGCATAGACTAGTCGAGATGCTTCGAGAGTATAGTGACGTCTTTGCTTGATCATATGAGGATATGCCCGGACTTGACACTGATATCGTGGTTCATCGCTTGCCGTTGCGAGAAGATTGCCCTCCAGTCAAGCAGAAGCTTAGGAGGACGAGACCAGACATGGCTGTGAAAATCAAAGAAGAAGTCCAGAAGCAGTTGGACGCAGGATTTCTAGCCGTTACCACTTACCCTCCGTGGGTCGCCAACATAGTGCCTGTACCGAAGAAGGACGGTAAGGTACGCATGTGCGTCGATTATCGGGATTTGAATAGGGCGAGCCCTAAGGATGATTTCTCGTTGCCTCATATCGATGTGTTGGTCGACAACACAGCCCAGTTTTCCGTGTTTTCGTTCATGGATGGCTTCTCCGGTTACAATCAGATTAAGATGGCACCGGAGGACATGGAGAAAACAACGTTTATTACCCCCTGGGGAACATTCTGCTACAAGGTAATGCCCTTCGGTCTGAAGAACGCAGGGGCCACTTACCAGCGAGCAATGGTAACTTTGTTTCATGATATGATTCATCATGAGATCGAGGTCTATGTTGATGACATGATTGCAAAGTCCCAAACGGAGGAAGAGCATCTGGTCAATTTATTGAAGCTATTTGAGAGGCTTAGGAAGTTCAGGCTGAGGCTGAATCCTAACAAGTGCACTTTCGGAGTGGGGTCCGGAAAGTTATTGGGGTTTATCGTTAGTGAACGAGGTATTGAAGTTGATCCTGCGAAAATAAAAGCTACCCAAGAAATGCCAGCGCCGAAAACAGAAAAAGAAGTTCGTGGTTTCCTGGGCCGAATAAACTACATTGCAAGGTTTATCTCTCAGCTCACGGCCACTTGTGAACCGATGTTCAAGCTGTTAAAGAAAGATCAGGCGATTACTTGGAATGAGGATTGCCAGAAGGCATTCGACAAAATAAAGCAGTATCTTCAAGAACCTCCAATCTTGATACCCCCAGTGGCTGGACGGCCATTAATCATGTACCTGACGGTTCTGGAGAATAGTATGGGGTGTGTTCTCGGTCAGCACGACGAGACGGGCAGAAAAGAGCATGCCATTTATTATTTGAGTAAAAAGTTCACTGAGTGTGAATCTCGATACTCGATGCTGGAGAAGACGTGTTGTGCATTAGCTTGGACCGCCAAACGTCTACGACAGTATATGCTCAATCACACCACTATGCTAATTTCGAAGATGGATCCGATCAAGTACGTCTTCGAGAAGCAGGCTCTTTCGGGCAGGATTTCCAGATGGCAGATGGTGTTAACAGAATATGATATCCAGTACGTCTCCCAGAAAGCCATTAAGGGAAGCGTATTGTCTGATTACCTTGCCGAGCAGCCAATCGAAGACTACCAGCCGATGAAGTTCGAATTTCCCGACGAGGATATTATGTTTCTCAAAGCAAAGGATTGCGATGAGCCATTACCCGATGAGGGGCCAGATAGGAAGTCTCAGTGGAAGTTGATATTCGACGGAGCGGTTAATTCCTATGGAAGTGGTATCGGGGCTATCATCACGACCCCTCACGGATCCCACGTCCCGTTTACTACGAGACTGACGTTTCCAGTTACCAACAACGAAGCCGAGTATGAAGCATGTATTATGGGTCTAGAAGAGGCAATTGATTTGAGAATCAAGAATCTAGACATATATGGTGACTCAGCGCTTGTAATCAATCAGATTAAAGGGGAGTGGGAAACTCGTCAAGCGAATTTGGTGCCGTACATGAATTATGCCAGGAGGCTACTTCCGTTCTTCGATCGAGTGGAACTTCATCATGTACCCAGGGCTGAAAATCAGATGGCTGATGCCTTAGCCACGTTGGCTTCGATGTATAAAGTCAATTATTGGAATGAGGCTCCAAGAATTGTGCTTTCGCGTCTTGATAGACCAGCGTTTGTGTTCGCAATCGATGATGCCACTGACGGCAAGCCATGGTTCCACGACATCCAGACCTTCCTTATGACCAAGGAGTATCCGGCGGGTGCGTCAACCCAGGATAAGAAGACTCTAAGGAGGCTATCTGGAAACTTTTATCTCAATCCTGATGGAGTGCTGTATAAGAGAAACCACGATCTCGTGCTGCTCAGATGTGTAGATGAGAAAGAGGCAAGTATGCTCATGGAAGAAGTCCATGAGGGCACATTTGGTACGCACGCCGGCGGGCATGCCATGACGAGAAAGATCCTGAGAGCAGGGTATTACTGGCTGACTATGGAGTCGGATTGCTTCAAATTCGCGAAGAAATGTCACAAATGCCAGATTTATGCTGATAAAGTTCATGTGCCGCCGTGCCCATTGAATGTCATGTCCTCCCCTTGGCCGTTCTCCATGTGGGGCATCGACATGATAGGCAAGATCGAGCCCACTGCATCCAATGGTCATCGTTTCATTCTGGTAGCTATCGACTACTTCACCAAATGGGTGGAGGCAGCCTCGTACGCTAATGTGACCAAGCAGGTGGTGGCTAAGTTCATAAAGAGGGACATCATCTGTCGCTATGGAATTCCCGAACGGATCATTATTGATAATGGTTCGAATTTGAATAATAAGATGATGAAGGAGCTGTGCCAGAGCTTCAAGATTGAACACCACAACTCATCTCCTTACCGACCGAAGATGAACGGCGCTGTTGAAGCGGCCAACAAGAACATCAAGAAGATTGTTCAGAAGATGGTTGTGACGTATAAAGATTGGCACGAGATGTTGCCGTTTGCCTTGCACGGTTATCGTACGACGGTGCGTACGTCGACTGGGGCAACTCCTTTCTCCTTGGTGTACGGTATGGAAGCTGTCCTACCGTTAGAAGTGGAGATTCCCTCTTTACGAGTTTTGGTTGATGTGAAGCTCGACGAGGCAGAATGGATTACAAATCGCTTGAACCAACTCAGCCTGATGGACGAGAAGAGGTTAGCATCGATTGCATTTGGTCGCTTGTACCAAAGCCGAATGAAGAAAGCTTATGATGAGAAGGTGCGTCCTCGAAGCTTTCAGACGGGTGATCTCGTCCTGAAGAAGATTCTTCCGCCACACTCCGATCATTGGGGCAAATGGACTCCGAATTACGAAGGGCCGTATGTCGTCAGCAAGGTCTTCTCAGGAGGAGCTTTGTTGTTATCCACGATGGATGGTGAAGATTTTGCATCCCCGGTGAACGCGGACGCAGTTAAAAAATACTTTGCTTGAAAGAGACCCGCTGGACAAAAAAGAAAGAGTCCAGGCAAAAAAGGGGCATCCCGGCGAACCAAAAACAGAATAAAAGGTTCGGGCAAAAATTAAGGATATATATTAAAAAAATGTACACCCGCGAAGTCGAAAACCTACACTGGGCGGCTTCGGCAAAAAAGGGTATCCCGGTGAACTGAAAACCCGTAAAGGGCGGTTCACGCAAAAGTTAGGGATTTGAATAAGCAAATGACTGCGTTCCGCGTATGGACTTTCATTGTTTGGTGGTTTGGAGGACCTGAGGGCCGTTTATCTGAATCAATCTCTTCCGAAGCTGAAGCGTCGGAGAAGTATCGAAGTCGAGTGGGTCTTAGAGGGATCAACTCATGGTGTTCGTCTACGCCTCGTTGCCGACATTTGTATATACTGATGTATATTTATGTTTCCTTTTTGCGCGGCTTCCTCATTCCAGGAGCTTGCCTCTGTTGTAAAACATTTTGGCCCATTCAGGGGTTCGTCATCAATAAAAATGCACATTATTCAACAATTCTGCTTGTCTGGTTAGCATTTATCTGTTTTGTTTGCGAATGAAAACGCTGATGTTTTTAATAAAATGCGCATACATAAACTTACGGGCCTAGGCCCATTGATTGTTGAAACAATTAGTTAACTGAATATTGTCACGAGATAATAACCTTGATAGGCCCCTTTGAGGAGGGTATCTTGTCTGTTTGTTTGTGTTGTTGCAGGTGTAGCACCTTCCAGAGGATATGCCGTGCGTATCCCCGAAGCAGGGTGAGCCCTCCTTCCCCAGCAGAGTTCAGTAGTCTCTCCTCCGCAGAATCTGAATGCAAATAGTGAGCATTGATATGTCTCCCCGCGCAGAGATGATTCTCTTCCCCAAGCGGACGCTCTTTCCCCAGCACCGGGTCACAAGTGCAGATTTCATAGAAGTGTTCGGGTGCCGAAGCTCGTGTTCACCCGATAAAGTCTCCGGCGGAATTGAGATTCCGCACCAGAGTCATGCTCTCTCCTGAAGTTGGATGATTCCCTCTTCCCCAGTAGAGTGTTGGAACGGCTGATGTTGTATTCCCCTGCAGAGTTGTACTCTCCCCCGAAGTCAGATAATTCTTTCTTCCCCGGCGAAATTGAAATTCCGCACCAGAGTCGTACTCTCCAGTGAAGTAGAATGATTTCTCTTCCCGGTTGAGTCCGCAGAAAAGCAGAATCCTTGGAAGCAGTTGGGACCATGAGTGGATGTTCCCTGCAGAGCGTGGGGCAGCTGATGCTGTGTTTCCCCAGAGTCACACTCTCTCCAGCGAAGCAGAATGACTCCTCCTTCCTCAGCCGAGTTTGCAGATGTCCAAGAGAGCCGAGTCCTTGGAAGTTGATCAGATCATGATTGGTTTTTCACCGGTGGAGTGTGGAGCAGCTGAAGTTGTTTCCCCACAGAGTGGTTATCCCCAGAAGAGTAGCCGAGACGGCCGCGCAGCTCATTCTCGCAATTGATATCAGCAGCAGATCAACTGAAGTTGTTTTCCCTGCAGCAGTCAACCAGAAGATCGTTTCCCCAGACGGAGCCGATTGATATTGGCGTGTCCACGTTTTCTCCTCAGCAGGATGATTCCTCTACCTGAGTAGTTCTTATCTCCTTGACAAAAGGGTTTCATCCCCCCCAGCATTTATTTTGCGGACGGGATCGCATCATTGTGCATGACTGCACTGCATAGCATTTAACGTTGCATAACATCGTGCATGATTGCGCAGCATTTAGCATATCATTCCCACCGTGTGGGGCATAGCGCAGAAGCATATGCATCATAAGCATGATCTAGGTCATTATTGTTCTTGCTTTACAGGTGCTCGGCCGAAGGATCAGTTGCTCAGGATGATTCCTGGTATTCTCTCCAGCAAGGTCGCTTTCTTAAGATGATTCTTAAGACCCCGGTGTAATTCCCACAGTCGCTCGCTCAAGATGATTTTTGAGATCCCCAGCGAAGTCAGTTCAAGACGACCCTCGAATTCCTCAGCAGGGCCGTTTGCTTAAGATGATTCTTAAGATCTCAGTGCAGCTTCCCGAGTTGTTTGCTTAGGGTGGTACTTGAGCTCCCTAACAGCGTCCCCAACAAGAGTTGCCCAGGAAGATTCCTGGAATACCCAGCAGAATAAAGTCTCCAGAAAGGTTATCAGTTCAAGATGATTCTTGAAGTCCTTAGCAGCGTGATATGTCTGCTCCGACAGTGATGTCTAATCTGAAGATTGACTTCGTAAACGCCTGAAAGCGGTATCAGAAGGTTCCTGTGAGCTCAGATGTCCTTGTTGATGAATCGACGTGTGGCTGAGGACAAGGTTCCAAATTTGGTATTCAAGATGATCCGTGTTGGTCTGAAGACCAGGTCAGTTGTCCCGAGGAGATGATTGGTTGCGATCAAGTGGATAATTTTTCTTCTGACTGAAGTCGAAGATGTTTCTCCAGCTGAAGCGGAGTTTTGCCTGAAGGCAAAGTGTTTGAATCCCCGTAGAGTCATGAATGGCTCAGGATACCATTTCTTTGACTGAAGTCACAGATTTCCTAAGCTGAAGCGAAGGTGCCTAAGGGCAAGGTTATCCCCAAGGTCATGACTGACCTAGGATTCATTTTTCGGACTGAAGGCCGAAATATATCCCTGACTGAAGTCACGGATACTCTATAGCAGAGATGGAGTTGCCTGAAGGCAGATCCATGTATCCTTGAAGGCCAAGGACCATTTCTTTAGACTGAAGTCGAAGATACCTCCTGCAGAGTGGCCGGGGGCCAGGGTTTCATTTATCTTCAGAAATACTTGAAGACTTTTTCTAGCGGATCTGAAGTGGCCAGGGGCCAGGGTTTCAAAGATCTTTAATGTTGAAGTTCTACGGCGGGCAGTGTGCAGTAGTATGCCGATGTTCGTCATGGTTCTGAGGGTGAACCCCAGATCAGAATGTGCTCGGTTAAGTCTCTCATTCCCAGCGGAGTAGTTTCAAATATGCAAGTGTACCTTTTGTTCCATTTACCATGGGTGAACCCCAGGTCAGAGTTGTTCAAGATCATATTTTGTCCGGCGGCGAGGTTGGATGTTTGTTCAGCGGCGAGGTTGAACGTTTGGATTTGGCGGCGAGGTCAGATCATATTTTGTCCGGCGGCGAGGTTGGATGTTTGTTCGGCGGCGAGGTTGAACGTTTGGATTTGGAGGCGAGGTCAGATCATATTTTGTCCGGCGGCGAGGTTGGATGTTTGTTCGGCGGCGAGGTTGAACGTTTGGATTTGGCGGCGAGGTCAGATCATATTTTGTCCGGCGGCGAGGTTGGATGTTTGTTCGGCGGCGAGGTTGAACGTTTGGATTTGGCGGCGAGGTCAGATCATATTTTGTCCGGCGGCGAGGTTGGATGTTTGTTCGGCGGCGAGGTTGAACGTTTGGATTTGACGGCGAGGTCAGATCATCATTTGTCCAGTGGCGAGGTTGGATGTTTGTTCGGCGGCGAGGTTGAACGTTTGGATTTGGCGGCGAGGTCAGATCATCAGTTGTCCGGTGGCGAGGTTGGATATTTGTTTGACGGCGAGGTCAGACCCTTTAAATCCCCAGTAAAGATGTTTGTTTCCGACGGCGATGTCAGATTCCGTTTTCCAGCGGCGATGTTGGGCATGTCAAGGTGATCCAGTCTTCTGACGGCGATGTTAGGTGATGCAGATCCTTTAGTTCTCCAGCGGCGATGCGGGGTATTCTGTCAGATGCAGTTCTCCAGCGGCGACGCGAGGTACTTTGTTCAGAGATGTATTTTCTCCAGCGGCGATGCGGGGTATTTTGTTCATTGTTGTATTTTCTCCAGCGGCGATGTTGGGTACTTTGGTTATTCAGGTTTAGGTCTCCGGCGGCGATGTTGGACGCTTATTTCCCCGAGTTATGGTTGTTCTTGACGGCGATGTCAGGTGATTTAGTCTTCCAGCGGCGATGTTGGGTGTTGTGGTTGTCTGAAGGCAATGATTAGAAGGATTTAATGTGGATAACTGACGGCGATGTCAGATCAGTATCTCCCCAGCTAGTTGCCGTGCAGCTAGCAGTGCAGTGCTCGAAGATTTGTTCCCCGCAGAGTACCGTGTGCTCGTGCAGTTGGCAAATTTTCGGGTTTACCGGTATTCAATCGTCTCGCACCTTGATTGGGTGAGAGCCGTTCGCTTCTCACCCAGTCAGGTTCAAGCCGTTTGAATAGGGGCAGCTGTTGCACCCCAAAATTTGACCAACATTTATTTACCCATCAAGTGTTTGAAAGTTGATACCTTCATCAGAAAGTTCAAAAGATCCTCAGAGGAGTGGATTGAAACCAGGATTGTGTGCTTCATAGCTTGAGAGTTGTGGGTGCTCCTCAGATGATTCTGAGACTTTGAGAATGAACTTGATGTTTTGAGGAAGCCTGTGAGATGTCTTGATAGCCATCATAAAGCCCAGAGAGGTCATTATGCAAGAGTTCAGAAGATTCAACCATGAATGATAGAATTAGGGTTTTGACTGGGTCAACCCTAGATCAGCTGAAGATTTGGAGAAAGTTGAGACCTAATCCAAGGGCCATGAGATCATGGAATGATACATAGAGATGTTATAAAGATAATTCCTAGACCAACTCATCATGATTGAGGAGTTTGAGGAGTCTCAAGTCAGGGTTTCCAAGGATTGTCAGTGAAAAACCCTAATTTGATTCCTATCTTCCAGGCAGTTTTAGCTCAAGATGTGATTGATATCTCATCTTCCCCACAACATTAATGTTGTAGAGCTTGTTCTTAGCTTTAATTTGAGTGGTGGAAGTCCTTTATAGGAGTTACAGAGCTCAAGTTAGGGTTTTGACAAATTACAGGTCAGCTGAGGTGTGTGAATCTGGGTCCTTGAAAGTCACCCAACTTGCAGACAACTTTTGCCCTAGTAGGATGATTCCTATGATTTCTTGGTCAACATGAATGTTGAAGGGAATCTTCTTATCTTTCTAGATAGTACTAGAAGTCCTTGATAGGATTTGTGGAACTCAACTTATGGTTTGAACAAGACAGGGGTATTTTGGTCATTTGTCAGTTATAGGTCATTTTAAGCAAAGGCCATATCTCCTATTTCCAAGCCTCAAATGGAAAAACTCAAAACATGAAAGTTGTTCAAAATGTGATTTTAAGTCTAGAAAGAAGGTCATGAATTGTTGGAAAAGCTCATAGCATGGATTTGCATGATTGGTCAAAAATGAACTAAAAATGGCTTATAAGTTTAAAAAGTTGAAATTGGAAATTGGTTTGGAAGATCTATGGATCCAAAATAGGTCATCCAATATATCATTTTGATTGGAAACATCATTTTGAGAACATTGGTTTAAATAGAATTTTGATTTGAAGCTTTAAAATGGGACATGCTTTGGAAAATTGAAACTTGCATATTAAGGCACCTTTGGAAATCATAACACAAGGCAAGGAAGAGGCTTGTTTTTGTACATTCCTTATCAATATCTCACATAAGGAGATTTTGACACCATTTTGCAAGACTTAATGCATGGTGCATGAGATATTCAAGTTACCATCACATGAGATTTTCAATACTTTCTAGATCTTTCTAGATGAATCCAAGAGCTTCCATTGATCATTATTTAAAGAGTGCATGAGAGTGAATCAAGAGGTTGGTGAAACTTGGTGAATTGAGTAGAGAGGAGAGAGATTCGAGCTAGGGTTTCAAGGTGCTCCATAGTTGCATTTCAAGGTCAAAATCATTGTTACAAGCTTCCTTCTTCAAGAATTGTGCAAACAGAAAGTCTATCACCATTGGAGGATCATTGTGGAGGAGAATCAAGCTTGGAATCGTGCCCTAGCATCACATACCATCATCACTTGACAGGTTCCTTTTCTTCTCTCTTTCACCTTAATTATGCATAGATGGATCATGTTTTAGGTATAGAATTGTTAGGTTAGATGAGAGGATGAAATCTTGAGAGTTAGAGCCAATTCCATGGAGTTCCATAACAGGTGCAAGAATCTTTGATGATCAAGATCGAGCTGTGTTTTGAGTTTTAATTAGCATGTTATAGTTCATTGTGATGAGGATAATGTGTAGTGCAAGATCGTACCATTAGTTTTAAGATTCCTCATGATGGGTTGCAGTGAAAATGGTTGAAACCCTAGTTTTCGTGAGTTCTGTTTGATCATTATAGGGAGATTCAATGGAAGAAATGCATATGGTTGTAATCCTTGTAAATCATGGAGCATTTTTGGCTTTGGAAAATTTGCATTTCACTGAGAAACGAGAGAGCAAGAAGGACTGGAAGTATGCTGCATGAAACTCACGTTTTTGAAACCCTAATGAGACTTTGGGGACGATGATGGAAGGCCGTTGGATGGGGCGGGAATGTTTGACTGAAGACTTCATTGTGCGGTCCAGATTTAAGGAAAAACGGAGGGAAAGTTTAAAATGCAAAACGCACCGTTTAACTTAAATGAGTATTCTGGGCCTAGTTTCCAATTGCTATCCCCACACCCCCTTCGAGCCCAAGGTGAAAACACGCGTGAAAACATTGCTTTATACACCGTTAGTTTTTCTTTTTTCTTTTCCTTTTTTAATTGAATTTCTGAGCGCCTGGGCCTAAGCATTCTTACTACCTGCACCCCACTCTTCTGGCCCACAACTAATATGAACTGAGGCGTGTTACTTTATGAACCCCCTCCCCTCATTTTAATTATTTTATATTTTGTTTTCTTTTATATTTTTAGCAACTTTAAAAATTCATATAAAATCCAAAATTAATGATTGTTAGTTCATTCTTTTTGCCATGATTAGATGATAATGTGTAGAAAATTATAAAAATAAAAATAGGATTTTATTTTTAATGTAGAATTTTTGGTGATATTTTCTTTTTAATAGTGCATTTAATTTCTTTTGTTTGATACCTTGTTTTGTATGAATTGTTTTAGGACTTTCCCTTAGGTTTTTAAGGCCATTCTTTTTGGCATAGTTAGATAATAAAATGTAGTTTCCCCCTGGATTTATTACTAGATTTTTAGAATAAAATTTGATTAGTTTAGATAATTGAACTTAGGATAGTTTAATTAGGGTTTTTAAGTAGTATACTTGAACTTCAACATTTTATTTTTGGGGTTTTTAGGACAAGTTAGCCTATGGGGAATGCATGGGTTAAGGGTAAGTATGTATAGAATCCCCTAGAATTTTGCTATAATATTGTATGGTGTTTTAGTATTTTTCATTGATTTTTGAATGTATGGATAGTATGTGTGTTGCTTAAAGGCATATGTTGTATTGTTGTGTTTTCTTTCCTTCTCTTTTGAGTGTGTGAGCTTTGAAGATTGAGTTGAAGACCTTGTGGATCATCATGAAAGCTTTGAAGACCTTGCAGAGGAGTTTAGCATAGCTTTTGTTGTTTTGTTTATAGGTTTATAGGCGCATAGGCAGAGCCCTAGATAGAATACTTTGTTCAATAACCAAGGAGTGCTTTGTTCACCTCCTTTCTTCTCTATGACACAGAGTCCTTTAAGGGTATTCACCTCTCTCCCTTGGAGGGATTAGTGACCTTGCCCTCTGAGGTAGAACTTTGAGAGAGCCTGTCTTTTGATGTTAAGTCCTCAATGGCATCCTTTGGAAGTCAGTGAGTACTGTAACATCCCCACCTCATCCTGTTGACTGAATCTTGTTTGCTGGAGCATTGGAGCCATTGAAGATAGAAGCTGAGGCCTTGAAGAGGATGATTCCTTGAAGAGTATTGAAGTCTGAAGACTCTGTGAAGATCAAGTTGATGCCTAAAGATCCCTAAAGATAGTGAAGCCTGAAGGTAGAGCTGATCAAAGGAGCTGAAGCTCAAAGGGAGAAGATGAGTTGATACTCATGTTGTAGGGTTGATACCTGGAAAGCAAGTGATCTCTGAAGTCTGAAGACTGGGTTGCTGCTGGAGGAGCTGAGGCTTTCTTCTGTTTTCTTTGATGTATTGTGTGTTTTGTCTGATTTGTCTGTTGCATTAGACTAAGCCCATTTAGAATAAGTTCAGTTTAAGAGCATGAGTGCATCTGATTGTATTGTTATTGCTTGGCTTTGCTTGCGGGTATTCGGTAGAGCCCAGCTCCCTTGCCCATGTGTTTATTTTGCTTGATAGCATTTCACTTTCTGTCTGTATGATTACAGTTTACTGTTTTTGCTTGATAGCATGTTGTTTATTTCAGTATGATTACTGTTATTTCATGACTGGCTTGAGGTTGAGACGAGCTTGTGGAGGCTGAAGCCCCACACACATTTCCTCCCTCACTTGCATTGCATGCATTTTACTGTTAAAGCTGATGCTTTTGTCTGTTTTGGTGTATCATTGACATGATCCCTTAGGACTCTCATTTCCTCTGATGAGGATTTGATGATAGACTTTTAGGTTGAAACCTATGCATGACAACATCTAGGAGTTCCCTGTTCAAACCTCAACCATAGGATGAATCCATGGCATGACAACAGTAGGACTTGATAGTCTCCCTCCTAGTTGGGCCTATTCTCTTCTCATCTCGAAACAGTTTAAGATACAGTAATCATGAATGATTTCTTTCGTACGTTACGAGCCTTAAGCTATCTGAGAAAGGATTGTGGGAGAGCTTCTTTTCCACAGTCTGGATGTTTAGTATGGTACCCTTTGGGTGACATGCGACGCATTCACTCTCAGGTCATAGTCTCTAGTGCGGTTGAAATCGCAAACACAATAAAAAACACTTCTTTTAGGAGATAACCCGTAGTTTCCCGAACTACGTTTGCTCTGATCTTTCATACCAGATGAAAGTACGTAGGCATAGGATGCGACGTCCTAGCGAGCAACCTTCAACCTTCAACCTTTCCCCCGCAACCCTTCGTAGGCCGAACTACGTTGACTCTGATTTCTCATTCTCTGATGAGAATACGTAGGCATAAAGTGCGACGCTTTGCCGAGTCATTTTTCTTTTCTTTTTCAGCCAGCCTTGATAGGTAGATAGATTATAACCAACCCGTCCAAGTAAACAAACAAGCGAGGATCCCGTCGAGTACGACGGACGTGAGGGGTGCTAATACCTTCCCCTTGCGTAACCGACTCCCGAACCCAGACAATGGTTGCGACGACTTTGTCTTACCCTTATTCGTCAGGTTTTTCCGATCGTTTCCTTTCCCGCTCTGAGGGATAAATAACGAAAGGTGGCGACTCTTCTGTCATGCCGACACCTTATTTTCGCGCAAGCGACACATATAAACCTATTTCTTCAACAATCCTTCCATCTGTTCTTCAAACCTATCTTACACAACAACTAGATATCATTCCTTCAGAACCTCTGCTTTCTCATAACTCTGTTTTTACCCTCTACACTTCTACCCCATTTGATGTCATTCCCTCTGCATCAAGTTTCAAACCATTTCTGTTTCCCACTTCATCATCATCCAGATTCAAATCTGTCACTTCATCATCTGAACATCCCTTTTTTCCTTCTTATCCTCGTCCTCTGTTTATCATCCTAACTATTACCATACCATCTCCACCAGAACAACCCAAACCAACACCTCTGGAAGCCTACCTTAAACCCAAATCCAGATTAGATGTTGATGCCTTATTTGCTAGTTTCAAGAAAGAAATAAGGATGAGTTTGAATTATGTTCAAGAGGAATGTCTCTCAAGCATTAATCCAGAAGCTTCTGAAGAATGCTGGATAAGTTCATTGCCAGATTCAACACTATTACTTTAAATCTGAAGCGTGTCTGCTCTGATGATGCGAAGATCAGATTCGCTGAGATTACCAGAACCTTGCTATGGAATGTAAACAAATCTCCTTCACTGCTTCTTGAGGATGCACCTTCTTCTTCCAGAGTTACTGCTACCTCTGAGACTCTTAAAGAATCTGCTCCTGAAGTCACTATGGAAACCAATCCTTTGGCTCTGATGATTGTTGACCAACCATCTGAATCTGTGCCTCCAGAATCTGCATCTGCAATGGTAATTGACTCTACTCCTACTCCTGCATCAGAATCTGCTCCGTCTACTTCTTCTGAGATTAAGAAAGAGCATCCAGACTTAGAAGACAAGATCGCTATGCTGGAAGCTGGTCAATCTGAGATAAAATCCTGGATGGCAAGGCAATATCAGAAGACTGACAATATTGAGAAATGGATGTCCAAGCAAGAAGAATCTTCTTTTGAGGTCACCCACCTTCTGAAAATGCTTCTCTCCAAACAATCTTAGCTTTATGTTTTTATCTGATGTTTGAGCACTTATTTGCATTTCTCATCTGATGTCTTTTCTATCTAAATATCTTAAATGAATGAATCTTTGAATGTTTTCTCTATATGTTTATATATTTTCTCTCTGTTTCTTTTTATTTTTCTTTAAAAGTTTCTTTTTGATTATGACAAAAAGGGGGAGAAAATGGAATTCTGAATGTTCAAATAAACTTTACCTGAATGGAATTCAGACATATCAAATCATAACTAACATGAATTTTTAGTCTTTTAGAACTATAATGATAAATTTGACAAAATTCATTAAAGTAACTCTGAGATCCCCAGATCAAGTTTTAACCAATCAGGCTCTGATTCTGAAACGTCCACCCAAATTAAGCTCTGATTCTGAAAAGAATACTCATGCAAAAAGGGAAGTTGCTATTCTTTCTTAGTATTCAATTCAGGGGGAGATTCATAATCTCAGGTGGAGTCATATTTATCTCTTTATTAAACAAAATTTCCTATGTTTTTGTCATCATCAAAAAGGGGGAGATTGTTAGAACACAGATTGGTTCTTAGTTATATCTCTATGTTTTGATGATAACACTAATGAAATTTTGTATTAAGAAATTATATACTCTAAATTTGTTCATGCATTTTTGCTGCAGATATTAAATTTAATATTCTTCTGAAAGCAAAAATGATCTGAACATTGAACTACGCATGGCTCTGAGCGTCAGAAGCATCTCGGAAGAAGACTCTGAGCGCTGCCTACAGAAGACTCTGAAGCAGTAGCTACATAAGCATCTGAAGCATAGCTGAAGATTTTGTATGAAGGATTTCAGGCATTGTTTTTCAGAAGACTCTGATAGTACTGTTCGCTGCAAGTACTGAGGATCTGATCTCCAAACTCTGCTCTGACTATTACTCACGCTGAAGCACACTTGGTGCAACACTCTGATACAACAAACTTTGAGAATATCAAGACTCTGATCACTCAAGGCTCTGATGTTGATTGCTGTGAGATAGAAAATTATTGAAGAAGATTATTCAAAGTTATATCCGTTGCTTATGCCAAACGACTCTTTCCTCTTTTATGCTAGACACAAGAACTCAGGCAAAAAGGATTTCTCTGAATGTTCTACTTCTAGGAAATGTCAAGTCATGTGAAGACAAAAGGCTACAGCTACTTTGCAGTACACGGTCTTCAAGCTTGCAACGTCTTGGACTTCTAAGTCTATAAAAGCAAGCCTTCAACAACTTTCTATAGTTGACGAAAATTGACAAAACTATTGGAAACTCTCTCAAAGCTCTCATACAAA
Organism: Lathyrus sativus; assembly: GCA_963859935.3. Lineage (NCBI taxonomy): Eukaryota > Viridiplantae > Streptophyta > Magnoliopsida > Fabales > Fabaceae > Lathyrus > Lathyrus sativus. The sequence goes on from OZ012737.1 coordinate 44,270,626, forward strand.
TTATAATTCTTTGTTGAATAGTTTCATTCGTTCTTAAACTTAAGTGTATAAACCACAGTTGTGATATAGCTTTCATAGAAGCATTTAAACACTTGTTTAGTTTACATTTGATTGTAAAAGTTCCTTAAGAAGACCAAGTTGTGGTCAGTAGTTCTTGAGAAGACTAAGACAGTTGTTCTTAGTGGTTGACATTGTAATCCGTTTGATTATAGTAGATTAAGTCCTTGTAGAGAAAGGCAAATCACTCTTGATAGGGTGGACTGGATTAGTTGAGTTCAACGAACCAGGATAAAAATCATTGTGTTTTTATTGCCATAATATTTTTAAAATCCTTATTCAACCTCCCCTTCTAAGTATTTTCTCACCTTCAGTTTTTAATCATTTTTATTTAAATATCATTTAATTTATTTAGGTTTAATTATATATTTATTTTTTATATTTATTTTTATTAATTAATTTATTCTTAATTTGTTTATTAATACTTTTTTTAAAAAATACAAAAATCTGATTTTTAACTCTTTTAATTCTTGTCTTTTCATAAAAAAACATAAAAACATGATTTTTAATTCCTTTTATTGTGTTAATTGTTATTATCATTCTTGTCTATTTTCTAATCCTATATATATATATATATATATATATATATATATATATATATATATATATATATATATATATATATATATATATATATATATATATATATATATATATATATATATATATATATATATATATATATATATATATATATATATATATATATATATATATATATATATATATATATATATATATATATATATATATATATATATATATATATATGCATTAGAAAAAACAAGCAATCACACAAAAAAAGAGACAAAAAAACCTTTGTCCCCTCATTGCTCTCTCTCCCCTTCTCTCTCTCTCTCTCTCTCTCTCTCTCTCTCTCTCTCTCTCTCTCTCTCTCTCTCTCTCTCTCTCTCTCTCTCTCTCTCTCTCTCTCTCTCTCTCTCTCTCTCTGAGGTTAAAACAAAATAAATAAATAAAAGAGAGGTCATACTTCATCTTCACACAAGCCCATGAATAACAATAACAAATCCGTTTTCCTTTCAAGGTCATAACAAATCCGCAAAGCACCATGAAAGTCTCTAAATAACAAATCGAAACATCTGCAATCATACACGCATTCGGCACCGTTCAACCTATATTTGTGGTAGCTTTCTCTTATCCCTTTTGTTTTATGTTCATAAAAACTTTTTATTGATTTTGTTTGTTTTAGTTTTAAGAAATCTTTTTATTAATATGTTAGGTGTTTAGAAATCTTTTTTGGTCTTTTTATCAAAACAAAACCTTTTTAAAATAAAAAAAAATGACAAATTTTATTTAAAAATTATAACAAGCATTTTATCTTAATGTTTGTGATTGATTTTCTTTTACTTTATTTATATAGATTTATGTGGATTGTTTAATTTTATTATTTATTTATTTTATTTGTGATTATTTTACTATCATTATTGCTTTTATTTTCCATTAGCTACAAAAAAAAAATATAAAATCAACTCCTTAAAAATAATAATAATAAATACTCGATCCAACTTCGAGACACTTTTTCTCAAGTCAAAACCAACGAGCTCATTTTATTCTCGGGCTTGCGCTTATTTCTTTAATTGGGTTTACTTATAATCTTTTCATTTCATCCCCATCTGACAAAATGTACCCCGTTCCCATTAAGTGTAATAATTTTATCGCTTTCATCTTGATTGTATTTTAATCTTTTATACATCTCTCACTTACACGCTCAAACCATTTTCATACTAATTCTCGATTCAATATTGAGTCCTTTTTCAAAACACCTTTGTAAGGCGATTGTTTCTACGATCTCCATCAACCAAACCAAAACATTCTTAATTCATATATCAAGTCATACCCTAACTTGTAAGTCGACTGCTTTTTAGTATCGCCATCAACCTCATGCACACACTTGCATATTTTCTTTGGTTGTGGTTTCATTTATTAGGAGCACCCTTAGGGACTAGGAATCGACCTAACTTTTTCTCAAACTCTTGATCCAACGTCAAATGGTTACTTCTCTCATAAGTCGATTTCTTTTGCAATATCCATCATGCAAATTCAAACCTCATTCTTTTATTGAGTATTTCTTTTCCTAAAACTAAAATCTCTTTCTTTTCTCAAAAATGCAAAAATGCTTTAATCATATTTTTAATCTGTTTTAGAAACCTTAATAAAAAAACACTTCCCTTTCAACCTAAACTTACGTTTAGAGTTTCTTAACTCTATGTAGGTATCCTACCATAGACACTTACCTCTCCCCCTCAGAACCTTGACCGTAGTCAAGAGTTCCTCAATCCCTTTAGGGGAACTACGAATGCTCTGATTCCATTCCCGTTAGGATACGTAGGCACGAGATGCGATGTCTTGGCGAACATATTTAGAAATAACACCGTAGGTCTCTTTACCTTTTCACCCTTTAGAAGACAAATTAACAAATAACACAATAAAATAAGAGGTTCCTGTAGAGTATTACAGATACTTAGGATGTTAGCACCTTCCCTAAGCATAACCAACCCCGAATCTTAGATTCCCTTTTGCTTTGTTTTTGCATTGCATGTTTATGGGTTATTCGATCTTTATCCCTTCCCTTGGACAAATTAAAGACCGGTGGTGAAAAATGATTTATGATTCAATTTAATCAATAGCTTATTATCCAATTCTCACCGCGACAGAAATGACGACTTCACTGGGGACATCATTCTTGAGGGTTCCCCCTAACTTTTTTATTTTGTGTTTATTGTTGTATATATGTATGTTTATCTATATTTGTTTATGCTTTGGATTGTTATCTTTGTGTGGTGAGATAAGTCCTACACCCGAACTTGATTGCACTTATGATAGGAAGGTGATATATTCGAGAAGGCTTATAGGAAGTTGATTCCCGACCAAGCTGACTTGAGAAATCACCACTCAGTTGAGGCCCTCTTGAGAATGGTATTGTTGAATGAGTATTCGTAAAAACACTTACTATTTTCGACCTAGGAGCCCGTGATACTGGGAAGCTTTAGTTACCTTTAACTCAACTTAACCTTTCTTAGGGCATAGTGCGATGACTATGAGGGAGTAGTCCCAAAATTGTTGATACGAGATGCTACACTTAAAAGAGGTTCTCTTGAGAATATTATTAACTACCAAGTATTTGGGAAATTGGTAATATCCTAAAGATAGACTGATGACTTTGGGAACTTTTAGAACCTTTTTTCTGCAGGTATATTTTAAACCTTTGGTCCACGCTCGTGATTTTCAAACCTAGGCCTTTGTTTGTTTGAGTGTCTATATGTGTGTGTGTGTGTCTGTGTGTGTGTATATATATATATATATATATATATATATATATATATATATATATATATATATATATATATATATATATATATATATATATATATATATATATATATATATATATATATATATATATATATATATATATATATATATATATATATATATATATATATATATATATATATATATATATATATATATATATATATATATATATATATATGCATGTGTGTGTGTGTGTGCGTGTGTGTGTGTGTGCGTGTGTGTGTGTGTGTGTGTGTGTGTGTGTGTGTGTGTGTGTGTGTGTGTGTATGTGTGTGTATGGATCTGTGTACCTGTGTTGAGCAGAGCATACATGCACTCATAAACATCATGTTCATACAAGTTTCATGGAATTCAAAGATTTTGTTTACAAACATCATAGGTTTTACCATTGGATTTTGAAATTATACTCTATTTTCAATAAAATGAGATTTTTAGTTATCAAAAGTATTATTCACTTTACGGTGTTTGCAAACATGACCTTTGAGTTCCTTGAAATCCATCTGCATTGGCGCATTTGCATTCGTCATTAGCATTGCATTCTTTGCATCTCAGGTTCTCACTTTTGCTTTTTCACTCAAAGAGGAGGAAAGCTAATTCATCAGTACGATACTCGGGCCAGTCAAAGAAAGAAAATGAAGAACATTGAGCAAGAAAACCATGAACTTCGTAAGAAGGTGACTGCTTTGAGGGCTAGTGTGGAAAGGCTCTCTACTTTAGTTGAAACTCTGGTTGCTACTCAAAATCAATCTTCTCCTCATATGTCTCAGACTCCGCTTCAAAGGACCGTGATTTCTGAAATCATGTCAATGCCTATTCCTGTGACTCCCATTAGCGCTTTTAAGAACTCTAAGAAGCTTTTGGAACGTTTACCCAAGGAGAAGGAACAAGCTGCCAATGTTATTTTGCGAGAGAAGTATGGAGGATCTCGTAACAAAAGTAAACAACATGTGGATCAGTTTGACCTGATCCCAATGGATTATCATGAATTATATCCTACTTTAGTACAGAAGAATCTGGTGCAAATAAAGAGTCTTTCGACCATCCCAAAGAATCTCCCATAGTGGTTTAAGTACGATCATTTTTGTCCATTTCATCAAGGGGCACCCGGTCATGATATTCAACACTGCTTTTCTCTGAAAGCTGAAGTACGAAAGCTAGTACAAAGTGGTATTTTAACTTTTAAAGATTCTAGACCCAACGTCTCAATGAGTTTATTACCCGAGTATGGAAACGCTATGGAAAGATGTTTTGGAGAATACTGTATCTCTGACGTGAACTCAATAAGAGGATCTTTGGTGGATATACACGTCAATTTGTGTAGGCTTACCCATTATGAGCATAATCACGCTTCTTACAAAATTTGTTCAAAGAATCCTCGTGGATGTTCTATTGTAAAGAGAGATCTCTAGGATATGTTGGATCAAAAACTTCTTCATACCACTAGAGAAAGGGTAAATGTCATAGGTCCACGTTTTAATATGCCAGAACCAGTGGTAATCACGTGCAACAATAAAAAATCCTCTCATGTGCCTTGTGGATACGATGCTACCATGCTGGAGGATGTTGATCTTTCTCCTTTCACTTAGATCATCCCGAATTGTCAATCAAAGTTTCGTAAGAGAACACAACAGAGTCATGATCAAAAGAAGTTTGACCCAATCCTAATGACTTACAGTCAATTGTGGTCCTATTTTATCCGAGACTCGATAATGGCACCCAGAAAGACCAGAGCCATGAAATCTCGCCCTTTTTAGTTCAATCCATATACTAGTTGTGCATTTCATAATGAAGCAATAGGGCATTTGATTGAAGACTGCAAGGTTTTCCAAGAAAAAGTCCAAGAGATGATCGATGATGAGGTGTTGACTTTCAAGGGAGCTGTGAATGGAACACCTTTATGCTGATGGATATGAAGACTCAAGAGATTCCTTTCAAGTCAGTGAAATCATGAGGGGAACTCATTCTGAAGATCATCAGGCTGTTTGTTTGCTTGCTTGCATTTGTTATTATTTCTTTGATTATAAAAGCATGATTTGCATGTAAGAACTTGTTTGTTTTGAATGATTAATGCAATAAATATGTTTGTCTTGAAGAAATCCATTCGTGTTCACTCATAAAATGCTTTTCATATTTTATAATGCCAACTTTACCCAATCTTTTTCTTTGATAGAGAATTGGGAGGAGGATGACGAATAAAAAATGCAAGATCTCTGGTTGTATGCTTTTGAATAAAACCTGACTGATGATGTAAGGCATTGTTTCAATTCCTCAAACAGTGGAGATATAAGGGAGATAAACCCTTATTAACCCCTTTGAGCCTTGAAGTAGGAGTTTTCTTTTCCAAATTAAAAAAAAAAACCCTCAATTTTAACCTGGGGCAGAGTAGTTTTCAGTTAAGCTGATCGAGCGCCCAAACTTTCAAAAAAGGAGGAGTGAACATTCAAGAATCCACTTTATGCCTCACACATTAGGAGGCTGAAAGTCAAATCCACAATGATTATCCCTTGAATATCTAAAGAGTGAGGCAGTCATAATCCTTTCAAAAAGGTCAAAATAACTTAGAGTCACGCGACTTGTTCATAAATCAAAAATAAAATAAAAAGAAAAATGCCGCTAAGTCAAAACCTATAAAGAAAACTTAGGCAAAATTGAGGCATCCCGCTGGACTTCAAAGTTAAATCCAAAGACTTCGTCCAAGCAAAATTTAGGGAATAAAAGAAAAAATAAATAAATAAATAAAAACGCGAAAAGCAAAGACAAAGGATCACAAAGAAAAATTCTCAACAAAGAACAAAGTCGTGTGATCAAACACCAGAAGCAAATAGGTGAGTGACTATCATATCCAAAGTCTCGATGGGTTCTCGACCATATCAAAATCCTCTTGAGAGATGAGTGCTCGTATCGAGTTAACTGAATGTAGGATTGGAGAACATCACGAAGAATGGGTGGGCACAAATAAACTTTGAGCCTTATATCCTTTGTTTCTTAAGTCGTGAACTAAGCCACGATACAACCCTCAAAAGATCTAATTGAAGCATGGTTTATTTTGAAAGCATACTCGATGAGATAACATTTCCTGGCTCCTATGAGCTAAGGTCAAAAGTTATGTTGGCTTTGTAAAATTAATTAATTTCCTATCCTAACTAGTGATTCGGTCACAAGTTATTGTGATATCTTTTCAATAAATAAATAAAAACTTCAAGACAAGCATGTGTGTTGCATTAGCAGTTTCAGAATTAACATTTTTTTGCTCACTAACATTGCTTGATATCATAGAAGCTTGCGTACGAACAATAATGATGAGCTTAATCTTTTGAGACTTGAAACTCTGGTAAAAAAGGGCAAAACATTCCAAGAATGATCATATCCAAGGGCATGTTTCCTGAAGACTCTACTGACCAGGGGTGAGTTTGTTTCCCAGTAGTTGCTTTCACAGACTAACCATCCCTAAGGGGGAAAGTTTGAAGTTTCAGCTATACATAATGCAGTCAATCTGGGGCAGTTACGTCAAGATTCGACAAATCTTTCCAAGAGTTGGAGGATATTAGAACATCTTGGATTCCAAGTTTTCTGTAAAATCCTCTTGGAATGACTTTCTTCTCATAAACAATGTGATCTTGGGGCATTTGAGAATTGAAGATTATTTTATCCATTTACAACAAATTTTGTTCGAAATTGCAACCACCACGCAATTCATCAATGCAGAGCTACTTTGTTCTCATAGCATTCTTCACCCATACCCCAAAGAGCTCCCGTCTCAAGTGGTGTGATGATTCCCCATTAATTCTCTACCACAGGTAGTCATGACAATTCCCTGGTGAATCTCCACTTCAAGCAGTTATGGCATGTCTGGTGCAAGATTTCCCCTATTGGTAATCTAAGCATCCGCCAGTGAATTTCCTTGGCTTCAACCTTCCCAGTGAAGTAAATGTTATTTCACTCCTCAACAGACTTCTTACAACTTCAATCTTCCCCATCAAAATGGATGTTTATTTCATCCCTATAGAGTCTCAACTTTGATATCTGCAGCTACCACTTTGATCCGAGTTCCCCTAATGAAGTGGATATTTATTTTATCCCCTGTGAGGCCTCAACTCTGACATCTCCGATAATGACTTCCTTTCAGTCTACTTTAGTTCGTAGTGGATATTCATTTTATCCCTTATGAAGTTATTTCGATCATTAGTTTGATCCTTTCCCAGTGAATCTTTCTCATCCCAACAGAGCTGCGAGATTCATCTTGATAATCCCTTAAGTGAAGTCATGATATAATATCCCCAAGTGGAGTGCTATCTTTTCCCTAGAGAATTTTGGAGCCTTGAAGCAAGACTGTGATTCCATGTGTGGCTTTCCATTCACCCTAGTGATGCTCCTATCTTGCGAAGATTGGCCGAGTATCCGTGTTGAGATGTTTATTTCATCTCCGATTTAATTCTCCTTGTTTATTTTTGTCATGATAAGTATAATATAATATACATTCATTCATATGGATACATGGAATCTGTGCATTTTACATTTTTGTGTTTTTTGTTTGTTTACTTCGGTCGTGTTTATCCCTAAGTGACTGGATTTGTCTTTTCCCTCTAAGTAGAGTCGTCAGTCTTAAGCAGAAAGATCACATCCTTTCTAATTTCCTACTGAGTTCGATTCTCGTGGAATATGGTTGCTTTAGTTTTCTTTTCCATTTTTGGATAAAGATAAACCCCAGTTGAGTTCATTCCTCAATGGGTAGAGTCTTGCTTGATCGTTTCTCTTCAGTTATTTCCTGAATTGAACTTTGGTCCCTGACAATCACAATTTTGAGTCTCTCTAAGCTTTTGAACTTGGATTGAGCGTGCATTTATTTTGCACTTTTTCCCTTCGGAAAGAATCTATTTGAAGATCACCATTGAAGACAAAGTATTTCTCTAGCAGTGTTACAACATTTTCTCAATAATTTATACCCAAACAACAAGTGGCGGCTCTTTATTTGAGCAGTTTATTTCGTTCTCAAGTTTTCTATTTGGATGACAAATGGCAGTCTCCTTAAGACAGTTTGTCTATCCCCATTGACTTTATCAAGATTATTAACTTATCCTCCATCAAATGGCATCTCTCCAGAAATCCGTCAGAGAAGTTTAGTGAAGAATTGACAAGTGTTTCTCTTTATTTGATAATTCCTGATACAAGGACTCTATTTGCTTCAATGCAACTTCAAACTACAGCAACACTGCTCCTCGATGATGTTCTCCCCAGCGAGTCCACTATTCAATTTGCTTCCATCAAATGGCATCTCTTTGAGAAGTTTGATGAAGATTCAGATGATCTTTCTCTTTATTTGAGAAGACATATTTTGCAAATTAACCGGCCTGCATCTCTTTTGAAGATCCTCGGTGAAGTTTCCTAATCTCTAGTAAGTTATGGATTCCCACTGAAGTCCTCAATCTCCAGTGAAAATCCAATTCCCTGTGAAGATACTCTCCCATAGGTATTCACTATTCCAAGAAGAAACTGAGACCCGTTCATGGCATACAACCTTGAAGTGTGGGGAGGTTTATTTTACCCTTTTCAAGTGGAATACTTGATTAAAGAAGAAATTAAGACCCGTTCATGGCATACAACCTTGAGGCGAAGGGAGGTTTATTTTACCTTTTTCAAGTGGAATACTTGATTAAAGAAGAAACTGAGACCCGTTCACGGCATACAACCTTGAAGTGAGTTGAAACGAGGGGAGGTTTATTTTACCATTTTCAAGTGGAATACTTGATTAAAGAAGAAACTGAGACTCGTTCATGGCATACAACCTTGAAGCGAGGGGAGGTTTATTTTACCATTTTCAAGTGGAATACTTGATTAAAGAAGAAGCTGAGACCCGTTCATGGCATACAACCTTGAAGTGAGAGAAGGTTTATTTTACCCTTTTCAAGTGGAATACTTGATTAAAGAAGAAACTGAGACCCGTTCACTACATACAACCTTGAGGTGAGGGGAGGTTTATTTTACCATTTTTCAAGTGGAATACTTGATTAAAGACGAAACTGAGACCCGTTCACAATATACAACCTTGAAGCGAGGGGAGGTTTATTATACCCTTTTCAAAGAAGAAACTGAGACCCGTTCATGGTATACAACCTTGAAGTGAGGGGAGGTTTATTTTACCCTTTTCAAAGAAGAAACTGAAACCCACTCATAGCATACAACCTTGAAGCGAGGGGAGATTTATTTTACCTTTTCAAAGAAGAAACTGAGACTCCTCCATGGCATCCAACCTTGAAGCAAGGGGAGATTTATTTTATCATTTTCAAGTGGAATACTTGATCAAAGAAGAAACTGAGACCTGTTCATGGTATACAACCTTGAAGCGAGGAGAGGTTTATTTTATCCTTTTCAAGTGGAATACTTGATTAAAGAAGAAACTGAGACCAGTCCGTGACTTATGACCCGAGGCGTAGAAAAGTTTATTTACCCTTTCTAAATTAATCATTTAGTTAAAGAAGAAGCTTAATCATATTTTGACCATGGAAGCTTATTTTGGTTATTACCTTTGCTTAGGCTATCATATGTTTGATAGTAGGTAATATATCATATCTTTTTGGTCAAATACCTTTGCTTAGGCTACCGTGTTTGGTAGTAGGTGATCTCTCCTTTCAAGTCTATTACCTTTGCTTAGGCTATCATGTACTTGATAATAGGTAATATACGTTCTTTTACTTCAACTGGATACCTTTGCTTAGGCTACCATCTGTTGGTAGTAGGTTATCCATCTTTTCAAGTTTCTCGCCTGCTATTTAGGATACCATGTTCTAGGTAGTAGGCGATACACACCTTTGTTCTATTTTGGAGATACCATGTGTTTAAGCTATCCCAAGTGGTGGTTAAGGGCCTTTTCCCCGGTGGAGTTGAGTCTCATCCCTAGTGGAGTTGGACCTTTCCCCGTGTGTTAGCTCACAAATTCGACACTCACATTAAAATAGAGTGTTTGGTTGAAATATTGAATTCTCGAGGTAATATGGAGAAGCCTTCGAGTGGGCCTCTGCCATAAATGAAATCAAAGGCAGTCACATAAGAAAAGAAGACTTTTGGGACTTAGAAAATATTTCTGAGATTAGAGAAGTCACCTTCAACCGAGAATGTTGGCCAAATAACTAGTAGAATTTGAAATTCAAATAAAGGAGGGAGTAGTTATGCTTTCTCATTTCTGAACGAGACAAGTGGCGCACATCCAAGAGGCAATTACATGCAGCACGACACTACTCCCTCCAGGGTTTTCACAATCATTACCAAGAAACCCACCATATGGAATGCCAATGTCAGTAATGCAAGGCCTCCAAAATGCTCCCCCAGTATTCTCATAGAATTTGATGGCTTCACCGTTACAAGGATCAGGATTTGGGATAAATGTTGGTCGAAACAGTCAAAGTGTAGGTGTGGGGTACTCCACTCAGGGCCCTAATCTAACAAATACTTCGATAGCTTGTTTGAGACAGCAAATGGATGTGAGCAATTTGCAAATGGTACAAACCTTATCCCAAACTATGGGGGAAATCTTCCAGCTCTTGATCCAGAATACTACACATACTAACCAACAATTAGCAGTGCAATTGGCATGCCTAGCAGAATTTATGGGTGTACCAGCCGCTGCTAGAACCACAACTGTTGCGGAAAACATTCCACGATGGGACTTAGGGAACGTACCTGAGGCGAATCTAGAAAATCAAGAGAGGGTTGAACCCCTTAGACTCGAACCTCTTAGGGTTGAACCACCTAGGGACCAAACACCAATTCCAGTAGAGAGAGAGCCATAGGCGATTATGGTGAATCGAAACCAAGATGCTGACCATGTTATACAACAGGTTCGGTGTAACAACATAGCCGTCGATAACAACTTAGTAGCCATGGTCGAAAGAATAATGACTCGAAATGGGCTAAAATCCGGTTTTACTAGGCCAAATTATACGTCACCAATAGTAGTTTATACTATCCAGTCAAAATTACCTCCTAGGAAGAAGGTGCCAAAGTTTACCAAGTTTTCAGGAGATACGACTGAATCTACTATCAAACACGTAGCTTGGTATATGATCGAGGCTGGAGTGATTGCAAATGATGAAAGTCTTAGGATAAAATACCTTTTAAGCTCTCTCACTAAAAATGCCTTCACCTGGTTTACAACCCTACCCCCTAACTCAGTTTGTAATTGGACCCAGTTGGAACATTTATTCCATGAACAATTCTATATGGGATAAACTAAGATTAGTTTGAAGGAATTAGCTACCATAAAACGAAAGTTTTCTGAGCCAATATAAGATTACCTAAATAGGTTCCGACTACTCAAGGGTAGGTGTTTTACTAAAGTACCTGAACATGATTTAGTCGAAATGGCCGCTGGTGGCCTTGAAATTAGTTAAGAGTAAGAAGGTAGCTAATAGGGTTCGACACTTAGAGCGTCTGAGAGATATGGCCCAACTATCTATTAGGAAGAAATTAGATACCCAGTATCTGAGAGATATGGCCCAACTAGCTGATAGGGTTCGACACTTAGAGCATCTGAAAGACGAAAAGGCTAAATTTAATAAGAGTAAGAAGGTAGATTATGTCGAATATAACGAGAATATCGAAGGTTTACATGATGAACCATTATATTTCGACGAGAATGAAATAGATGTTGCTGAATTAAAGCAGGGTCCTTCATATGCTTGTAAAATGTTATCACCCTCAAATGGAAAATTTTTTGTCGAATTTGAAAAGAATAAAAAGTTTCCAAAGAAAACATATACTTTCGATATCACTAAATGTGACAAATTTTTTGATTTGTTAGGTAAAGATGGGCAAATGATAGTACCTACTGGCGAAGAAGGGAATCTAACCAAATAAGGGGTTTATCTCTAAGGGAAAAAGGGAATAATCTTAGCCTATTCGCCTCAGGAGTAGCAGCGTTAGTTTTAAAAGTGTTAGCTATTTGGATAAAAGTTTTTAAATGTTGGTTCGGGTTCTAGGTAGCGAGTCCCGCTGTTGCACCCTAAAATTTGCTCAACCTATTTCACTTGGTTTATGTTTTAATTGCATTATCATTTGCATAGTCACATCATGTACATGGTCCAATCATTTACATATCATCACATAGCAAGTCATTTAACAGGGGGTCAAGTGCCATCCTTATCTAAAGAAGCACATCAAGGGGCCTTATTCAAGCTGAAGAACATCCAAGTCATCAAGGAATGGGTTGAAGCTTTGAGGAGATTTGAGTGTCAACAGGTGGATTTCTCTCCTAACTTGAGGTGTATTGAAGATCATCAACATGGAATTATGAATTTGAGGTGTGTATGGATCCCATGGGAGGCCTAGAAAGCCCTATTGAAGCTTAGACAAGTCATGGTATCAAGTTCAAGAACCACAGTTGAGGTGTGTACAAGTAGGGTTTCATCTGGGTAACCCTAGGTCAAGGAGAGCAAAGAAAGGGCATCAAGACCTAGCTATAGGTCATGGAAGTCATGGATTGATATGTTAAAGCATGTGTATGGATAATTCAAGATCAAGTTCAAGAGAATCAAGAGTGGTTAGAGGTGTTTGATACAGGGTTCCTGGGTAAAATCCCATGTATAACACTGGACTTCCAAGCCACATAAGTCAAAATAAAAGTTTCAAATGGATTCTTGGCCAACATGAAACTTGTAGATATTCTCAATAGCTTTAATTTGAGTACTAGAAGTCTTCAAGAAGATTTGTAGAACTCAAGTTATGGTTCTTGCAAGTTATGGGTCACCAGAGGACACTGAAATTTATCTGTGAAAGTCACTAGACTTCCAAGCCACATAAGTTAAAAATACAAGTTTCAAATGGATTCTTGGCCAACATGAAACTTCTAGATATTCTCAATAGATTTAATTAGAGTACTAGAAGTCTTCAAGAAGATTTATAGAACTCAAGTTACGATCTTGGTAATCCAGGGGTATTTTGGGAAAGTTAAATTATAGGTCATTTTTCAACATAGGTCAAAATCTCCATCTTCCACTCCTCAAATGAAAAAATGTTCAACATGAGATGTGCTTAGAATGGTGTTTCTAGGTCAAATATGAAGTCAGGGTGAGATGGATTGGCTTATTTCACAAAGGGGCCCAAAATGGCTTAAAATGGGAGATTTTTCAAATAATTCAAGAAAGGAAAAATGGTTTTTTGACTTGCAAGGCATAAGCATGGCATATGGGTAGTCATTTTGAATGGAAATTGAATTTCAAACACATTGGCAATGCCACAATTTTAAGATGAGCTATTGTTTTGTGAGTTGCCTTAGAAAATGCTTTCTTACATCATAAGTAACACTTGCAAAACACTCCTTTAGATCAAATCCATGGCCCTAACCCTTACCAATCCCTTCAAAATATCATATGGAGAGAAATTGGATCAGAATCAAGGTATTGAAGCAAGCTAAAACTCAGTTGTCATGTATGAACTTCTCATGACAATTTCAAGTGCAAGAGATATTGGATATCTCACATAGATCATTTCAGAAGTTTCTAGAGCATTCCTACAGGTTCTATATAAGGTTTATGATTGATTCAAGGCATTGGTTGGTGAAGATTGAGAGAGAATTGAGATATAGAACTCTGATTTTGCACCTTGCAAAACAGAACCGATTACACGAATTTGAGCCATTTCAATCCAAACTTTTGCATTCAGTATCTTTATCTTGAGTTGTTGAGTGAATTCAGAGAGATTTCTGGCCAAGATTGCTGAAGAATAAAGAAAGAGCATCGTGAGTTCATCCCTTGCAACTCAAAATCGAATTTGAGAATTCAGAGAGATTCAACACAAATTGATGCATACAGAAGCTTGATAATCACTCATTGATCATATCTGGAGGATCTTGAAGCATAATTCGAAGCTTTCCTTGTTCTGTTCACTCCATTTTCACAGGTTAGTAAAATTCATTCTATGGCTTGATTCATGTAGAATTGTTAGGTTTTAATTGGTTAGATGCAATGTAGAACATGGCTAGGTCGTTTCTGGTAGAGAATTTCACGATTTAGAGACAAAATTAGGTTGAGCCAATTTTCTGTTGATGGATATAACTGGCGTTTCTTGATGATCTAAGCTTAGTTGTTTGGTTAGTTCTACTCAGGGTGAGGTGTAGATGATCCTAGGATTGTTACTTTTGAGTTTGGTGAGAATTTATTTGTGAGCATTTTCTGAGATGATCATCGTGTTTTAAGATGGGGAGTGATTCAATACACATGGATGATATGGTTGGATTGCTTGTGAAAAACGAATTGATTGATGTAATTAGGGGTGAGTTTGGGTGAAGATTAGTGATGTTGATGATTGGGGACGACGGTGGCGCCACCTTCGGCCACCGTCTGTTGTTTCTTCCCTCCAACTTTCAAAAGGTAGGAGATGATCTTTTAACCCTAGGATGAGAGGAAGACCTTTGACTCAATCTTGATCCCACGGCCACGAGTGATTGTTATTTTGTGAAGGAGTCTGAAAGGAGCCAAAACGCTCCGTTTCATTTAATGAATTGGCATGGGCTTAGTGATAAACTTGTTATTGACACCCCAGTTTGGAGGCCCATTGAGAAACACACGCGAATCAATTGCTATTCCATACAAGGTTTTGCCATTTTCTCCACATTTTCATTTTATTTTCTGAATGTTTATGGGCTTAATGCACGCTTGACTGTTAGCACCCCCCCTCTGGGCCCAACTTAGCTTTTGTACTGACATTTATTGCTATTCAACACGCATAATTTCCATTTTCATTATAATTTCTTTGATTTTTATGGTTTTAGCATAGTTGATAAAAAATTCATAACAATTTGAAAAATGGTCATTTTAGGTTGAGATTTTTTTCCTTGTTTCCCTTAGGACCTCTAGAATTTAATAAAATCATAAAAAATAGTATTTCATGCATTTTTCATTTTCTGGAATATTTTACAAGTTTAATTGCTTTTATTTTGCATTTATTTGATACTCCAACTTTCTGATTTTTGTATGAGCACTTTATTTTGAGTTTTGATTTGATTCTTTTTGCTCTGGTTAGAGTAGAGATACATGCTCCCTTAGTGATTTTTCTCATATTTTTATAGTGAAATTTAGGTTAGTTTTGAATAATGAACTTTAAGTGCTAGAATTAGGGTTTCACAACATTTAGGTGTAGTTTAGTGCATAGTTTTGGGGTTTATTAATTGATTTAGGTTCTGGGATCTATATGGGATATAGGGTATATAGTTAGGTTCCCTTAGAAATTAATCTAGGATTTTATAATGAGTATTACTATTTTATTTGATTTTTGCAATTTGAGTGGTCATTGTGTGTTTTCCCTCTTGGGCATTTTGCTTGTTTGTTTGGTTTGGGCTATTTCAATTGGGCTTGGGGCCTGGGCTTTACTTGTTGAGGCTTCTGAAGACTTGGAGGATGTTTGTAAACAAAGGATGGAGCTTGGGGCATGAAGACTTTTCTCTTTGAAGGTGGTTTTTGAAGACTTAGGAAATAGGAAATATAGGGAGAGCTTTAGATTAGATTGATTTCTTCTTGCAAACATAGAAAGCATCTTGTGCTTCTATTCCTCCCTATGACAAAAAGTCCTTTTAGGGTATTCACATCCCTCCTTTGGAGGGATAAGTGACATACTTTAGAAGTAGAACTTTGAGGGAACCTTTCCCCTACAATGCTAAGTGCTTATAGGCTTCCTTTGGTTGTCAATAAGCTGTTTAGCATTTCAACTTAATCTGATGATTGATTCTCTTCTGGAGTGGTGGCATTGAATATGGGAACCTATTGAAGAATGAAGTTCCTTGAAGATTGATAAAGATGAAGTTTGTGCCTGTCAAAGATAGTTATCTGTTGAAACTAGGGTTTTGCTGCTGTTTGAAGCTGTCTACTGGTTGAGGTTCATGCTTGCTAGAGCTGGGATACTTTTGAAGATAGGAGCTTGTTTGAAGTTTGAAGATCATTGAAGAGTGAAGATGGGGTCTTGCTTGAAGTTGTTATTGTCATTTCCCTTTGCTGTTAATCAACTGTAGCTGTCAGAGCTGTTGCTGTTTGAGCTGCTTACTGTAGGAGTTGGTGTTGCTGTCCGATCTGGTGTTGGGTTTTATTTCTTTTTCTGTATTGATTGTTGGCTGGTACAGCTTGCCCCTTAGGCTTGAAGTGAATACTGTTTCACTTTGCCTGTTGTTTTCCTAGGTTCAAGGTAGAGCGGGACTCCCTTGCCTTGCTTGTATTGATGCATTGCATACATGTTTACTGTTTACTGTATATATCTGTTTCTTTTCCATTTATCCCCTAGGATCTCTGTTTCCCTCTGTGCAAGAGGGAAATATGACAGACATTCGGTTTTAACCCATGCATGACAACATTAGGGTAGTTTTGCTTCCCATTTTCAACCTTAGGTTTTTAGAACGTCGTTTCTCTTCTCATCTCGAAACAATCCAAAACACAATAATATGTCAAACACTATAAAAAACAATTCTTGCGTAAAAGACTGAAAACAAACCAAAATGTCATTTTTGTCCGCTTGGACTCTTAATCGGGAGAAAACCTTTTTCAGAAGGATAAAAGACAAACAGACAGACATGTATCTTCCATGGCCCGAACTACGTTTGCTCTGATCTTTCATGCTGTATGAAAGTACGTAGGCATAGGATGCCGTATCCTAGCGAGCAACCTTCCCCTCCTTTCCGTAGGTAGGCGAACTCCGTCGACTCTGATTTCTCGTTCCAGACGGGAATACGTAGGCATAAAGTGCGATACTTTGCCGAGTCCTTTTATTTTCTTTTAACCCCAGACCTTTAGAGTAGATAGAATAACAATCCGTACTAGAAAACAAGCGTGGATCCCGTCGAGTACGACGGACGTGAGGGGTGCTAATACCTTCCTCTTGCGTAACCGACTCCCGAATCCAGGATTTGGTTGCGATGACCATTCCTTTCCCATTTTGCGTTAGGTTTACTCTGAGCGTTTCCTTTCCCTCCTTTGGGATAAATAACGCACAGTGGCGACTCTTCTGTCATAGCCGGCGCCGATTTTCGCAGTAGCGACAGCTGGCGACTCCAACGGTTCCCTACGCGAGTCAATCCTAGCGCTTGTTTTCTCGTCGTGGGTTTTGTATGGAGTTACTTTTCCGTATTTACTTTCAGCATTATATTATTGTTGTTATGCTGGGTAGGGGGTCAGATTGAGAGATAAGCCAGACTTGGGCTTGAGTGCACCTAGAATTAGTTGTGGAAAGTAGTGGGCGCGTGCATGCTTTGCATGTACTAGTGTCCCGCAAAATCCACGCTCGGACGAGGTTCTTCTGGTTGACTTCTTTTTCAACCCTTTGGTTTGAGGGGGTTGTTGGTTAGTTGGATTGTCGACTCCGGGGACCAAGCATTTGGAAGTTGGCTAAGTGAGGCCTCTTCAGGACATGATGATGCCACACCTTCTGGGTATTGTATCATCAGTCTTGAAAGTCTGTGACACCGAAGACCGCATAGGATGCTGTACCTTGTGTCAGTTGATAGGACACCTACCTGTGAGAGGGATTGGGACATGCAGGAAACTTGACCTCCAGACTACCCGGTTTCTTAATATTGGATCAGTGTGTGGTTACTTGGGGTTTCTTCACCAGAGCAGTGTTATAGGTCTGTCGAGACCAGGTTGGAGCATTGTTTTGAGCCTGTTGTGGCAAAGTGAAGCATTGTTATGGGTCTGTTGAGACCAGGTTTGAGCAGTATTGTGGGACTGTTGAGACAGATATTGTGGATGGATCTCTTCAGCAATCTATCACTTGATCCCTGTTGCATGTTTGCATATCGCATTGTTGCATACTCATTCTGCATATCATTAACGTGTGTCTGTGCTGCAGGTGCATTTTCATACCTCTGATTCTAGTTGCCCGGATTTCTGTCTGCTGATATTATGGATACTCTGAAGAAGACTGTGGCGTACAAGTTGCCTACTCCAGATGTTTCTTCTTTGCTTGGTTTGATATTTCTAGCTGACGATGATGTGAAGAGAAGCTTCAAGAAGAGTTACCGGAAATTACTTAGATTGGTTTATAAACCATCCATGTATGAGCGTAACGGATTGTACACGCTAATGTAGTTCTATGATCCCCCGCTGAGGTGTTTTACTTTCCCTGACTTCATTCTGGCTCCGACTATGGAGGAATATGCTGAGATCTTAGAGTTGACCATTCAGAACAGGTGTTGCACCCCAAAATTTGCCCAACTTTTTTTCACCTAGCTTATGATTCATTTCATTCACATTAGCATTATCATTTGCATTTCATTGACATGTGTGCAGGAGATCAAGAGGTATGATTACCAATCAAGAGCTACACAAGACCTTGAAGCTGGCTAAGAAGCTTATTCAAGTGTTCAAGGGTTGATATCCTTGTCAGAGAAGTTAAAAGATCCTCAGAAGGAGTGGTTGAAGCCAAGTGTGTAGGTCTCCTAACTTGAGAGTTGTGGGAAGCCATCAGATGATTCTGAGGTCATGAAGATGGACTTGAGGTCTTGAGAGAGATAATGAGAAGTTTTGGAGATCACTTTGAGGCCTAGACAGGTCATTGTGCAAGAATAAGAAGCCTCAACCATGAGTGGTGCAGCTAAGGTTTGACTGGGTCAACCCTAAGTCAACTGATGATTTGAAGAAGGTTGAGACTTAATTCAAGATCCATGTGATCATGGATTGATGCATTGAGATGCTATAAGGATGATTCCAAGGTCAAATCATCATGACTGAAGAGTTTGAGAAGTTTCAAGCTAGGGTTTCTAAGGCTTGACAGTGTAAAATCCCCTAGTTGGACCCCTATCTTCAAGGCAGTTTAGCTCAAGATGTGATTGTCATCTCATCTTGCCCCCAACATGAATGTTGTAGAGCTTGATCTTAGATTTAATTTGAGTACTAGAAGTCCTTTATAGGATTTATAGAGCTCAAGTTATGACTTTGACAAGTTATAGGTCATCTGAGGTATGTGAATTTGAGGGCTTGAAAGTTGCCCAACTTGCATGGACCTTTTTCCCTATAAGGATGATTCCTATGGACTTTTGGTCAACATGAATGTTGTTCCTTGTTCTCTTAGCTTTCTAGAGAGTACTAGAAGTCCTTGATAGGATTTGTAGAACTCAAGTTATGGCTTTGACAAGTCAATGGTATTTTGGTTATTTGGAGATTACAGGTCATTTCAACCATAAGGCCATAACTCCTATTTCCAAGCTTCAAATGGGAAAATGTTCAACACCAAACTTGTTCAAAATGATTTTTTAAGGCTATTAAAGAGGTCATGAATTGTTGAAATAGCTTGTAGCTCAAAGTTTCAAAAATGACCTAAAATAAGGGTATAAGTTAAGTAAACCAAAGTTGGAAATTGATACTTTTGATCTACACATCCAAACCAAGGCATGTAATAGGTCATTTTGACTCTAAAAAGCATTTTAAGAACATTGGTTTAGCCATATTTTTGAGTTGAGGTCTAATTTGTGGACTTGCTTTGAAAAGTAGTTACTTACATCATAAGTAACATTTGCAAAACTCAAATTCAAGGCATGAGCCAGATCCCTTGCAAGCCAAACACTTTCAAAATGTCATGATGAGAGAAATTGGAGGGAATTGGGATTGTTTTCAAGCTGTTTGCAGACTTGTGCACACCATGGCATATAAGTGAACTTCTCATGTCATGAGAGATTGGATTTCTCATTAGAAGGATCTAGAGGGTTCTAGATCACTCATACATGTTCTATATATTGAGTAGAGGTGATCCAAAGCAAAGGTTGGTGTTGATTGAGAGAGAAAACTGAGATTGCACTTTGATATTTCACATTGCAAATCCAAATCGGTTACAAGGTTAGAGGCCATTTCAGTCCAAGAAATTGATCTCAATAGCTTGCTCAGAGGTTGGTGATCAATTCCAGATCAAATTCAGGGCACTGTGGTGGAAGGATCGTGAAGTAGCCATTGGAAAGTGAAGCTTGCAACTCAGAATCGGGTTTGATGATTCAAGAAGATTCAACTCTTTTCTTTGCATACAGAAAATTGATTGTGATTCAGTGAAGGATTCTGCAAGTTCTTGAAGGCTGAGCTGAAGATTCTACCCTTCTGTTTGTTCAAATTTATCAGGTTGGTAAACTTCAATCTCTAGCTTAGATTAGGTAGAATTAAGATGAATTAGGGTGTTAGATGCATTGTAGAACGATGTAGGAAGGTTTTCAGATAGTTAGTTTGAGAATTAGTGACCAATTAAGGATGTCACCATTTTCGGTTGAGAATTGGTTATGGCGAATCTTGAGGTTTCAGAGAGAATAAAGGGCATGAATGAATTCGTGAGGAAATTTGGGACAAGTTTCATGTATAAACCACTTGCAATGGAGGATCCTAGAGAGAGTTAGGGTTGAGGACGATGACCGGAGAGCCATCGGTGGTGGCCGGAGCTGCGCGCGAGGTTCAGAGATCCAAAAGGTTGAAGACGACTTCAGGGCCCTTAGATTGAGGTGGACCTTTGACTAGAGGAATGATCCAACGGCCACGTTTTAATTTCAGTTTGTGAAGGATCTGAGTTAATGAAACGCATCGTTTCATTTAGTGGCTGATGCTGGGCTTAGTGAATTGGTTGATACTTGCACCCCCCTCATGGCCCAATCCATTATATGAACTCATTCTGTTTACTACTTGCACCGTGCATTTGTCTATTTTATTTGGATTTTCTTTATTTTTCATTTTTATTCATGGTTCTTGATAAAATCATAAAAAATTGAAAAATGATCCAATTAATCCCATTCTTTTTGCATTATGTTCATGATTGATTCTAGTATTTTTTAGAGGAAAAATATTTTTATTTCATGCATTTTCTGATTTTATGGGAATTTTCTCATTTTAATTGATATTAAAATAGTCATGTTTGATACTTGATTTTGTGGAATTTTGTGTGATCATATGATGATGATTTTGGTCCTGATTTTTTGTGAGTAGTTAGCATAGATATGCATGCTCCCAATAGAATTTTCTCACATTTTTGTGATGAACATAGGTGGTAGTTTAGGTTGAAACCTTTAGAAGCTCCATTTTTAGGGTTTATGGTTGATACCTTTGGATTTAGGACTTAATTTTAGGACTTAATAGATGATTTAGTCCCTGGTTTTTGTATGAGGCATTCTTAATTGAATTAGGATACCTTAGGAATTTTTGTAGAAATTTATAAGATAGTTTTCTATTTTTTATTGATTTTAGTTTAGGTGCTAGTTTTAGATGATTCTAAGGCACTAACTCAACTAGATTAACATCTTTAGTTCCCTTAGATTAGGGTTTTGCTTTGCTTGTTCTTGGATGATGTTGAAGGAAAGTTGAAGATGCATTGGATTGCTTGAAGAGGCTTGGATTTGAAGATCTTCCCTTCTTGTGGTGTAGTTTTGATTAGGTTAAGATTAGGGTTTTGTAGGCAGAGCTTCTAGATAGTTCTCTTCCTTCATAAACATGGAATATGTTGATCAATTCCATTCTTCCCTATGATGTAAGGTCCCTTGTAAAGGCCTCATCCCTCCTTTGGTAGGATGTGTGGCTCTTTGCAAATTGGTAGAACCTTTGAGGGTCCCTTTCTCTGATGACAGGATGCTCAGTGGTGACCTTTGGTCTTCACTCTGCCACCAACCATCCAAACTTTGCTCTTGATAGATGCACATTTCTCCCTTGCTAGAGGATGGAGTTCCTTGCTTGAATAAGATTGAAGGATGGAGTTGATACTTCCATGTGATTGAAGATTACTCTGAGAGGCTGAAGCTTATAGATGAAGAGGAACTAGTTGATACTGGTGAAGCAGAGAGAGCTGAAGCAAGAAGATCAAGTTGATGCTTGTGAAGAGGATTCAATTGAGATTAAGTGAAGAGCTGAGGCTTGAGGAATAAAGGATAAGTTGATACTTATGTTGATGCATTGAAAGCCTGAAGGAATCAAGTTGATACTTGTAGTTAGGAGTGAAGCCTGAGGGTGGAATTGACTGAAAAGCTGAGGCTTGAGGAAGAAAGAATAAGTTGATAATTATGTTTGATGGATTGAAACCTTGGAGGAGCAAGTTGATACTTGTTATTGAGGAGGATAGCCTTGAAGGGTGATTGAAGTCTGATGACTGGATTGCTGGTAGAAGATTGCTTTGCTGTGAAGCTGTGGAAGCTGTTGAGCTGCTTTCTTTCCTGTCTGTTTTCGTCTCTGTATTGATGTGCCTTGTTTGATTTGCTTGATGCATTAGAATAAGTTCATATCTAGACTGACTTTAATCTAGGAGCATGATTTCACTAGAGGTTGAGTTGCTCCCTCTGCTTGTATTTTTACTATATGGCTTTGCTTGCGGGTATTCGGTAGAGCCCAGCTCCCTTACCCATGTGGTTTGTGTTTGCCTGATGTAATTTTATTTTATTTCTTCTGTATGATTGCAGTTGCTCATATCTTGCTTGATAGCATGTTTCATTTCTTCTGTATGATTACAGTCACTTATATTCTGCTTGATAGCATGTCATTTTCTGTATGATTGCAGTTGCTCTTATTTTGCTTGATAGCACTTTATTTTTATCTTCTGTATGATTGCAGTTATTCATATCTGGCTTGAGGTTGAGATGAGCTTGTGGAGGCTAATGCCCCACACACATTTCCTCCCTCACTTGCATTGCATGCATTTTACAGTCGTTTACCATTTACTGTTTAAGCTGATGCTTTACCTGTTTCTGTTTATCATTGACATGATCCCCTAGGAATCTCACTTCCTTTGATAAGGAAGTGATGATAGAACTTTAGGTTGAAACCTATGCATGATAACTTCTAGGAGTTCCCTGTTTCAAACCACAACCATAGGGTGAATCCTTGGCATGACAACATTAGGACTTGATAGTCTTCCCCTTAGTTGAGCATGTTCTCTTCTCATCTCAAAACAGCTTAAAATACAGTAATCGTGAATGATTTCTTTCGTACGTTACGAGCCTTAAGCTATCTGAGAAAGGATTGTTGGAGAGCTTCTTTTCAACAGTCTGGATGTTTAGTATGGCACCCTTTGGGTGACATGCGACGCATTCACTCTCAGGTGTCGCTTGCGCGAAAATAAGGTGCCGGCACAACAGAAGAGTCGCCACCTTTCGTTATTTATCCCTCAGAGCGGGAAAGGAAACGATCGGAGAAACCTGACGAAAAAGGGTAAGACAAGGTCGTCGCAACCTTTGTCTGGATTAGGGAGTCGGTTACGCAAGGGGAAGGTATTAGCACCCCTCACGTCCGTCGAACTCGACGGGATCCACGCTTATTGTGTTTACTTGGACGGGTTGGTTTCATTCTATCTACCTATCAAGGCTGGCTTAAACAGAAAAGAAAAATGACTCGGCAAAGCGTCGCACTTTATGCCTATGTATTCTCATCAGAGAATGAGAAATCAGAGTCAACGTAGTTCGGCCTACGACGGGTTATGGGGGGAAGTAGCTCGCCAAGACATCGCCATCTTGTGCCTACGTACTCTCAACAGGCATGAGAGATCAGAGCTTACGTAGTTCGGGAAACTACAGATTATTTCCTGTCTTTTACGAAAGAAGTGTTTTTTTATTGTGTTTGCGATTTCAATCGCACTAGAGACTATGACCTGAGAGTGAATGCGTCGCATGTCACCTAAAGGGTACCATACTAAACATCCAGACTGTGGAAAAGAAACTCTCCCACAATCCTTTCTCAGATAGCTTAAGGCTCGTAACGTACGAAAGAAATCATTTATGATTACTGTATCTTAAACTGTTTTGAGATGAGAAGAGAACAGGCCCAACTAGGAGGGAGACTATCAAGTCCTACTGTTGTCATACCACGGATTCATCCTATGGTCAAGGTTTGAACAGGGAACTCCTAGAAGTTGTCATGCATAGGTTTCAACCTAAAGTTCTATCATCAAATCCTTATCAAAGGAAATGAGAGTCCTAAGGGATCATGTCAATGATACACCAAAACAGACAAAGCATCAGCTTAACAGTAAAATGCATGCAATGCAAGTGAGGGAGGAAATGTGTGTGGGGCTTCAGCCTCCACAAGCTCATCTCAACCTCAAGCCAGAATGGATAATAGTAATCATACTGAAATATAAAACATGTTATCAAGCAATAACAGTAAACTGCAATCATACAGAAGAAAATGAAATAAAATGCCATCAGGCAAACAAACCACATGGGCAAGGGAGTTGGGCTCTACCGAATACCCGCAAGCAAAGCCACACAGTAACAATACAAGCAGAGGGAGAACCTCAACCTCTAGTGCAATCATGCTCCTAGATTCTACCTATTCTAGATATGAACTTATTCTAATGCATCAAGCAAGTCAAACAAAACATGTCAATACAACAAAGAAAAAGAAAGCAGATCAACTCCTCTCTCCACTTCAAGCTTCAGCTCTTCCAACAGCAATTCAGTCTTCAGACTTTAATCACTCTTGACAAATATCAATTTGCTTTTCCAGGTTTCAACCCTTCAACATAAGTTTCAACTTATCTTCTCCTCTGAGCTTCAGCTCCTTGATCAACTCCACCTTCAGGCTTCACCTAATCTTCAGGGATATTCAAGTAGCAACTTGTTCTGGTTGCTCTTCAAGCTTCAGCTGGAATGTCAATACTCAAGGATTCATCCTCTTCCACACTCTTCAATGAAGTCTTCACCTTCACACTCAAGCTCAACATCTCTCAGGATAATCAAACCAGAGGAAATCACTTACTGGACAAGCTGGGGATATTGAACTGCTTATTGACCACCAAAGGTGACCTATAAGGGTTCAACATCAAAGGAATGGTTCCCTCAAAAGTTCTAATTCCTAGGTACATCACTTATCCCTCCAAAGGAGAGAGGTGTATACCATGGAAGTACTTTGAATCATAGGGAGGAATGGAGGTGAAAGATACCATTCATGTTTAAGAAAGAAGTTATCTAAGTCTAAACTCTTCCTAATCCCTAAACCTAAAACAATCAACAAAACAAATAAGATCAAGCCCTCAAGCTCCTCAATCCATCTTCATGTCTTCTACTATGCTCCTCAATGCTCCTTAGAACAATACCAAGCTCTCCAAGCCAACAAAGCAAAGCAAACAAAAATACAAGCCCACAAGGGCAACCCAAACAATCATCCACTACAAAAATCATCTAAAAATAGTATACTACTACATTAAATCCTAATATAATTTCTAAGGGATCCTACATACCTACCCTTAATACCCTTATATTCCCCAATGTCTAAATTATCCTAAAAACCCAAAAATCTAAGGTTATTGTGTACCTATGTTGAAGTTTGACCTAATTCTACACAACCTAATGTAATCTAATCAAAACAATCCTAAAATTCATCACAAAATTATGGAATAAATCCAAGGGGAAGCTAAAGCTTATATCTAACTATCCTAAAAAGAATGGCCTAAAAAAGTTAAGGGAGCTACCTAAACAAAATTCTACAAATTCATAGATCAACATAAAAGAAATAAAATGCAATAAAAGTATAAAATACACAAAAAGTATCAAAAATTCATGAAAGGAAAATATTTTTATTTGATAATTTTCTAGACATGAATATGAAATGGGAGCAAAAATTCCCATCAAAAAATCTTTATTTTTCCATTTATTATGATTTTTCAACGTTTGAAATAAAATGGAAGAAAATAAAATGAAAATATGAAACTGGTGGTGTATTTAGTAATGCAATGCAGTGTAAATCATTAATGGGCTCAAAATGGGGGGTTCAGAAAGTAAAGCGCTAAGCCCAAAATCCACTCAGAAAAACAATTAGAAAATGAAAAGGAAAATGAAAAATGAACGGTGCAAATAGTCATGGTTTTCAGTTCAAAATTGATTGGGCCTCGTGAAGGGGGTGTGGACATCAAAAGATCACTTAAGCCCAAGCCAGGACTTAAGTGATACGCTGCGTTTCATGCTTCTCAGATTTCCCTCTCAGATGAAATTAAATTGTGTCCGTTGGATCTGGCCAAAGTCAACGAGTCTTGCTTGATCTAATGGCTGGGAACTCATCTTCTTCCTCCAACTAGGGTTCTTGAAACCTCTATGGAAATACAGAGCACTGAGCTTCCTCTTCCTCACACACGAACTCCATCAATACCTCACCAAATGCAACAATTAAAAACCCTAGATTACTCCAAATTTCATCAGGAATCTAGCCATGGCATCAGAATTTATTGAAACCCTCTCAAACCTAGAATCCGATAGCAACTTCCAATAATTGATCAAGAACCAATCCTAACAATTCTCAAAATTAAAGGTCCTAATCTCATCCTCATGCTTCCCTGAACATTTCTTGCTATTAAACTAAGCTTATCCCTCAAGATTCAGCAAGATACAAGGTCAAACAGAAATGGTGTCAACAGCAAAATCACCACCAGTTCTCTTCAAACTCTCCAAAATCCATCACCTATGTGTCTCTAACCTTTCTACACTAACAAACTAACCTAATTATGCATAAAACATGGTGTAATGAAGAATTTGCAAACCTGGTTAATCTTGATGAACAGATGATGAAATCCTCCAATTCAGACCTTGAAACTCTTCAGAAAGTTTCCTTAGATGCCAATCTTGCTACTGTTTGCAACAAATTTGATGGAGGAAGCCTCAATCTCAGAATTCGATTCTGACTTGCTACCTTGAAAGTTCAATCACCAACTCTTCAATTCACCATGGATTTGATCTCAAATCAATCTGCACAGCTTCACTATGATGTATGGGATGTGTTTGTGTGGAAAAAAGGAATGGAAATGAAGAAGAATGAAGAAATGAAACTTAACTTGCAATGGAAGATTCTTGGTCTCACTCTCTCTTCTCTGCACCAATTCTCACCAACCTTGCATCTGAGCAAGTTATACATGTTATATAGAGTAGTTTAGAATCATCTAGAACCATCTAGGACCATCCAATGAGTATTTGAACTTCTCATGTCATGACATTTTGATTTCACTTCTCACCATATGCTATCTCATGCCAAGCCTCTTGTAACCTTTGATTCTGACTTGAAATTCTCCCCATATGAGATTTAGGATGTGTTTCAATGCATAACCAACTTGTTTATTGAGTTTTGTTGAGTTTTGCTTTGGTGCCTTAATATGCAAGTAAGCCATTTCCAAGGCAGCCCTAAGATCTAAGCCTCAAATCAAAGTTGTGGCTGAACCATTGTTCTTAGAATGTCCTTTGGAGTCAAAATGACCTATTATATGACATGGTTTGGATGTATAACTTGTGATTTCCAATTTTCAATTTCACCTTAATTAACTTATGCCTCCATTTTAGGTCATTTTTATCACTTTTTGATACAAGCCCTTTCAACATCTCATGACCTCCTTACTAGCCTTAAAACATCACTCTAAGCAAGTTTTATGTTGAAGATTTTTCCATTTGAAGCTTGGAAATAGGAGATATGGCCTTATGCTTGAAATGACCTATAACCTCCAAATGACCAAAATGCCCTTGACTTGCCAAAGCCATAAGTTGAGTTCTACAAATCCTATCAAGGACTTCTAGTACTCTCTAGAAATCTAAGAAGATTCTCTACAACATTCATGTTGACCAAGAATTCATAGGAATCATCCTACTAGGGCAAAAGTTGGATGCAAGTTGGGTGACTTTCAAGGACCCAGATTCACATACCTCAGATGACCTGTAATTTGTCAAAGTCATAACTTGAGCTCTACAAATCCTATCAAGGACTTATAGTACTCAAATTAAAGCTAAGAACAAGATCTACAACATTCATGTTATGGGGAAGATGAGATGACAATCACATCTTCAGCTAAAACTGCCTTGAAGATAGGGATCAAACTAGGAGATTTTACACTGTCAATCCTTAGAAACCCTAGCTTGAAGCTTCTCAAACTCCTCAATCATGATGAGTTGGTATAGGAATCATCCTTATAACACTTCAATGCATCAATCCATGATCACATGGATCTTGGATTAGGTCTCAACCCTCTCCAAATCATCAGTTGACCTAGGGTTGACCCAGTCAAACCCTAATTCCACCACTCATGGCTGAATCTTCTGAATTCTTGTACAATGACCTCTCTAGGCTTCATGATGGCTTTCAAGACATCTCATAAGCTTTTTCAAAGCTTCAAGTCCATCCTCATAGTCTCAGAATCATCTGAGGAGCTCCCACAACTCTCAAGTTATGAGGCACACAACTTTGGTTTCAACCAATCTCTCTGAGGATCTCTTGAGTTTTCTGACAAAGATATCAATCTTTGAACATTTGAATAACCTTCTTGGCTAGCTTCAAAGTCTCATATAACTCTTGATGGGTAAATAAATGTTGGTCAAATTTTGGGGTGCAACAACTGCCCCTATTCAAACGGCTTGAACCTGACTGGGTGAGGAGCGAACGACTCTCAGCCAATCGAGGTGCGAGACGGTTGAATACCGATAAACCCGGAAATTTGCCAACTGCACAAGCATGCGGTACTCTGGTGGGAACAGATCTTCGAACACTGAAATAATAGCTGCACGGCAACTAGCTGGAGACATACTGATCTGAACCTTGTCGTCAGTTATCCACATTAAATTCCTATGACATTGTCATCAGACACCTGACCTCGCCGTCAGGCATTCATGAAAATAAAGCGTATGACATCGCCGTCGAACAACCAAAACACCCAACATCGCCGCTGGAAAACTAAATCACCTGACATCGCCGCCAGAAACAAACATCCAACATCGCCGTTGGAGAACTAAATCCCCTGACATCACCGCCAGAAACAAACGTCCAACATCGCCGCTGGAGCTACAAAGGATCTGACATCGCCGCCAGAAACAAACATAACTCTGAGAAATGCCCGACATCACCGTCAAGTACTCAACATAATCTGACTTTGCCGTCAAGTCTCAACATCGTCTGACCTCGCCGTCAGGGTGAAGAAACTCCATTGGGGAATTGGTCACACGGTAACCGGTAATACATAGTCGATCATGCCATCAGGCATTCAAAGAACACTGTCGGGCATCAGCCGAACTTCAACCATCAGGTTGATCATGCGATCAGGCATTCAAGAAACTGGCCGAGCATCAGCTGGACTTCAACCATCAGGTTGATCATGCCATCAGGCATTCAAAGAGCAGTCGGGCATCAGCTGGACTTCATCAGCCAGTAAGTTTATGTATGCACATTTTATCAAAAACATCGGCGTTCTTTTTCGCAAACAAAACAGATAAATGCTAAACAGGCAAACAGAATTTCTGAATAGTATACATTTTATTGATAACGAACCCCTGAATGGGTAAAAAATGTTTTACAACAGATGCAAGCTCCTGGAATGAGGAAGCCGCGCAAAAATAAAACATAAATATACATCAGTATATACAAATGTCGGCAATGAGGCGTAGACGAACACCATGAGTTGATCCTTTTATGACCCACTCGACTTCGGTACTTCTCCGACGCTTCAGCTTCGGAAGAGATTGATTCAGATGAACGGCCCTCAGGTCTTCCAAACCACTAAACAAAGAAAGTCCACACGCGGAACACAGTCATTTGCTTTTTCAAATCCCTAACTTTTGCGTGAACCGCCCTTTACGGGTTTTCAGTTCACCGGGATACCCTTTTTTGCCGAAGCCGCCCAATGTAGGTTTTCGACTTCGCGGGTGTACATTTTTTAATTTATATCCCTAATTTTTGCCCGAACCTTTTTATTCTGTTTTTGGTTCGCCGGGATGCCCCTTTTTTGCCTGGACTCTCCTTTTTTGTCCAGCGGGTCGCTTTCAAGCAAAGTATTTTTTAACTGCGTCCGTGTTCACCGGGGATGCAAAATCTTCACCATCCATCATGGATAACAACAAAGCTCCTCCCGAGAAGACCTTGCTGACGACGTACGGACCTTCGTAATTCGGATTCCACTTGCCCCGGTGATCGGAGTGTGGAGGAAGAATCTTCTTCAGGACGAGATCACCCGTCTGAAAGCTTCTAGGACGCACCTTCTTATCATAAGTTTTCTTCATTCGGCTTTGGTACAGACGACCAAATGTGATCGATGCTAACCTCTTCTCGTCCATCAGGCTGAGTTGGTTCAGTCGGTTCGTAATCCATTCTGCCTCGTCGAGTTTCACATCAACCAAAACTCGCAAAGAAGGGATCTCCACTTCTAATGGTAGGACAACTTCCATACCGTACACCAAGGAGAAAGGAGTTGCCCCGGTTGAAGTACGTACCGTCGTACGATAACCGTGCAGTGCGAATGGCAGCATCTCGTGCCAATCTTTGTATGTCACAACCATCTTCTGAACAATCTTCTTTATGTTCTTGTTGGCTGCTTCTACGGCGCCATTCATCTTCGGCCGGTAAGGAGATGAGTTGTGGTGTTCAATCTTGAAACTCTGGCACAGCTCCTTCATCATCTTGTTATTCAGGTTCGAACCATTATCAGTAATGATCCGCACGGGAATTCCATAACGACAGATGATGTCCCTCCTTATGAATTTAGCCACCACCTGCTTGGTCACATTAGCGTACGAGGCTGCCTCCACCCACTTGGTGAAGTAGTCGATGGCTACTAAAATGAAGCGATGACCGTTAGATGCAGTGGGCTCGATCTTGCCTATCATGTCGATGCCCCACATGGAGAACGGCCACGGGGAGGACATGACATTCAACGGGCATGGCGGCACATGAACTTTATCAGCATAAATCTGGCATTTATGACATCTCTTCGCGAACCTGAAGCAATTAGACTCCATCGTCAGCCAGTAGTACCCTGCTCTCAGGATTTTCCTTGTCATAGCATGCCCGCCGGTGTGCGTACCAAATGTGCCCTCATGGACTTCTTCCATGAGCATACTCGCCTCTTTCTCATCTACACATCTGAGTAGCACGAGATCGTGATTTCTCTTATACAACACTCCATCAGGATTGAGATAAAAATTTCCAGACAGCCTCCTCAGAGTCTTCTTATCCTGGGCTGACGCACCCGCAGGATACTCCTTAGTCATAAGGAAAGTCTGGATGTCATGGAACCATTGCTTGCCGTCGGCGGCTTCCTCAATTGCAAAGACAAATGCCGGTCTATCAAGACGGGAAAGGACAATTCTTGGAGCCTCATTCCAAAAATTGACTTTATACATTGAAGCCAACGTGGCTAAGGCATCAGCCATCTGATTTTCAGCCCTGGGCACATGATGGAGTTCCACTCGATCAAAGAACGGAAGTAGCCTTCTGGAATAATTCATGTACGGCACCAAATTCAATTGACGAGTCTCCCACTCCCCTTTAATTTGGTTGATCACGAGCGCTGAGTCACCATATACGTCTAGGTTCTTGATTCTCAAATCAATTGCCTCTTCTAGACCCATGATGCATGCTTCGTACTCCGCCTCATTATTGGTGACTGGAAACGTCAGTCTCGCAGTAAACGGGATGTGGGATCCGTGGGGAGTCGTGATGATAGCCCCGATGCCACTTCCATAGGAATTAACCGCCCCGTCGAATATCAATTTCCACTGGGATTTCCTATCTGGCCCCTCGTCGGGCAACGACTCATCGCAATCCTTCACTTTGAGAAACATAATATCCTCGTCGGGGAATTCAAATTTCATTGGCTGGTAGTCCTCGATCGGCTGTTCGGCAAGGTAATCAGACAATACGCTTCCCTTGATGGCTTTCTGGGACACGTACTGAATATCATATTCCGTTAACACCATTTGCCATCTGGCAATCCTGCCCGAAAGAGCCTGCTTCTCGAAGACGTACTTGATCGGATCCATCTTCGAAATTAGCATGGTGGTGTGATTGAGCATGTACTGTCGTAAACGTTTGGCAGCCCAGGCTAGCACGCAACACGTCTTCTCCAGCATCGAGTATCGAGATTCACAGTCGGTGAACTTTTTACTCAAGTAGTAAATGGCATGCTCCTTTCTGCCCGTCTCGTCGTGCTGACCGAGAACACACCCCATACTATTCTCAAGAACTGTCAAGTACATGATTAATGGCCGTCCAGCCACTGGGGGTATCAAGATTGGAGGTTCTTGGAGATACTGCTTTATCTTGTCAAATGCCTTCTGGCAATCCTCATTCCAGGTAATATCCTGATCTTTCTTTAAAAGCTTGAACATCGGTTCACAAGTGGCCGTGAGCTGAGAGATAAACCTTGCAATGTAGTTTATTCTGCCCAGGAAACCACGAACTTCTTTTTCTGTTTTTGGCACTGGCATTTCTTGTATCGCTTTTATTTTCGCAGGATCAACCTCGATGCCTCTTTCACTCACAATAAACCCCAGTAACTTTCCGGACCGTACTCCGAAAGTACATTTGTTAGGATTCAGCCTCAACCTGAACTTCCTAAGCCTCTCAAAAAGCTTCAATAAGTTGACCAGATGCTCTTCCTCCGTTTGGGACTTCGCAATCATGTCATCAACATAGACTTCAATCTCATGATGAATCATGTCATGAAACAAAGTTACCATTGCTCGTTGGTAAGTGGCCCACGTGTTCTTCAGACCGAAGGGCATTACCTTGTAGCAAAATTTTCCCCAGGGAGTGATAAACGTCGTCTTCTCCATGTCCTCCGGCGCCATCTTGATCTGGTTGTAACCGGAGAAGCCATCCATGAACGAAAACACGGAGAACTGGGCGGTGTTGTCGACCAACACATCGATATGAGGCAACGGGAAATCATCTTTAGGGCTCGCCCTATTCAAATCCCGATAATCGACGCACATGCGTACCTTACCGTCCTTCTTCGGTACAGGCACTATGTTGGCGACCCACGGAGGGTAAGTGGTGA
This sequence comes from Lathyrus sativus, assembly GCA_963859935.3. Lineage (NCBI taxonomy): Eukaryota > Viridiplantae > Streptophyta > Magnoliopsida > Fabales > Fabaceae > Lathyrus > Lathyrus sativus. The sequence continues at coordinate 44,303,731 of OZ012737.1, forward strand.
CCACTAAGAAGCCAGCATCAAGCTGTTTCTGCACTTCTTCTTTGATCTTAACGGCCATGTCTGGTCTCGTCCTCCTAAGCTTCTGCTTGACTGGAGGGCAGTCTTCTCGCAGCGGCAAGTGGTGGACCACGATGTCCGTGTCAAGTCCGGGCATATCTTCGTATGACCAAGCAAAGACGTCACTATACTCTCTTAGCATCTCGACCAATCTCTGCTTGACATCATTCTGCAACGCAGCCCCTATTCTGACGTTTCTGACGAGTTCTTCAGAACCCAGATTCACGATCTCGATCTCCTCCTCATGAGACAGAATAACCTTCTCCTCTTGTTTCAACAAGCGGGTCAATTCTTCAGGAAGGTCTTCGTCTTCATCAATCTCTTCTTCGGCTTGATAGATCGGGCAATCAAAGTCGAAGTGAGCCGTAGAAGGTCCAGAGTCGATGTCATCTGTTATGTGGATCCTGCAATAACAAGGGTTAAGTTTTAAAACAAGGATGTGCAGGTTAGCACAAACCCCATTGCCATTTTACTATTTTTCAAAACAAATGTAAAACAGGAATAACAGAGATCACAATATTTGAATACAAAGAAAACGCCTTTGATTTATTAACAAAATGCATGTACATAATCCAACAAGGCCCTGACAATAAAACCGCTATGCCCCGGGTAGGACATAGGGTTGTACAATGATTGGAAAAAGTAAATCATTACTCTTAACTTGTCATCTGGATGATATCCTTGATGGTCCAATTGTTGAGGCCCTCGCCCGGCTTGCTTGGCTGAATCCAAGAGTCGAGATCACAGTCGCTATCCCCACTGTCTTCAGACACCGCGTTGATGCTCTCGAAAATCACTCCGCCACTGGTAAATTGGATCGGCCCTTTACCTCGAGACGCACTGCTAGACGAAGAAGAAGAAGCTTCAGCTCCAGGAGAATATCCCAACCCAAACTTATCCTGCTTGTTGGGTATCTCCAAAATTTGCCCCCAGCCTGGGGTAGATCCAGTTTGGACGACGACCCGAGCTTCTTTGAACGAGGAGAGATTCATCTCTGGCTTTTCTGTGACTACAGGAGCTACTTCCTTCACCTTGACGACTTCGAACGCTTGGCAAAGAGTCTCATGGATTTCGCCATCCATTTCAACATACTTAAAGGATGACAAATGGCTCACCATTATGTCCTCCTCGCCGCAAACGATTACGATGCTTCCCCCGACAACATATTTGAGCTTTTGGTGCAACGTGGAGGTCACGGCACCAGCAACATGGATCCATGGCCGGCCCAAGAGGCAACTGTAGGCAGGCATGATGTCCATGATATAAAAGACCGCATCGAAGGTTTCCGGACCGACTTGGATCGGCAGGGTCACCTCCCCGAAAACGTGGCGTTTAGTCCCGTCGAATGCCTTCACCACCAGATCACTGGGTGTGCAGATCACTCAACGAGTATCCAGCTTCATTAATGCCTTCTTCGGAAGAACATTAAGTGACGAACCCGTGTCCACCAGCACGTGCGACATGATTGTGCCCCTACACTCTATCGAGATGTGCAGGGCGCTATTGTGATTCCTCCCTTTTTGCGTCAGCTCTAAGTCTGTGAAACCTAGCCCGTTGCCAGCATTTACGTGGGCTACCACCTCTTCTAGCTGATTCACCGATATCTCTTGCGGTACGTAGGCGCCGTTCAATACCTTCAGCAACACATTGCGGTGTGCTTCAGAACACAGCAACAAGTTGAGAATAGAAATCTTCGAAGGCGTCTGATGGAGATGGTCTACAATCTTGTAGTCGCTCTTTTTGATCAACCACATAAACTCCTCGGCATCTTTAACAAGCAAATCTTTCTCTACCCCACACGGGACCTCTTCGACGACTTTGCTTTTACCCTTATCAGCTGCATCAGCTTTGACCGCTTTATCTGCCATGACCTCTGGCGGTGCAAATACTCTTCCGCTGCGAGTAATACCACTGATTCCTGCAAGACTCTCCACAGTCGACCCATACGGTTCCAGCTCCAACTTTTGTCCGTTGCAATAGACTTCAGCCCCGTAATGCCATGGAACGGCGTTAGTGCTCTCGAAGGGTATCGACCCGGCTTTGGTAATAGTGATTGTAGGCGGTCTGGGCGCAGAAATGGTTATTGGCTGGCGAGGGATGGTGATGGTGGAGACTTCATCGGCCTGCTTCAACACTACCTCTCCTGATACACTTTCAGCCCTCCGGCTAAACTGCAGAATCCCTTCAGTCATCAGACTTTGAATTCCTTCTACCAACTGCACGCATCCATCAGAATGTGTAGCACAGTCCATGCATAGTTCTCCGCATCCTGGAAAGAACCCTCTTTTCAACAACTTAGCTTTGACGAAGCTAAGCGGCGTCTTTAGGTCTCTGACATCAGTCAACAGATCTGCACTCTCTTCTTCGATAATGGCGTTCACTCCGCCTCCCCTATGATTCGGCATAGGATTCTTCGTAACATTGGGCACATTATCGGAGAAGTTAATGATCTTGGCATCTACCAGGTCCTGCACCTTGTGCTTAAAGGCTTTGCAGTTCTCAATTGTGTGGCCTGGTGCCCCTGAGTGGAAGTCGCAAGTGGCATTTGCGTCGTACCCGGGTGGAGGTGCCCCTGTCAAGGGAGCCATCATCCTCTTCTGGACCAACTGAAGCTGAAGCAAGGTCTGCAAGAGTTGCGCGTACGACATGGGCGGTGCCTCGAAGTGACGGTTTGGCAAAGATGCCCGATTCTGGTACTTTATATATCCCTGTTGATTCGGTTGCTGCTGTGGAGCCGCTGGGATATTTATACTGGCTATCTGCTACTGAGGGCCTTTGCCCTTCCTTCGAGCGTTGGTCACAGCGCTCGTTTCTCCTTCTCGCCGTTTACCAGCATAAGGTTTCTTTCCACCTCCTCCAGCTGAGGATGACTCACCTTGAATTTTCCCGATCTTAATTCCATTCTCGACGTGCTCACCCATGATAATGAGAGCTGAGAACGTCCCAGACATACCGCTGACTAACTTTTCATAGTAAACCCCTGGGAGGGTAGCTACAAACATCTGCACGAGCTCGCGTTCGACCATCGGCGGTTGAACCCGAGATGCCAACTCACGCCACCGCTGGGCGTACTCCTTAAATCCTTCATTATTCCTCTGCGACAGGTTCTGCAGCTGGACTCGGTTCGGGGCCAAGTCGCTATTGTACTGGTAATGGTGCACAAACGCTTCAGCGAGATCCTTCCATGTGCGCACACTAGTGGGCTCCAGACCCATGTACCACTCGAGGGACGGCCCGGAAAGACTGTCTTGGAAGAAGTGCATCAACAACTTCTCGTCTTCGGAATAGGCAGACATCTTCCTGTAGTACGATCTCAGGTGGACACGAGGGCAAGTTATGCCCTTATATTTCTCAAAGTCAGGCACCCTAAACTTAGGAGGTACCTTAAAATCAGCAATTAATCCCAGCTTGGACATATCAACGCCCAAAGTATTCTGATTCTCAATATCTCTCATTTTATCTTCAAGGGCCTTGAATCTAAGCCGCGCTTCAGCATTCAGCTCCCCTTCAGCACCTCTTTGAGAGAACACATCATCCTGATGATCCTCAAGCCATGGTTGAGGCACCAACAGATTCCCGACGCCTGCATTGCCATTGCCCGGCCCGATGTTGACATTAGCTCCCAGACTCCCATTACCGACGCCCGCCGTATTGAGTCCGATGTTGGCCATCACATTGCCATTAGCACTGCCGTTGCCCCCGGCCACGGGGACACCATTCTGCGGAGTATCAACTGGTGGAGGAGTAGGCACAGCCCCGCCATGGAGTATGCCGTTGCTATCAACCCTGGAGATCAAAGGCTGAACCAAAGTCCTGAGCTGGTCCTGGCCATTGGCGACCACTTGCATGAGTTCCATGAAGCGATCCATCCTCTCGCGGAGCTCCTGAACATCTGTTTGCACTTGATCCATGATCCTGGTCTGATTAGCTCTAGTAGGATAGCGGTGAACTAGTCTCTGATCAATCCTGGAACCACCGGAAACAACCTGGGACCTGTGAACCTGAAAAAACCTGTTAAACACAGAAGGGTTAGGAAAAACAACAAAATGCTCATCATGCAAATGCTTCATGCAAATGCATGCGTGTGTCTGTGTGTTTGGGAGATTTCCCCCGATCCTAGTGCCTGAGTGCCAGTGCAGATAATAATAATAATAAGAAGTCCGAGCCCAATCATGGAAACATCAATCTCATATATAAAGAAAGCCTATCAAGGCAGTACATAGCATCAACGAGTATAAGATGAATCAATAGCGTGACCTCAGCCAACAAGCCTGGTGATGGTCAGCATACAACAATGATCAAAACAAAAGGAATACAAATAGTCAAGTACGGCCACGGGCGCGATACTCTTCTAACAACTCCTTCGTCTCTGGATGATCTGGCAGAGTGAGCAACCCCTCGACGAGTAATTCCCTCTGCACAATGGTATACTGAAGTCCTTCAACCGAACCTTCCCATGCTCCTTCGCCGAAGTAATCTTCTAACTTCCGCTTTTTGGACTCAAACGTCAGCTTGCGCTCCTTCAGGTTAGCAAGAGCTTTGTTGAGCTGGCCTTCGGCGGCGTATCTGCGGGCGGTTTCTTCATCAAACCTCTGTTCATTGTCCTTCACCTGGGCTTCCAGCTTGGAGATCTGCAGCATCAGCTTATCTTCTCGCTCTTTCCTGGTGGCCAGGGAAGCTTTCCAGTGCTGGTTGAACTTGGATATCCTCTGATATGCCTCGTCCAAGTGCTGCTTCTTCGTAGCCAGTACGTCGTTGACAGCTTTGAAGTCTCGACCCATGCGTTCACGCTCGGCTATCTGCTTAGTCAGGTCTGTACCTAGCTGGTTCACCAGCTCTGTCTGCCTTTTGAAAGAGTGCACAACTTCGTTCCTCTCGCTTCGGAGCTGAGCTAATTCCTTCTCCAGTTCTTCGTTCGCCTGCTTCAATTCATCCCGCTCAGCTAACACCTGATTATGCTGATGAATGGGCACAGTAGTAGGCTCTTTGATCATTGGAGGGCTTTCTGGCTTGGCATGAGGAAACGACATCCCTATAGCAACGGCCCTGACTCTGATCCAAGTCACATACGGAGGGTAGGCTTGATTGTTGCTTTTTCCCAGCATCGGCTTTCCTCGCTTACTGATACCATTCCACACACGCTGAAGCTTGGACAACAGATCCCCCTCTAGAATACCAGTGAGGTACAGAGATTCCTGTACCTCTTCATCCTTCGGCGGAATCCTCAAGGCATACGCGAACTGTCGAACCAGCAACGACGGATTGTAGTTTATACAGCCCTTCCTACCTATCAAAGGCACATTTGGAAACCCGCTGCAACTGAAGATCATCTCAGTACCCAACCTATCTCTGTCGAACCAGTCAATATCCTCTGCAGATAAACTCATCAGACGCTCAGGCCACTCAACTGTGGCTGCAGACAAGACAAAAGGACCCCTCTTGGGCAGATGACTTTCAAGCCATTTGTAAAGCAAGGGTACGCAGCACGAGACATTCTTCCCCCTCCTGTTCTCGTTTTTGTAGTGGACTAAGTGATAGACATCTCCTATCAAGGTAGGGACTGGATTCCCTGAAGCAAAGATGTGAAACGCATCAAAGTCTACAAAATCGGGCATGTTGAGGAACAACACGATGCCATATATGCACAAAGCGAGGATGGCATTGAACGCGACCCAACATCTGTCCTTGGCACACTGCTGAGCCTTACCCACCAGAAACTGCAAGGAGAACCCAGGAACCTTGTTACAACTAGTCAATACTAACTCGGAGGCGTCCAGATGAAGTGAAGGAGCTAAACTAGCCAGATCAGGCTCAGCATCCATGTGAACAAAAGGCATATGCCTCTTGATAGGCACACCTAGCATATCAACATACTCTTCCAGCGTAGGTGCGAGAACGAAGTCCTGAAAAGTGAAACATCTCAGCGGAGGGTCGTAGAACTGCAACAGGGCGTGCAACCCGTTCAACTCGAACACAGAAGGCTTATGAACCAAACTGAGCAACCTGCCGTAAGATTTTCTGAACTCATCCCTCACAGAATCATCTGCTAGAGCTATCAAACCAGTCAACTTAACCACATCGGGGGTAGGGAACTTGTAAGCCACGGTCTTCCTCAGAGAGCCCATAACAATACAATAGGAGGCAAGAAATCCTGGATCGGGGAAAACGGTACCTGCAACACAGACACACGTTAATGAAATGCAAATGAATATGTAAACTAATGCAAAATGCAATCATGCAATAAGAGGTCAGGGCAACTGGTGATGTGGAGATTCTGTATCAACAAAACCATAATCTTGCTCTATCAAGAACAACCACTGTAATGAGAAGAAACCCTGGTATCGGACCACAAATCTGATCTGCCAAGAATAACCATCTGATAGGACCATATACACAGGATCATAATTCTGCTCTGTCAAGAACAAATGTCTGATAATAAGGACCTCTGATGTAGGATCAAGAAATATCTGCTGATGAGGTCTTCAGACCCCAAATCAAAAATCTGCTCTATCAAGAACAAACATACAGCTGCTGATGAGATCTTCAGACCCCAATCAAAAATCTGCTTTATCAAGAACAAACAACATCTGCTGATGAGATCTTCAGACCCCAATCAAAAATCTGCTCTATCAAGAACAAATAACATATGCTGATGAGATCTTCAGACCCCAATCAAAAATCTACTCTATCAAGAACAAACAACTGATGACAAAACTCTGCTCTATCAAGAACAAACATACATCTGATGATAAGATCCTCTGATCAAAACCTGCTCTATCAAGAACAGACATACACCTGATGATACGATCCTCTGATCAAAACCTGCTCTATCAAGAACAGACAAATCTGCAACTGAGAAACCCTGGTACCAACAAAACTGATTCACTGTCAAGAAAACCAGGTAGTCTGAAGGTCAAGGTTTCCTGCAATAAACCCAACCCTACTCACAGGTATGGACCTAAACTGACTCAAGTTCGGCATCCTATGCGTTCATCAGCGTCACAGACATTCAAGAGGGGTGATACGATACCCAGAAGGTGTGGCATCACCAACTCATGAAGCGGCCTCACTCGGCTGAATCACAAATGATCGGTCCCCAGAGTCGACAATCCACCAAACCAACAACCGTCTCAACCCAAAGGGTTGAAAGAGAAGCCAACCGGATGAACCTCGCCTGAGCGTGGATTTCATGAGACACTAGTGCCTGCAAAGTAAGCACGCGCCCACTAATTTCCACTCTAAGTCTATAGTGCACTCAAGCCTGGGTCTGGCTTCTCACTCATCAGAACTCCCATCCCACAACAGCACAGATAATCATATTATACTGAATATAAAATGCGGGAAATAAAGTGCGAGAAGTAAAATGCGATAAATAAACGCAACCCAACAGGTAAACATACAAGCGTTAGGTTTGACTCTCGCAGGGAACCGTTGAGATCCCCAGCTGTCGCTTGCGCGAAAATAAGGTGCCAACACAACAGAAGAGTCGCCACCTTTCGTTATTTATCCCTCAGAGCGGGAAAGGAAACGATCGGAGAAACCTGACAAAAAAGGGTAAGACAAGGTCGTCGCAACCGTTGTCTGGATTCGGGAGTCGGTTACGCAAGGGGAAGGTATTAACACCCCTCACGTCCGTCGTACTCGACGGGATCCACGCTTATTGTGTTTACTTGGACGGGTTGGTTTCATTCTATCTACCTATCAAGGCTGGCTTAAACAGAAAAGAAAAATGACTCGGCAAAGCGTCGCACTTTATGCCTACGTATTCTCATCAGAGAATGAGAAATCAGAGTCAACGTAGTTTGGCCTACGACGGGTTATGGGGGGAAGTAGCTCGCCAAGACATCGCCATCTTATGCCTACGTACTCTTAACAGGCATGAGAGATCAGAGCTCACGTAGTTCGAGAAACTACGGATTATTTCCTGTCTTTTACGAAAGAAGTGTTTTTTTATTGTGTTTGCGATTTCAATCGCACTAGAGACTATGACCTGAGAGTGAATGCGTCGCATGTCACCCAAAGGGTACCATACTAAACATCCAGACTGTGGAAAAGAAACTCTCCCACAATCCTTTCTCAGATAGCTTAAGGCTCGTAACGTACGAAAGAAATCATTCATGATTACTGTATCTTAAATTGTTTTGAGATGAGAAGAGAACAGGCCCAACTAGGAGGGAGACTATCAAGTCCTACTGTTGTCATGCCACGGATTCATCCTATGGTCAAGGTTTGAACAGGGAACTCCTAGAAGTTGTCATGCATAGGTTTCAACCTAAAGTTCTATCATCAAATCCTTATCAAAGGAAATGAGAGTCCTAAGGGATCATGTCAATGATACACCAAAACAGACAAAGCATCAACTTAACAGTAAAATGCATGCAATGCAAGTGAGGGAGGAAATGTGTGTGGGGCTTCAGCCTCCACAAGCTCATCTCAACCTCAAGCCAGAATGGATAACAGTAATCATACTGAAATATAAAACATGCTATCAAGCAATAACAGTAAATTGCAATTATACAGAAGAAAATGAAATAAAATGCCATCAGGCAAACAAACCACATGGGCAAGGGAGCTGGGCTCTACCGAATACCCGCAAGCAAAGCCACACAGTAACAATACAAGCAGAGGGAGCACATCAACCTCTAGTGCAATCATGCTCCTAGATTCTACCTATTCTAGATATGAACTTATTCTAATGCATCAAGCAAGTCAAACAAAACATGTCAATACAACAAAGAAAAAGAAAGCAGATCAACTCCTCTCTCCACTTCAAGCTTCAGCTCTTCCAACAGCAATTCAGTCTTCAGACTTCAATCACTCTTGACAAATATCAATTTGCTTTTCCAGGTTTCAACCCTTCAACATAAGTTTCAACTTATCTTCTCCTCTGAGCTTCAGCTCCTTGATCAACTCCACCTTCAGGCTTCACCTAATCTTCAGGGATCTTCAAGTAGCAACTTGCTCTGGTTGCTCTTTAAGCTTCAGCTGGAATGGCAATACTCAAGGATTCATCCTCTTCCACACTCTTCAATGAAGTCTTCACCTTCACACTCAAGCTCAACATCTCTCAGGATAATCAAACCAGAGGAAATCACTTACTGGACAAGCTGGGGATATTGAACTGCTTATTGACCACCAAAGGTGACCTATAAGGGTTCAACATCAAAGGAATGGTTCCCTCAAAAGTTCTACTTCCTAGGTACATCACTTATCCCTCCAAAGGAGAGAGGTGTATACCATGGAAGGACTTTGAATCACAGGGAGGAATGGAGGTGAAAGATACCATCCATGTTTAAGAAAGAAGTTATCTAAGTCTAAACTCTTCCTAATCCCTAAACCTAAAACAATTAACAAAACAAATAAGATCAAGCCCTCAAGCTCCTCAATCCATCTTCAAGTCTTCTACTATGCTCCTCAATGCTCCTTAGAACAATACCAAGCTCTCCAAGCCAACAAAGCAAAGCAAACAAAAATACAAGCCCACAAGGGCAACCCAAACAATCATCCACTACAAAAATCATCTAAAAATAGTATACTACTACATTAAATCCTAATATAATTTCTAAGGGATCCTACATACCTACCCTTAATACCCTTATATGCCCCAATGTCTAACTTGTCCTAAAAACCCAAAAATCTAAGGTTATTGTGTACCTATGTTGAAGTTTGACCTAATTCTACACAACCTAATGTCATCTAATCAAAACTATCCTAAAATTCATCACAAACTTATGGAATAAATCCAGGGGGAAGCTAAAGCTTATATATAACTATCCTAAAAAGAATGGCCTAAAAATGTTAAGGGAGCTACCTAAACAAAATTCTACAAATTCATGGATCAACATAAAAGAAATAAAATGCAATAAAAGTAGAAAATACACAAAAAGTATCAAAAATGCATGAAAGGAAAATATTTTTATTTGATGATTTTCTAGACATGAATATGAAATGGGAGCAAAAATTCCCATCAAAAAATCTTTATTTTTCCATTTATTATGATTTTTCAAAGTTTGAAATAAAATGGAAGAAAATAAAATGAAAATATGAAACTGGTGGTGTATTTAGTAATGCAATGCAGTGTAAATCATTAATGGGCTCAAAATGGGGGGTTCAGAAAGTAAAGCGCTAAGCCCAAAATCCACTCAGAAAAACAATTAGAAAATGAAAAGGAAGAAAATGAACGGTGCAAATAGTCATGGTTTTTAGTTCAAAATTGATTGGGCCTCGTGAAGGGGGTGTGGACATCAAAAGATCACTTAAGCCTAAGCCAGGACTTAAGTGATACGCTGCGTTTCATGCTTCTCAGATTTCCCTCTCAAATGAAATTAAATCGTGTCCGCTGGATCTGGCCAAAGTCAACGAGTCTTGCTTGATCTAATGGCTGGGAACTCATCTTCTTCCTCCAGCTAGGGTTCTTGGACCCTCCATGGAAATACAGAGCACTGAGCTTCCTCTTCCTCACACACGAACTCCATCAATACCTCACCAAATGCAACAATTAAAAACCCTAAATTACTCCAAATTTCATCAGGAATCTAGCCATGTCATCAGAATTTATTGAAACCCTCTCAAACCTAGAACCCGATAGCAACTTCCAATAATTGATCAAGAACCAATCTTAACAATTCTCAAAATTAAAGGTCCTAATCTCATCCTCATGCTTCCCTGAACATTTCTTGCTATTAAACTAAGCTTATCCCTCAAGATTCAGCAAGATACAAGGTCAAACAGAAATGGTGTCAACAGCAAAATCACCACCAGTTCTCTTCAAACTCTCCAAAATCCATCACCTATGTGTCTCTAACCTTTCTACACTAACAAACTAACCTAATTATGCATAAAATATGGTGTAATGAAGAATTTTCAAACCTGGTTAATCTTGATGAACAGATGATGAAATCCTCCAATTCAGACCTTGAAACTCTTCAGAAAGTTTCCTTAGATGCCAATCTTGCTACTGTTTGCAACAAATTTGATGGAGGAAGCCTCAATCTCAGAATTCGATTCTGACTTGCTACCTTGAAAGTTCAATCACCAACTTTTCAATTCACCAAGGATTTGATCTCAAATCAATCTGCACAGCTTCACTATGATGTATGGGATGTGTTTGTGTGGAAAAAAGGAATGGAAATGAAGAAGAATGAAGAAATGAAACTTGACTTGCAATGGAAGATTCTTGGTCTCACTCTCTCTTCTCTGCACCAATTCTCACCAACCTTGCATCTGAGCAAGTTATACATGTTATATAGAGTGGTTTAGAATCATCTAGAACCATCTAGGACCATCCAATGAGTATTTGAACTTCTCATGTCATGACATTTTGATTTCACTTCTCACCATATGCTATCTCATGCCAAGCCTCTTGTAACCTTTGATTCTGACTTGAAATTCTCCCCATATGAGATTTAGGATGTGTTACAATGCATAACCAACTTGTTTATTGAGTTTTGTTGAGTTTTGCTTTGGTGCCTTAATATGCAAGTAAGCCATTTCCAAGGCAGCCCTAAGATCTAAGCCTCAAATCAAATCTGTGGCTGAACCATTGTTCTTAGACTGTCCTTTGGAGTCAAAATGACCTATTATATGACATGGTTTGGATGTATAACTTGTGATTTCCAATTTTCAATTTCACCTTAATTAACTTATGCCTCCATTTTAGGTCATTTTTATCACTTTTTGATACAAGCCCTTTCAACATATCATGACCTCCTTCCTAGCCTTAAAACATCATTATAAGCAAGTTTCATGTTGAAGATTTTTCCATATGAAGCTTGGAAATAGGAGATATGGCCTTATGCTTGAAATGGCCTATAACCTCCAAATGACCAAAATGCCCTTGACTTGCCAAAGCCATAGGTTGAGTTATACAAATCCTATCAAGGACTTCTAGTACTCTATAGAAAGCTAAGAAGATTATCTACAACATTCATGTTGACCAAGAATTCATAGGAATCATCCTACTAGGGCAAAAGTTGGATGCAAGTTGGGTGACTTTCAAGGACCCAGATTCACATACCTCAGATGACCTGTAATTTGTCAAAGTCATAACTTGAGCTCTACAAATCCTATAAAGGACTTCTAGTACTCAAATTAAAGCTAAGAACAAGCTCTAAAACATTCATGTTGTGGAGAAGATGAGATGACAATCACATCTTGAGCTAAAACTGCCTTGAAGGTAGGGATCAAACTAGGGGATTTTACACTGTCAATCCTTAGAAACCCTAGCTTGAAGCTTCTCAAACTCCTCAATCATGATGAGTTGGTCTAGGAATAATCCTTATAACACTTCAATGCATAAATCCATGATCACATGGCTCTTGGATTAGGTCTCAACCCTCTCCAAATCATCAGTTGACCTAGGGTTGACCCAGTCAAACCCTAATTCCACCACTCATGGCTGAATCTTCTGAATTCTTACACAATGACCTCTCTAGGCTTCATGATGGCTTTCAAGACATCTCATAAGCTTTCTCAAAGCTTCAAGTCCATCCTCATAGTCTCAGTATCATCTGAGGAGCTCCCACAACTCTCAAGTTATGAGGCACACAACTTTGGTTTCAACCAATCTCTCTGAGGATCTCTTGAGTTTTCTGACAAAGATATCAATCTTTGAACATTTGAATAACCTTATTGGCTAGCTTCAAAGTCTCATATAACTCTTGATGGGTAAATAAATGTTGGTCAAATTTTGGCGTGCAACATCAGGTCATAGTCTTTAGTGCGATTGAAATTGCAAACACAATAAAAAACACTTCTTCCGTAAAAAACAGAAAACAAACTTCAAACATTTTTGCCCCGTGGGCCCGTAATTCAAAGGAAGCTTTTATGAAGAAAAGAGTATCGTTAAACTTCAGTTCTACCGCAAACAGGCTTTGTCCCTAACTGCTGGAATTGCTGTTTAACCCTACTCAATAAAATAGATGAATCTGAACCCCCGTAATCCGTATTATCCCGAACTACGTAAGCTCTGATCTCTCATACCTGTCGAGAGTACGTAGGCACAATACTGATGTATTGGCGAGCCACCTTCCCCGTAACCCGTAGTAGGGCGAACTACGTTGACTCTGATTTCTCATTCTCTGATGAGAATACGTAGGCATAAAGTGCGACGCTTTGCCGAGTCATTTTCTTTTCTTTTCAGACCAGCCTCTATAGGTAGATAGATAAAACCAACCCGTCCAGTAAACACAACAAGCATGGATCCCGTCGAGTACGACGGACGTGAGGGGTGCTAATACCTTCCCCTTACGTAACCGACTCCCGAACCCAGACAACGGTTGCGACGACCTTGTCTTATACCTATTCGTCAGGTTTTTCCGATCGTTTCCTTTCCTGTTCCGAGGGATAAATAACGAAAGGTGGCAACTCTTCTGTTTTGCCGACACCTTATTTTCGCGGAAGCGACAACAGGGTACCTTTCATTCATATGGATGTTGAGCCCAAACTGGAGGATTTGGCTGTTGCCTTGCATTTAGACTCCTCAGAGTTGTTGTTAACCTCGTGGAATGGAGTGGCTGGTTTTTCTCTCAAGTTCTTGGTTGGGAAAGCACAAGAGTATGCCAAGAGTGGATGTTGGACTGTGTTTAACGCTATTCTTGCTCTGTGTATCTATGGCGTTGTACTGTTCCCGAACCTGCCTGACTTCGTTGATATGGATGTGTTCTATATATTTGCTTCAGGCAATCCTGTGCCTACTTTGATTGGAGATTTCTATCACTCACTGCATTATAAGAACGAGAACAGGAGGGGAAAGAACGTCTCTTGTTGTGGGCCTTTGCTGTATATGTGGTTTGAGAGTCATCTGCCCAAGAAGGGTATCTTCGCTGAGTCTGCAGATACGGTAGATTGGTCTGAGCATCTGATGGGACTTTCTTCAGAAGACGTTGTCTGGTTTAATAAAGATTTACTGGGATCTGTGATCATCTACAGCTGCGTCGGATATCCTAGCGTTCCTCTGATTGGGAGAAAAGGGTGCATCAACTACAATCCCTCATTGTTGATCAGGAAATTCGGGTATGCTTTGAAAAGCCCGCCAAAAGAGGAGGAAGTACAGGAATCTCTGTACTTCACAGGTGATTTGAAGGGAGAACTATTGTCCAATCTTCAGCAAGCTTAGAATAATGTCCACAAGAGGGGTAAGGCATTGTTGGGTAAGAATGATTGTCAAGCCTATGCCCCGTACAAAGTCTGGATCCAAGATAGAGCAAAGCAGGTGCGGATGCCGTTTCCTGCAGTATTACCTCCTGCTTCCCCCGTGATTGAGGAGCCAACCACTGTGTCTATTGAGAGATACGAGCAGGTTGTGAAGGAGAAAGAAGAGCTGATGAAAGCCAACGAGAAGCTGGAAGAAGAGCTAATGCAACTCAGGAGCGAAAGGAACGAGGCCGTATATTCCTTCGAGCAGCAAACGAAGCTGGTGAATCAACTAGGCACGGAACTGACTGAACAACGAAAGAAGCATGAACGTTTGGGGTTAGATTTCAAGAGCTCTCATGATATGCTGGAGTCTAAGAAGAAAGCACTTGGTATAGCCTACCGGGAGATCTCTGCATTCAACAAAACCTGGAATGCCACGCTGACCGGCAATAAGGAAAGAGAAGACAAACTGAAGCTGCAGATCTTTGAGCTGGAAGGTCAGTTGAAGGCTAGCCAGAAGAGGTTGGAAGAAGAGGTTATGCGGAGGTATGATGTCCAGAATGCCTTGAACAAAGTTGTCAAGTGCAAGAAAGAGTCTGCGTCCCAGAAACGGAAGCTAGAAGATTGCTTTAGGGAAGTTGTTTGGGAGGAATCCATTGGTGATCTCCAGCGTGTTATCAGGCAAAGAGACTCGCTCGTCGAAGGGTTGCTTTCTCAGCCGAATCATCCCAAGACTAAGAGATTATTAGAGGAGTACCAGGCATATGGTCGCACTTGATTATCTCATGTATTGATGAGTATGCTTTATTTGCATTGTGCTGGCCATCACCAGGATTGTTGGTTGAGGTCCTGCCTTCCTATTGTACACTCAGTAATATTGTATTCTTGACTTGATGGGCTTTTCCGCAATATATGAGATGTTTTCCATGATTGGATTTCGAGCTTCTTATTGCTATCACTGTCACTGCACTGGCACTTTGGCACTAGAATCAGGGGTTGATCTCCCTAGCGCACAGACACATATTGCATCTGCATATTCATTTTTGCATCGCCAGTTATTTGTTGAATTGGTATCTTATTTCCTGCATATCTCAGGTTTTTCAGGATTGACGAACAAAGAGTCCACCGCTACTCAACCCGAAACAACTGCAAGAAAGTAATGGATCAAGTTCAAGTCGAGATACAGGAAATCCGCGAGAAGTTGACTTTGTTCATGCAAGATATGGAGAGCATGGCCAAGGGCCAGGAGAATCTTCAGACCTTGGTGCAGCCGCTATTGACGCGGGCAAACAGAAACGGCAACACTGACCACATTTCTGTTGAAACTCCTCGCCGGGAGAATGAGATACCGACAGTTGTTACTCCACCTGTTGTGACTATTAATGAAAACACCGGTATTGGCGCAGGTGCTGGCGCTGGTAACGGCAATACCGGGAATGGTGGGGATGGGCATGTTGTTAACAACAAAGGTAACACTGTGGATGCTGATCAAGGATTCATCGACAATGTTGGCTTTGGAAACAATGGGTATGGCAACGTCAATCAGGACGGGAACTTCGGGTTCAACAATCAAGGCTTTGGTAATGACGGTTACAGCAACAACCAGGGGTACGACTATGACAATGGTGGATTCGGTAATGTGAATGTGAACGGTGCTGGGGCGTTTCCTTTCAACAATGGTTTTGGACCTGCTGGGGTCAATCTGGGGTTCGACAATCGAGGACAGGGTCCTGTGTTCAATCAGCAGGGATTTGGCCGTAACATGGGTTATGATGGATATGGCAATGACTGGAATGTGGATCAATAGGATGACGCTTTTTCAGGAAGAGGTATGGGACCTGAAGGCCCTATTGACCCGGTTCAGAGGATCAAAATGCTAGAAGAGCAGATGAAAGGTGTGGTTGATCAGAATTCCACTGGATTATATATGACTACTATGGGGTTGGTACCAGGGTTGAGGGTGCCGTTGAAATTCAAGGCTCCAACATTTGACAAATACAAAGGGGATACCTGCCCTAAGGTCCACGTCTGCTCTTATTACAGAAGGATGTCTGCGTATTCGGATGATGAAAGGATGCTCATGCATTTCTTTCAGGACAGTTTGTCAGGACCGTCGCTTGAATGGTATATGGGGCTGGAGCCCACTCATATTAAAACCTAGAAGCAGTTGGCTGAGGCTTTCGTGACACATTACAAATATAACAGCGATCTGGCACCAAACAGGGTCCAATTACAGGGTTTGTTACAGAAAAACGGTGAAAGTTTTAAAGAGTATGCACAAAGGTGGCGCGATATGGCAGCAAGGGTGCATCCTCCTTTAATCGAAAGGGAGATGAACGACATGTTCATTGGGACATTTACGGGGATGTTCTATGAAAAATTGTTTAGTGTGTCGTTGGGCAGTTTCTTAGATTTGATTCTTATGGGGGAAAAGATTAAGAACAGGATTAAAATTGGAAGATTCCAAGCAGGTGAGGCTACCTCAGTAGGAGGTACAAGAAAATCATTCGGTGGTAGACGACAGGGTGATACTAGCGCCGTGTTTGGCGGCAGGGGCAGGGGCAGAGGAAAGAATCAGTATGTTCAGCCTCAACAGATAGCTAGTGTTACTATCCTGCTTCCGTCGCAGAGGCAGCCACAACAGCAACAACAACCACCGCAGCAACAAGGGCAGAACCCTGGCCAGAGAAGGGTACAGAACACGAGGCCGAAAAGAGTGTTCGACGCACCTCCTTCCACGTACACAGAACTTCTTCAGACCCTGCTAGGGTTGAACTTGGTTTAAAAGAGGACTTTGGGACCGCCTACAGGGGCGGTACTTCCTTATGGGTATGACGCCAACAAGCATTGCGAATTCCATTCCGGGGCACCCGAGCATGATGTAGAAGCTTGTCAGGCATTTAAACACAAAGTTCAGGATTTATTGGATAGCAAAGCTATCAACTTTGAACAGGTGGGTCCAAATATCGTACAACAGCCTATGCCCAATCATGGGGCAAATGCCATCTTGACAGAAGAAAATTTGAATCTAGTGATGGATGTCAATGAGCTGAAGACACCGTTGGGTGAGATTAAAAGCACGTTGTTAAAAGGGGGTGTATTCCCGGGATGTGATGAGTTTTGCTTGGATTGTTGGACCCAGCCAGAGGGTTGTAATGAGTTGAAGCAGGGCATTCAAGCTATGATGGATGAAGGTACCTTGCAATTTGATCAAACCGCGGTTGAAAAGCCTATAGAGGCATTGTGTGATGAGCAGAACGATGTTGCGACGGTAACAATTCCGAGGAAAACAATAACGATAACGGCGCCCGCCAGGCGGCCGACGATCACAATTACCAAAGCAGGACCGGTTCCTTTTGAGAGTACTAAAGCAGTGTCGTGGACTTACGGGTTGGAGGTATATTGCGACGGTAAGAAAATTAAAGTCAATGGACAACCAGCTGGGGTTGTAGATAATGTTGTCGGAACATGGGGTATGACCAGAAGCGGAAGAATCTTCACGTCACCCGAGGTAGAGGCAGAAAGATTAGCCAAGGGTAAAGCCAAGGTAACTGAGGGTGGTCCTTTTCAGTCGAATGAAAAGGAAACGTCACTTAAGGATGTTGAGGAGTTTATGAGGCTCATTCGTAAAAGTGATTACAAAATCGTTGAGCACCTCCAGCAAACGCCGTCAAAAATTTCCATCCTATCATTGCTGTTATGTTCCGAGGCCCATCGGAACGCTTTGCTGAAGATTCTAGACGCGTCGTTCGTTCCTCAAGAAGTTTCTGTTAATCAGTTGGAAGGGGTGATGACGCATGTCAATGCGGGGCACAGTTTGGGCTTCACATATTTTGATTTGACTCCGAGAGGGCGAGAGCACAATATGGCATTACATGTGTCAGTAGAATGTCGGGGCACGATCATGTCCCATGTTTTAGTAGACATTGGATCTTCCCTGAATGTGCTACCGAAGAAAGCCATGATGAAACTGGATATCAGGGTATTATCTGTACGCCCAGTGATTTAGTGGTGAGAGCGTTCGATGGAACGAGGAGGTCGGTTTTTGGATCAATAACATTACCGTTGCAGGTGGGGCCTGAAATATTTGAAACTGAATTCTATATAATGGACATCCAGCCTGCGTATAGTTTTCTTCTTGGGCGCCCATGGATCCATGCTGCCGGGGCAGTCACATCCACGTTACACCAAAAGCTGAAGTATATGGTTGGGGATAGTGTCGTCACTGTTTGTGGAGAAGAAGATATTCTGGTTAGCCATCTGTCTTCGTTCAAATATGTCGAGATCGACGGCGAAATACACGAAACACACTGTCAAGCCTTCGAGGGGTTGCAAATTAAAGACCAAGTTCCAGTGCCACGTAAAGTGCCAGATGTGGCCGTGTCATCTTATAAGGAAGCTCAAGCTTTAGTACGGACAGGTGAGACCAAGGGCTGGGGTCAAGTGGTGGAGATTCCGGTAAAACTGGATAGATTCGGGCTTGGATATCATCCTTCGTCATCAGCATCCTCTTCAGGAACGCCCAAGTTTAGAGGGCCGATAACAATTACACCAAATGGAGTATGCCATGAGACTATCAATGCTGTTTCCGATGCTGAAGACGGAGATAGAGACTGTGATATGGATGCGTGGATCAAGCCAAGCGTGCCAGGACAAAGTCTCTGCAATTGGTCTATCCGAGAAACTGTTCCTGTGACAACTAAACAGTAATGATTTGTTTTCTTAATTGTTGAATAATCATGTGTCCTACCCGGGGCATAGTGATTTTGCTTAGGGCCACTTGATTATGTGTATTGCACTATTTTACTCATGAAATAAAGGCGTTTTTCATATACAAATATTGTGATCCCTGGTTTTCTTGTTTTTTACTTTAACAATAAATGGCAACGGGGTTATTTGCTTTGGTTGCATGTTGAAGCGTTTAACCATTTCCTTTGCAGGACTAATATTTCAGATGACATCTCCTACGAACCGCCTATGACTCGTTTCGACTTCGAGCACCCGGTATTCCAAGCAGAGGAAGAGATTGTTGAGGATAGCGACCTGCCAGAAGAGTTGACCTGGTTATTGAAACAAGAAGAAAAAATCATTCTGCCTCATGAGGAAGTCATTGAGATTATCAATTTGGGGTCGGAAGAGGTTGTAAGAAACATCCGTATAGGGGCTGCGCTGCAGAGCGACATCAAGCAAAGGTTGATCGAGATGCTCAAAGAGTACAGTGATATATTTGCTTGGTCGTACGAGGATATGCCTGGGTTGGATACGGATATGGTTGTTCACCGTCTGCCACTGCGAGAGGAATGTCCGCCTATTAAGCAGAAACTCCGAAGAACTAGACCGAATATGGCTGTGAAGATCAAGGAGGAAGTTCAAAAACAGTGGGATGCTGGTTTCCTAGCTGTTACCAAATATCCCTCACGGGTCGCTAATATTGTGCCAGTGCCGAAGAAAGACAGTAAAGTGCGAATGTGTGTAGACTATCGTGATTTGAACAAAGCGAGCCCGAAAGATGACTTTCCACTTCCTCACATTGATGTGCTGGTTGATAATATTGCTCAGTTCTCCGTATTCTCCTTCATGGATGGCTTCTCAGGCTATAATCAGATCAAAATGGCGCCAGAAAACATGGAGAAGACTACCTTCATTACTCCCTGGGGAACAATTTGCTACAAAGTGATGCCCTTCAGGTTGAAGAATGTTGGGGCAACATATCAACGTGCTATGACGACTCTCTTTCATGACATGATGCATAAAGAGATTGAGGTTTATGTTGATGATGTGATTGCCAAATCCCAGACGAAGGAGGATCATTTGGTTAATCTGCTGAAACTGTTCAAGAGGCTCAGGAAGTTCAGGTTGAGACTGAACCCTAATAAGTGCACCTTTGGGGTGAGATCGGGTAAACTGCTGAGGTTTATTGTGAGCGAAAAAGGAATAGAGGTTGATCTTGCAAAAATAAAAGCAATACAAGAAATGCCGACGCCTAAAACAGAAAAAGAAGTGTGTGGGTTTTTAGGGAGGTTGAACTACATTGCCCGGTTCATATCTCACCTAACTGCGACATGCGAGCCGTTATTCAAGTTGTTGAAAAAAGATCAGGTGTTGACCTGGAATGAAAATTGTCAAAAGGCGTTCGACAAGATAAAAGAATACTTGCAGGAACCTCCTGCTTTGATACCCCTAGTGGCCGGGAGACCTTTGATTATGTATTTGACGGTTCTTGAGGAAAGTATGGGTTGTGTTCTCGGTCAACACGACGAGACCGGATGTAAAGAGCATGCGATCTACTATTTGAGTAAGAAGTTTACTGACTGTGAGTCCCGATACTCAATGCTCGAGAAGAGTGTTGCGCGCTAGCCTGGGCTGCCAAACGTTTGAGGCAATACATGCTGAATCATACAACCATGCTAATTTCAAAGATGGATCCAATCAAATACGTGTTTGAAAAGCAAGCACTCTCCGGAAGAATTGCCCGATGGCAGATGGTGTTAACCGAATATGATATCCAATATGTCTCGCAAAAGGCTATTAAAGGTAGCGTCGTGTCAGAGTACCTCGCGGAGCAGCCTGTTGAGGACTACCAATCGATGAGGTTTGATTTTCCTGACGAGGATATTATGTACTTGAAGATGAAAGATTATGAAGAACCGTTGCCGGATGAAGGAACAGAGTTAGATTCCAAGTGGCAGTTAATATTTGACGGAGCTGTAAATTCCTATGGTAGCGGAATAGGGGCAATTATCACTACTCCTCATGGGTCGCACATCCCATTTACTGCTTGATTGACCTTTCCGGTTACCAATAACGAAGCTGAATACGAGGCTTGCATCATGGGGCTTGAAGAAGCCATTGATTTGTGAATCAAGCATCTGGATGTATACGGAGACTCAACTCTAGTGGTGAATCAGATTAAAAGAGAATGGGAGATACGTCAACCCAATTTGATACCATATATGAATTATGCAAGGAGATTGTTGCCTTTCTTTGACAAGGTGGAATTGCACCACGTACCACGAGCAGAAAATCAAATGGCTGACGCCCTGGAGACATTGTCTTCGATGTATAAAGTTAACTTCTAGAACGAGGCTCCCCGGATTGTTATTTCTCGGCTCGATAGGCCTGCCTTCATATTTGCCATTGATGAGGCTCCCGATGGTCAGCCCTGGTACTTTGACATCCAAAATTTCCTGAAGAACAAGGAGTATCCGGCTGGGGCGTCCAGTCGAGATCAGAAGACTCTCAGGAGATTGGCTGGCAATTTCTATCTGAATCCTGATGGTGTCCTATACAAAAGAAACCACGACTTGGTGTTGCTATGTTGCGTAGATGAGAAAGAAGAGAAGTTGCTCATGGAAGAGATACATGAGGGTACATTTGGTACACATGCTGGTGGGCATGCTATGACGAGAAAACTGCTGCGGGCAGGTTATTATTGGCTAATTATGGAAACAGACTATTTCAAGTTTGCAAAGAGGTGTCATAAATGCCAGATTTATGCAGACAAAATCCATGTGCCTCCGAGTCCTCTGAACGTGATGTCATCACCGTGGCCTTTCTCGATGTGGGGGATTGATATGATTGGCAAGATTGAACCTACGGCATCCAACGGACACCGGTTCATTTTGGTGGCAATTGATTACTTCACCAAATGGGTGGAAGCAACATCATATGCCAATGTCACCAAACAAGTGGTCGCCAGATTCATCAAACGAGATATTATCTGCAGATATGGAATCCCTGAGCGGATTATCACCGATAACGGTTCAAATTTGAATAACAAAATGATGAAAGAGCTGTGTCAGAATTTTAAGATTGAACATCACAACTCTTCTCCTTACCGGTCCAAGATGAATGGCGTTGTTGAAGCGGCCAATAAGAACATAAAGAAGATTGTCCAGAAGATGGTTGTGACGTATAAAGACTGGCACGAGATGTTACCTTTCGCTTTACACGGTTACCGTACGACGGTACGCACATCAACCGGGGCAACCCCTTTCTCATTGGTATATGGGATGGAGGCAGTGTTACCGTTGGAGGTGGAGATTCCTTCCTTGAGGGTTTTACGTGATGTCCAACTCGACGAGGCAGAATGGGTGAAAGATAGACTGAATCAGCTCAGCTTAATGGATGAGAAGAGGCTGGCTTCTTTGGCATATGGTCGGTTATATCAGAGCCGGATGAAGAAAGCTTATGACAAGAAGGTACACCCTCGAAGATTTCAGACGGGCGATCCTGTTTTGAAAAAGATTCTCCCACCACAAACAGACCACAGGGGCAAGTGGACTCCTAATTATGAAGGTCCCTATGTTGTCAGAAAAGTCTTCTCTGGAGGAGCCTTGCTACTATCTACCATGGATGGTAAAGACTTTACGTCTCCTGTGAATTCGGACGCAGTTAAAAAATACTTTGCTTGAAAGTGACCCGCTGGACAATAAAAAGAGAGTCCAGGCAAAAATGGGGCATCCTGGCGAACCGTAAAAAATGAATAAAAGGTTCGGGCAAAAGTTAGGTGTAATACCCCAAATTTTACCCTTATACTTAGCCAGTCATTTCGCATATCATCTCATATGTACATTGCTAACCGCTAACCAGTTATGGAGGTTTTTGTTTTGCAGATTTGGTTCCAGGGGTATTTTGGTCATTTTACACAACTTCTGCTAATTTCTTGAAAACGGGCTGTTATTACGTTCTGAGGCATTTGTTTGCCATTTGGGTCAAGGTGCCAGTATGTTTTGTCAGAAATATGATTGGACTCGGGGCCGTGCTTTGTTTGATTCTGAAACGTTTCCAAACAGTTTTGTTTCCTTTTATAAAGTTGGGTTGGAAAGGAAGTGGATACTGTTAAGGTTACATTGAGAAGTGCTGTGATCAACGAGATTTTAATTTGAATTTGTTTGGATGGCAGGATATCATTTATAAAAGGCAAAGGAGAAGTAAGTTTTGAACTTTGTGTTCATAAGCACTTATAAGTTACAACTCAAGAAGGAATTTAAATGATTCTGAATTATTATTCAGGGATACTTTGAATTTACAATTGAGAAAATAAATATGAATATTTGTTGAATTTCATTTCATAAATATTTATAGTTTACAAATTGATAAATGAATTTGAATTTGGTTTACAAGAGTTTTCATTCACAATCAGTATCTATCCTAAATCCTAAAAGTTCCTAAGGGTCTTCATGCTGTCTTTAAGCTTCGCCGCAAATCTCGACTAACCTACACATCAAAGCAAAACAAACAATATGGACAAAAAGGTTAGAAGTTGTTTTGACACTCTCAGAACATCGTCATCATCGAGTGTCGGGAGTGGCACAACCGAAGCTGCGTCCTACCCCCGTTACCGATCCGCGCCGTAGGCGTCAGATCAGGTAACACCTGTTCTTAATCGTTGCGGGACATCCGAGAGACAGAAGTAATAAAAGAAGCGGGATTGATTTCGTTTTGCCGTGATTGGATTTCCAAACTGATACGAGAATAAGGCAACATTGAACTCAGACCCGGATGCCGGCATGGTCTGAGTCATTTTGGTTCCGAAATTTCCAACACCTGAAAAGCCACAAACGCATCAATATCAGATTCAGAATTTGGAACCCAAGACATAAACAATTCATGAGCAGTATTAATCCTGAACCAGTAGGTGAGTTCATGAAAACCAAGTAAAGGTTGCTTTTGGATCACAAACTGCTACCAAAAAGCAAGTTCAAACAGAACAAGAAAAATGAAATTACAAAACAAGCTGCATCAAACAATGTACTAAGAGTTCAGAATTATCAGTTAAGGGCAAGTTTCAACCAGTTCAAATGGTAAGTCACAAAAATGTGAATAACTTCACCGAGTCACAACACAAATCATAGCACAAGTCATACCAGAGAAGCGAGGTAGGTTATGATCATGCTCGCGCGTCAATAAGCCTCGACCAAATGTGATGATATTGGAAAACCAAAATGCGAAGCCGGGCTCAGCGTGGAAGATATCATTGCCCAACAAACAAGTCACGAAATCACAGTTCAAAGGGTAAACCATATCAGTCACAGTATGGCAGCCAACAATCAGTCATCACCTTACTCGCAAATAGCAGCCCAGAACTCATGTTCTGAACCCAACCAAGCATTGAAAACAACCAATCTCGAAGGCAGTCGCGGCGTCAAAACCAGAAGTAACACCAGCAGGCTCAGAATATCTTCATCATCGCCGTATACCACCCTCGGCGGCATTTGACTCGACCAAAGCCGTAGTAGCCCTCTCTGAAAGAAGAAGAGGAAAAGATAACTGCATCAGGAAAAAAATCTGTGTCAGCAAAATAAACCAATATCCAGATTGCGTTAAGAAAAAGAGATTTAATCCGTGTCAGCTGGAAATCAAATCTTATCAGAGAATGAAAACGGAATCTGTATGAATCCAATCAACATCTGGAAAGCAGACCAAATCCATGACAGATCATAACCGTATCCAACCTGAAGGTGCAAGGCAAATTGTATCAGAAAAATAACAGAAAACAATTTTGATATTGATATCAATTCCAAATCAGGGAAGGTTAAATCGTATCAAGTGAATCAAAATGAGCCAAAGCACCAAGTTCACAAATCACGAGCCCAGAATCATGACAAAAGAAATCCCAATCAAATCTTAAAAAGGGAAATAAGATTCAATCAAATCAGATAAAATCAAAGTAAAAGCGAATCACAAATCAGAAACAAACGAAATCCAATCTCACAAAAGTGAATCAAATCCAAAAGTGATCACAACAGCTAGGTAAAATCAGAAAAGGAAAAGATTTGCTCCAATCAGAAATCAATCTCATCCAAGACCATCAAAGGCCCATTCGAAAATCAGAAAGAGATATATAAAGAGAAAGACATCACCTGAGGAAAGGGGGCCAAAAAAAAATCACTGAACGAGAAACCCTAACGACCGCGACATCAGAAGAAGAAGAGGTTTTCACCAAAACCATCACGAGACTTCAACTCGTTCACACGAAGGACCGCCGGCGCCGTTTAACCAAACGACGAGCAATCAACCGCCTCAGCCTCAGAATATCTTCATCATCGGCTGGTTTCACTTTAAATGTAAGCCATGGGACGTTTTTCATTACAGTTTTCATGTTTTGTTTCAGGAATGAGGAAGATCGGAGAGAATCGCGGCGAGAGAGAAGAAGAATGAAGTGTAAACGGCGCCGCGAAAAACCAAAGGGTTCTGAAACCCTAAATGGTCTTGTGATTGCAATTACCTCAACCGGGTTGGGTCCGGAGGTAATGACCGGCCCAACCCTTTTATTTTTTACTTTCTTTTTCTTTTTTTTAATTAAATTATCAAATTTTTAAAAAAAATATATTTAAGTTGTTTTTTTTAAATAGTAAAATTGAAACATTTTTTAAATAGAAAAATTGAAACATTTTTTAAAATATTAAAATCAAAAACATTTTTTTAATATTAAAATTAAAACACTTTAAAATATTAAAACTAAAACATTTTTTTAATAATTAGAATCAATACATTTTTTAAAACCAAGAGAAAATATTTTTTAAAGATTAAGATCTTCCTTTTTTTTATTCATTATCAAGTAAAAAAATAAATTAAGCTTAGATTCATATTAAACTTCTCATAAAATAAGAAACCACAAAAAATGTCCCATAGCTTCATGCTTCTGTTTTCATAATTTTGTTTACTAACCTAGTTCGTTCACTGTGCAGCTTACCATGTTGCTTCTTTATGTTCGCGTTCTTAAAATTGAATTGTATCATATTGTTGTAACTGTTCCTCCTCTGTAACCTTGCGAATCTTAACAATCGCATTTACGTTTCCGCATTTAAATTTCTGCTGATGTATGATTTAAATTTCTCACACTGTCATTGCTATTATTTTGTCACATTGCACGCACCTCCGAAGGAATTAGGTCTAGCCGTTTGACCGCCGTGTCAATAGTCCTCAACTTCAAACCCTTACAACCTCACAAACCCTAATTTTCACAAATGCCTCGCCGCAGGCAAGATTACAATTTTACCTCTAGCATTAGGTCAAAGAGCCACCGCGCTCATTTTAGGGTTTCCCGCCGCGGAATCCCTAACCTAACCCTAATTACAACTTAACAATTCAACGTAGAAATTTGGAGTTTCTACACTCCACGTAAGCGTGTCCTTAAGATGCGTTTATTCCCCTTGAGACCTTGACCACAGTCAAGAAGTCTCTAACCTCCCTTTTGAGGGGAACTACGATTACTCTGATTCCACTCCCGTAAGGATACGTAGGCACAAGATGCGATGTCTTGCCGAGTAAACTTAGAATTAACCCCTTAGGTCTCTTTTCTCACTTTTAATCCTTTGTACATATACCTTAAGCAAATAAATAAAGCAAATAGTAAACATTTGAACAAAAGGTTCCCGTAGAGTACTACGGAAGTTTAGGGTGCTAATACCTTCCCTAAATTTAACCAACCCCCGAACCCTAGATCTTTCCCCGCATTGTGTTTACGATGCAAAATAGGTTTTCCCTCTTTTGACCTTTTCCTTCGGATAAATCAAAGAGCGGTTGTGAATTGAATTGCGATTCAAACTCATTAATAGTTTGTGATCCTATTTCCACCGCAACAGAAAATGGCGACTTCACTGGGGACTCCGAACTTTTGAGGGTTATCCCTAACTTGTTCATATTTATTACTATCTGTGTTATTATTCATTTGCATGTATATATTTGTGTTTTGATTGTGGGACTGTTCCTTGTGCTGTGAGATGAGTCCTACACCCGGATCTAGTGTACCTTAGGTAAATGGCAATAGACCAAGGAAACTGTACGACGTATATCGATACGGTTGATCTGGTGGCCATAGTTAGTGCGACCTCTTGGTTGGTGCTTATATTCCTTAAGTCAAGTTGAGGATAATATTGAGGCTGCCATATGTTGTCAATGCACTAACTGACTTTTAGAACCCTAGTTAACTCATCTTGGCCTTTAGAAAGTAGTGAGGTAGCCGGCTTTGGTGCAGACTAAAGTTGGTTGACACTCGATACTACGCTCATTGAGATCTTAAACTTGGAGGGTTTTGGTTGGCAAGTAAGTTGCCTTCTGAACAACCACCCTTGTGAAGGATCAATGATATTGAGATCCCTTAGAACCGGGTTACTTTTGTAGGACAGGATGAACCATCTAACTTCAGGGGAGGGTACTTGCCTTTGAACTTCATGAAATCTTCATCCACATTTTAGCATCATTTACTTTTTTGCATTGCATGTGTCTCCCGATTTCTCACACTCGTTTCTCTCACCTTCCAGTTTCGTCACCCTGAGTTCTCGGCACCAATACAACACCAGAGCTCAAACTCGGAAAAGAATGGAGGATCAGGCAAAAGAGATTGATCGCCTTAGCAATGAACTTGAAGACCTTCGAGGGGGTATGGGGCGTATGATGGAATTGTTACATGTCATGAATGCTAAAATGGATACCCAGCCCACTGTTGTTTCTGAGATTACCGGCGTTACTGTGGACCCTCCACCAAGTGTGACCGTAGCAAGGGACCCACCTTATGGTCTTGCTCCAGGTTTTGTGCCTCCTCAAGCCACTGTTCCGATTAATCAACCTGTTCAGCAGGCCGTGCCCTTGTTTTCTGAAGTTTCTAGGGGGGCTCCTATCTTTGCACCACCTGTTGTACACACTCGTGCGCAACCGCACTTCAATGAGACAGTTTTTGATAATCTTGATGAGAATGTTGAGGGTCATGAGAAACATGACAAGCTTCGTGAGGAAGTGAACACCATCGTCCAGAGATTGAAAAAGGTAGAGGGTGATCAAATTTTTGGGACTGCTGCAAGGGATGTTTGTTTGGTCTCGGGTTTAGTTATTCCCCCGAAGTTCAAAACTCCGAACTTCGATCGTTATGAAGGTGCCACCTGTCCTAAGAGTCATCTGATCATGTATTATCGCAAAATGGCTGCCCATGTTGAGAATGATAAACTGATGATTCATTGCTTCCAAGATAGCTTGAAGGGTGCTTCCTCCAGGTGGTATTTAACTTTAGACCAGTCTCGCATTAAGAGTTTCCAAGATTTATCTGACGCTTTCATCAAACACTACAAGTACAATATGGATCTGGCTCCTGACAGAAGACAGTTGCTGAGTATGTCACAAAAGAATTCTGAGTCATTCAAAGAGTATGCTCAAAGGTGGAGAGAGACTGCTTCGCAGGTAGAACCTCCTTTGACCGAGAAAGAGTTAGCTGATTGGTTTGTCGACACAGTCCGTCCAGAATTTTACGAGAGAATGGTGGGTAGTGTGACTTCAAATTTCTCCGACATCGTTGCTGTGGGTGTCAAGATTGAATTGGGTATGAAGAGTGGTAAAATGACAAATAATCATGGCGCTTCTAAGGATCAGCCGAAGAAACCTCCGTATAGCTCCCAGAAAAAGAAGGAGAGTGAGACTAATGCTATATCCTCTGGTAGACCAAGGGAACGCTTTTATCGGCATCCGCAAGGTTATGCTCAACCTCAAGGGTACCCAGTCCAATATGCTCAACAACCCTATGTGGCAGCCATTACACCTTCTTTCAATCAACAGGTTCCCATGTATCAACCTATGCAACAATCTCCTGTTTATCCGCCTCCTGTCAACTACCTACAGGCACCCAATACTCCTGATCCTCAACAGCCAAAGAGTCCGGCTCCTCGCCAGAATATGCCGAACAGAAGAACGTATAAACCTTGTCCGCCGATTCCAATGACTTTTACCGAGTTGTATCCTTCTTTGGTCAAGCAGGGGCTCATCACCACTCGGGCTTTGGGTCCGCCTCCTAATCCATTACCCGCTAATTACAACGCCGCCGCTCATTGTTTATTTCATGAGGGTGCGCCTGGTCATGATCTGGAGAATTGTTATGCTCTCAAAAATATTGTCAGGGATTTATTGGAAAAGAAGATTTTGTCATTTGAAGATCCTCAACCGAATGTTAAGAAGAACCCTTTTCCTAACCATGAGAGTGTCAATGCCATTAGTGCTGATTCAGAGGAAGGTTATGCCCTTGATATTGAACAGATTAAGACTCCTCTCAAGATGTTCCATTCGAAACTGTTTGAAGCTGGTTTAGTAGATACTTCCCACGTTGCATGCGTAAGTTGTGAAGCCAGTATTAAGGGTTGCATGTTGGTTCAGAATGATGTTCAGAGGTTAATTAATGAGGGTGTTTTACAAGTGACAAGCCAAGCCAAGAAGGATGTAGTCGCTGTGGTTGAGCCTGTCTTCCATCATCCTGAATCAAAGGGTAAGGTACCAGTGTTTAATTTATCAGGGGCAGGCTCCGCCAACCTCGTGTTCGATATACCAAGGTCGTATATCCCTGAAGTGAATCAGCCTAAGCCTATAGTTATTCGAAGACCGAGTCCGTTTCCTTTCAGTGATCCTAAAGCTGTGCCTTGGAAATACGACGTGACGATGATTGACAAGGAGTCTGGGAAGATTATTCCAAAGGAAGAGGGTAAGGATACTGTGACCAATATCGCAGAGGTAAGCAGGATGACCCGCAGTGGCCGTGTGTATACTCCCCATTCCAATGAGGTCCCACCTAAGGAAACAGCTAGTATCCCAGTGCCTGCCAAAGACAAAGGTAAAGGAGCCGTCACGAATGATGAAGATGCCGAGTTTTTGAGGATCATCAAGAAAAGTGACTATAAAGTTATCGATCAACTTCATCAGACTCCTTCCAAGATCTCGATTCTATCTCTGTTAATGAGTTCACCCGCTCATAGGATGGCCTTGCAGAAGGTTTTGACTCAAGCACATGTGGATCAAGATATCAGCACCAGTCGGTTTGATAGTGTGATTGCCAATTTGACCGCCTGTAACACCCTCAGTTTCAGCAATGAAGAGTTACCGAAAGAGGGTCCGAACCATAATCGTGCTTTACATATATCGGTAAAATGTCAGGAGGACAATTTAGCGAGAGTGCTAGTAGACACCGGGTCTTCTCTGAATGTGCTACCCAAGAGGGTTCTCGATAAGTTGGCTTGTAAAGAGACTGTGTTGAAACCTACTCCTTTGGTTGTCAAGGCTTTCGATGGCTCTCGCCGGTCGGTAATGGGGGAAGTTGAGCTTCCTATCCTGATTGGTCCGCAAATTTTTAATATCACGTTTCAAGTCATGGACATTAATCCCAACTACAGTTGTTTACTCGGAAGGCCGTGGATCCATGCCGCTGGGGCGGTAACCTCAACTTTACATCAGAAGATGAAGTTCGTGATCGATGGAAAGTTGGTTATTATACACGGTGAGGAGGATCTGATGGTCAGTAACCTGTCCTCTTTTCGTTACATCGAGGCCGATGAGAATGCTTTGGACATCTCCTTTCAAGCACTTGAGATCGCCAATGCTGTTCTGCTGGAAGTCGAAGAGACAGTGGGTCAGGGTAATCCATCTTTTGCATCTCTGAAGAGTACCAAAGCCGCAATTGACAGGGGCATTCCTGAAGGTTGGGGAGAGGTAATCGATGTCAAGACCAAGACTGATCGCTCTGGGTTGGGTTACAAACCAACTCAGGATGGAGCTGCCACAACCGTCGAAGGGCGACCGAAGGTTATCCAAGAGGTATTTGTCAGCGGAGGCTTCCAAGTCAATGCCATCAGCGACTGTGAGGAAAATGAAGAGCTGAGCAACCTGGTGTTTAAGGGTGATGCAGTTTTGAACAACTGGGAGGCCGTAGAGATCCCTGTTATCTTTCCCTTGTCAAAGTAATTGTTTTTTAAAGTTTCATTTACATTTTCAAATAAAAATCTGTAGCTCTGCCCAAGGCTATAGGGTCGTTTTATCGGGCCACCTTTCATTCCTAAAAGGATATTAATAAAAGCATTTTGTTCAATTCCACTTTGGTTCATTTGCGTTTTTCGTTTTCACCTTTAAAAATGAAATTGGCAACCTTTCTTCAAAAAAAAAATAATAATAAAAAAAAACAGCATTTCATTCTTACATATCTTCGAGCATTTTAATTAAGTAAGCCTTCCATCATGCAGAGACATCGTAAACCTTGTTGGATCCAATGACTTTACTGACGCTCCTGACTGGGATGCACCCATCAATCAAGCTGAGGACGAGGGTGAAGAAGATTTTGAAGTACCCGCTGAACTGACAAGATTGATTGAGTACGAGTACACAGAGCTTCAACCGTATAAAGAGCAGGTGGACTTAATTAATCTCGGTACAGATGAGAGCAAGAAAGAGGTCAAGATTGGTGCAATGCTTGGGACGGAGATTAGGCCGAGGTTGATTGAGTTGTTAAAAGAGTATATTGATGTGTTTGCATGGTCGTATCAAGATATGCCGGGCCTGAACACAGATATTGTTGTTCACAAGTTGCCACTTAAGCCAGATTGTCCACCTATCAAGCAGAAACTCCGAAGAACGAGACCCGACATGGCTTTGAAGATTCGAGATGAGGTTAAAAAGCAGTTGGATGCAGGTTTCTTGGCGGTCGCAAGGTATCCAGATTGGGTTGCCAACATCGTGCCAGTGCCTAAAAAGGACGGTAAAGTTAGAATGTGTGTGGATTACAGGGATCTGAACAAAGCAAGTCCGAAAGACGACTTCCCACTGCCACATATTGACACACTGGTAGACAATACGGCCAGTTTTGCGTTGTTCTCATTTATGGATGGTTTCTCTGGCTATAATCAGATCAAGATGGATCCCGACGATCGAGAGAAGACTACTTTCATTACTCCTTGGGGGACCTTCTGCTACAAAGTCATGCCCTTTGGTTTAAAGAACGCAGGGGCAACTTACCAACGTGCTATGACCACTCTTTTTCATGATATGATGCACAAAGAAATTGAGGTGTATGTGGACGATATGATAGCCAAATCTCAGAGTGAAGAGGAGCATTTAGACCATTTGGTGAAGCTGTTTGAACGACTCAGGAAATATCAGTTGAAATTGAATCCTGCAAAATGTACCTTCGGTGTCAGATCCGGAAAATTGCTTGGTTTCATTGTTAGCCAGCGAGGGATTGAGGTGGATCCTGACAAAGTCCGAGCCATTCGGGATATGCCAGCTCCGCGAACAGAGACGCAAATTAGAGGTTTTCTGGGACGTCTGAATTATATTTCCAGGTTTATCTTTAATATGACCGCTACTTGTGAACTGATATTCAAGTTGCTTTGCAAGGGGCAGACAGTTGAGTGGAACCCTGATTGTCAGAAAGCGTTCGAGAAGATTAAGGGTTATTTGCAAGATCCCCCTATTCTGATCCCGCCCGTACCTGGAAGACCGTTGTTTATGTACCTTACTGTTCTCGAGAAGTCTATGGGTTGTGTGCTTGGACAACATGATGAGACTGGGAAAAAGGAACATGCAATTTATTACCTGAGCAAGAAGTTTACCGATTGCGAAAACAGATACTCACCATTAGAGAAAACTTGTTGTGCATTGGCATGGGCCGCTAAGCGCCTTCGGCAATATATGGTCTGTCATACCACATTGTTGATTTCTAAAATGGATCCGATCAAGTATATTTTCGAAAAACCTGCTCAAACCGGGAGGCTAGCCCGTTGGCACATGTTGTTATCCGAATATGACATCCAGTATGTACCCCAGAAGGCGATTAAGGGTAGTATCTTATCTGATTACCTTGCAGACCAGCCAGTTGAAGATTATGAACCTCTTAAGCTCGATTTTCCTGATGAGGATATTTTGTTGATTAAAAGAGATTGTGAAGAGCCAGATCCGAGCGAAGGTCCAGAACCAGGTCTTTGGTGGAAGATGATGTTTGATGGCTCCTCGAATTTTAATGGGCATGGTATAGGCGCCGTTTTGATGAATCCAAAGGGTGGATTCACTCCATTTACAGCAAGATTGGACTTTGAGTGCACTAACAACGTCGCAGAATACGAAGCATGTATTCTTGGCCTCGAAGCAGCGATTCACCTCCGAATCAAACTTCTTAAAGTGAGTGGTGACTCAGCCTTGGTTATTTACCAGGTACAAGGCAAATGGGAGACGAAGAATAAGAAGCTGATCCCTTATAAGGACTATATTATTGAGCTGATCAAGCATTTCGACGAGATAGAATTCGAGCATGTTCCTAGATCCGAGAATCACGTAGCTGATGCATTAGCCATGTTAGCATCTATGTGGAAAGTTAAATTCGTTAATGAAGCACCTCTTATCCATATTGAGCGCAAGGTTGAGCCCGCTTATTGTCAGATGGTCGAAGAAGTTGAGGTGGATGAAAAGCCTTGGTTTCATGATATCAAGAACTATCTCGTCAAGCAGGAATATCCCGATGGTGCTACTGGTCTGGACAAAAAGACATTGAGAAGATTGGTGTCCAAATTCTTTATCAGTAATGGTGTGTTGTACAAGAGAAATCACGACATGGTCCTGCTCAGATGTGTTGATAAACGGGAAGCGGACATGTTACTACAGGAAATTCATGAGGGGACCTTCGGAACCCATGCCAATGGCTATGCTATGTCCAAGAAGATGTTAAGGGCTGGGTATTACTGGTTAACCATGGAAGCCGACTGCATCCAATACGCTAGGAAATGCCATAAGTGCCAAATTTATGCTGACAAAATGCACGTACCTCCGTCACCGTTGAATGTGTTGTCTTCACCATGGCCGTTCTCTATGTGGGGCATTGACATGATTGGGGCAATTGAGCCGAAAGCTTCTAATGGACATCGTTTTATCCTGGTTGCCATTGATTATTTCACCAAATGGGTAGAGGCTGCCTCCTACGCCAACGTGACCAAGCAAGTGGTTGCCCGATTCATCAGGAAAGAGATCATCTGCCGCTATGGAGTCCCAAGCCGGATAATAACTGACAATGGCACCAATCTGAACAACAAGACTATGAAAGAGCTGTGTGATAGTTTCAAGATCACTCACCATAACTCTTCTCCGTACCGTCCTAAGATGAATGGGGCCGTTGAAGCTGCAAATAAGAATATCAAGAAGATCCTGCAAAAGATGGTTGTGACTTACAAAGATTGGCATGAGATGTTACCGTTTGCTTTGCATGGATACAGAACCTCGGTGAGAACTTCGACAGGGGCAACACCTTTCTCACTGGTATATGGAATGGACGCCGTGCTCCCCATCGAAGTAGAGATACCTTCGCTAAGAGTGTTAATGGAGGCTGAACTTGAGGAAGCTGAGTGGGTTCAAGACAGATTGGATCAGTTGAATCTCATTGACGAGAAGCGTTTGACAGCCATGTGCCATGGGCAATTATATCAGAAACGGATGAAGAGAGCGTTTGATAAGAAGATCCGTATCTGTGAGTTCCGTCAAGGAGAGCTCGTACTCAAAAAGATCTTGCCAGTACACAAAGATATGCGTGGAAAGTGGATGCCCAATTATGAAGGCCCGTTTGTTGTAAAGACCGTTTTCTCCGGAGGGTCTCTGATACTTACGACAATGGATGGTGAAGAACTAGCACACCCCGTGAATTCTGATGCAGTCCGAAAATATTATGCCTAAAGACCCGCTAAGTCGAAAACCTGCAAAAGGCGACTTAGGCAAAAGTAAGGGTTGAAAAAAAAAAAGAAGTAATAATAAAAAGCTCGCTAAGTTGAAAACCCGAAAGGGCGGCTTAGGCAAAAAAGAGCGTCCCGGTGGATTGAAAACCCGAAAGGGCGGTCCAGGCAAAAGTTAGGGACAAAGGCATTTCATTGCATCAAAAGACACTGATAATCTCGAACACACTTTCCGCATGAGAGCCATGTTTCAGTCTCTTTCATCCTTGCCCAAAGCAAGATTCTGGATTAGTCTTATTTATTAGTGTCAGTAGGTGTCATTGGATTCGATGTAACTTTTCCCATGTTGCCAATTTTAAAACATAATCATCTGTGGATCTATGCCTTCAGCAAGCAGCCACCCTTTAATAAAAGATACCATCTCGTTACTTACATTCCTTGGTGCATTGCTCTTTATTTTCTATTTGTTATGCAAAATGCTTTTATTCCTAAAATTTGAAAATGAAAGGTGCATTGTAGATTTTTCAAAACTGTTTTTCAAAAACAAAACAAATTTGAAATGTAATAAATTACTTTGACTAGTGGAAATTCCGAAAGGATCTCTTCATTCCCCGGAAATGTCATTATTGCAGAAACACTTTCAAACCATTGCTCTAACACAGTCCCCAGAGAGACTATAAGCTGACAACTTTTTCTTGGGAAACTCAAAAGTGTTCCTCAGGTTTTCTTCTCCCCAGGTGAAGACATGGTACTGTGCACTCAAGCAGATTACTTTCTCTCCAGAGAATTCAGAACTCTAAAACCAGACTTGGTTCCACCATGGATCTTTCTTACCCATGATTGACGTATTGGTTGCAGAGAACACAGGGTACCTCCGTCGAGATGTTTATTTCATCTCTCGTCCCGTCTCTAGTCAGTTTCGTCAGCATACGCAAGGGCATAAGCATCACATGCCTATTTCATTACATATTCATTACATATTCATCACATATTCATTACATATTCATTACATACTCATTTCATAACATCTTGCATACATAAACATTAACATACATAGACATTAACGTACATTCACATTAACATATGCATCAACATATGCAGTAGCATTCACAGGTTCATTGCGTTTCACCGTCATTGGTTGTTATCACCGAGTAATTGGGTTTGTCCATTCTCTTCAAATAGATTGTCAGCCCTAAGCATAAAATACTTACTTGTTTCCAGTTTCCCCACAGAGCTCGATCCTCGTGGATGACGGTTACTTCAGCTATCTTTCCTCGCCAGGATTAGATATTTACCCTTTGAGACCATTCCCTCGATGGAGTCTTGATTACTAGTCTAGCTCGATCCTAGATTGAATCTCAGTCATGTCGGTAGTCAAGCCCAACCGGACGTGCATTTATTTTGCACCATCTAAAGATTTTCACCATACCATGACAGATGTTCGACTGTTCTCGCCCGAGAGGTTTATCACTGTACCCGGACATGCATTTATTTTGCACTATCTTTCAAGAAAATCAACTACGATCCTTTACAGATACACGCCAGTTCACGCCTGGAAAATCTATCAGTACAACACTTTGCAATCCTACATGTTACAACCCTTTACACTTTACATTTTACGGCATCAACACACGACATTTCTCACCTAAGAAGTCGATCATATCCTCGTTATGACTCGCAGCAAATGGCCATCTCCATGGAGCAGTTGGGTTTCCATTTACCTGCCGTCTTGGGGTATGAACCAAATCGTGTTCAGGAGAGCACGATCCTGAGTTACGGGGAGGTTTGAGCGGAATCATATTCAGGAGAGCACGATTCTGAAGTTATGAAGAAGTTCATTTATCCTTTAGTAAAAGAAGGAGCAGAATCATATTCAGGAGAGCACGATTCTGAAGTTATGAGGAAGTTCAATTGGCCGTTTTCAGGAGAGCACGATTCTGAAATATGAGTAAATTCAGTCATCCAGTTTCATATTCAGGAGAGCACGATTCTGAAATATGAGTAAATTCAGTCATCCAGTTTCATATTCAGGAGAGCACGATTCTGAAATATGAGTAAATTCAGTCATCCAGTTTCATATTCAGGAGAGCACGATTCTGAAATATGAGTATATTCAGTCATCCAGTTTCATATTCAGGAGAGCACGATTCTGAAGTATGAAGATTTTCATTTACCCTTTATCCGAATCATATTCAGGAGAGCACGATTCTGAAGTATGAGGAAATTCAGTTTACTCTTTTTATGTTCAGGAGAACATTTATCCTTCAGTAAGAGAAGAATCAGAATCGTATTCCAGACGCCGACCTTAAATGCGAGAAGATTTATTTATCAGATAAGCAGCAGCCTCTTTATTTGAGTGCTTATCCATTTTTTGCACATAAGTCCCTTCCAACGATAAGTGACAGCTCTCCCTCGAGAAGCTTATCAGGGCATTTCCCATTAAAGTCCATTTATTTTGGCATACAGTCGGTCTTTACCCTGTATATTTGATACGGATTTCCGAGAAGTTCGTTTGATCCTGTCACGAGAGATAGTTCACAGAAGCTTGGATGTTATTCTTTGCTCAATGCTCCAGCATTCTGTAAGCGATCTTGCAATCGTACGCGATCCAGTTTTTATCCTTTAGATTCCCCAGTGGAGGCCGTCTCGTAGGTACCATTTCCATTTTGAGGATCTCGTTCCTTTTCTAAAAGTGACAATTGGTCATTCGCGCCAGTTGGCTATCATTTTTAAATCTCCCCAGTGTTGTACTGTGTCTCAGCGCGTCACTCTCCCCGGTGAGTTCTTCTCATGGTGTCTTCCCCGGTGTCGTCATGTTCGTCAGCATTTTCGCATTCATTATTCCAGCATACGCATCATATCATATTCATGGCATCATCTGCATTAAGCTGTTCCAGTCTTGTCCATAGCATCGCATATCGTCGCATATAAGGGCAAAATTTTCGGTTATCTATATTTAAATCTCTCCACCACGATTCCTCGAGTCTCTGTCACTCAAATCGTCCGGTGTAGCTATTTAAATAGGGGCAACTGTAATACCCCAAATTTTACCCTTATACTTAGCCAGTCATTTCGCATATCATCTCATATGTACATTGCTAACCGCTAACCAGTTATGGAGGTTTTTGTTTTGCAGATTTGGTTCCAGGGGTATTTTGGTCATTTTACACAACTTCTGCTAATTTCTTGAAAACGGGCTGTTATTACGTTCTGAGGCATTTGTTTGCCATTTGGGTCAAGGTGCCAGTATGTTTTGTCAGAAATATGATTGGACTCGGGGCCGTGCTTTGTTTGATTCTGAAACGTTTCCAAACAGTTTTGTTTCCTTTTATAAAGTTGGGTTGGAAAGGAAGTGGATACTGTTAAGGTTACTTTGAGAAGTGATGTGATCAACGAGATTTTAATTTGAATTTGTTTGGATGGCAGGATATCATTTATAAAAGGCAAAGGAGAAGTAAGTTTTGAACTTTGTGTTCATAAGCACTTATAAGTTACAACTCAAGAAGGAATTTAAATGATTCTGAATTATTATTCAGGGATACTTTGAATTTACAATTGAGAAAATAAATATGAATATTTGTTGAATTTCATTTCATAAATATTTATAGTTTACAAATTGATAAATGAATTTGAATTTGGTTTACAAGAGTTTTCATTCACAATCAGTATCTATCCTAAATCCTAAAAGTTCCTAAGGGTCTTCATGCTGTCTTTAAGCTTCGCCGCAAATCTCGACTAACCTACACATCAAAGCAAAACAAACAATATGGACAAAAAGGTTAGAAGTTGTTTTGACACTCTCAGAACATCGTCATCATCGAGTGTCGGGAGTGGCACAACCGAAGCTGCGTCCTACCCCCGTTACCGATCCGCGCCGTAGGCGTCAGATCAGGTAACACCTGTTCTTAATCGTTGCGGGACATCCGAGAGACAGAAGTAATAAAAGAAG
Organism: Lathyrus sativus; assembly: GCA_963859935.3. Lineage (NCBI taxonomy): Eukaryota > Viridiplantae > Streptophyta > Magnoliopsida > Fabales > Fabaceae > Lathyrus > Lathyrus sativus. The sequence continues at coordinate 44,342,329 of OZ012737.1, forward strand.
CGGGATTGATTTCGTTTTGCCGTGATTGGATTTCCAAACTGATACGAGAATAAGGCAACATTGAACTCAGACCCGGATGCCGGCATGGTCTGAGTCATTTTGGTTCCGAAATTTCCAACACCTGAAAAGCCACAAACGCATCAATATCAGATTCAGAATTTGGAACCCAAGACATAAACAATTCATGAGCAGTATTAATCCTGAACCAGTAGGTGAGTTCATGAAAACCAAGTAAAGGTTGCTTTTGGATCACAAACTGCTACCAAAAAGCAAGTTCAAACAGAACAAGAAAAATGAAATTACAAAACAAGCTGCATCAAACAATGTACTAAGAGTTCAGAATTATCAGTTAAGGGCAAGTTTCAACCAGTTCAAATGGTAAGTCACAAAAATGTGAATAACTTCACCGAGTCACAACACAAATCATAGCACAAGTCATACCAGAGAAGCGAGGTAGGTTATGATTATGCTCGCGCGTCAATAAGCCTCGACCAAATGTGATGATATTGGAAAACCAAAATGCGAAGCCGGGCTCAGCGTGGAAGATATCATTGCCCAACAAACAAGTCACGAAATCACAGTTCAAAGGGTAAACCATATCAGTCACAGTATGGCAGCCAACAATCAGTCATCACCTTACTCGCAAATAGCAGCCCAGAACTCATGTTCTGAACCCAACCAAGCATTGAAAACAACCAATCTCGAAGGCAGTCGCGGCGTCAAAACCAGAAGTAACACCAGCAGGCTCAGAATATCTTCATCATCGCCGTATACCACCCTCGGCGGCATTTGACTCGACCAAAGCCGTAGTAGCCCTCTCTGAAAGAAGAAGAGGAAAAGATAACTGCATCAGGAAAAGAATCTGTGTCAGCAAAATAAACCAATATCCAGATTGCGTTAAGAAAAAGAGATTTAATCCGTGTCAGCTGGAAATCAAATCTTATCAGAGAATGAAAACGGAATCTGTATGAATCCAATCAACATCTGGAAAGCAGACCAAATCCTTGACAGATCATAACCGTATCCAACCTGAAGGTGCAAGGCAAATTGTATCAGAAAAATAACAGAAAACAATTTTGATATTGATATCAATTCCAAATCAGGGAAGGTTAAATCGTATCAAGTGAATCAAAATGAGCCAAAGCACCAAGTTCACAAATCACGAGCCCAGAATCATGACAAAAGAAATCCCAATCAAATCTTAAAAAGGGAAATAAGATTCAATCAAATCAGATAAAATCAAAGTAAAAGCGAATCACAAATCAGAAACAAACGAAATCCAATCTCACAAAAGTGAATCAAATCCAAAAGTGATCACAACAGCTAGGTAAAATCAGAAAAGGAAAAGATTTGCTCCAATCAGAAATCAATCTCATCCAAGACCATCAAAGGCCCATTCGAAAATCAGAAAGAGATATATAAAGAGAACGACATCACCTGAGGAAAGGGGGCCAAAAAAAAATCACTGAACGAGAAACCCTAACGACCGCGACATCAGAAGAAGAAGAGGTTTTCACCAAAACCATCACGAGACTTCAACTCGTTCACACGAAGGACCGCCGGCGCCGTTTAACCAAACGACGAGCAATCAACCGCCTCAGCCTCAGAATATCTTCATCATCGGCTGGTTTCACTTTAAATGTAAGCCATGGGACGTTTTTCATTACAGTTTTCATGTTTTGTTTCAGGAATGAGGAAGATCGGAGAGAATCGCGGCGAGAGAGAAGAAGAATGAAGTGTAAACGGCGCCGCGAAAAACCAAAGGGTTCTGAAACCCTAAATGGTCTTGTGATTGCAATTACCTCAACCGGGTTGGGTCCGGAGGTAATGACCGGCCCAACCCTTTTATTTTTTACTTTCTTTTTCTTTTTTTTAATTAAATTATCAAATTTTTAAAAAAAATATATTTAAGTTGTTTTTTTTAAATAGTAAAATTGAAACATTTTTTAAATAGAAAAATTGAAACATTTTTTAAAATATTAAAATCAAAAACATTTTTTTAATATTAAAATTAAAACACTTTAAAATATTAAAACTAAAACATTTTTTTAATAATTAGAATCAATACATTTTTTAAAACCAAGAGAAAATATTTTTTAAAGATTAAGATCTTCCTTTTTTTTATTCATTATCAAGTAAAAAAATAAATTAAGCTTAGATTCATATTAAACTTCTCATAAAATAAGAAACCACAAAAAATGTCCCATAGCTTCATGCTTCTGTTTTCATAATTTTGTTTACTAACCTAGTTCGTTCACTGTGCAGCTTACCATGTTGCTTCTTTATGTTCGCGTTCTTAAAATTGAATTGTATCATATTGTTGTAACTGTTCCTCCTCTGTAACCTTGCGAATCTTAACAATCGCATTTACGTTTCCGCATTTAAATTTCTGCTGATGTATGATTTAAATTTCTCACACTGTCATTGCTATTATTTTGTCACATTGCACGCACCTCCGAAGGAATTAGGTCTAGCCGTTTGACCGCCGTGTCAATAGTCCTCAACTTCAAACCCTTACAACCTCACAAACCCTAATTTTCACAAATGCCTCGCCGCAGGCAAGATTACAATTTTACCCCTAGCATTAGGTCAAAGAGCCGCCGCGCTCATTTTAGGGTTTCCCGCCGCGGAATCCCTAACCTAACCCTAATTACAACTTAACAATTCAACGTAGAAATTTGGAGTTTCTACACTCCACGTAAGCGTGTCCTTAAGATGCGTTTATTCCCCTTGAGACCTTGACCACAGTCAAGAAGTCTCTAACCTCCCTTTTGAGGGGAACTACGATTACTCTGATTCCACTCCCGTAAGGATACGTAGGCACAAGATGCGATGTCTTGCCGAGTAAACTTAGAATTAACCCCTTAGGTCTCTTTTCTCACTTTTAATCCTTTGTACATATACCTTAAGCAAATAAATAAAGCAAATAGTAAACATTTGAACAAAAGGTTCCCGTAGAGTACTACGGAAGTTTAGGGTGCTAATACCTTCCCTAAATTTAACCAACCCCCGAACCCTAGATCTTTCCCCGCATTGTGTTTACGATGCAAAATAGGTTTTCCCTCTTTTGACCTTTTCCTTCGGATAAATCAAAGAGCGGTTGTGAATTGAATTGCGATTCAAACTCATTAATAGTTTGTGATCCTATTTCCACCGCAACATTAGGGATAAAATTGAAAAGATGTACACCCGCGAAGTCGAAAACCTGAAAAGGGCGACTTTGGCAAAAAAGGGTATCCCGGTGAATTGAAAACCCGCAAAGGGTGATTCACGCAAAAGTTAGGGATTGAAAAAGCAAATGACTGCGGTCCGGATTTGATACAACATTGCTTAGTGGTTTGGGAGTACCTGGAGGCCGTCTATCCTAAAAACAATCTCTTCCGAAGATCGGGTATCGGGAAAGCACAGAGTCAGGCGAGTCATAGGAGGATCAGCTCATGGTGTTTGTCTGTACTACGTCACCGACATGTATGCAAATATTGTTTTGTATTTTTATTTATGCTTTTGTACATATATGTATGTGTATGTGCGTAACTTCCTCTTTTCAGGAGTTGCATCCAGTGTACAAAACTCTGCCTATTCAGAGGCTCGTTATTAATAAAATATGTTATTCAGTACTTGATGCTTGTTCTTTACTCTTTTGTTTGTGAAAGACGCTGATGTTTTTGATAAACTTGCACTTGCATAATCTTGTTGGACCTTGCCAATAATTGCTAAAACTTCGAGTTGACTGAAGTAATGTCGCGGATGCTAACCCGGATAGATCCTGTTGTATAGGCTTGTTTTGTCTCGTTTGTGTTTTGCAGGGTTCTTACCTTTGGAGCAAACAGTCAGGGATTGTATTCCTCAGCCAAATTACTGGACGATAGAGCCTGATTCCAGTTGACATCATTCCTTAGCTAGTCGTAGCTTGTCCCCGAGATTTGAAATGACGTTCGTCCCTTCCCGAAGGAGGGAATCATTTTCCCCAGAAGAGTGTCCTCGGGGAAGTTGTCCACAGGACATCCCCAGCAAGTCGAAATCAGTATCCCCTGTAGAGGTTACGCTCCCCAGTGAGTCAGATATGTGCAGGGTCAATCCTCAGCAGGGAAAATTCCCGTAGTGTCTAACCAAGCCTCAGTTGGTAGAAGGAATATCCCCGCAGAAGATGGTTTTCTTTCTCCCCGCAGGTCGTCATGCCTTTGTCAGGATGATTATCCCCAGCGGAGTGTTAGCTCCGAGTTTGTAAACTGTACCCAGACAGTTGTCTCCCAGAAGGGTCACTTCTCCCCCCAGCTAAGTTTGTTCACCAGCAGGGTGTTTGTTCTTTCCTCCCAGTGGAAATCGATGTTTAATCTCTCCTCGGCAGAGTTTGGTTGTGTTTCCGGCATTTATTTTGCCGGAATACTTTGTGATACCTGTTCATCCCCAACAGGGCGGTATTTGTCCTCAACAGCCGTGTTGATGAAGCAAGCTTGTCAGAGCCTCCCCCAGCGGCCTGAACCTGCATGCACATTTGCATATATTATCATATTTGCATCTACCCAAAAAACGCGTAGCATTTCCATGCCATATGGAGCATTGCGCCATTGCCAAACATACGCATTTTGAAACATAAATCAGGTTGGTTAACCTTTTGCTTTCAGGTGTGTTTCTCAGCAGGAGTATGAAGTTACAGCTCAGGTCTATTACTAGACGATTGAGGTCTCACCGTGAGACATGTGATGATGCAGTCCTTGTTATTATTCCCCACAGAGTTACTGGCTGAAGTTTCTCTTATCTGACCAGCGAAGTGTTTTTCTTCAGGTTCGCTGTCGCGGCGGCATTGCAGGTTTTCATAAATCAAAAGTTCAGAAGTGGTCACTTGTTATCGAAATGGGTGTCGGGAAGTTATTTTCAGAATATCCCCAGTGGAGTTAGCTATTGCAAAGAATAGGCAAAGAAGTTATATCCAATATGTGTTTTCCCGTATGAAGCAGGTGGATGAACCTTCCTGTAAGAATCAGGCAGATGACTTTCCCGTATGAAGCAGGCGGATGAACCTTCCTGTAAGAATCAGGCAGATGACTTTCCCGTATGGAGCAGGCGGATGAACCTTCCTATAAGAATCAGGCAGATGTGTTTTCCCGTATGAAGCAGGCGGATGAACCTTCCTGTAAGAATCAGGCAGATGACTTTCCCGTATGGAGCAGGCGGATGAACTTTCCTGTGTTCAGGAAGATGGATCTTCCCGTATGAAGCAGGCGGATGAACCTTCCTGTAAGAATCAGGCAGATGTATTTTCCCGTATAAAGCAGGCGGATGAACTTTCCTGTAATCAGGAAGATGACTTTTCCCGTATGAAGCAGGCGGATGAACTTTCCTGTAATCAGGCAGATGACTTTTCCCGTAGGAAGCAGACAGATGGACTTTCCGGTATCCAGATAGATGATTCTCCCATGATCGACAGAGTATGTGAGTTGTGTTCCGATATTTGACGAAAGTATTTTCCCCAAGGAAGTCGTCGTGATCTCCCCGTGTTGACGCAATATTACTGGCCCCAGTAGAGTCCTCCTCCAAATCGTTTGTGGGGTGGGCCCAACAAAGTTAGCCAATGCAGAGATACGCAGAGTCTCCTGTGATTAGACAGAAATGTTTCCCCAGCGAAGTCGTCGGGATTTTTCTGTGTTGATGGAATGTAGAGTCCTAACGTGGACAAAGTTCTATCCCCGCGATGATAGAATCTTTTTCGGGTTGATGAAAATGATCCCCAGCATGGTCGCTAATTTGTTTTCTCCGTATTAACAGACGACGGAGTTTTAACGTGGACAAAAGGCAGGGTGTTTTGACAAGAGGGAGTTCAAGGCCTGGGGCGTTACACAGGCGGTTGATATTGAAATCAGATTTTGATATCAGATAATTGATCAGTTGGTTGCCGTAACAACTGGATTCAGTTGGTGGATGTTGTTTTCTAAGCAGTTTGTGCAGTTTATTTCTGCGGTTGGCAAATTTCTGGGTTCTTGGTATTCAACTGTCTCGTACCTCGATTGTTTGAAGGTCGTTCGCTCTTCACCCAGTCGGGTCCAAGCCGTTTGAATAGGGGCAGCTGTTGCACCCTAAAATTTGCTCAACCTATTTCACCTGGTTTATGTTTTAATTGCATTATCATTTGCATAGTCACATCATGTACATGGTCCAATCATTTGCATATCATAACATAGCAAGTCATCTAACAGGGGGTCAAGTGCCATCCTTATCTAAAGAAGCACATCAAGGGGCCTTATTCAAGCTGAAGAACATCCAAGTCATCAAGGAATGGGTTGAAGCTTTGAGGAGATTTGAGTGTCAACAGGTGGATTTCTCTCCTAACTTGAGGTGTATTGAAGATCATCAACATGGAATTATGAATTTAAGGTGTGTATGGATCCCATGGGAGGCCTAGAGAGCCCTATTGAAGCTTAGACAAGTCATGGTATCAAGTTCAAGAACCATAGTTGAGGTGTGTACAAGTAGGGTTTCATCTGGGTAACCCTAGGTCAAGGAGAGCGAAGAAAGGGCATCAAGACCTAGCTCTAGGTCATGGAAGTCATGGATTGATATTTTAAAGCATGTGTATGGATGAGTCAAGATCAAGTTCAAGAGAATCAAGAGTGGTTAGAGGTGTTTGATACAGGGTTCCTAGGGTAAAATCCCCTGTATAACACTGGACTTCCAAGCCACATAAGTCAAAATACAAGTTTCAAATGGATTCTTGGCCAACATGAAACTTGTAGATATTCCCAATAGCTTTAATTTGAGTACTAGAAGTCTTCAAGAAGATTTGTAGAACTCAAGTTATGGTTCTTGCAAGTTATGAGTCACCAGAGGACACTGAAATTTATCTGTGAAAGTCACTGGACTTCCAAGCCACATAAGTCAAAATAAAAGTTTCAAATGGATTCTTGGCCAACATGAAACTTGTATATATTCTCAATAGCTTTAATTTGAGTACTAGAAGTCTTCAAGAAGATTTGTAGAACTCAAGTTATGATCTTGGTAATCCAGGGGTATTTTGGGAAAGTTAAATTATAGGTCATTTTTCAACATAGGTCAAAATCTCCATCTTCCACTCCTCAAATGAAAAAATGTTCGACATGAGATGTGCTTAGAATGGTGTTTCTAGGTCAGATATGTAGTCATGGTGAGATGGATTGGCTTATTTCACAAAGGGCCCCAAAATGGCTTAAAATGGGAGATTTTTCAAATAATTCAAGAAAGGAAAAATTGTTTTTTGACTTGCAAGGCATAAGCATGGCATATGGGTAGTCATTTTGAATGGAAATTGAATTTTAAACACATTGGAAATGCCACAATTTTGAGATGAGCTATTTTTTTGTGAGTTGCCTTGGAAAATGCTTTCTTACATCGTAAGTAACATTTGCAAAACACTCCTTTAGATCAAATCCATGGCCCTAACCCTTACCAATCCCTTCAAAATATCATATGGAGAGAAATTGGATCAGAATCAAGGTATTGAAGCAAGCTAAAACTCAGTTGTCATGTATGAACTTCTCATGACAATTTCAAGTGCAAGAGATATTGGATATCTCACATAGATCATTTCAGAAGTTTCTAGAGCATTCCTACAGGTTCTATATAAGGTTTATGATTGATTCAATGCATTGGTTGGTGAACATTGAGAGAGAATTGAGAGATAGAACTCTGATTTTGCACCTTGCAAAACAGAATCGGTTACACGAATTTGAGCCATTTCAATCCAAACTTTTGCATTCAGTATCTTTATCTTGAGTTGTTGAGTGAATTCAGAGAGATTTCTGGCCAAGATTGTTGAAGAATCAAGAAAGAGCATCGTGAGTTCATCCCTTGCAACTCAAAATCGAATTTGAGAATTCAGAGAGATTTGACACAAATTGATGCATACAGAAGCTTGATAATCACTCATTGATCATATCTGGAGGATCTTGAAGCATAATTCGAAGCTTTCCTTGTTCTGTTCACTCCATTTTCACAGGTTAGTAAAATTCATTCTATGGCTTGATTCATGTAGAATTGTTAGGTTTTAATTGGTTAGATGCAATGTAGAACATGACTAGGTCGTTTCTGGTAGAGAATTTCACGATTTAGAGACAAAATTAGGTTGAGCCAATTTTCTGTTGATGGATATAACTGGCGTTTCTTGATGATCTAAGCTTAGTTGTTTGGTTAGTTTTACTCAAGGTGAGGTGTAGATGATCCTAGGATTGTTAGTTTTGAGTTTGGTGAGAATTTATTTGTGAGCATTTTCTGAGATGATCATCGTGTTTTAAGATGGGGAGTGATTCAATACACATGGATGATATGGTTGGATTGCTTGTGAAAAAACGAATTGATTGATGTAATTAGGGGTGAGTTTGGGTGAAGATTAGTGATGTTGATGATTGGGGACGATGGCGGCGCCACCTCCGGCCACCGTCTGTTGTTTCTTCCCTCCAACTTTCAAAAGGTAGGAGATGATCTTTTAACCCTAGGATGAGAGGAAGACCTTTGACTCAATCTTGATCCCACGGCCACGAGTGATTGTTATTTTGTGAAGGAGTCTGAAAGGAGCCAAAACGCTCTGTTTCATTTAATGAATTGGCATGGGCTTAGTGATAAACTTGTTATTGACACCCCAGTTTGGAGGCCCATTGAGAAACACACGCGAATCAATTGCTATTCCATACAAGGTTTTGCCATTTTCTTCACATTTTCATTTTATTTTCTGAATGTTTGTGGGCTTAATGCGTGCTTGACTGTTAGCACCCCCCCTCTGGGCCCAACTTAGCTTTTGTACTGACATTTATTGCTATTCAACACGCATAATTTCCATTTTCATTATAATTTCTTTGATTTTTATGGTTTTAGCATAGTTGATAAAAAAATTCATAACAATTTGAAAAATGGTCATTTTAGGTTGAGATTTTTTTCCTTGTTTCCCTTAGGACCTCTAGAATTTAATAAAATCATAAAAATATTATTTCATGGATTTTTCATTTTCTGGCATATTTTACAAGTTTAATTGCTTTTATTTTGCATTTATTTAATACTCCAACTTTTTGATTTTTGTATGAGCACTTTATTTTGAGTTTTGATTTGATTCTTTTTGCTCTGGTTAGAGTAGAGATACATGCTCCCTTAGTGATTTTTCTCATATTTGTATAGTGAAATTTAGGTTAGTTTTGAATAATGAACTTTAAGTGCTAGAATTAGGGTTTCACAACATTTAGGTGTAGTTTAGTGCATAGTTTTGGGGTTTATTAATTGATTTAGGTTCTGGGATCTATATGGGATATAGGGTATATAGTTAGGTTCCCTTATAAATTAATCTAGGATTTTATAATGAGTATTACTATTTTATTTGATTTTTGCAATTTGAGTGGTGATTGTGTGTTTTCCCTCTTGGGCATTTTGCTTGTTTGTTTGGTTTGGGCTATTTCAATTGGGCTTGGGGCCTGGGCTTTGCTTGTTGAGGCTTCTGAAGACTTGGAGGACGTTTGGAAACAAAGGATGGAGCTTGGGGCATGAAGACTTTTCTCTTTGAAGGTGGTTTTTGAAGACTTAGGAAATAGGAAATATAGGGAGAGCTTTAGATTAGATTGATTTCTTCTTGCAAACATAGAAAGCATCTTGTGCTTCTATTCCTCCCTATGACAAAACGTCCTTTTAGGGTATTCACATCCCTCCTTTGGAGGGATAAGTGACATACTTTAGAAGTAGAACTTTGAGGGAACCTTTCCCCTACAATGCTAAGTGCTTATAGGCTTCCTTTGGTTGTCAATAAGCTGTTTAGCATTTCAACTTAATCTGATGATTGATTCTCTTCTGGAGTGGTGGCATTGAAGATGGGAACCTATTGAAGAATGAAGTTCCTTGAAGATTGATAAAGATGAAGTTTGTGCCTGTCAAAGATAGTTATCTGTTGAAGCTAGGGTTTTGCTGCTGTTTGAAGCTGTCTACTGGTTGAGGTTCATGCTAGCTAGAGCTGGGATACTTTTGAAGATAGGAGCTTGTTTGAAGTTTGAAGATAATTGAAGAGTGAAGATAGGGTCTTGCTTGAAGTTGTTATTGTCATTTCCCTTTGTTGTTAATCAACTGTAGCTGTCAGAGCTGTTGCTGTTTGAGCTGCTTACTGTAGGAGTTGGTGTTGCTGTTCGATATGGTGTTGGGTTTTATTTCTTTTTCTGTATTGATTGTTGGCTGGTACAGCTTGCCCCTTAGGCTTGAAGTGAATACTGTTTCACTTTGCCTGTTGTTTTCCCAGGTTCAAGGTAGAGCGGGACTCCCTTGCCTTGCTTGTATTGATGCATTGCATACATGTTTACTGTTTACTGTATATATCTGTTTCTTTTCCGTTTATCCCCTAGGATCTCTGTTTCCCTCTGTGCAAGAGGGAAATATGACAGACATTAGGTTTTAACCCATGCATGACAACATTAGGGTAGTTTTGCTTCCCATTTTCAACCTTAGGTTTTTAGAACGTCGTTTCTCTTCTCATCTCGAAACAATCCAAAACACAATAATATGTCAAACACTATAAAAAACAGTTCTTGCGTAAAAGACTGAAAACAAACCAAAATGTCATTTTTGTCCGCTTGGACTCTTAATCGGGAGAAAACCTTTTTTAGAAGAATAAAAGACAAACAGACAGACCTGTATCTTCCGTGGCCCGAACTACGCTTGCTCTGATCTTTCATGCTGTATGAAAGTACGTAGGCATAGGATGCCGTATCCTAGCGAGCAACCTTCCCCTCTTTCCGTAGGTAGGCGAACTACGTCGACTCTGATTTCTCGTTCCAGACGGGAATACGTAGGCATAAAGTGCGATACTTTGCCGAGTCATTTTATTTTCTTTTAACCTCAGACCTTTAGAGTAGATAGAATAACAATCCGTACTAGAAAACAAGTGTGGATCCCGTCGAGTACGATGGACGTGAGAGGTGCTAATACCTTCCTCTTGCGTAACCAACTCCCGAATCCAGGATTTGGTTGCGATGACCATTCCTTTCCCGTTTTGCGTTAGGTTTACTCTGAGCGTTTCCTTTCCCTCCTTTGGGATAAATAACGCACGGTGGCGACTCTTCTGTCATAGCCGGCGCTGATTTTCGCAGTAGCGACACCCGCAAACTGGTTTTGTTGCACTAATTATAATAGGGATGGTTTTAGCTCGAAATTGTGAGCAGGAATATTGGGGTTCACAATATTAGAGCTAGGTTTGTCATTAGATGGTTGGGCGAAATCCTTAAGGGGTCTTTGGTTACGGTCTGCGTCCATAGCTCTCTTAATTCTACGAAATAATATACGAGCATGAGTGTAACGTTCAGGTTCCTCTAGAGGATCTATAAGGGTACCGGTGCTGCGAGTTCTTCACATTGACCGGTGGGTATAGCCTTAGTCTAGATGGTGTGACAATAGGGTACGAAATTTTGACGTAATTGGTCCCCGGCAACAGCGCCAAAAACTTGACGGGCGATTCACAAGTCCACGAATAGCGTCAAAGTAATATAAAAGATTATCGATCCCACAGAGACCAAACATCAATCTATACTATTTTTACGGTGTTTATCTAAGGCAAACCAAATAAAGGATTGGATTGTGTGAAATAAAAGTAAAGTGCGAAAATAAATTCAATAATAAAGCAATAGGCATAGATGCAATTTATATAGCTACGTAGTATTCCAGATGTATACATATAGGATTCCTTATGGGGTAATATTTTCTACTCATTAAAAGAACTAATTTAACGGGAACTGTCGCTTTCGCGTATTCAGAACCGAGTTTATCCCTAATCGACCCCTCTTATTGTCACTTATAAAAAGGTGCGCATTATGTTAGGATTAATAAACCTATTTTTAAGAAATATAGTTTCTTGACTTAGTCGAAAATTATTTTAACCTGGAATTTCTAACAAAAAGAGGTTCTTGCAAACCGGACTTTAAATCCATAAACGCGTCCGAAAACAGTTTTAAAATCGGTTTTCTTAAACATTAAAGATCCCTAATTAACTGAGCCAAGCGCTTTCGCTTCCTTGGAACAATCAAAACTAACCAAATTTATCTAAAGGTTGGACGGCTTTCGATCTTACCCAACAAATTTTAAGTACATCAAATAAGTGTTAAAAGTTAAAACAACCCCTAAGTAATTCTACCGACAACCGTGTGGAATACTAATTATAACTATAATCCATGCATCCTAGCCCTTAAGATTTAGCCGGACATGTTAAATAAATGCGAGTAAATAAAGTGCAGGTAAGTAAATAAATAAAGTGCGGTGCGATAAATAAAGGGTGCGGGAAATAAAGGGTGCGAGAAATAAAGGCGGGTAAATAAATAAAAGGCAATAAATAGACAGAAACCTGCTCTGAACGAGAGGCTTTAAAATCTTGAACAACTGGAAGTAAAAAGACTGAAATAAAATGGCGGCAGGTTTAACTTCTACCCAAGTGCTCCAAACTCAATTACACAGTGTGATAACCCATCGATGTGAGAAGTTTATCACTTTAAAATAGGAGAAATTTATGGCTTGAGTTCTGTTCTCTAAGCTTGGATGATTTGAAATGAAACAGAACTCTTCTATTTATAGTGGTAGGAAAGTACAGGTAAAGACAGGAATGCCCCCCAACTCCTTTCGGGAGGGAAATGGTTGTGTGAAGGTGGCGCCTGCCACCCCCTTGTGGCGCCCACCACATGAACTAGGGTGGAAAGGAGTGGGAGACGTGGCAGTTGTCAGCAGTTGGCTTCTATCCAATGTGTGGAATCCAGTATGGCGCCCGCCATGGTGGAAGCCATGTGTACAATTCTTCAGAAAGTAGGGTTTTTAGCTCGTTTTTCGTCATTTCTTCTCGAGTAGTTTTGAAAATACAAAAACCTGAAAAAGAAACAAAACAAATGCATAATACAAGAAAACAGAAATAAAATACTAAATAATGTGCACGAAATCGAGTCAAATAAACAATATATTTTAGGCCTATCAAATTCTCCCACACTAAAACCTTTGCTTGTCCTCAAGCAAAACATCATGACAAAATAGGGGCGATATCCATGAATGATCTGGGTAAAAAGGTCTTATAAGTTCAAGTTGGGATAAAGCGATAGGTGATGACTCAGTGAACCACGGGTATCAAAATGACACTTCTCTGTAAATACGGACATAAGCTTCATTTTTACACAAATCAATCCATACTACCCTACTATACCTATGCCTACTTTCAAATCTCCTTTTGAGTCCTTTTCATTCTAGTGCAATCACATTAAGCCCGTTATCTTTACGAAATCATGGTGAAGTGACCGATTAGTGATTCTGATCTAAGCATGGGGTTCTGGGGTTCTGGTGCACAAAGTGGTGTAACCCCTTTTATTGGCCCACTTGCAGTTGCGGGGGATCGGATCGTAATCCGCCCTACCGAGTTCAGTACCAGATACCTATGAACCAACTGACAATGGGAAGGTATTTTTGTTTTGTTTTGTCTTTATCATTTTTTTTCTTTTTTTTCGAATTTATAACTTTTTGGGTTAATTGACCTTGTGAGGGTTACCTATACCCGAGTTGCAATTATTTTATTTTTAGTATACCGATCATTAACTTATTTTCATCGAGCCTTCACTTAGATAACGCTTTGGCCGGAGCTGACTGCTAGGATAAACTACTAAGGACTTACTATGGATATTCTATTAAGGCCAGGGTACACAGAGTATCGGGTCGATTTCTGCATTTGCAAAGCCTAAGGTGTTATAATGATACCGATGTTTCAAAGGGAATTTCCAAGTTAAATTCTCCACGCGAACGAATGGTGAGGATTGTATCTTCCTCGTTTCAAACCTGCAACTCGCGCGCGCAAGCCCAAATCGCCGGTGGCTTTTCCGGCCACCCCTGCGCAACCCTAGATCCTTCTATACTCAACCATTGGTCACGATGTCTTAATGAAAATTGACCAGAATTTCTTCAGGAACTCAATCATGCCATTAGTTTATACTGAAAACGCATGGTTCGTAAAAACAAGATCTCAACCGAAAATGGAAGGAACCCTAGCTTGTCTCTAACCATCAAATTAACTAACAAGAATTTATCTACATGTTAAGGGGAACCTAACCACATGCTTCTAATGGATTGAAAGTACATAATCACAGAGATATTTCAAGAACTTAGAACCAACCTTGAAGCTTGGATTGTAGTGGTTATGCGCCTCAATTCTCTCTCAAACTATGCAGAATCCTTCAAGGAGTAATGGTGGACAATTCTTGATGCTCAGTTCTTGCTGCAACCTCTTGATTCTCCAAAACGCATTTCCAATTTTCAAGTTTTTTCTTCACTTCACATCAATGGATTCTCAACAGAATTCTACTCCAGAAACTTCCAAATTCGTTCTACTTCATACTTATAGTGTGTTCAGATGGATATCAAGCCCAAACTAGGCCCAATTATGGATTTTGGATGTTCACCTTTCCTTCCAAATTTCAACATGGAAGTGTGCCTTCAAGCCTTACTCATGCTCTAAACTCAATCCAAACCATCCACTTAATCATTAAGGAGTGTGATGTAATGGTTTTCTTCCTTTGGTTTTAACATATGGAGTGTATATGATATGTTTCTTAATTGTGAAGTAACCATCCAAAGGACCATGCTATGGACCTCAAATCCAAAATGTGGCAATGCCAATCTTTCTAAAACATTAATTCCATTCAAATTGACCACAAATTTGACTTGGAAACATGTTAATCTCATTTCTTTTGAATTTTCTCATCTTAATTCATTAAAATGGCTCTCATGTGAAGTTTATTTCAACCAATGCTTGATATAACCCCTATCAATGGACACTTGATGTTTATACAGGCTAAAAACATCATTTTGAACAACTTTCATGTTGAACAAAAATCCATTTGGAGCTTGGAAATAGGAGTTATGGCCTTATGCTTGAAATGACCTGTAATCTCCAAATGACCAAAATGCCCTTGACTTGTCAAAGCCATAAGTTGAGTTCTACACCTCCAATCATGGACTTCTAGTACTCTCTAGAAATCTAAGAGAATAAGGAACAACATTCATGTTGACCAAATGTTCATAGGAATCATCCTTCATGGGCAAAAGTTTCATGCAAGTTGGGCAACTTTCAAGCTCCAAATTCACACACCTCAGATGACCTGTAACTTGTCAAAGTCATAACTTGAGTTCTACAAATCCTATCAAGGACTTCTAGTACTCAAATTAAAGATAAGATCAAGCTCTACAACATTCATGTTTGGGGAAAGATGATATGACAATCACATCTTGAGCTAAACTGCCTTGAAGATAGGGGTCAAACTAGGGGATTTTACACTGTCAAGCCTTAGAAACCCTAGCTTGAAACTTCTTAAACTCTTCAATCATGATGATTTAACCTTGGAATAATCCTTATAATATCTCAATGCATCAACCCATGATCACATGGCTCTTGGATTGAGTCTCAACCTTCTCCAAATCATCAGTTGACTTAGGGTTGACCCAGTCAAACCCTAATTGCATCAATCATGGCTGAGTCTTCTTAATCTTGCACAATGACGTATCTAGGCCTCATGATGGCTTTCAAGACATCTCATAAGCTCTCTCAAGGCTTCAAGTCCACATTCCTGGCTTCAGAATCATCTGAGGAGCTCCCACAATTCTCAAGTTAGGAGGCACACACTCTTGGTTTCAACCACTCTCTCTGAGGATCTTTTGACTTCTCTGACAAGGATATCAACCCTTGAACACTTGAATAAGCTTCTTAGCTAGCCTCAAGGTCTTGCATAGCCCTTGATTGGTACTCATACCTCTTGATCTCCTGCATACATGTCAATGAAATGCAAATGATAATGCTAATGTGAATGAAATGAAACATAAGCTAGGTAAAGAAGTGTTGGGCAAATTTTAGGGTGCAACAGCTGCCCCTATTCAAACGACTTGAACCTGACTGGGTGAGAAGCGAACGACTCTCAACCAACTAAGGTGCGAGACGGTTGAATACTAACAAACCCGGAAATTTTCCAACTGCACAAGTACACGGTACTCTGATGGGAACAAATATTCGAAAACTGAAATATTAGCTGCCCGGCAACTAGCTGGGGGATTGCTCACACGGTAACCGGCGATACATGGTTGATCATGCTGTCAGGCATCAGGATTCCTTGGGACTTATCAGGTCACCGATCAAGTTAATCATGCCATCGGGCGTTCAAAGAAATTTTCGGGCATCAGCCGGACTTCGTCACTAAGTCGGGAATAGAATTCTTAGTCAATCATGAACCAATCGAGGATACTCAACTTCTGCCGTCAGGCACTCCGCATCAACTGAGAGAACTGCTTTGTTAATACGGTTGGACTTCAATCATCAAGTCTTCGAGGGAAGTTTCAACTTCGCTGTTCGGAAACCTGCTGGGGATGACACATCTCCGCTGGGGATTCTGGAGAACTATCAAGTACTCTACTTCGGGAATCTAGAAATCATTCTAGATGAGTCAACTCTGCTGAGGACTTCAAGAATCATCTTGGACAAATAACTCCGTCGGAGACTTCAAGAATCATCTTGAACCAATAACTCTGCTGGAGATTTCAGGAATCATCCTGAGCAAACACTCTGTCGGGGACTCTGAGCGTCAACTTGAGCAACCAACTCTTGCGACTTTACTGGGGATTTTAAGAATCATCTTAAACGAGCGCCTTCGCTGGAGAATTCAAGAATCATCTTGGGCAGACGACTTTGCTTAGGAACACCTGCAAAACAAGAATGGTACCGACCGAGCTCATGCTTCATATGCGTATGCTTCGGCAATGGCGCAATGCTCCACAAGGTGGACATGCTACGCATTCTTTGGGTAAATGCTATGCAATCATGCAAAATACTACGACCCCATCAGCAAAATAAATGCTGAAGGGAGAATCTTCCTGTCAAGGAGAAAGGACCACTCTGGTGGAGGAAGGACTCATCCTGCCAAGGAGAAGAAGTCACGCCAATCTCAATTGGACTCCGCCTGGGGAAACGGACCTCAGTCAACTGCTGCAGGGGAACGAAGCTCTACGAGAACCTGGACCTGCTGAGGAAAACGATGTCAATCGCAGAAATAAACTGCATGGCATTCGCAGCCGAAGCTTTCCTAGAGATAACGACTCCGGCGGGGAAATACAGCTTCAGCTATTCAACACTCTACTGGGGGAAACCAATCATGGTCCAAACGGCTTCCAAGGACTCGACTCTCTTGGGGATCTGCAAACTTGGCTGGGGAAGAAGGAATCGTCCTGCTTATAGGGGAGAGTACGGCTCTGTGGGGAATCTCAATTCTGCCGGTGACTTTAGTCTGGAACTATCAATTGCTGCTCACTTCAGTATATGACTTAGCTGGGGAGATGACGACCCTTCGGGATGCATCTGATTGGGGAAAGAATCTTCTCTGCTTGGGGAGACATGTCAATGCCTACGATCTCATGTTCAAACTCTGCGGAGAGAAGCTGCTGAACTTCACTGGAGAAGAAGGAATCATCCTATTTGGGGACGCATGCGGCGTACTACCTAGTATATGCTACACCTATAACAACACAAACAAACAGACAAGATACCCTTCTCAAAGGGACCTATCAAGGTTATCATCTTGTGACAATGTTCAAGTAATTCATTGTTTCAACAATCAGTGGCCTAAGCCAGTAAGTTTATGTATGCGCATTTTATCAAAATCATCGACGTTCTTTTTCGCAAACAAAACAGATAAATGCTAAATAGACAAACAGCATTGCTGAATAGTATACATTTTATTGATAACGAACCCCTGAATGGGTAAAAATGTTTTACAACAGATGCAAGCTCCTGGAATGAGGAAGCTGCGCAACAATAAAGCATAAATATACATCAGTATATACACATGTCGGCAACAAGGCGTAGACGAACACCATGAATTGATCCCTCTATGACCCACTCGACTTCGATACATCTCCGACGCTTCAGCTTCAGAAGAGATTGATTCAGATAAACGGCCCTCAGGTCTTCCAAACCAATAAACAACGAAAGTCCACACGCTGAACGCACTCATTTGCTTTTTCAAATCCCTAACTTTTGCCTGAATCGCCCTTCCGGGTTTTCGATTCACCGGGATACCCTTTTTTGCCAAAGTCGCCCTTCCAAGTTTTCGACTTTGCGGGTGTACATTTTTTCAATTTATATCCCTAATTTTTGCCCGAACCTTTTTCCTTTTTTATGGTTCGCCGGGATGCCCTATTTTTGCCTGGATACTCTTTTTCTTTCCAGCTGGTCATTTTTAAGCAAAGTATTTTTTAACTGCGTCCGCGTTCACCAGGGATGCAAAATCTTCACCATCCATCGTGGACAACAACAAGGCTCCTCCCGAAAAGACCTTGCTGACGACGTACGGACCTTCGTAATTGGGAGTCCATTTGCCCCGATGATCGGAGTGTGGAGGAAGAATCTTCTTTAGGACGAGATCACCCGTCTGAAAGCTTCTAGGACGCACCTTCTTATCATAAGCTTTCTTCATTCGGCTTTGGTACAGACGACCATATGCAATCGATGCTAATCTCTTCTTGTCCATCAGGCTGAGTTGGTTTAGTCGGTTCTTAATCCATTCTGCCTCGTCGAGTTTCACATCAACCAAAACTCGCAAAGAAGGGATCTCCACTTCTAACGGTAGGACAACTTCCATATCGTACACTAAGGAGAAATGAGTTGCCCTAGTTGATGTACGTACCGTTGTACGATAACTGTGCAATGCAAATGGCAGCACCTCGTGCCAATCTTTATAGGTCACAACCATCTTCTGAACAATCTTCTTAATGTTCTTATTGGCCGCTTCAACGGCACCATTCATCTTCGGCCGGTAAGGAGATGAGTTGTGGTGTTCAATCTTGAAACTCTGGCACAGCTCCTTCATCATCTTGTTATTCAGATTCGAACCATTATCAGTAATGATCCGCTCGGGAATTCCGTAACGACAGATGATATCCCTCTTTATGAATTTAGCCACTATTTTCTTGGTCACATTAGCGTATGAGGCTGCCTCCACCCACTTGGTGAAGTAGTCGATAGCTACTAGAATGAAGCGATGACCGCTAGATGCAGTGGGCTCGATCTTGCCTATCATGTCGATGCCCCACATGAAGAACGGCCACGGGGAGGACATGACATTCAACGGACACGGCGGCACATGAACTTTATCAGCATAAATCTGGCATTTATGACATCTCTTCCCGAATTTGAAGCAATCCGACTCCATCGTCAGCCAGTAATATCCTGCTCTCAGGATCTTTCTCTTCATAGCATGCCCGCCGGCGTGCGTACCAAACGTGCCTTCATGGACTTCTTCCATGAGCATACTCGCCTCTTTCTCATCCACACATCTGAGTAGCACGAGATCGTGGTTTCTTTTATACAAAACTCCATCAGGATTGAGATAAAAATTTCCAGACAGCCTCCTCAGAGTCTTCTTATCCTGGGTTGACGCTCCCGCAGGATACTCCTTAGTCATAAGGAA
This sequence comes from Lathyrus sativus, assembly GCA_963859935.3. NCBI lineage: Eukaryota > Viridiplantae > Streptophyta > Magnoliopsida > Fabales > Fabaceae > Lathyrus > Lathyrus sativus. Next base: position 44,361,789 of record OZ012737.1, read on the forward strand.
GGTCTGAATATCATGGAACCATGGCTTGCCGTCGGAGGCTTCCTCGATCGCAAAGACGAATGCAGGTCTATCAAGACGACAAAGGACAATTCTTGGAGCTTCATTCCAAAAATTGACTTTATACATCGAAGCCAACGTGGCTAAGGCATCAGCCATCTGATTCTCAGCCCTGGGCACATGATGGAGTTCCACTCGATCAAAGAACGGAAGCAGCCTTCTGGCATAGTTCATGTACGACACCAAATTCAATTGGCGAGTCTCCCACTCCCCTTTAATCTGGTTAATCACAAGTGCCGAGTCACCATATACATCTAGGTTCTTGATTCTCAAATCAGTTGCCTCTTCTAGACCCATGATGCATGCTTCATACTCCGCTTCGTTATTGGTGACCGGAAACGCCAGTCTCGCAGTGAACGGGATATGGGATCCGTGGGGAGTCGTGATGATTGCCCCGATGCCACTTCCGTAAGAATTAACCGCCCCGTCAAATATCAATTTCCACTGGGATTTCCTATCTGGACCCTCGTCGGGCAACGGTTCATCGCAATCTTTCACCTTGAGAAACATGATATCCTCATCAGGGAATTCAAATTTCATCGGCTGATAATCCTCGATCGGCTGTTCGGCAAGGTACTCAGATAATACACTCCCCTTGATGGCCTTCTGGGAAACGTACTGAATGTCATATTCCGTCAACACCATTTGCCATCTGGCAATCCTGCCCGAAAGCGCTTGCTTCTCGAAGACGTACTTGATCGGATCCATCTTCGAAATTAGCATGGTGGTGTGATTGAGCATGTACTGTCGTAAATGTTTGGCAGCCCAGGCTAGTGCACAACACGTCTTCTCCAGCATCGAGTAACGAGATTCACAATCTGTGAACTTTTTACTCAAGTAGTAAATGGCATGCTCCTTTCTGCCCGTCTCATCGTGCTGACCGAGAACACACCCCATACTATTCTCAAGAACTGTCAAGTACATGATTAAGGGCCGTCCAGCCACTGGGGGTATCAAGATTGGAGGTTCCTGTAGATACTGTTTTATCTTATCAAATGCCTTCTAGAAATCCTCGTTCCAGATAATCGCCTGATCTTTCTTTAGCAGTTTGAACATCGGTTCACACGTGGTCGTGAGCTGAGAAATAAACCTTGCAATGTAGTTTATTCTGCCCAGGAAACCACGAACTTCTTTTTCTGTTTTTGGCGCTGGCATTTCTTGTATTGCTTTTATCTTCGCAGGATCAACCTCGATGCCTTTTTCGCTCACGATAAACCCCAATAGTTTTCCAAACCGTACTCCGAAAGCACACTTGTTAGGATTTAGCCTCAACCTGAATTTCCTAAGCCTCTCAAAAAGCTTCAGCAAATTGACCAGATGTCCCTCCTCCGTTTGGGACTTCGCAATCATGTCATCAACATAGACTTCAATCTCATGATGAATCATGTCATGAAACAAAGTAACCATTGCTCGTTGGTAAGTGGCCCCTGTGTTCTTCAGACCGAAAGGCATTACCTTATAGCAAAATGTTCCCCAAGGGGTGATAAACGTAGTTTTCTCCATGTCCTCCGGTGCCATCTTGATCTGATTGTAACCGGAGAAGCCATCCATGAACGAAAACACGGAGAACTGGGCTGTATTGTCGACCAACACATCAATATGAGGCAGCGGGAAATCATCTTTAGGGCTCGCCCTATTCAAATCCCGATAATCGACGCACATTCGTACCTTACCGTCCTTCTTCGGTACAGGAACTATGTTGGCGACCCATGGAGGGTAAGTAGTGACCGCTAAAAAGCCAGCATCAAGTTGCTTTTGCACTTCTTCTTTGATCTTAACGGCCATATCTGGTCGTGTCCTCCTAAGCTTCTTCTTAACGGGGGGACAATCTTCTCGCAGTGGCAAGTGGTGGACCACGATGTCAGTATCAAGTCCGGGCATATCTTCGTATGACCAAGCAAAGACGTCACTATACTCTCTTAGCATCTCGACCAATCTCTGCTTGACATCACTCTGCAATGCAGCCCCTATCCTGATGTTCCTGACAAGTTCTTCAGAACCCAGATTCACAATCTCGATCTCTTCTTCGTGAGGCAAAATAACTTTCTCTTCTTGTTTCAACAAGCGGGCCAACTCTTCGGGAAGGTCTTCGTCTTCATCAATCTCTTCTTCGGCTTGATAGATCGGGCAATCGAAGTCGAAGTGAGTCGTAGAAGGTCCAGAGTCGATGTCATCTGCTATGTGGATCTCTTCGCTTGTCATCTGGATGATATCCTTGACGGACCAGTTGTTGAGGCTCTCGCATGGCTTGCTTGGCTGGATCCAAGAGTCTAAGTCACAGTCGTTATCTCCGCTGTTTTCAGACACTGTGTTGACGCTTTCAAATATCACTCCGCCGCTGGTAAACTGGATCGACCCTTTACTTCGCGACACACTGCTAGAAGAAGAGGAGGCTTCAGCCGCAGGAGAATATCCCAACCCAAACTTGTCCTGCTTGTTAGGTATCTCCAAAATTCGCCCCCAGCCTGGGGTAGATCCGACTTGAACAACGGCCCGGGCTTCCTTGAAGGAGGAGAGAGTCATCTCTGGCTTCTCAGTGATTACAGGAGCTACGTTCTTGACTTTAACAGCTTCGAACGCTTGGCATAGAGTTTCGTGGATTTCCCCATCCATCTCAACATACTTGAAGGATGACAAATGGCTCACCATTATGTCTTCCTCGCCACATACAGTCACGATGCTACCTCCAACAGCGTACTTGAGTTTCTGGTGCAACGTGGTGGTCATGGCACCCGCGGAATGGATCCATGGCCAGCCTAAGAGACAGTTGTAGGCAGGCATGATGTCCATAATGTAAAAGATCGCGTCGAACGTTTCCGGCCCGACTTGGATTGGCAACGTCACCTCCCCGAAAACATGGCGTTTGGTTCCATCGAACGCTTTCACAACCAGATCACTGGGTGTGCAAATCACTCCGCGAGTATCTAGTTTCATCAATGCTTTCTTCGGAAGAACATTGAGTGACGACCCCGTGTCCACCAACACGTGAGATATAATCGTTCCCCTACACTCTATCGAGATGTGCAGAGCACTATTGTGGTTCCTTCCCTTCGGCGTCAGCTCTAGGTCAGTGAACCCTAACCCATTTCCAGCATTCACGTGGGCTACGACCTCTTCCAACTGGTTTACCGATATTTCCCGCGGTACATATGCGGCGTTCAACACCTTCAGCAACGCGTTGCGGTGTGCCTCAGAACACAGCAACAGATTCAGAATGGAAATCTTCGAGGGTGTCTGATGGAGATGATCCACGATCTTGTAGTCACTCTTTTTAATCAATCGCATAAATTCCTCGGCGTCTTTGACAAGTAAGTCTTTTTCTACCCCACGAGGGATCTCTTCAACGACCTTACTTTTACCTTTATCAGTTGCATCAGCTCTGTCCGCTTTATCCACCACGACCTCAGGTGGTGCAAACACTCTCCTGCTGCGAGTAATTCCGCTAATGCCCGCTAGGTTCTCCACAGACGACCCAAACGGTTCTAGTTCCAACTTCTGTCCGTTGCAGTAGACCTCTGCCCCATAATGCCATGGGACAGCGTTAGTGCTTTCGAACGGTATCGACCCAGCTTTAGTGATAGTAACTGTGGGCGGCCTAGGTGCAGAAATAGTTATCGTCCGACGAGGGATGGTGATGGTGGCAACCTCATCACCTTGCTTCAGCATTACCTCTCCCGATCCGCATTCGGCCCTCCGGCTAAACTGCAGGATTCCCTCAGTCATCAGACTTTGAATCCCCTTTATCAATTGTTCACATCCATCAGTACTAGTCGCACAACCCATACACAGCTCTCCACAACCTAGAAAGAAACCTCTTTTCATCAGCTTAGCTTTAACGAAGCTAAGTGGTGTTCTCAGATCTCTGACGTCAGTCAATAAATCCAAACTCTCGTCTTTAATAATGGCGTTTACCCCACCTCCCCTATGATTCGGCATAGGGTTCTTCGTGACGTTTGGCACATTATCTGAGAAGTTGATGATCTTAGCGTCCACCATGTCCTGCACCTTATGCTTGAAGGCTTTACAATTCTCTATTGTGTGGCCTGGTGCCCCTGAGTGGAACTCGTAAGTTGCATTCGCGTCATAACCTGGCGGAGGTGCCCCTGTCAAGGGAGCCAAGGTTCTCTTCTGGATCAACTGTAGCTGGAGCAGAGTCTGCAATAGTTGAGCGTACGACATGGGCGGTGTCTCAAGGTGACGACTCGACAGAGGTGCCCAATTCTGGTACTTTCTGTACCCTTGTTGATTTGGTTGCTGCTGCTGCTGCTGTGGCTGTCGAACTGCCGGGATAGTTATGCTGGCCACCTGTTGGTGAGGGCCTTTACCCTTCCTTCGAGCGTTGGTCACGACACTCGCTTCTCCTTCCCGTCTTTTTCCACCATAAGGTTTCTTGCCTCCTCCAGCTGAGGATGAATCACCTTGAATTTTCCCCAGTTTGATCCCATTTTCAATGTGCTCACCCGTGATAATGAGATCTGAGAAGGTTCCAGACATACCGCTGACCAATTTCTCATAGTAAACCCCTGGGAGGGTGGCTACGAACATTTGCACAAGCTCACGTTCAACCATCGGCGGCTGAACCCTGGCTGCCAATTCACGCCACCGCTGGGCGTATTCCTTGAACCCTTCATTGTTCCTTTGCGACAGATTCTGCAGTTGGACTCGGTTCGGGGCCAAGTCACTGTTATATTGGTAGTGGTGCACAAATGCTTCAGCAAGGTCCTTCCACGTGCGCACACTGGTAGGTTCCAGACTCATGTACCATTCGAGGAAGGGCCCGGACAGACTGTCTTGAAAGAAGTGCATCAGGAACTTCTCGTCCTCAGAATGAGCGGACATTTTTCTGTAATATGATCTCAGGTGAACGCGAGGGCAAGTGGTGCCCTTGTACTTTTCAAAGTCAGGTACCTTGAACTTGGGAGGCACCTTGAAATCAGCAATCAGTCCCAACTTGGACATATCAACGCCCAGGGTGTTCTGGTTCTCGATATTTCTCATCTTATCCTCGAGTGCCTTGAACCTTAGACGTGCTTCAGCAGTCAGCTCCCCTTCAGCACCTCTCTGTGAGAACACATCGTCTTGATGGTCTTCTAACCACGGCTGAGGCCCAAACAGATTCCCAACACCTGCATTGTCGTTTCCCTTGACGTTAGCTTCAAAATTCCCATTATCGACGCCCGTCGTATTACCATTGAGTCCCATGTTAGCTATCATATTTCCGTTGGCACTGCGATTCCCCCCGGTCACGGGGACGCCATTCTGAGGAGTTTCAACTGGTGGAGGGGTAGGCACGGTCCCACCATGGAGTACGCCATTGCTATCAACCCTTGAAATCAGAGGCTGAACCAAGGTTCTGAGCTGATCCTGGCCATTGGCGACCGCTTGCATGAGCTCCATGAAGCGATCCATTCTTTCGCGGAGTTCCTGAACATCAGTTTGCACTTGCTCCATGATTCTGGCTTGATTTGCTCTGGTCGGATAGCGGTGGATTGGTCTCTGATCAATCCTGGAACAACCTGAAACAAACTTGACAAACACAAAAGGGTTAGGAAAAATGACAAAGTGCTCGTTATGCAAATGCTTCATGCAAATGCAAATGTGTGTCTGTGCGTTAGGGAGATTTCCCCCGATCCTAGTGCCTGAGTGCCAGTGCTGATAATAAGAAGTCTGAGTCCAATCATGGAAATAACATCTCATATATATAAAGAAAGCCCATCAAGGCGGTACACAATGTCAGTGAGTACAAGATGAATCACTAGCATGACCTCAGCCAACAAGCCTGGTGATGGTCAGCATCCAACAATGATCAACACAAAAGGAATACAAATAGTCAAGCACGGCCACGGGCGCGAAACTCTTCTAACAACCCCTTCGTTTCTGGATGATCAGGCCGGGTGAGCAACCCTTCAACGAGTAACTCTCTCTGCATAATGGTGTACTGAAGTCCTTCGACCGAATCTTCCCATGCTCCTTCGCCGAAACAATCTTCTAACTTCCGCTTCTTGGATTCAAACATCAGTTTGCGCTCCTTCAGGTTAGCAAGAGCTTTGTTGAGCTGGCCTTCGGCGGCATATCTGCGAGCGGTTTCTTCATCAAACCTCTTCTCACTAGCCTTCACCTGGGCTTTCAGCTTAGAGATTCGTTGCATCAGCTTATCCTCCCGCTCTTTCCTGTTGGCTAGGGTGGCCTTCCAATGCTGGTTGAACTTGGATATCCTCATGTACACTTCATCCAAGTGCCGCTTCTTCGTGGCCAGCACACCGTTGACAGCTTTGAAGTCTCGACCCATGCGCTCGCGCTCAGCTATCTGCTTAGTCATATCTGTCCCCAACTGGTTCACCAACTCTGTCTGCCTCTTGAAGGAATGAACGACTTCGTTTCTCTCGCTTCTGAGTTGAACCAGTTCTTTCTCCAATTCTTCATTTGCCTTTTTCAGCTCATCTCTCTCGGCTAACACCTGATTATGCTGCTGAATAGGCACAGTGGTAGGCTCTTCAATCACTGGAGGGCTTTCTGGCTTGGTAGGAGGAAACGGCATCCCTATAGCATCTGGTTTGGCTCTGATCCAGGTCACATACGGAGTGTAGGCTTGGCTATTGATTTTCCCCAGCAATGGTTTTTCTCTCTTACCGATACCATTCCAAGCGCGCTGAAGCTTAGATAACATATCCCCTTCTAGAAGACCAGTGAGGTACAGAGATTCCTGCACCTCTTCATCCTTCGGCGGAGTTCTCAAAGCGTAAGCAAACTGTCGGACCAGCAAAGATGGATTATAGTTTATACAGCCCTTCCGGTCTATCAAAGGCACGTTCGGAAACCCACTGCAGCTGAAGATAATCTCGGTACCCAACCTATCTCTATCAAACCAGGTAACATCCTCCGCTGGCAGACTCATCAAACGCTCAGGCCACTCAGTTGTGGCTGCAGACGAAGCAAAGGGACCCCTCTTGGTCAGATGACTATCAACCCATTTATAAAGCAGGGGTACACAGCACGAGACGTTCTTACCCCTTCTGCTCTCGTTTTTATAGTGGATGGAATGGTAAATATCTCCTATCAAGGTAGGGACTGGATTCCCTGAAGCAAAGATGTGGAAGGCGTCGAAGTCCACAAAGTCGGGCATATTGGGGAAAAGAACGATGCCATATATGCACAGAGCGAGAATGGCGTTGAACACGACCCAACAACCGTCTTTGGCGCACTGCTGAGCCTTTCCCACTAAGAACTGCAAGGAGAAACCGGGAACCTTGTTCCAACTAGACAATACCAACTCGGAGGCATCCAGATGAAGTGATAGAGCTAGACTAGCCAGATTAGGCTCAGCATCCATATGAACAAAGGGCATCTGACTCTTGATAGGCACACCTAACAAATCAACATACTCTTCTAGCGTAGGTGCGAGAACAAAATCCTGGAAAGTGAAGCATCTCAACGGAGGATCGTAGAACTGCAGCAGAGCGTGCAACCCGTTCAACTCAAATGCAGAAGGTTTACGAACCAAACTAAGCAATTTGCCGTAAGACTTTCTGAACTCATCTCTCACAGAATCATCTTCTAAAGCAATCAAACTAGTCAGTTGAACAACATCAGGAGCAGGGAGCTTGTAAGCCACAATCTTCCTCAGAGAACCCATAACAATACAACAGAAGGCCAGAAATCCTGAATCGGGGGGAAACGGTACCTGCAACACAGACACACGTTAATGAAATGCAAATGAGTATGCAATGCAATGCAAAATGCAATCATGCAGCAGGAGATCAATGCAACTGTGTTGTGGAGATTCTGTATCAACAAAACCATGATGCTGCTCTGTCAAGAACAACCACTATATCTGGTAATAAGAAAACCCTGGTATCGGACCACAAATCTGCTCTGTCAAGAACACACACATATAGGACCATAACTCTACTCTGTCAAGAACAAACATCTGATACAGGTCCTCTGATACAGGACCAAAACTCTGCTCTGTCAAGAACAAACATACATCTGATAATGAGATCCTCTGATCCCAATCATAAACCTGCTCTGTCAAGAACAAATACATCTGATAATAAGGCCCTCTGATACAGGACCAAAACTCTGCTCTATCAAGAACAAACATCTGCTGACGAGATCCTCTGATCCAAAACTGATTCACTATCAAGAAAACCAGGTAGTCTGAAGGTCAGGGTTTCCTGCAACAAACCCACCCCTGCTCACAGGTATGGACCTAAACTGACTCAGGTTCGGCATCCTATGCGGTCATCAGCGTCACAGACATTCAAGAGGGGTGATACGATACCCAGAAGGTGTGGCATCACCAGCTCATGAAGCGGCCTCACTCGGCTGAATCCCAAATGATCGGTCCCCAGAGTCGACAATCCTCCAAACCAACAACCCCCTCAACCTAAAGGGTTGAAAAGAAGTCAACCGGGAGAACCTCGTCTGAGCGTTGATTTCATGAGACACTAGTGCCTGCCAAGCAAGCACGCGCCCACTAATTTCCACAACTAATGCTAAGTTCACTCAAGCCTGGGTCTGGCTTCTCACTCATCAGAATGCCCATCCCCCTCAACAGCACAGATAATCATATCATACTGAAAATAAAATGCGGGAAATAAAGTGCGATAAATAAAAACAACCCAACAAGTAATCGTACAAGCGCTAGGATTGACTCTCGTGGGGGACGTCGGATCCCCAAACTGACTCGCATTCGGGACGTTGGATGCCAGGAAACTATGAAGTCCCCAGCAGAGTCGCCAGCTGTCACTTCCGTGAAAATAAGGTGTCGAAAATACAGAAGAGTCACCACCTTTCGTTATTTATCCCTCAGAGCGGGAAAGGAAACGATCGGAAAAACCTGACGAATAGGTATAAGACAAGGTCATCGCAACCATTGTCTGGGTTCGGGAGTCGGTTACGCAAGGGGAAGGTATTAGCACCCCTCACGTCCATCATACTCGATGGGATCCACGCTTGTTGTGTTTACTGGACGGGTTGGTTTTATCTATATACCTATCAAGGTTGGTTTAAAAGAAAAGAAAAATGACTCGGCAAAGCGTCACACTTTATGCCTACGTATTCTCATAAGAGAATGAGAAATCAGAGTCAACGTAGTTCGCCCTACTACGGGTTACGGGGAAGGTGGCTCGCCAATACATCAGTATTGTGCCTACGTACTCTCAACGGGTATGAGAGATCAGAGCTTACGTAGTTCGGGATAATACGGATTACGGGGATTCATATTCATCTGTTTTATCGAGTAGGGTTAAACAACAATTCCAGCAGTTAGGTACAAAGCCTGTTTGCGGTAGAAATGAAGTTTAACGACACTCTTTTCTTCAGAAAAGCTTCCTTTGAATTATGGGCCCACGGGGCAAAAATGTTTGAAGTTTGTTTTCTGACTTTTATGGAAGAAGTGTTTTTTATGGTTGTTTGCAATTTCAATCGCACTAAAGACTATGACCTGAGAGTGAATGCGTCGCATGTCACCCAAAGGGTACCATACTAAACATTCAGATTGTTGAAAAGAAACTCTCCAACAATCCTTTCTCAGATAGCTTAAGGCTCGTAACGTACGAAAGAAATCATTCATGATTACTGTATTTTAAGCTGTTTTGAGATGAGAAGAGAACAGGCTCAACTAAAGGGAGACTATCAAGTCCTAATGTTGTCATGCCAAGGATTCATCCTATGGTTGAAGTTTGAAACAGGGAACTCCTAGAAGTTATCATGCATAGGTTTCAACCTAAAGTTCTAATCATCACTTCCTTATCAAAGGAAATGAGAGTCCTAAGGGATCATATCAATGATAAACAGAAACAGATAAAGCATCAGCTTAAACAGTAAACAATAAACGACTGAAAAATGCATGCAGTGCAAGTGAGGGAGGAAATGTGTGTGGGGCATCAGCCTCCACAAGCTCATCTCAACCTCAAGCCAGATATGAGTAACTGCAATCATACAGAAGAAAAATAACATGCTATCAAACAAATACAATAAGTGACTGTAGTCATACAGAGGAAATAAAATATAATGCCATCAAGCAAAATAAACCACATGGGCAAGGGAGCTGGGCTCTACCGAATACCCGCAAGCAAAGCCATACAGTAAAAATACAAGCAGAGGGAGAAACTCAACCTCTAGTGCAATCATGCTCCTAGATTACAGTCAGTCTAGATATGAACTTATTCTAATGCATCAGGCAAGTCAAACAAGTCACAGCAATACAGAAAAGAAAACAGACAAGAAAGAAAGCAGATCAACAGCTCTTTCAATTCCAAGCTTCAGCTCTTCTGACAGCAATCCAGTCTTCAGACTTCAATCACCCTTCAAGGCTAGCATCTTCCATAGCAAGTATCAACTTGCTTCTCCAAGGTTTCAAGCCATCAAACATAAGTATCAACTTATTCTCTCTTCCTCAAGCTTCAGCTTTACAGTCAATTCCACCTTCAGGCTTCACTCTTAACTACAAGTATCAACTTGCTCTTTCAGGGACTCAGTGCATCAACATAGGTATCAGCTTATCCTTTATTCCTCAAGCCTCAGCTCTTCACTCAATCTCAATTGAATCTTCCTCATGAGTATCAACTTGGTCTCCAAGCTTCAGCTCTCTCTTCTTCACCAGTATCAACTGGGTCCTCTTCATCTACAAGCTTCAGCTTCTCAGAGTAATCTTCAATCACATGGAAGTGTTAACTTCATCCTTCCATCTTCTTCAAGTAAGGAACTCCATCCTCTAATCAAGGAGCAAGGTGCATCTATCAAGAGCAAAGTTGGGATGATTGGTAGCAGGGTGAAGACCAAAGGTCACCACTAAGCATCCTGTCATTAGAGAAAGGGACCCTCAAAGGTTCTACCAATTTGCAAAGAGCCACGCATCCTACCAAAGGAGGGATGAGGCCTTTATAAGGGACCTTACATCATAGGGAAGAATGGAATTGATCAACATATTCCATGTTTATGAAGGAAGAGAACTATCTAGAAGCTCCGCCTACAAAACCCTAATCTTAACCTAATCAAAACTACACCACAAGAAGGGAAGATCTTCAAATCCAAGCCTCTTCAAGCAATCCAATGCATCTTAAAATTGTCTTCATCATCAATCAAGAACAAGAGAAACAAAACCCTAATCTAAGGGAACTAATGATGTTAATCTAGTTGAGTTAGTGCCTTAGAATCATCTAAAACTAGCACCTAAACTAAAATCAATCAAAAATAGAAAACTATCTTATAAATTTCTACAAAAATTCCTAAGGGATCCTAATTCAATTAATAATGCCTCATACAAAAACCAGGGACTAAATCATCTACTAAGTCCTAAAATTAAAATCTAAACCAAAGGTATCAACCATAAACCCTAAAAATGGAGCTTCTAAAGGTTTCAACCTAAACTACCACCTATGTTCATCACAAAAATGTGAGAAAATTCTATTGGGAGCATGCATGTCTAAGCTAACTACTCACAAAAAATCAGGATCAAAATCATCATCACATGATCACACAAAATTCCACAAAATCAAGTATCAAACATAACTATTTTAATATCAATTAAAATGTGAAAATTCCGATAAAATCATAAAATGCATGAAATCAAAATATTTTTTATCTAAAATTACTAGACTCAATCATGAATATAATTCAAAAAGAATGGGATTAATTGGATCATTTTTCAATTTTATATGATTTTTTCAAGAACCATGAATAAAATGGAAAAATAAAAGAAAATGATAATAAAATAACCAAACACACGGTGCAGGTAGCAATGTGAATCAGTTCTTATCATGGATTGGGCTCGCTGGGGGGGTGTTGATATCAAATGCAATCCAAGCCCAACGCTCCAGTTCTCAATTCAGAAAATCAGAAATGTCACACACCAAGGTTCGAACTTGCTCACTCTTGGTCCATGCAGCGAAGCCTCTCAGGTCAATAAACAAAACGATGCGTTTAAGGCTAGGGACGCGTGGCTCAACGTGAGCCCTGGGATCCACAGACCAAGTTAAATTCTCCACGCGAACGAATGGTGAGGATTGTATCTTCCTCGTTTTAAACCTGCAACTCGCGCGCGCAAGCCCAAATCGCCGGTGGCTTTTCCGGCCACCCCTGCGCAACCCTAGATCCTTCTATACTCAACCATTGGTCACGATGTCTTAATGAAAATTGACCAGAATTTCTTCAGGAACTCAATCATGCCATTATTTTATACTGAAAACGCATGGTTCGTAAAAACAAGATCTCAACCGAAAATGGAAGGAACACTAGCTTGTCTCTAACCATCAAATTAACTAACAAGAATTCATCTACATGTTAAGGGGAACCTAACCACATGCTTCTAATGGATTGAAAGTACATAATCACAGAGATATTTCAAGAACTTAGAACCAACCCTGAAGCTTGGATTGTAGTGGTTATGCGCCTCAATTCTCTCTCAAACTATGCAGAATCCTTCAAGGAGTAATGGTGGACAATTCTTGATGCTCAGTTCTTGCTGCAACCTCTTGATTCTCCAAAACACATTTCCAATTTTCAAGCTTTTTCTTCACTTCACATCAATGGATTCTCAACAGAATTCTGCTCCAGAAACTTCTAAATTCGTTCTACTTCATACTTATAGTGTGTTCAGATGGATATCAAGCCCAAACTAGGCCCAATTATGGATTTTGGATGTTCACCTTTCCTTCCAAATTTCAACATGGAAGTGTGCCTTCAAGCCTTACTCATGCTCTAAACTCAATCCAAACCATCCACTTAATCATTAAGGAGTGTGATGTAATGGTTTTCTTCCTTTGGTTTTAACATATGGAGTGTATATGATATGTTTCTTAATTGTGAAGTAACCATCCAAAGGACCATGCTATGGACCTCAAATCCAAAATGTGGCAATGCCAATATTTCTAAAACATTAATTCCATTCAAATTGACCACAAATTTGACTTGGAAACATGTTAATCTCATTTCTTTTGAATGTTCTCATCTTAATTCATTAAAATGGCTCTCATGTGAAGTTTATTTCAACCAATGCTTGATATAACCCCTATCAATGGACACGTGATGTTTAGACAAGCTAAAAACATCATTTTGAACAAATTTCATGTTGAACAAAAATCCATTTGGAGCTTGGAAATAGGAGTTATGGCCTTATGCTTGAAATGACCTGTAATCTCCAAATGACCAAAATGCCCTTGACTTGTCAAAGCCATAAGTTGAGTTCTACACCTCCAATCATGGACTTCTAGTACTCTCTAGAAAGCTAAGAGAATAAGGAACAACATTCATGTTGACCAAAAGTTCATAGGAATCATACTTCATGGGAAAAAGTTTCATGCAAGTTGGGCAACTTTCAAGCTCCAAATTCACACACCTCAGATGACCTGTAACTTGTCAAAGTCATAACTTGAGTTCTACAAATCCTATCAAGGACTTCTAGTACTCAAATTAAATCTAAGATCAAGCTATACAACATTAATTTTGGGGGAAAGATGAGATGAAAATCACATCTTGAGCTAAACTGCCTTGAAGATAGGGGTCAAACTAGGGGATTTTACACTGTCAAGCCTTAGAAACCCTAGCTTGAAACTTCTTAAACTCTTCAATCATGATGAGTTAACCTTGGAATCATACTTATAACATCTCAATGCATCAACTCATGACCACATGGCTCTTGGATTGAGTCTCAACCTTCTCCAAATCATCAGTTGACTTAGGGTTGACCCAGTCAAACCCTAATTGCATCAATCATGGCTGAGTCTTCTTAATCTTGCACAATGACCTATCTAGGCCTCATGATGGCTTTCAAGACATCTCATAAGCTCTCTCAAGGCTTCAAGTCCACATTCCTGGCTTTAGAATCATCTGAGGAGCTCCCACAACTCTCAAGTTAGGAGGCACACACTCTTGGTTTCAACCACTCTCTCTGAGGATCTTTTGACTTCTCTGACAAGGATATCAACCCTTGAACACTTGAATAAGCTTCTTAGCTAGCCTCAAGGTCTTGCATAGCCCTTGATTGGTACTCATACCTCTTTATCTCCTGCATACATGTCAATGAAATGCAAATGATAATGCTAATGTGAATGAAATGAAACATAAGCTAGGTAAAGAAGTGTTGGGCAAATTTTGGGGTGCAACACCCACGAACATTCCTACGAGTGTCGCTGATGGTGGGAACACTGATGATGAATACTTCCTCTTGATGCGAGCAACATGATGAGCTGGTTCGAGAATTACACAAACAAAGGTATCTCAAAATGCCCGCCGCCGAAGTAGAAGTGATCAACAAAGACAAGGATAGCAAGAGCAGTAGCATTCATACAGGTTCTATCTCTCCTTTTCCACCTTTTGCTAAAACATTGAGGACAATGTTCGGTTTAAGTGTGGGGGAGGAACTCTATTGTTTTACATTTTAGTTAATGCTTCTAGGAATTTTATCTATTTTTAACATTATGTCAAAGTCTTTGCATGTGCTGTCGAGTCTTTATGCGTGGTTTTTGCTTGTTATTCAATTTCCCCAAAATTTCAAAATTTTAAAATTTTAAAATTCTAACCTCCAACAAATTTTTGCTTCGATTCATGACATGGTTCTCTGAAAGTATATAGGCTGTCCAGACTATGTTAGAAAAACGTGGGAAAGTTTTGATAAAATTGATACCGTCCTGACACCCTTAACCCCCTAAATATGCAAAATCAATTTGAGTACACATTATGCCGAAACCTTAAAGCTCCAGGTTCTTGTAGTAATCCCTAAGTAGTTTATTTAAGCAGTCAGCATCATCCTAAACACACTAAGTAAGAAACCGATGCAAATAAGTGTATGATCTCTAGTGTAAAATGAGAAATAAAGAAAGAAAAAAAATTATGAAGAAAAAGACATGTTCCTTCTAAGTTAGGTGCTCCTCACCCGAGCACTTAGCCTAATGGTACAAACTCTTTAAGTTCAATTGATGCTTAAGCATATTTGCAGAGAAAAAAATGAAATAGCATCGAGATCATAGTCACTAACAGGTTTACTTGCCATGAATGTGTATGGATAACGGGCTTAATGTGATTGCACTATAATGAAATGGGGTGAAAGAGAGCATGGGATATAGGTTGAGTTATAATGGCATGATTCCGATTGGTTTGCATAAGTAGGGAGTTTTTGAAGTTGTGTCGTTACGGTATCTTTGGTATTGATATTTAATACCTATCGATCTAACATTAGCCTAGCAGCCAAATATGATTAGAGTCTCACTGTGTCTTTGTTTCAAATTATATTTATTTCTTTTTAACGTGTTGGCTGATTGCTTGAGGACAAGCAATGGTTTAAGTGTGGGGGTGTTTGATAACGCGAAATCATATCGTTTATTTGGCTTGATTTACATGCATTTTTTTGTGACTATTATTAATTTATCTTGATTTACGTTCTATTATATGATTAATTTACTTCGTTTTGCAGATTGGAGAGAATTTGGATTAAAGAAAGAAAAGAAGAAGAAATGGAAGGAAAAGAGAGAAGAAAAACAGAAAAAATGGATTTTGCTGATATGACGGTCGTCACAGGTCCATTACGACCGTCATGCGTATGACGACCGTCACATTTCATGATGACCGTCACGCAGACAAAATATCAGTACGTTCAAATCAGAAGCAGCCACGATAAATCTCAACTTAATTTCTTCCTACACTTTCTCCACTCACTTCCCACTACTGGAAGTTACTCCCACTCCCTCCATAACTCACCCATGATCTCTGGAAGTTGAAGAGTGAATTATCTCCTATAAATAGGCCTTAGATTCACAGTTTTAGGGGGGAACCTTCGATGTATCGAAGTGCTGCCAAAATTCCCATTGAAGCCAATTTTACTTTCCTGCATTATTTTCCATTTCTTTTCCTTTTATTTCATTTGTATCACTTTATTTGTTCCTGTATCTTTTAATTCTCGCCAAAGTAGAATCCTGCCGACATTGTGGAGGACTACTCAAAGATTCGAGATCAGTACGATTTACAGGTTTTTATTAATTGAATTATTATTTTATTTCTGTTAGTATGCATGTTATATTATTCTGCTGCCATTGTTTATTTATGTTTGCATTAATTATCATGTCTAGCTAAATTAGTTCTATCGGTATGTAACCGAATTAGTAGGACAGGATTCGATAGTAACCGGTACCTTCCTTTTTTATAAACAACCTTTCTGGCCGTAGTTTTCAATCAAAATTCTAAATAAACCTTTGTCACGACAGTGAGAAGCTATTTACGGTGGTTTTGCCACGACAGTGGGAAACCATATTAAGGTACGAACCAACAAGCGACAGCTGAGGCTAGAATCAGATAGTAAAAACTAGGCATTGATTTTAGACACAGCGAAAGCGCTTTAAAAGAAATTAGAATCTATTTGTCTACAAAAAGTAGTTTTAACCCCGAATGGGACAGCGAAAGCGTACATTCGGCCCTTAGAATTATGACCCGAGTCAACAACCATCGTGAGGCGAAGGTCTTTAAACGAGTAAGTTCTCCTGAAAAGTGTTTGCAATAGACAAAAAGGCACCGGTAACCTGCCGAATTCCCGATAGCTAAAGCGTTACATACCGATATTCCTTTACCGCATTTCATTAAACCAAAAATCCTTATTTCTTGTGCATTTAATTTCATCCGCATTTAACTTTCCAAATTCCATTAGCCTTAGCTTTACGCCGTAGCAATAGATAACAGTAGATTGACATTGGTCTCTGTGGGTTCGACAATCTTTTATATTACTTCGATATTTCCGTGCACTTGCGGACGCATCAGGCTTCTATTGAAAATTCACATGCATAGATGATTTTTGCCTTGGTTAATCGGTTAACCATATGGGTTAATCGATTAACACCTTTAAAAATTCAAATTTAACCTGATTTTGACTTGGTTAATCGGTTAACCATTTGGTTAATCGATTAACACCTTGAAAATTTGAATTTTGGTGCCTTTTGGAGGGAAACCTACATATTTGCCTGTTTTCAACCGTTTCAAGCCCTGTTCAGTCTCTGAAACTTTCTCTTGAATACTACAACCATGAGAATGCTTGAGATAACCTGAATGCTGCCTCTTGAGTTAAAAATATCCTGCAAAATAAAATAAAATCCACCGCTCAATCGTCGGGCAAAATAAATGCCGGAGCTCCTGATGCTTGTTGTCCAGTCTCTCGCACTAAAAAAGAACCCTGAGCCACAGAAATGCCTTGATCCCATGCCTCAAGAACAGATGCTATGATATGCAGAAATGCAAAATGCAGAGAAACAAAAGCCAGTCCAGGTTAAATCAGAAGGGCAAATTTTGGGGTGCTACAGTATTCTTTGAAGCTCTCAGTATTCTTCTGCGACAAAATCTGCAATTGTACCCTATTCGGTGCTAGATCACTATTATACTGATAGTGACGAACAAAAGCCTCGACCAATCCTCTCCAACTGCAGATATGAGTTCTCTCAAGCCCCATATACCATTCCAAAGACGCTCCTGCCAAACTGTCTTGGAAAAAATGCATTAACAACCTTTCATCATCGGAGTATGCAGACATTTTTCTGAAATACACTCGGATGTGTACTCTAGGATAGGTTGTCCCTTTATACTTATCGAAATCTGGTACCTTAAACTTGGGGGGAATCCTGACCCCAGGAACTAGGCCAAGATCTGACATATCAAGACCCAAAGAGTTCTGATTCTTAAAAGACTTCATCTTCTCCTCGATCAGCTTAAATCTTCTGTCAGCTTCAGTTGGCAAACCACCCTCCATATCTTTCATACAAAAGGCATCATCCTGGTGATCTTCCCAAT
Organism: Lathyrus sativus; assembly: GCA_963859935.3. Classification (NCBI taxonomy): domain Eukaryota; kingdom Viridiplantae; phylum Streptophyta; class Magnoliopsida; order Fabales; family Fabaceae; genus Lathyrus; species Lathyrus sativus. The sequence continues at coordinate 44,379,612 of OZ012737.1, forward strand.
GAGGGTTAGCAGCCCGTGCATAGCGCACACACTTCCACCAGCAACATTACCATTTTCATTCACAACACCTCCACCCGGAGGTATGACAACAGTAGAAATACTCTATGGAATAGACCCACCAATCGGTGGAGGAATAAAACTAGATCCTCCATGCAAAATGCCCTCTTCGTCGACCCGTGCTATCAACGGCTGAACCAAGTTCTCAGTTTTTCCTGCCCACTGGCAACATTCTGCATCAGCTCCATGAACTGGGTCATGCGAGCTCTGACTTCCTGCAGTTCAGCTTGAACCTGATCCATTACTTTTTGTTGATTCCCTCAAGTTGGATATCTGTGGAAACTGAACTCCTCAATCCTGTTACTGAAGAAAACCAAACAGATATAAGAATACAGGCCACTGAGAACACCTACGATGCAAATGGAAATGCAAAATGCAAAATGCAAACATGTCTACATATTTACAGGGAGATCTCCCCCTTGATTTTGGTTTCAATAAACAAGAACAACAGAGATGGACAAGAATACCACCCAAAATCTTCTCATATCAAGTAAAGCTGAGACAATACATAACAAAAAATGAGAAAGATACGAATACAAAGAGGTATTGATCTCATCCAACAGATCTGGTGATGATCAAGATACAAAAGCAAATAAACGACTGTGACATATCAGAAGATAATCCTCCCCAGCAATCATGCTCTTTGCCCCAGGCCTGAGCCTCCTTAAGCATCGTCTTCGTATCTGGATGGTCTGGTCGGACAACCAACTCTTTGATGAGGATGTCCCTTTTGTGTATCATATCTCGGAGACAATAGCAATAATCTTCCCAAGCATCTTCGCCAAAGGCATCTTTCAACCTGGGTTTCTTCACACCTGCTCGGATCTTGAGCTCTTCAAGTGCTGATAAAGTCTCATGGTATTTATGCTCAATCGTGTATCTGCGAGATGATTCCACCATTACTTCTTTCTCATTGACCTTGAGTTGCACCTTCAGCTTATCAATCTAAGTGTGAAGCTGGTCCTCCCTGTTCTTGTTGGTGGTCAAAGTAGCATTCCATTGCTTATTGAATTTGGATATCTCTAGATACGCTCTGTCTAAATCGTCTTTCTTGTGCTTCAAAATGTCGCAGGTGCCTTTTAAATCCTAACCGGTCCACTCTCATACCCTGATCTACTCGGCTAGCTCTTTCTCCAACTTGGTCAATGACCCTGACTTCACATTGGCCAAATAAACAGCTTCACTTTTATCATGCTTCAGCTGACTGATCTTTTGTTTTAAATCTTCATTATCTTTGTGCAACTCTTCCTTCTCTGCCCAAAGCTTGTTATATCTCATGATGTTGACCGTTGTAGGCGGCTCAATGACTAAGGGATACAATGGTTCTTTTACAGGAAACGAAAATAATACCCTTTCAACTCTCTTCTGAATCCACTCCAAGTAGGGGTCATAAACTCTACAATCACCTTTGCCCAAAGAAATCTTTCCCTTCTTGTGGATTTTACCCCACGCATCAATGAATCTGGCCAGAATACAAGGATTAGCTACACCGGTGAAGTACAAAGATTCCTGCACTTCTTCTTCCTTCGGAGGTCCCCTCAAGGCATAACCATACTGTCTGGCAGCAAGAGAAGGTTTATAATTGATTCCCCATTTTCTTCCTATCAAGGGTACATTAGGGCAACTACCACAACTAAAGATGAGCTCACGACCAAGCAAATCTCGGTTAAACCAGGCGATGTCCTTGGCGGTTAAACCCATGAGTTTTTTGGACCATTCAGATGTAACCCCCGTATCAACAAAAGCTCCGACACGAGGAAGGTGATCGATAAAACACTTGTGAAAAAGCTGTGTACAATAAGAAATGTTCTTTCCTCTTCTCCTCTCATTCTTATAGTGTACTGAATGATACAAATCTCCTAGGAGAGTAGGTACGAGATTCCTGGAAGTGAAAATACGAAAAGCATCCAAATCAACAAAGTCCGGCATGTTCGGAAACATCACAATACCGTAGACGCACAAAGCCAATATAGCACTGAAAACCACCCAACAACCTTCTTCAGCATACTTCTGAGCTTTGTCTACCAAGAAAGATAAAGTAAAGCCAAAAACTCCATTCTTGCTGACAACACAATCAACCAAATCAGATGTGTTCAAATAAAGAGCATCATATAACTTCTTGAAATCGAGTTCTTCTTCGAAACCGCAAAATGACACCTCATCTCGGATCAGAACACCTAAGATGAAAGCGAACTCCTCCAAAGTCGGAACCAACACATAATCCGAGAAGGTGAAACATCACAGCGGCGGATCATAAAACTACAATAGAGTGAGAATGGCTCCCTGCTCATAGATCGTGACCTTCCTAACGAGGCTCAATATCCTTCCACAATCCTTCCTGAATACTTCAAGAACTCCAGGATCAGCCATGGAAATTAGACCAAATAAAGGTCCTAACTCAGGCTTCGGAAATTTGTACAAAGTCGTCTTCTTTTTCTCAGCTTCCATCTCTATAGAAAATTAGGACCAGAATCAAGGGAAAGACAATAACCTATAAAACACACAAACATGCAATGGTTAAATGCACGATGATTATGCAGATGCAAACATGGGTTCAAGGTATCCAATGCAAAAACCTTGTTGTTATGCTGTTGACTAAATCAGAACTCCACTCTGATAAGAAATCCCAGAAAACTAGAACAATGAAATGATAGAAAACCGGAGTATTCAGGATCAAAAGTCCGCTCTGATAAGAAAACCAAAAAGCCGGGTTGGTTGAAAGTCATGGTTTCCTGCAAAACCCTTCCCTCTCACATGCATGTTCTAGTATTGAAATGGTACGACATCGTATGCAGGACACTAGTATCACGGACTCTCAGGTCAAGAAACAATGATACGTTCACCATTTCTGGTTTGGCATCATGGTCAATTGAGGAGGTCTCAAACTGACTTCCTAATGAATGGTCTCCAGAGTCGTTAGTTTTCTAATTCAACACCCCCTCAACTGCTCTAAATGCGCAGGATAGGATGTCTCCAAAGAAAACCTCGTATGGATGTGAATTTCATGAGGGCTCTTGCATGCCAAACATGCAAGCCCGCACTACTCTCCATACTAATCATGTGTGTATACTCAAGCCTGGGTATTGGGCTTATCTTTCAGTGGAACAACCTACCTAACAGCACAACAACAACATAATATGATAACAAAATGCAAATACAATAATATACAACAGATAATGTACATAAAAGCAAATAACTTCACAAAAGTAAACACCCAAAGGTACACATCAGACAAGCACTAAGATTGACTCGCATAGGGAATGTCCTGTCCCCAGCAGAGTCGCCAGTTGTCGCAACTGTGAAAACACCTGGCGGAAAAACAGAAGGGTCGCCACCAAACGTTATTTATCCCAAAGAGAGGGAAAGGAAACAATCGAAGAAAACCTAAAGAACGGGAAAAGACAAGGTCATCGCAACCAAATCTTGGGTTCGGGAGTCGGTTACGCAAGGGGAAGGTATTAGCACCCCTCACATCCGTTGTACTCAACAGGATCCAGGCTTGTTGTCTAATCAAAGGGCGTGTTTATCTATAAGCTACTGCTAAATGAAAATAAGAACAAAATAAAAAGAAAGAGACTTGATAGGACATCGTCGCCCTATACCTACATATTCCCTCGTGTAATGGGTAAGTCAGAGTCAATGTAGTTCAGGAAACTACGGGTGATGGGGAAAGGTTACTCGCCAAGACATCGTCGTCTTGTGCCTATGTATCCTCATCTAGTATGAGAAACCAGAGCAAATGTAGTTTGGGTAATCGAAACCACAGGTTGGTTAAGTGTTTTTTATGAGTGACGATAAGTTCTCATTCCAGTAGTTAGGGACGATGTCTGTTTGCGATAGAACGGAAAAGTAACGTACTCTTTTCTGAAAATGAAGTTGAAACAATGATCCCAAAGGATAAAAGGTTTGACTTTTGTTTGTGAGTTTTAGTGAAGTGAATTAGTTTGTTTTGTGATTCTCGTTGCACTAAAGACTATGACATAGGAGCGAATGCGTCGCATATCGCCCAAATGGCATACACTAAACACTCTAGACAAGTGAGGAGAAACCCCTCACTTATCATTTCCCACGTACTTAAGGCTCATAGCGTACAACATTCATCGTATTTATTAGATGAGTTAGAATGTGTTTTAAGATGAGAAGAGAGATGCACGAAAGGTCTAAGGGGAAACTCGGCCCTAACATTGTCATGCAAAGTGGTCCTAAAGTTTGGATGCGAAAGGAGATTCTATCCTAATGTTAGCATGCAAGGGATGGACCTAAGGTTGAGGTTAAAAGGGACTCGCCTACTTGTTATCATGCTTGGATTAAACTCCTAATGTCTATTTTACTCCAAATTCAATCGAAAATTAAATTGGAATAAGAGTCCTAAGGGAACATGCAAAGACAAGGCAAAAAGCAAGAAAATAAGGTAAAAACAACACCTACAACAACGCCTCCTGCATAAGACAACAACAAAATCCAGCACACAAGCAATACACCATATAACAACACATGTGTTAGCATAAAAACATGTGTGAAAAGCCAGGCAGCAAGCAAGCAAGGCAAATACAGCATGCAAGTTCAAAGGATGGACAACTGTGGAAAGTATGGAACGAGCAAGGTTGAATGCAATTAATCAAGAACAAACACATCATGGATAGACGTCACGTAACAATGGACATGCTTCAACCATCAAACATAATCGATCAACAACAATGCATCAACAAGAATCAACAAGATCAACATGTTCTTTTCAAATTAAATTGGAAGATTAACCGATCAAACAAACATGCAACGAAGCGGAAACGGAAACAAATGCAATCATGCATCACAATATTCATCAACATAATCATCAATGATCATAATTTAACATACTATAAACAAACAAGTGAAAAGATCATTCACCAAACAAATCACATGAACATGTTAAACATTCAAAACGGAAACCAAAAGTTACGCGTCGAAGAATCGCGATCAAACATTCAAGAACGATCAAATATGTCCAAAACAAATCACATAAATGCATCATATCAACCCATGAAGTTTACATGTGAAAAGGAACTCAAACAATGCAAAAAAAAATGCAGAAAAATGCAAAAAATAGGCAAATCTGTCCCAAGTAACGGGTTACCCTATATAGGATAACTGATTACTTGATGAAAAACAGCCCAGAAACGTGAAATTTGATAGGGTAACCGCTTACCACTGAACCAGAAGCAAAAAATCAGTTTTTAAAATCAATTTTCGGCATCAAACAACTTCTCTAATCATCCATATGATCATGGTATTAATCAAGCATGGAATTAACATCAAGAAACAATAATCAAGCATCATGTAAACACAATCAAGCATTGACATCAAAAATCACTAAGATCCAAATCATCAAAATGGATAAAATAAAATAGCAAAAACCATGGATCTACATTATGATTATCCAAATAAGTTCAAAACATAATTAGATCTAGAATTGACAACCTTCAAAGCGGAGATTTGCTTTGGTGAGTGTTGATTCACTTGAAATTAGAAGATCCAAGCAAGAAACCCAGAGATTCTTCAAGATCCAAGAGCTTCCTTGTTGTAGAAATGAAGATCAAGCAAGATCAAGCAAAAATGATCCAAAAAGAACTTCTAATCTAGCTTCCAAATTTAGATCCAAAACCAAACGAAAATTGAGTGATAAATTGAAGATAATGGGGATGAATGATGGAGGTTTATCTCTAGAATTCTATGATTCCAATGAAGAACCAAAGAACTCAAGTGAAAGAGCTTTAATGGAGTTTGTGGGAGTAAAAAAGTTGAGAGCAAATTCTCAAGAATGAGAGTGAAATCTAAAAATGAAGGGTAATTGTGTGAGGTTTGGAGAAAATTCACTTAATTAGACTCTAGGTTTGGATCAAAATATGGTTTGGAATATGGATTAGCATTTGGAATGGAAATTAGGAGTGGAATTAGGAATGGGGTGTTTAAAATTTGGAGCGAAATGGTGAAAGTTGATGCAACTCTAGATCCTTCCAAATATGATCAAGTGAAATCAATGGTTGTGTTAGTTCCATGGTTCTATGATATAGAATTATTCATGGTTCTATGATTGACTAAATTTTGGTAAAACATGATCCTGCACTGATGATTAAGCAGGATGTTATAACATCTCCATCTGATGTGGAGTGTTTTAATGTGAATGTCATGTTGAATGCCGTGACATCCATCTGCTGACTCATGACATTGCTACTGATGCAGCAGGAGCAAGCAGGAGCTGGTGACAGAACTGCTGTTAAAGATGTTGATCAGTGCATTTTAATGCACCTTCCTCTATGTTTAGACTTAGGCATTTCTACAGTTTAGTTTGTTTAATTTCCTATTTTATGGTGTTTTTTCAATTTTATTTATTTTCAGCTTTATTTAATTTTCGGTTGTTATTTTTCAGCATTAGCAACTTTTAGTAAAAAAATTCATAACTGGAGCTACATGAATCGGATTGAGGCGTTCTACTAGTCGTTGGAAAGATAAGAAAAAGATCTACAACTTTCATGTTGCATGAAGAATCTGATTCTGATTGCTTGAGTCTCGAATAATTCGTTAAAGTTTCTGACTTGTGATAATGTAGTTTTTCCTTGCGGGTCTGGTTTAGATTTCTGGCCCTGTTGAGTGTGTAAAGCAAACCTTATTCTATTTAAGGTTGCTGCTGTGATGAAAAAAATTCATCCCAGTTTATTTTCCGAATTTCCTTTTGTTTTATTGTTTTCATGGCAAACGAATCCTAATGGAAAATCCGTCGGTTTCGAACCCGTAATTCTTTGAGGTTTATTCAATTTAAACTGTGCATTATTTCTTTTAATCTCATTCCAAATTATCTTATAATTTCGTTTGCTTAATTCGTTATTATAAGATAAATTGGATTTAATTTGGTCGATCAATATTCCTTAACTCAATCACGGATTAACTTAGCTTTTTCGTTAATTTGCGCAATCTTTAACCGTCTGCTTAATTCGATAATTAGGAATAGAAGTCGTGCGGTATTGTCGACGCTTGTTCGTCAGTATTGCAATCGAATAGGGATTGAAACCTTTTGAAAATATTAAATTCTAATAACCGATGATAAGTTGGGAGTCGAACCGGTGGATTTACCTGTTTTTAATCACTTATTTCAAAAGCGCTTATTTTTACCGTTTACTTTTTTTTATCGAATCCTAATCAAAACAACCCCCAAAACCTTTTCTTTAACTGGCTATTTTATAAATAAGAATCCTTGTGAACCAACATCCGAGTTATCGTCGCTTTACTATATTTTTTTCAAACCGCTCGGTTTTGATCCGCGAGTGACCGCGGATCAAGTTGGCGCCGTTGCCGAGGATTCTTGTTGATTTTAGCCAATTGTAGAATTTTAATTTTAGATTTTTGTTAGAGTTTCTGTTTTTTCTTTGTTTTTGTGTGTTAATTTTCAGGGTTGCAGTGCAGTGGTAAGCGTTTAAGCCTATCAGGTGAGTTTGAAAGCTATTGTTTCGATTTGCTACAAATTGTTTTCCAGAAAATCAGAAAAAAAATCAATGAACAATACTCATTTAGAATAAAATTCTAAAAGATTTTGAACCAGAAAATCGCAAATTCGTTATTTTTCTATTTTATTTGATTTATTTTCTATTTTCGTATTTTCAAAAAAATCCGAAATTTTTTGTAAAGATTTATTCTGATTTGATTTGATTTTTAGTTATATTTTCATAATTTTTAGATTTAATTTTATTCGGTTTTCTGTTTTTCCATTCTTTTTCTTAACAGGGACATTGTTGGTATTTCTCTAATTATTGCTGCATTGCCGAATTTGTTCTGTTTTATTTTCTTTGTTGATTTTCCTATTAAATTTAATATGACAAATCAAAGAACTCTTAGAGAACTTGTTGCCCCTGATGTGAATTATAATGGCTTGTGTATTGAGTATGATGATGTTGTTGTTCCTTTTGAATTAAAATTTGGTTTAATACACTTGTTACCAAGATTTAATGGATTTGCAGGTGAGGATCCAAATAAGCATATGAATGAATTCCAAATTGTGTGCTCTACACCTTCTGAACCTTCATTAGAGGACCTTGTCAAGCAAATGGCTATGAATGATCTCCAGTTTTAGCGACAAACAGATTTCACTCTTCAGACTTTGCAGACACAGATTGGACAGTTGACCACTATAGTAAATGCCATGCAGCAAGCTCGAATATCAAACCAACTACCCGCCCAAACAGTAGTGAATCCAAAAGAGTTATTGTCTAATTTAGTTGATGATATTTATCCTGAGTCGTTATCTGATTTTCCATCTTTATTAGATTATGATGATACTTACTCTTATGATTTGTGTACTGACACTAATGTTTGCTCTGTTTGTGCTGAGATTAATGTTGCCTTACAGGGTGATTCTTTTGATGATGTCGTTTATACACTCGAAACTCTTGACATCACGGCTGCCCCAACCTCACCATCCATTGAACAACCTCCCCCCTTGGAGCTTAAACCACTTCATAACAATCTGAATTTTGCTTATTTAGATATGGATAAAAATCTTCCAGTTATAATTTCTTCTAACCTTGATTTTAATTAAGATAATAAACTTTTGCATGTTTTGAAGAAACATAAGAAAGGAATTTGATGGACCTCGATGGAAGAGGGAAGAAAAGCAGTGAAGCAACCCCTTAACCCTTTGATCTTTGATGTTGTGGAAAAGGATATCATATTCACGTGTCCATTCGACACTTTTATTTATCGAAGATTCTTCTTTGATCCTAGAATAAAAGGAGAAGACACTAATAAATATTTCAAGGTCAATGGATGCTACCCAAAGCTACTGTATGAGATCCCCACTTTGGAAGAGGAGACTGCAAGAAATATCTCTTTGGAAAAGGATGCCTATGTGATCACTTATCCACCTTGACTCCTCGGGTGTGTTCCTTCCTTTCTCTCACTTTTATTTTATATTTATGTTCTTTCATTGAGGACAACGTATGCTTTAAGTGTGGGGGAGGGAACCATTTACTTTGTTTTATTTCTTTCAATTTTTTTTTCATTTAAAAAAAATTGTTTACTTAGAAAAACACAATGCATTTTTTTGAAATTTTTGGCCTATAAATCAATTTAAGGTCAAATTGTGGAGACTTGAGAACAATTCATAAGATCGGTATCATTTTAACACCTTAAGTCTCCCAAATATGGAAATCGATTTAGATAATTGTTATGGCTTAGTCTTGAGTTCTCGTCCTTTAATAGCTCTTAAGTAGTTTATCTAGCAGTCAGCACCATCTAGAAATCACATGATAAGTAATTGGGTTGATGCAAATAAGTGAATGATCATGTGCTTAATAAGAAGTCAAAAAAGAAAAAGACAAAAAGTGAAAAGAAAAAAAAAGACAAAAAGTGTCTAATTCTGAATTGTTGAAAAAAAATATGGATCTTAGTTACTAAAAAGCTTAGTTACCATGTGTGTGAATAGATAAAGGGCTTAATGTGATTGCACTAGAATGAAAGAGAGAAAAAAGGAGGATGAGTAAGTTAGACTTAGGCATAACGACATGATTTGGATTGGTTTGTATAGGAGGGAGTCTTATGACCGCAAAATTGCGGATTTGTGTTCTTACGATATCCTTAGTATGCAAAAGTAGTACCTATCAATGCAATATTGACCAAAGAGGAGTTCACAGCCTAAATTGAGTATCTGAATGTTTTGGTGTTTCATGAGTTTTGACAATACTTTGCTCGGAGTGCAAAGGCTCAAGTGTGGGGGAATTTGATCAGTGCATTTTGTTGCACCCCCAAATTTGCCTAACCTTTTCTTACTTGGCTTTTATTTCATTGCATTAGCATATCATTGATCTAACATTTGCATAGCATAGCATTGCTCATTTGTGCAGGGGATCAAGTGTGGTTTATATCAAGAGGAGCCTTTCTAGAGGTCTTATGCAAGCTTGAGAAGTTACCAAAGTCATCAGGAAGAGGGTTGGGTTCTTGAGAGGCTCAGTTGTTTGTATGTGGTTAATCTCCTAATCTGAGGACTAATTGAAGATCATCAGTGGGTTGTAGAGCCTTGATCAAGGAGAGTGTGTGGATAAAGCTCATAGAGTTCCTTGAGGGTCATGGTGGAGCTCAATCAAGTCATCATGTCAAGGGTGAAGATCCACAGTTGGGGGTGTTGCAATTAGGGTTTTCATCTAAGTAACCCTAAGTCAACTATGCAATTGAAGAGGATCAAAGCTCAATTCTAAGTCTTTGTAATCATGGATAGTTGTGTTGTGATACATGAGGTGTGATTCCAAGATCAATTCGAGAAGAATTCAAGGTGTGAGGAGTTGCTAAATTAGGGTTCTCAGGGTAAAATCCCCTATTTAGTGCCTAACTTCAAGACCACTTATCTCAAGATGCAAGTTTCATCTCCACTTTTGTCCAACATGAAACTTGTAGAGCATGTTCTTATATTTAATTTGAGTACTAGAAGTCCTCCATTGGATTTATAGAACTCAAGTTATGGCTCAGACAAGTTACAGGTCATCAGAGGAATGTGAAATTTGTCTGTGAAAGTTCACCAACTTCCAAGGAACTTTTGACCTAGAAGGGTGTTTCTCCTAAACTTTTGGCCAACATGAAAGTTGTAGGTCTTGATATTATATTTCCAAGTTGTACTATAAGTCTTCCATCTGATTTGTAGAACTCAAGTTATGAGGTTTACAAGTTAGGGGTATTTTGGGAAAGTAAGATTATAGGTCATTTGGCATTATAGGTCATTTTCACCATCTTGAAAGCTTCAAATGAAGTTTTGTCCAACACAAAAATTTCTCAAAATGATGTTTTTAGGTCAACCATATGCTCATGATGAATTGATTTGGCTTAGGGTGAGACTTGGTTTGAGAAATTTGGCAAAAGGGAGAATTTAAAGGCATTTAAGTGAAAAATTCAAGATTAATTCATTTGTGTTCCAACAAGGCCAAGTGAGTACTCATTTTAATTAGAAAAATCATTCTAAACACTTTGGCATTATTATAATTTTCACTTGAGGCTTATTTCATGGTGGTTTGACTTGTAACTTCATGAATAAGCAACACATCCAAACTTGGTCATGAGAGGAGTTTCAGCTCTCTAATCAATCTCTACACTCTCACCAGACCACAAGCAATTGAATTGAAGCTTCCAAGGGAAGTTTTGAGTGCAAATTCGTGCATACCATTGTTGAATTTTTTGGAGAAAATTGAAATGTAGATTTCTGAATTTGGGCCTCCATTGGATCTCTAAAGTCCACAAATTACTTCTATATAAGTTCTATGATGAATTCAGAGCAGGTTTGGAGTTCATTTCGTGCCATAGCCAGAGGTTGAAGTTGGAGTTTCAAGAGAGAAAGTGGAAATCGTGATTTCATTTTCATAGCAAATCAAGGCAATTCTTGGATTGAAACATCTTCAACATACTTAATTGAGTAGATCTGCACAAGTTGGAGCCAAGAATCACTCTGCAGATACCTCAATTTCAAGCTACATTCCAGGTTTTTATTTTTCACGATTGCACTAGTTTCATCATGATCTAGCATATTTTGACATGTGGTTAGGCTTTAGGAAGGTTACAAGATGGATTCTGGATCATTATTTGAAGAATTAGAGACAAATTAGGATGACATGTGATTTCTGTTTGGAGTTGGATTGGCTTGATTATGAGGATTCAACACGATCTGAATAGTTTAGGATGATCTATGTAACATGAGGAAGAGATTTGTGGTTTTGGATTAAGGTTTGGTGATACTTGAGAACTTGACATATTTTCTGTTTGAATTCGTGTTTAAGAATCCATGAGGAATTAGAGGAAATGGATAGGATATTTGGAATCTACATGAAATTTGGAGTGAGACGGTATAGATTTTGTTAAGCTTTGGTGACCTGTAAGTGTTGATTCGCCGGAGAAGACGGTGGCGCGGTCACCGGACCACTGTCTGGTTTTCCAGGACTGTTTCCCTCCACCTGAGAATTCAAACGAGGAAGATGACTCCTTCACCCTTGGATCATCCTGAAACCTTGACTTTGTAATTAGATCCAATGGCCACGACTTGTTCTGAGAGTTTGACTTGGACTGTGAAACGCTGCGTTTCATTTATTGAGGTGGCAGCCTGTGAGACCTCAGATTAGCTTGACCAGTCATTCCATCCAACGCCTCATTCATTTCAGCATTTTATTTTTGTTTAATTGATTTTTCTTTTATTTTAATTGCTTATTTCTTTCAAAATTCATATTAATTTCATAAATCATCAGAAAAATGAAATAAAAATATGTCCATGATCCTGATTTTATTTGTGATTTTTCTGTGCTCTTACATTTGATGTTTGCTTGATTTTCAATTTATTTGGTATTTTCTCATTTTTTTTAATTTCTTTAATTTTGCATATTTGATCCATGATTTTGCTTATTTTTGTTCTTTCAATTGGTATTGAATTTGGGGCTGATTTTTGGTTAACTGGTAGGTTAAAGATGCAGGATCCCCTATGATTTAATCTAGATTTTTTAGACAACAATAGGTTCTGTTTTGGATTAGGATCATTAGACCTTCCATTTTAGGGTTTTAATTTGGTACATTGTGATCTAGGACTTTTTAGGTGACCTTCCCTTTTGATTTGATCCCTGAACTTTCTACTATAGGTCCTTAACATGCTTAGGTTCCCTTAGAAAATTTCCTAGGATTTTAGAAGTAGTTTTAGTATTTTTCATAGATTTGATACTTAGGCTAGTTTAAGTTGCTTTCAACATAGCACTTGCTTTAGAATGACCCCAATGGTGGCCTTTAATGCATAATAGGCTTGCCAATTTTCTTTGATGGTGTTTTAGACATGTGTAAGCTTCTGTTTGCTTGGTGGTGGTGCTTGATTTGGTGTTTAGACCTCCCTTTAGAAGCTTTCTTTGAGCTTGTTCAATTAGGGTTTAGGAAGAGCTTAGTTGTTCTCTTCTTCTTCAAATAAACATGGATTGCTTTGATTGCTTTCCATTCTCATCCTATGATTCAAGGTCCCTATGTGAAAGCCTCATATTTCCTTTGAAAGAATGTGTGGCATTTTACAAGAGGTAGAACCTTTGAGGATGCCTGTCTCAGATGACTGGTTGAGTGCCAGGTTAGATTCCTTTGGTTTCCATCCTGCTTCCCATTATCATCCATTAATCTTGATGTTAATTCTCTTCCCTTGTGTTGGAGCTTGTTGAAGCATGAAGATGAAGACTTCTCTTGAGGATGGTTTGGGCTTGAAGTTGTTTGTTTGCTGACTGGTTGTTTGTTTGCTGTTGAGCTGCCTGTCTGCTGTTTTTGCCTGCTGTATTTTCTGACTGCTCTGCTTAAAGGCTTATGTGACTGATTGACTGTGTGTTGCATTAGAATAGGTTCTCATATATATATATATATATATATATATATATATATATATATATATATATATATATATATATATATATATATATATATATATATATATATATATATATATATATATATATATATATATATATATATATATATATATATATATATATATATATATATATATATATATATATATATATATATATATATATATATATATATATATATATATATATATATATATATATATATATATATATATATATATATATATATATATATATATATATATATATATATATATATATATATATATATATATATATATATATATATATATATATATATATATATATATATATATATATATATATATATATATATATATATATATATATATATATATATATATATATATATATATATATATATATATGTCTCTAGGCTTAAGAGCATCCTAAAGGTTGAGAATAGCTCCCTTTGCTTGTCTGCATTAGAGGTTAAGCCTGGCTCCCTCTGCTTGACTGTTATTATCTGGCTTTGCTTGCTGGCTTAAGGTTGAGTCTGTCTCCCTTGCCTGTGCTTTGTGTGTTGCCTTTGGGCTTGTTTTCTCTAGAAGTTGATCTTGGCTCCTTCTGCTTGTTTGTTGCATTGCATGCATTTTATTTACAGTTGTTTCTGTTCAGTTATTTCTTTCTGTTGTTGCTTTCCTTTGCCATGTTTCCCCTAGGAACTCTGACTTCTCTTGTTCAAGAGAAGTTATGACAGACATTAGGGTTCTAACCATGCATGATAACATTAGTTAGCCTCCCTTCTAACCTCAACCATAGGTTCAAATTCGCATGACAACTTTAGGATTGGATCAGTTCCCCTTTAGTGCGTCTTTTCTCTTCTCGTCTGCAAACAAATCAAGATACAGTAATAAAGGTTAATTGACGTCGTACGCTACGAGCCTTAAGCTACTTGAGAAAGGGTTGTTGGAGAGTTTCTTTCCAACAGTCTGAATGTTTAGTGTGGTACCCTTTGGGTGACATGCGACGCATTCACTCTCAGGTCATAGTCTCTAGTGCGATATCAGTTGCAAACATCCGTAAAAGATACTTCTCTAAAAAACAGAAAACAAAGATCAAACCTTTTTTTGTCCTCTTGGACCTTTAACCCTTGGAAACCCTTTTCAGAAGGAGAGTTCTGTTAACTCCCGGTTCTACCGCAAACGGTAAACGCCTAAGTCTCTGTCGAGCGAGCTGCATACACCAAACTGCTGGAATCGTCTGTTAACCCTACTCGGATAAAAAAGACAAACCTTTGTCTGTAGTTTCCCGAACTAGGTTTGCTCTGATCTTTCACGCTATGTGAAAGTACGTAGGCACGAGATGCGATATCTTGGCGAGCAACCTTCCCCCCGTAACCCGTAGTTAGGCGAACTACGTTGACTCTAATTTCTCGTTCCAGACGGGAATACGTAGGCATAAAGTGCGACGCTTTGCCGAGTCATTTTCTTTTCTTTTCAGACCAGACCTCTAGTGTAGATAGATGTAACAAACCCGTCAGATAAACACAACAAGCGTGGATCCCATCGAGTACGATGGACGAGAGGGGTGCTAATACCTTTCCCTTGTGTAACCGACTCCCGAATCCAGACAATGGTTGCGGTGACCTTGTCTTATACCTTTTCGTCAGGTTTTTCCGATCGTTTCCTTTCCTGTTCTGAGGGATAAATAACGAAAGGTGGCGACTCTTCTGTTTTTCCGGCCTCGTTTTTCAGAATAGCGACAGTTGGCGACTCTGCTGGGGACTCTGGTTCCCTATGCGAGTCAATCCTAGCGCTTGTGTGTTTACTTGTTGGGTTTTCTTTATCGCATTTTACTTTCCGCATTTTATTTTCAGTATGATATTATTATTGTGCTGTTGTGGGAAGGGGCTCTGATGAGTAAGAAGCCAGACCCGACCTCGTTTTTCGCAGTAGCGACACATTTTAATGAACCTTCCTCTATATTTAGACTTAGGAATTTCTACAGTTTAGTTTGTTTAATTTCCTATTTTATGATGTTTTTGCAATTTAATTTATTTTCAGCTTTATTTACTTTTCGGTTGTTATTTTTCAGCATTAGGAGCTTTTAGTAAAAAATTCATAACTGGAGCTACATGAATCGGATTGAGGCGTTCTACTAATCGTTGGAAAGATAAGAAAAAGATATACAACTTTCATGTTGCATGAAGGAGATGATTCAGATTTCTTGAGTCTCGAATAATTCGTTGAAGTTTCTGACTTGTGATAATGTAGTTTTTCCTTGTGGGCCTGATTTAGATTTCTGGCCCAGTTGAGTGTGTAAAGCAAATCTTATTCTATTTAAGGTTGCTGCTGTGATGCAAAAAATTCATCCCAATTTATTTTCCGAATTTCCTTTTGTTTTATTGTTTTCATGGCAAACTAATCCTAAGGGAAAATTCGTCGGTTTCGAACCCGTAATTCTTTGAGGTTTATTCAATTTAAACTGTGCATTATTTCTTTTAATCTCGTTCCAAATTATCTTATAATTTCGTTTGCTTAATTCGTTATTATAAGATAAATTGGATTTAATTTGGTCGATCAATATTCCTTAACTCAATCGCGGATTGACTTAGTTTTTTCGTTAATTTGCGCAATCTTTAACCGTCTGCTTAATTCGGTAATTAGGAATAGAAATCGTGCGGTATTGCCGACGCTTGTTCGTTAGTATTGCAATTGAATAGGAATTGAACCGTTTTGAAAATATTAAATTGTAATAACCGATGATAAGTTGGGAGTCGAACCGGTGGATTTACCTATTTTTAATCACTTATTTCAAGAGCGCTTATTTTTACCGTTTACTTTTTTTTATCGAATCCTAATCAAGACAAACCCCAAACCTTTTCTTTAATTGGTTATTTTATAAATAAGAATCCTTGTGAATCGACATCCGAGTCACCATCGCTTTACTACGTTTTTTTCAAACCGCTCGGCTTTGATCCGCGAGCGACCGCGGATCAAATTGGCGCCGTTGTCGGGGATTCTTGTTGATTTTAGCCAATTGTAGAATTTTAATTTTAGAGTTTTGTTAGAGTTTCTGTTTTTTTGTTTTGTTTTTTGTTTTTGTGTGTTAATTTTCAGGGTTGCAGTGCAGTGGTAAGCGTTTCAGCCTATCAGGTGAGTTTGAAAGCTATTGTTTCGATTTGCTCCGAATTTTTTTCCAGAAAATCAGAAAAAAAAATCAATGAACAATACTCATTTAGAATAGAATTCTAAGAGAGTTTGAACCTGAAAATTGCAAATTCGTTATTTTTCTATTTTATTTGATTTATTTTCTATTTTCGTATTTTCAAAAAAATCCGAAATTTTTTGTAAAGATCCGAAATTTTTTGTAAAGATTTATTCTGATTTGATTTGATTTTTAGTTATATTTTCATAATTTTTAGATTTAATTTTATTCGGTTTTCTATTTTTCCATTCTTTTTCTTAACAGGGACATTGTTGGTATTTCTCTAATTGTTGCTGCATTGCCGAATTTGTTCTTTGTTTTATTTTCTTTGTTGATTTTCCTATTAAATTTAATATGACAAGTCAAAGAACTCTTAGAGAACTTGTTGCCCCTGATGTGAATTATAATGGCTTGTGTATTGAATATGATGATGTTGTTGTTCCTTTTGAATTAAAATTTGGTTTAATACACTTGTTGCCAAGATTTAATGGACTTGCAGGTGAGGATCCAAATAAGCATATGAATGAATTCCAAATTGTGTGCTCTACACCTTCTGAATCTTCATTAGAGGACCTTGTCAAGCAAATGGCTATGAATGATCTCCAATTTCAGCGACAAACAGATTTCACTCTTCAGACTTTGCAGACACAGCTTGGACAACTGGCCACTATAGTAAATACCATGCAGCAAGCTCAAATATCAAACCAACTACCTGCCCAAACATCAAGCTCACATCAAGAAAAACCAGAGTGTAAAATAAAGGTCTAGGGCTTGAGAGTCCCTTGTGTGTAAGTCACCCCTTGTACATTGTGGTAGACATATTTGCTATTGAAGAAGGCTAGTCTTCACGTGTGAATTCTGTTTAGGAATACTTGTACTCCAAGCAATTGTATGGTGGATGATTGCATTGGATAGGTAGATTCTAGGTTGTGTCTCACTAAAAGCTATGAAGCAAGAGTGTGTGAGTTACTTGATCAAAGCTGTGAAGCAAGATCAAGGTGGGTATGAAGTTTCTCTTGATATTGTTTTGTAATTGTGAATTATAAATCATTGTTGTGTGATTGAGGGGGAGTGAGTGGGTATACTCAGGTACTAGAGTGTCTCTAGGCTGAAATTGTATTGGGTAGAGATTAAGTGAGGAGTGTAAACTGGAGGTTTAACTCTAAATTAATTCTGCTAATAGTGGATTGCCTTCCTGGCTTGGTAGCTCCCAGATGTAGGTGATGTTGCACCGAACTGGGTAAATAATTACTGGTGTTATTTATCTTTCTGCATTTACAATTCTGCACAATTTAAATGGTTAGATAAATAGGTCTGTCAGCCTGCAGATGTCACAACAGACGTCATGACGTTGGTCATGACATTGGCACAATTTAAAGAAATTTAAATTGGTCATGGTTTTTCCTCGTCCTTGTTGAGCAGAGATCAATGTTCTTGGGACATATGAGATCTGTATACCAGAATTTCAATTGGTATCAGAGCAGGCATCGTGTCTATTCTGGATGAGATCTTGGGAGATACTTTCTGGTGGTTTGAACAAGGAGAAGCTACAGCTGAGTTGCTGATCTTACTAAACTTTTGAGCTGTTGTCTATGGAGTTTAGGAGGAGGTTGCAAAGGAATGTGTGTATCTGCTAATGTTCCCTCTAATATAGGAGTGTCTATGACCTGGTGGATGTTTTTCCAAAGGAGGAGTGGCTACCTTTGTGTGATGTCCTAGAATATGTGCTGACATCTTGGTTAGGGCATGTTGAAGATGTTCTTTCAATGGTTCCGCTGCATATTTTTTTTATGAAAGAACTCTGAAGGTCATGTTATTCTTAGAGATATCAACAAAGCTCTAGTCATTCCAACGTCGGGAGCAATGGAATGAAGAGAGTTGATTGGTATTATATGTATGGACCTCGTGATTGAAAGGTTGGATTAAGGTAAGAGTAAAGCTCGGTTATTAAGAGGAAGTCATATGCAGGTTCAATAGTAAAGATCCTTCAACTAAAGAATACATTTGGTATTGCTGAAGTGTAAATGGTCTTCTCAACAAGCTGTGTGGAATTAAGATCAATTTTTATTTGTGGAATGCACAAGTAATCAATTGGTTATCCATGAAGTTCAAGACTGCTGAAGTTCAGAGAAGGATTAATTATAAGGATTTAAGATTCATTGCTATTTGAGATCTTCACAAATATTTAATGAATTATCCTTAGTCAATGATCAAGATGTCTCATTAGTAGCAGCACAAGCAAAAGGCCCTTGATTCGTTTGATCTACTTCAAGAATCTGATGTTCAACCAGATGTTAAGGCATTCCATCAGCAGAGATTGTGCTGAATTCTGTTGATTCAAGGAGTGAATCACAGGTACCATACACATGTGTGGTAGGATCTGACTTTATTCTAGTAAGTTTCCTGGCAAGAAACTAAGACTAGAATGTAGTGCTGATGGAAGTGGAGATGAAGACAGTTCTCTTGAATTAGCTTATTGGAGTGCAGCAGGTGTGCTCTAGTCTCTACTAGAAGCATATCTAGAAAGTTTCCTGGCAAGAAACTGGTCTAGAAGATGGTGTTGGTAGCTCTGCTTGGGTCAATTTATTTCTGATCTAAGTGCACAGGAGCATGATATCTGGATCATATTAGAGGTCAAGAATAAATGGCAGTTGTCTCTGAATTTCTAAAGAAGTCTCTACTTAAGGAAAGCGAGAATCCTTGTGTAAAGATTTCTTTTGTGACCCTTCCTCATTAAAGAATCAAGCCTTGGTATGTTTAGTTTCTCTTAAGAGGAGGTCATGAAGCAAATGCATGTCAAGCAATATGTTGTGGTCCAATAAAGCAATATGGAGGTTGTCTACTCAAACTCAAGTCTATGTACTCTTGGTCTGATAAGAGTGATGAGTTGCTTCTAAGTGGCAGAATGAAGGACTGAATTCACCACAGAATGTCTAATCAGATGTTATGACATCAAGCAGAATCTTCAGCTTGTTTATAAGGGTACATCATTTGAAGACTGGCTGACCTTCTCAGGTATGAATGCTACCTCATGCAGTGTGCAGAAGCTGTAAGCAGGAGTAGATGTTACAGGGTCAAGTCTGGGTGTGGTCCTGCCATGAAAATGAAGGGTTGAAGATCAAGGTAGCTTGATCGAAGACTGTCTAAAGCTCTGAAAGATGCTGAGTAACCAAACAATGGCATTTGGTTATTTAAGTAGTGAGCCTTTAAAGAACTATTCTTGTGCAGAAGGGTAGTTATTTGAAGATCACAGAAGGTTCTGGGTCTGTTCATGCTTGGAACTAATTACTCTTGGGCAGCAGGGTAGTTGGTTGAAGACCAAAGGAGGATCTGTTTCTATTCATATATTAGAGCTTGTGGCAGAATCCCTAAGTTGTGTATGGAAGATTACCTTCATTTGGAGAGGTATTTGATCAAGCTGGTGAAGTTGTGCTCTCTGAAGATCCTCAGATTGGATTACTAGGCAGAAGTAAGTCCAGTTGTGGGCAGATAAAGAACCAATGGATATGGTTTGGTTTTCCTTGGCAAAGGACTTGAAGATCTAGTGCAGAACGTGTGATTCACATCTTGACTAAGAAGTACACTATCTTGTCATACGAGAGAATAATGAGGTAAAAGGACTATCTTGGAGTATGATGTGAAAGGATTGGACAAGACTGGAGTGGATCATTGATTGACTGCATGGAAGTCTGGATTCTGATAAGAATATTCGCCAGTTAAATCAGAAGCTTTCTAACTTATCATATGGGAGAATGATGAGGAAAGAATGTCTTGGATTATGGGGGTGTCTATCTTGTACTCAGTCTAAGGTCAGAATACTTGTGGAGAAGTGGTCTCTTCAGCTACAAGTAACTCTAGAAAGAGGTGGATTAGTTTGATGCCCTCTCATTGTATGAGCATGGAGTTGGTCTTGAGATATAATGATCTAGGAGCATTTTTTGTCAAAGATAGGGGGAGAGCTTTTGGTTGATGGGGGTACTATCTGCTTATGGTGAATGCATTCAACATGTGTGTTGAACAGAGAATGCGTTCTTGAAGACATGAAGATGCGTCTTATGTTTTCCATTCACGTGCATTGGTTACCCTTGATATGAGGAGTTATACTTCTATCCAGAATTTGTTGCTGCAAGAGTGCTGGTACCAAGATTGTTTGTGGTTTCAAACAGTTTGGGTGTTTATGAAGATAGAATGTCAGACAAGATGTTGTGACATTGGGTTACTGCTCCAAGCTCATGGTGAACATGACAAGTGCCTTCCTTTTGGTTCTGTCATTAGGATGTTCATGGATCCAGTCAAGTTTATAGGCCTCTATCCAAGTGTGTCTGGTGAAGATAAAGATCATGACATCATCAACTCTGATCCTGTACAGATGGAAGGACCTTTACCCTGACATCTTGGAGATCTTCCAAATAGTTATTCTGCAACTCTTCTGCTATCTGTTTCAGTATGGTCTGTAGGAATGTAAAGCTACAGTATGAAGATGTTGAAGAAAGTCTTCATATGTTTGGATTATCTCTTTCAGGGGGAGTACAGAGTATGCATGACAGGGGGAGCTGTGTACATGGAGCTGTATGCAAAGGTGTTGATTCTCAAGCAAGCTTATGATCTTGAACCACTAATGAGGGTGTAATGTCAGACAAGATGTCTTGATATTATGCTGGCTGGTGTATTGTTATGCCTTGGCAACATGTTTATGGGTTACTGTTTGGGAGAATTTATTTTTCTCTACAGAAGATTTGTGTGTCTCAAATTGGGGGTTTAAGATCAATTGTTACTTGTGGCAAGTAGTTAATTGATTATCCTTTAATTGGTGATGTCAAAAGTGTCATTCCTGAAGGTGTAGCTTCAGACAAGACAAGAACCCAAGATTCAAGACTGATTGTCCATGATTGTTGGTGCAGCCTTTAGAGATCAAGAAATGGAAGATTTGGACACCATGTGCAGTATGTACACTTACTCCAATTTTTGTCAATTTTTGACTAAACCAAGGGGGAGTTAAGTGTTGTTAAGGGCTGTTATCTGTTGCAACTATTAAGGGGGAGCATGATAGTGTGTGAGGCTAGAAAAACTACTGCTGCTAAGTTGTTTTAGCCAAAATTTGCCAAAGGGGGAGATTGTTAGTTCCATGGTTCTATGATATAGAATTGTCCATGATTCTATGATTGGCTAAATTTTGCTAAAACATGATCCTGCATTTTAATGTGAATGTCATGTTGAATGTCGTGACATCCATCACGACATCCATCTGCTGTCATGACAGAACTACTGTCATGTGTGAGAAACAGCGGGAGTAGTGGTGTAGCAATGGCTGATGACTCATGACATTGCTACTAATGCAACAGGAGCAAGCAGGAGCTGGTGACAGAACTGCTGTTAAAGATGTCATGAATGCAGAAGGAGCTAGCAGGAGTTGATGACATAACTACTGTCATGAATGTCATACTGAGTATCACTGCTGTTATGTGTTAGCAGCAGCCACAACAGGTTAAGTTATGATGAAGTTCCTCACAGGTGGTGAGTGAGGTGTGTTGTCATGTGTTTTAAGCAGGACATTGCTGCATGACAACAAAAGGAGCTGCTAGTGTATATCACTTGACAGAAGTGCTTTGGATATACCTCATCAGTATGTGCAGGCCAAAGAGAATTAATAGGTAAAAAGTGCAGATTTAGTTGGGGTTCATAAAAAGGATCTTTGAGACTTTTTAGGAAAATATAATATGCTTGTTTCTACTGGTATGAAGAAGATTTTGCAGGAGTGTTCATCGGGGCAAGGTGGATCAGCTAAGCACAAAGAGAGTTGGATGTCATACTGGACGTCATATGACATTGAGCGTATGACGTCAGGCGTGCACAACAGGCATGTTGGCTTTCTGTTATATTGCAAGAGGAAACTCAGGCTATACTTCAGGAAACCTGTTATGACTCCTAAGTTATCTCAAGAGAGATTCTAGGCAGTGCTGACCATATCATGAAAAGCCATGACCTAATTTGACAGCACCTTGAATTGTGGAAATTGGTTTTACTTTGTTAAAACTAATGTTTGTTACTTGTGACCAGCCCAAGCCCAGTCTGCATTGCTATAAAAGGAGGAGCAGAAGCAGAAGAAAAAAAAGCACTCACATCAAGAAAAACCAGAGTGTAAAATAAAGGTCTAGGGTTTGAGAGTCCCTTGTGTGTAAGTCACCCTTTGTATCTTTTGATACATTGTGGTAGACATATTTGCTAGTGAAGAAGGCTAGTCTTCACGTGTGAATTATGTTTAGGAACACTTGTACTCCAAGCAATTGTCTGGTGGATGATTGCATTGGATAGGTAGATTTTAGGTTGTGTCTCACTCAAAGCTGTGAAGCAAGAGTGTGTGAGTTCCTTGATCAAAGCTGTGAAGCAAGATCAAGGTGGGTATGAAGTGTCTCTTCATATTGTTTTTGTAATTGTGAGTTATAAATCACTGTTGTGTGATTGAGGGGGAGTGAGTGGGTATACTCAGGTACTAGAGTATCTCTAGGCTGAAAGTCCATTGGGTAGAGATTAAGTGAGGAGTGTAAACTGGTGGTTTAACTTTAAATTAATTCTGCTAATAGTGGATTTCCTTCCTGGCTTGGTAGCCCCCAGTTGTAGGTGATGTTGCACCGAACTAGATAAACAATTACTGGTGTTATTTATCTTTCTGCATTTACAATTTTGCACAATTTAAATGGTTAGATAAATAGGTCTGTCGGCCTGCAGATGTCACAACAGACGTCATGACGTTGGTCATGACATTGGCACAATTTAAAGAAATTTAAATTGGTCATGGTTTGTCCTCGTCCTTGTTGAGCATAGATCAATGTTCTTGGGACATATGAGATCTGCATACCAGAATTTCAGGTTGAAAGTGATTGGGAAATTGGACATGCTGAAAATTCAAATATTTTGGCAAATTACGCTTGAAGTAACCGGTTACCCTATATGTAGTAACCGGTTACCCTGTTCAAAATTTGCCACTTTTGCCGCCAAATGGATGGAATCTTGTACAATTGCCCGTTGCCACTTGTTCTGAACCTTATTATGCCTCTGAAACCTGCTCTTGAATATGGTAACTGTGAGAACGCCTGAGATACCATGTGTATTATCTCCTGAGCTAAAAATTAACTTGCTGAATAAAATAAAATCGACCGCTCGATCGTTGGGAAAAATAAATGTCGGAGCCTCTAACGCTCGTTGTTTAGACTCTTGCAATAAAAGGGAACCCTGAGCCACAGAAATACTTTAATCCCATGTCTCGAGAACCAATGCTATGATATGAGGAAATGCAAAAATGCAGAGAAACATAAGCCAGTTACGGTCAAAACTAAAGGGCAAATTTTGGGGTGCCACACTAAGCCCATATCTTTGCAACATTCCAGCAACCCACAAGTTGACACAATTGTAAGGTTGTGTGTCCTTTATAAACACTTACATGAAAACTAAGCCAATCGATGTGAGACTTATGAGAAACAAAACCTACAAAACCAACTAAATTTGAAAGTTCTTTGTTTATGAACTTCCTTGTTTATTCATTTATGATTTAGTGTATGCTTATAAAACAAGCAGCGTTGTTAACAATATTTTTCAAACTCTATTTGTAGAAGCAAATCCTTTTTTACTTATCAGTTTGCAAAAGTTGGAAAAAGGGTTACCCAGTATTTGAAACTCATAGTAATAGGATGAATATAACATTCTAATGTTATTGTCACAACTCCACCGAGATAAGAAAATAATGAGAATAAATGTTTAAATTATTTGAATGTTAAAGAAAAAAATAAAGATAGAATTTACACTAGTAACATTGGTACAACTTACCCACTAGCGATGTGAAACTGCTATTGTGCTTGTTTACAGTAAACTTGTTCTCCATTAAGGTTTTGTCATGGAGGTGGTTCTTGTTAGGGGTGTGCATGGATTATAAGCCAAACCAAACTAAACCATATATATATAGTTTGGTTTGGATCTTAAAACCATTTATATAAAACCGGTTTATTTTTTTAAAACCGGTTTACAAGTGGATTGGTTCGGTTTCAAACCGGTTTTAAAAAAAATAACAGTTTTTTTTAAAAACCAGTTTTAAACCGGTTTCTCTCAAAACCAATTTTTTATTTTAAATAATCTAAACATTTCCGCAAAACTATTTTCCCATTTAATCATCAAAAACACAATTTCACACAAAATCGATTAATATCTCCACAATGACAAACCAACTTATCAAGACTATTATTCCTATGAGAAAATTAAAATCAAATCATTAACAAACCCACTAGAAGATACATGAATAATTAAACTTTACACTTCACAAACACAAACAGTACTATATGAATTTGAATATATAAGTGAATGAGAATATGATGAGACACAGACACTAGCTCACATTCACATGTTATGTTTAAAGCAGAAAAAAGTCTTGCCAATTTATACAAGTAAAATCTCACTTTCAATTTGACCCAACAATTTTACTGAAACCTTATAATATAGGAATAGTGATAACAAAATTACAATTACATGAATCCACACAGGCATAATTATTCAACCATGACAATGAGGTATATACGTTTTTCTTGATTCATTTAAAATCATTGATGTAATTAGCATCTATTAATCATCATTAATTGTTAATTATCATCAATTTATCAACAAAAAAAAACAACCTTCCTCGTATCACTAACCGTCCCCCACCGTTACTTAACGTCCATCCGCAACTTTCTCCGTCGCAGAACTATTTTGATAAATCTATGATTGTGATTTAGAGAATTAAGATACAAATGAGATTAGGATTTCTGAAATTTGTGTTGATCTTGATTTTTCCAACTATTACACTTTTATTTTGAAGTTTATTGAAAAATGGTTACCAAATCTCAAACCGGTTTGAAACAAATGGTTACCGTTTTTTTTTTTTAATTTGATAAATGGGGCACCAAATTTAAAATATAAATTTGGATTGGATTTTAAAATTTGGATTAATATGGATAGGAATTTGGTTTATGGTTATTGGTTATTTTGCACACCCCTAGTTCTTGTTTAAGTTATCAAAAAAGTGTTATCAATAATTTTTGTATGAAAAGCAATGGTAACTCACATCTTGAAGAGTTGACTCACTATATTTGCAAAATTGAATAATACTTAAGCAGAAGTTTTACATGAGAATGCTAGAACCTAATGCTAATTTATGCATATATCTAATGTGATATTATCCAAATCCAAACCCAAGTTAGTCATTTGGGTTCATGAACATAGTGTAATTCATAACATAGCAATAAAAATTTTCAATAACAATTTTCATTCTCTCCCTCTTTCTCTCTCTTTACTTCCAAACCCTAGTTCTTGTTTTAAGTGAGGAGTGCAAACAGGAGGTTTGACTCTGAATTAATTCTACTGATAGTGAAATTTCTCCCTGGCTTGGTAGCCCCCAGATGTAAGTGTGTTGCACTGAACTGGGCCAACAACCAACGGTGTTATTTACTGCTTTATAATTACTGCACAATAGTAGGTCTATAGTGAATGTCACAGTGGATGTTATAACTTTTGTTAGAACATCCATCGTGGGCTGGCCAGAATTTTCAGTCATTTTAATTTTAGGCCACTCAATCAACTGATTACTCAAGATATGGTAATTGGTATACCAGATCTTCTAATTCTCGACAAACTCTATAAAGGTTGCTTAGTAGGGAAGAAATTTAGAAAGTCTTTGATTTCGACTATGCCAATGAGATCCTCTTGCATACTAAAAGTATTTCATTCAGATGTATGCGGCTCGCTTGAGAATCATACCATAGATAGAAATAAGTATTTTGTATGATTTATCAATCAGTACATTCAAAAGCTTTGGATCTATGTGATCAGGTGCAAAGACGAAGTATTTTCAATCTTTAAGATATTCAAAATGCTTGTAGAAATCCAAAGTGAAAAGAATTACAAGGTTTTTCCAACAGACGGAGGTGGCGAATACACATCCCAGATATTTGAAGAATTTTGTGTAGAAATGGGATTGATCATGAGGTAATTGCTCCTTACATGCCTCAACAGAATGGAATAGCAGAAAGAAGAAACTAGACCATATTGGATATGTAAAGATGCATGTTGAAATAAAAGAACTTGACAAAATCCTTATGAAGTGAGGCAGTTACTAATGCTATTTATATTCTGAACAAGTGCCCTACCAAGAAACTGAAGAAAAAGGTTCCTGATGAAGTATAGAGTGACAAACGACCATCAGCGAGTCATATGAAGGTGTTTGGATCTATGTGTTACACGAATGTTCCCGATGCTAGGAAAAGGAAGCTTGATGATAAGAATGTACATATGATTCTGGTAGTATATCATAAGACTGGAGCATACATGCTATTAAATAAATGAATGATAAGATCATGATAAGTCTAGACATTGTGATTGATGAGAATTATGTCTGGAATTGGAACTCAGGTGATGCAACTAACATGCCATTGATGAGCTATGAGTTTGATGAAGAAAGTAGTGAGCATGAAAAAATTCTAGCTAATGACATTCTAGTCAAAGTCGAGAATACAATAGAGAGGGTGTGGCTAGCATAAGCCAAACCTATTAAGGCTGCAAGAATGTGAAGTGGTTGGTGTTGATGAAGTTACACCAGATGGAGATTTGGTTCATATTGATTTACTTGCAGGTGTTGAACCTATCAACTATAGTGAGGCCTTAAAGGATAAAAAAAAGGAAGACAACGATGGTCGTAGAGTTACAAGCAATAGAAATAAATAATACATGGGAGATTGTCGAATCATCAAGACACACAGAAACTAATCTAAGTAAAGTGGGTGTTCAAGATGAAGCACAATCCTGATGGGTCGATTGCAATACATAAGGCAATATTAGTAGCTCGAGGATTTCTTCAGAGATCATGACTAGACTACTCTGAAGTATATACACCAGTAGCAAGATTGGAGATTATCAAATTGGTGGTAGCCTTTACATGCTAGCAAAGATGATCGACATTTCACTTAGATGTGAAATCACCATTTTCGGATGGCCCCCTAGATGAAGTTTTGCATGTCATACAACTCCCTGGGTTAGTGATATATGAGGAAGCAAAAAGTGTACAAGTTGCACAAAACCCTCCATAGTCTCAAGCAGACACCTAGGACATGGAATAAGAAGATTGAATCATGCTTAGTCGATTTGGGATTCATCAAAGGCATGTCTAAGTGTGGTATCTATGTTCAGGTTACGACACAACACATAACAATCATATGCTTATATGTTAATGATTTACTATTAACGAGAAATAACATGACGAGCTTATCAAATTTCAAAGAGATGATGAAGAAAGAATTTGAAATGTTGGATCTGAGAAAATGCCTTATTCCTGAGGCACGAAATTTCAAATGTCGAAGCAAGGTATAAGGCTAAATCAAAGAAATTTTGTCAAAGAAATAATTAAGACATTCAGGTTGGAAGACTCGAATCCTGTATCTTCACTTATCGAACAAAATTTGAAACTGGAGAAACATGGAGAGGAGGACAAGACTGCACTACTTTGTTAAAACAAATTGTAGGATCTTTGAGATATGTGTGCAATAGCATACGCAATATAGGTTTCTCAGTCAGATTGGTGAAAAGACACATGGATGAACCAAAGTTGTCGCACATGAAAGCTACAAGAAGACTCCTGCGATACCTAAAAGGATCGATGAATTGTGAAATCATGTTTCCACGAGATTATGAAAGAAAGGAAGGTATGATTAATTACTACTCATATGTTGATTGGTGTGGAGATAAGGAAGATAAAAGAAGCACTAATGGCTATTTCTTTTAAGTATTTGATGCCCTAAACTCACAGTGTTCGAGAAAGCAACCTATGGTGGAATTATCATCATGTGAGGATGAGTATATAACAGGATCCTATGCTACTTGTCATGCAATCTGGATTAGATATGTGCTGGATAAGATAGAGGTTGAAGTGAAGAAACCTTTGGTGCTACAGATTGATAATAAGTTGTTCATTAATCTTTCAAAGAATCCAATTTTTCATGGAAGGAGTAAGCACAGTGAGGCGATATTTCATTTCCTAATAGAAAAGGTAAATCAATATGAATTTTAAGTGAGACATTACTCGAGTGAAGCATAGTTAGCCAACATTTTCACCAAAGGATTGAAGATCGACAGATTCCTGACTTTGAGAAAAAATTAGGAACATTTTAGATCAATTATGATTAGTTTATGTTTAGCAACTTGGATTATAAGGGGGTATATTGTGATATAACTCAAGCTCAATCCTAAGTTATTTATTTGGGTTGGAAGTTAGTTAGTTAGTTTTATATATACATGTTCATAATGTAATTCATAACATAACAATAAAAACTTTCTCTCTCTCTCTCTCTCTCTCTCCACCCAAATTGTTGTTGAGATTTTAATTCCTTGCATCGAAGCAGTGTAGCTCGATATAAACAAGGTCTATTCTAATTAGCCTAAAGTGTGTATGTGTCAAAGTGTCGAAGCAGGTTGCTTCACATAGGATTTTGACTTAGGCCTATTTTAGTAATGTTAGCTATTTTGGGCTTTTATAGTTTTGGGCTTTAGCTTGGGGAGCAAGCTAACCTAAAACTATAAATAGGGAGTAACCCTTATTTTGTAAACAAATCTCATAACTCAACTCATAATATTGTATTCACAGTTTGCAGTTGCAAGTGAATAAGAAATTTTCCACAGTTTGTTTGCAGAGAGAAACTCTGCAGAAAATTTTCATCTTCTTCTCCAACGTTATTTTCTTTCTTTCTCAACCTTTTTTTCATTGTCATTGCGTGATTGATAACAATGTTGAGATCAAGATTGAGCGTAATTCTCCATAGATTGTGGTTGAATTCTAACATCTAGTATCTAGAGCTCCAGTTGCGATTTAAGGAAGGAAAATTGTGAGGGTAATGAATCATCCAAATGGGCACTTTTCGACAAACCTTTCGATTCTCAAGAAAGATAATTATGAGAATTGGTGTAAGCAGATTAAGGTGGTCTTCTATTATCAAAATCATTGGGACCTTATAAAGGAAAGAGTAATGCTGCTTGTAGAAAACACGACAGATCAAGAAAAGGTTGCATACAAAGAATTGAAGAAGAAAGATTATAAAGCCTGTTGCACCCCAAAATTTGACCAACCCTTTTTCTTGTACTTGGCTTATGTTTCATTTCATTTTAGCATTTGCATTTGCATAGCATTGTTCTTAACAGGGGATCAAGAGAGGTGTTCTATTCAAGAGAAGAGTCTCATTTGATCTCAAGCTTAGGCAAGAGTGTTTATCATCACCATGAGGATGTCAAAGCTCCTTGAAAGGAAGGATTGATGTGTGTTGTTTGTCTCCTATCTTAGGGGTCAACAGAGGATCATCAGGGATTTATGAGATCATTTTTATGAATAGAATATGTTTGAGAATCTCATTGAGTTGCTTTGGAAGTCATTGTGGAGCTTGTCTAGGCTTTCATTTCATCTGCAAAAGGGCACAGTCAAAGAGTGTGAATATAGGGTTTCATCTGGTCAACTCAAGGTCAATTGTGAATTTAAAAGAGCTCGAGACTTGGTTTTAAGTCATTGAGGCCATGGGAGGATACCTTGAGACATTTAGGATGTCATGTCAAGTTTAAATCAAGAAGGATCAAAAGTTCAAGGAGTTACTAAATTAGGGTTTTAGAGGATCATAGTGTAAAATCCCCTTCTTTATTGCCTAACTTCAAGGACAGGTTACCTTAGGATACAAGTTTAATCTCACTTTCATGCAAACATGAAACTTTTAGGGCATGTTCCAAGATTTATTTTGAGTACTAGAACTCATCCATTGAGTGTATAGAACTCAAGTTATGATGCCAACAAGTTAGAGGTCTCAGATGAACTTATGTTTGGTCAACTAAAAGTCAACTCACTTCCAAGGAAATTTTGACCTAGAAGCAAATTTCCCCTCAACTTTAGGTGAATATGAAAGTTATTACTTATGGTCTTAGCTTTCCAAAAAGTCCTAGAAGTCCTTGATATCATGTGTGGAACTCAAGTTATGGTCTTGGCAAGGCAAGGGTATTTTGGGAAAGTTTCATTATAGGTAACTTGTTTTATAGGTCATTTCCATGGACTTATGTACCTCAAATGCACTTACAACCAACATGAAATTTGTTCATAACGGTATCATTTACATCTTTGAACACAAGAATCATTTGAATTGTGGATTTGTGTGGCCATGTGGAGGAATTTTCAAGTGAATTTTGGATTTTTAAGCATGGCATGAGATTGGTACATTAGAGGTCATAATCTTCACTTGTTTTGAGTTGATTTGTACCAAAATATCATTATGAGCAAGATGCCACAATTGAATGAGTACCAAATGCGTGAGAACATGGCCATTTTCAAGTTTCTTCATGAGAAAGTTTTGACTTCAATCTCACAATGAGGACCAAATCAAAAGCCCAAACCAATTCCATTGTAAAATTCACCCCACATGCTGCAGATTGGTGCACTTTTCATGTGAGGAGTAAGGCAAAACCCGTGTGTATAGATGGCTTTATTTTTTGGGCATAATTTTCAAAGATCACAATTGAAGCTTCATGGGCCTGCATTACACGTTAAAATCCATAATATATAAACCAAGAGCTTGCCCTAGTAGCTCAGAATGCGTAATTGGAGCTAGAGAG
Organism: Lathyrus sativus; assembly: GCA_963859935.3. Classification (NCBI taxonomy): domain Eukaryota; kingdom Viridiplantae; phylum Streptophyta; class Magnoliopsida; order Fabales; family Fabaceae; genus Lathyrus; species Lathyrus sativus. The sequence continues at coordinate 44,410,877 of OZ012737.1, forward strand.
AGCAGTTTCAGATTCAAATTTCTCAAGCATTTTTCAAATTCGAATTCCATTATTCTCTGAAAATTAACTTCAATTGAGGTCTGATTCTTCTTCCTTGGAGAATTTGGAGTGGAATTCAAGCAAAGAAGTGAAGCTTACACGCATCTGAAGAGCCAACGAAGCTGCTCCGTTCAGTAAGTTTCCATCTCTTATTTCTCTCATTCTAGACCATGATTTAGGCTCATACTAGCTGCATCTGAAGCCCTACGCTGAGTAGGCCATGTTTGCATAGTTGTTGTTCATTTTTTATGGACCTTTTTAATGTTTGGATCTTGGATTTGGAACCCTTGCAAGCTCAGCTTTCCATTGGTACCATTTTTGTGGCTGTTGATGGTGGTCTTTCACCTGAGCTCCAGTGAGGTCATCGGAGAAGACGACCAGAGCCCTAGCTATGGCGTCTGGTTATGATTCAGTCAAATCTGATATGGATCCATGTTAAATGTTTGACCGCGCGCGTGTTGATATGTGATTGGTTTGACTGATCCATGTGGCTTGTTGACTTCACGTCCGTTTAATGAAACATAGCGTTTTGGTGAGTGAACTGAGTCTGGGTGGATTGGGCTTGAATTGTTATTCGCCCCCACCCCCCCTCAGTTCAAGCCCAATGCACGTTTGCCTGATCTCCTTTGTTTCTTGTTTTGCTGTTACACCTCCCTTCCATTTCCATTTTATTTTATTTTCTGTTTTGATTTTCAATTATTAAAAATACCTCAAATTGTCCAAAAATTAAATACAAATTGTTTTCAAATATTTCAAAACCTTATTTAATTTTTCATAATTTTTGTTTCTGATTTTATTTTGATTTTGCAAAGTGAGGTGTTTTAATATTTTTCTTGTTTGATCATCCATGCTTGAGCTACCATTTGATATCACCAATGAATGAGGTTTCCTCTCCATTTAAAGTATGGATTGAGGTACCTTTGAGGATGATTTTGGTCTTAGTTTGATCACTTTTTGTTTGACTTTGAGTTGTTTTTGTTTGACCCTCGATTATAATTCAATAAGGTGGAGCACCCTAGTTGATCAAATCATTTGGTGATGCCTTGAATTGAATTTGGTTTTGAAACTTTGGTATCTGATTTCCAACATGCTTGGTTGATTTGTGTATTTTATTTGAGATTTATTGAAAATTTCTTCTATTTATGGTGAACCTTGCAAGTCATGTCACCCTAGATGAAGTTCATACAAGCTAGTTGACCTAGTTTCTTTGGGAAATGACTTTGATTGATCCCATGTGCACCCTATGACTCTTGATTCTCATTATTGACATGTTTAAGGTTCTGGATTTGCATTTATAGGTCACACACTTATGTAGCTTGTGTTACAAGTCACTTTGAATTAAGGCATTCCACTTGGTTCTAAGTGTTGAATATGGTTTGAACTTTGGTTCTTTCTCTTGCCTTGACTTGTAACTTGCTCTTGCCTTGGTTTCCATTTGGTTTTAGCATCTTTTTCTTGTGTTTATGCTTCTGTCCTTTAGCTTTTGATACTCATTCAAAGAAATTCGATATCCTTTGTTCCTACTTTAAGTTTGCTTTGAATGAGGGATCCCTTTGAGCACTTGTTTGCTCCTCTCTTTTGCATGATCAATATGTTGTCCTTGGTTGAGATATCTTTCATGTTGCTTGCTGCCCAAGCCTACTCCCCCATATCCATTTTGATCATGGCTTCTCCCTTTGTTTTTGTTGTTTATGTTTTGGTTTTAGTGATTGATGCATGAATGGTTGTAGGAGTTGTAAATTCTCCCATTTCATCTCACTTTTCTCTTTGACTTGTTTAAGTCATTTTGCTTCTTACTTTGTTTGCAATGCATCTTGCATACCATGTTTGCATTTCTTCTTGACTTGTTTAAGTCAACTTCATCTCTTTCTTGCATCTCATTTGTGATTGATTTACCTTGTGTTTTCTTGGTCTTTTGCCATGATCTTTTAGGATTCCTAGTGTCTCCGTTTAGGATGGGAGTAGGAGAGACATTAAGTGTTCAATCCAAGCATGATAACAATAGGATAGTCTTTTCCCCTCTTAATCTCAATCTTAGGAGCATATTACATGATAACATTAGGGTTGATTAGTTTCCCCTTAGAGTTTGTGTCTTCTCTTCTCATCTCAAAACTTCTTCAAGACATCTAATAAAGGATAATAAATGTTGTACGCTATGAGCCTTAAGTAATTGGGGAATGATAGTTGGGGGGCTTCCTCTCAACTGTCTAGAGTGTTTAGCGTATGCCCTTTGGGTGATATGCGACGCATTCGCTCTCAAGTCATAGTCTTTAGTGCAACATGAATTACAAATCTAATTCAATTCACTTCTTCATAAAAAACACAAAACAAAACATCAAACCTTTTTATCCTTTGGGATTAATTGAAAACCATTTTCAGAAAGAGTGTGTTAACTCTTGGTTCTACCGCAAACAGGTAACGCCTAAGTCTCTAATGGTCGAGCAGCAATACACCTAACTGCTAGAACGAAGGTTTAACCCTACTCACTTAAAACACTTGAACCAACGTGGGATCGTGTCAGCCCGAACTACGTTTGCTCTGATTTCTCGTACCAGACAGGATACGTAGGCACAAGACGATGATGTCTTGGTGAGCAACCTTCCCCCACCTTCACCTGTATTTTTCCGAACTACGTTGACTCTGATTTCCCATTGCACGAGGGAGTACGTAGGCATAGAGCGGAGATGCTCTATCAAGTCTCTTTTCTTTTTCTTTCGTCCCTGTGGCCATCCTTATAGATTAACTTCCTTTTAGATAGACAACAAGCATGGATACGTTGAGTACAACGGACGTGAGGGGTGCTCATACCTCCCCTTGTGTAACCGACTCCCGAACCCAAGATTTGGTTGTGATGACCTATCATTTCCCTTTTTCGTAGGTTTTCTCTGATCGTTCCCTTTCCCTCTCTTTGGGATAAATAACGAATGGTGGCGACTCTTTTGTCCTTGCCGGCCCCTCTTCGCACTGATGTGACAGCTGGCGACTTCACTGGGGATCTTTTCCCGTCCCCTATGCGAGTCAATCCTAGCGCTTGTGTTTTTCATTTTTGGGTGTGTATATGTGCATGTGTTGTATTTGTATTTTATCGCATTTGCATTTTACTTTCAGCACTTTTTATATCAATATTGTTGTGCTGTTGGGTGGGAATGGTCCATTGTGCGATAAGCCAAAACCTAGGCTTGAGTATAACCCTAGAACTAGAAGTGGGAAATAGTAATGAACCTGTATGTTTGGCATGCACTAGGTCTCACGAAATTCACGCTCGGACGAGATTCTCTTTGATGACTACCTTTCCAGTCTGTTTCGGACAATTGAGAGGATGTTGGATCTAAGGATTGTCGACTCTGGGGACCGATCATTTGGAAGTCAGCTAAGTGAGGCCGCTTCATTAGACTATGATGCCAAACCAAAAATGGTGAACGTATCATCGTTTCTCGAAAGTCTGTGACGCTGATGACCGCATAGGATGCCAGACCTTATCAGAGATAGGTTCATACCTGTGAGTGGGGAGGGTTATGCAGGAAACTTGACCTTCAACCTACCTGGTTTTCTCGTCAATGTGAACTTTTGATTCTTGATACAGTAGATTCCTTATGTCAGTGATGTGTTCTAGTCATAGTGAAGCGCTGGTTCTTCTCAGTCAACGGCACAACAATTTTGATCCCCTGTTGCATTTGCATTTTCATTTGCATATTAACATTGACATGTATTTATGTTTCAGGTGCATATTCTCCGCTTGATTCTAGTAAACCAATTCCCTGCTGACATAGAGAGTTGTTTGAAGAAGACAGTTGTGTATAAATTTCCAACACCAGATATAGGGCCTCTGCTCAGTTTTATTTCTGCTGCTGATCATAGTGTGATGTTAGGAGGTCTTCACACCTTGCTTCAGTTCTATGACCCTCAGTTGAGATGTTTCACTCTCCCTGGTTATGTATTGATGCCTACTCTGGAGGAGTTTGCCATGTTTTGGGGAGTTCCTATTCTGGATCAGATGCCTTTCTATCATACTAAAGCTGAGCCTAATTTGACTAAGCTTACTAATGCTCTTCATCTAGATGCTTCTGAGTTAGAAGGAAAGTTAGTTCAAAGGAATGTAATGTCTGGTTTCTCATTGCCTTTCTTGGTTGGTAGAGCTCAGCATTTTGCAAAAGAAGGATGTTGGATTGTCTTCAATACCATATTGGCTCTGTGCATATACGACATAATTATGTTCCCAAACATTCCAGATTTTATGGACTTAGATGCTTTCCATATCTTTGTCTCAAAGAATCTTGTGCCTACGCTCTTGGGAGATGTGTATCACGTTGTGCATTACAAGAATGAAAATAGGAGGGGAAAGAATGTCTCTTGTTGTGTACCTCTTTTGTATAGATGGTTTATGAGTCATCTTCCTAAGTCTGGGCCATTTGTAGACATCTCAGACACCCTAATTGGTCAGAAAGGCTTATGGGATTAACTTCTGAGGACATTATATGGTTTAACCGAGACTTCTTGGGTACATAAATAATCTTTAGCTATGGTGGTTTTCCTAATGTCCCTTTGATTAGAAGAAAGGGTGGTATTAACTACAATCCAGCTCTCGCAGAGAGGCAATTTGGGTATGCTCTAAGGGAACCTCCGGAGGATGAAGAAATACTAGAATCTATGTATTTCACCGGTTTGATTGACAGTGAGACCCTGATCAGATTAGAGAAGGCTTGGAGTAAAATTCATCATAGAGGGAAATCTTCTTTGGGAAAGAGAAATAGCAGAGCTTATGAGACTTATGTGGTTTGGATTCAGGAAAGAGTTGAGACATTGTCGTTACCATTTCCAGCTCGAGAACCTTTGTATCCCCAAATGATTGAAGAACCAGCAACAGTTGATATCCAGAGATACAATCAACTGTGGGCTGAAAAGGAGGAATTATTCAAGGCAAACGAGGAGTTGGAAAAGAAAATTATGCAACTCAGAAGTGAAAAGAATCAAGTTACCTACTCATCCAAGAAGCAGACAAAACTAGTGAATAAATGGGTAGAGAACTAATAGAGGAGATTCACGCCCGAGAGTGAGTGGGCCGAGACTTGAAGAGTGCTAGTGATATCCTCAAAGATAAGAAGAATGAGCTAGAAAGAGCACATCTAGAGATATCTAAATTCAATGCTCAATGGAACACTATTCTAACTAACAACAAAGAACGAGAAGATGGACTGCGGCAACAAATCGTCAGGTTGAAAGCTCAACTCCAGGTGAAGGAAGAGAGAGATATAGTTGAATCCTCACGCCGATGTGAAAGTGACCATAAGTTGAATGAAGCTCTTGCAACATTGGAAGAGTACAAGTTACGAGCGGATCTGAAGAGGCCTAAGCTTGAAGAAGCATTTGGGGAAGGCACCTGGGAAGATTATGCTCAGGGCTTGCAGGCTACCATTGGTCGGAGAGAATTGCTAATCCAAGGATTGATTTCTAGGTCAGACCATCCTGATACGCATGAGTTGCTAGAGGATTTTCATACTCGTTGTCATACTTGATGTATTTTCTCCTTTAGCATTTGTTGTTAGGTTGTATCTCGACCATCACCAGGATTGTTGGATGGGGTCGTGTTTGATTCTGTTGTAGTTCCTCAGTGACTTAATGTATATTGGCTCTGGCTCTGGTTCTCCATTGTGTTGCTGTTCTCAGGAAAATAGAATCAAGGGGAAATTTTCCCTAAAGCATATTTGCATGTCTGCATACTGCATCATTTCTCATTCTGCATCGCAGGTGTTCCAGGTTCCGTTAACCTTATCATTTTTGTGGTTTATTTAGCTTGTTTCAGGATTGAAAACCAAGCGATTCATCGCCACTCTACCAGGGGAAATCAACGCAAAGCTATGGACCAGATTCAGCTCGAGTTGCAGGAGTTCCGTGACCGTATGGCCCAATTTATGGATATGATGCAAGGGGTCACCAATGGCCAGGAGCAACTAAGAACACTGGTGCAACCTCTGATTGCAAGGGTTGACGGGAGTGGGGTTCTACATGGAGGAACTGCTACTATACCTCCTACAGCTGACAATGTTACCCCTCATGCTACTGCCATTCCAACTGTTGTTATCCCTTCGGGCGGAGGTAATCATACCGGAATCCCTATTCCTGCACCAACATGTGTTGTGCATGGAAACGTTGGCCCTCAGTGGGAAGAGGATGACCAAGAGGATGTTTTCTCTATGAGAGAGCTTGGTGCTGGTCTGCAATCTGACGGAGAAAGAAGGTTTAAGCTGATAGAGGAAAAGATGAAGAATTTTGAAAATCAAAACTCGTTGGGTTTAGATATGTCAAATCTAGGGTTGATCCCATACCTGAAGATTCCTTCGAAGTTTAAGATTCCGGACTTCGATAAGTATAAGGGGACGACTTGTCCTAGGGTGCATCTCCGCTCTTATTACCGAAAGATATCTGCATACTCCGACAATGAGAAGCTGCTCATGCATTTCTTCCAGGATAGTCTTTTTGGTCCATCCCTGGAATGGTATATGGATCTAGAGCCAGTCAACATCAGAAGTTGGAGAGATTTTGCTGAAGCTTTTGTCAGGCATTATCAGTATAACAGTGATCTGGCACCAAACAGGGTACAGTTGCAGAACCTGTCTCAGAGAAGTAATAAAGGTTTCAAGGAATACGCCCAGAGATGGCGCGAGCTAGCAACAAGAGTTCAACCTCCTATGGTGGAGAGAGAGCTGATTGACATGTTTGTTGCTACATTGCCGAGAGTGTATTATGAGAAATTGATAGGCAATATGTCGGGTAGTTTTTCAGACTTGATTATTACAGGTGAGCGGGTTGAAAATGGAATCAAACTGGGGAAGATACAGGCTGGAGAAGGATCCCCAGCTAGAGGATGTAGGAAAAGTTTTGGCAATAAGAAGAGAGAGGGGAAACAAATGCAGTATCAGGTTTCCGAAGTAGAAATAAGAACAGAAATCAGCAATATCGTCAACAGCAACCTCAGGTCGCAAGTATTACAATTCCAGCTGCACCACAACAACAACGTCCATAGCAACAACAAAATTATGCTCTACGACGATTCCAAGATCGGGGAAGAGCAGTAAACAGACAATTTGATGCACCACCGATGCCTTACTCACAGTTACTCTAACATTTGATGCAATTACAATTGATCCAGAAAAGGATGCTAGCTTCTTTAACCGGCGCACCACCCCCAGGGTATGATGCCAATGCCAATTGCGATTTTCTCTCCGGTGCTCCCGACCATAACATTGATAATTGTAAAGTCTTCAAGCATAAGGTGCAAGACCTTATCGACAGTAAGGCTATCAACTTTTCTTATGACGTGCCTAATGTTGTACAAAATTCCATGCTTAATCATGGAGCGACTGGGGTAAACGCCATTGTTGAGGAGGAAGGTTTGAATATGGTGACTGATGTTGAAGAACTGAAAACTCCATTGAGTTTTGTGAAGGATAAGTTATTAAGCGGAAGAGTATTTCCCGGTTGTGACAGAGATTGTGCAAGTTGTTTAACCCATCCTGAGGGATGTGAGAAATTGAAGAGTCATGTTCAAAGGTTGATGGGTGACGGTGTTCTACAGTTTGATAGAATTGGAGATATAGGAAAAATAATTGATGAAGAGAAGGATGAAGTGGCTACAATTTCCATTCCTTATAAGACCATCATTATTTCTGCGCCGCCAAGGCCACCCACCATTATAATCACTAAAGCAGAGCCAGTACCCTACGAGAGTACCAAAGTGATCCCATGGAATTATGGGGCTGAGGTCTATTGTAACGGTCAGAAGCAGGAGCTGAAGAGTTCACCATTCAATTCTGTTGATAATTTGGTAAGAACCGGGGAAATAACCAGAAGTGGAAGGGTATTTTCACCTCCGGAAGCGAACACTGAAAGGTCTGATAAGGGAAAAGGAAAAGTTGTGGTTGAAGAGAGTTCTCAGAGTGGTGAGAAAGGAGCTTTGTTGAAAGATGTGAAAGAGTTTATGCGCTTGATCAGGAAAAGTGATAATAAGATTGTAGATCACTTACAACAAACTTCGTCGATGATTTCAATATTATATCTAATTCTGTGCTCTGAGGCACATCGGAATGCCTTGTTAAGGATTCTGAATACCGCGTACGTGCCACAGGAAATTTCTATGAATCAACTAGAAGGAGTAGTGGCACACATGAACGTTGGGAATGGGCTAGGATTTACAGATCTTGATTTGACGCCCAAAGGAAGAGACCATAATCACGCGCTGCATATCTCCATTGAATGCAGAGGGGCTGTATTGTCACATGTGCTAGTGGACACTGGGTCATCACTTAATGTGCTACCCAAGAAAGCTTTGATGAAGCTAGACACCCGAGGAGTAATATGCACCCCAAATGATTTGGTTGTGCGAGCATTTGATGGGACAAGAAGGTCTATTTTCGGAGAAGTGACTCTTTCAATCCAGGTTGGACCAGAGGTTTTCAATGCTGTGTTTTATATTATGGATATTCAACCGGCGCATAGCTGCTTGTTGGGACGACCTTGGATCCATTCGGCTGGAGTTGTGACATCAACTCTACACCAAAAGTTGAAATATATGGTGGGTGGTAATATTGTTACTGTTTGCGGTGAAGAGGATATTATGATAAGCCATTTGTCTTCATTCAAATATGTAGAGGTTGACGGTGAGATTCATGAAACATTGTGTCAAGCTTTCGAAACCGTGCAGATTAAAGAGAAAACGCCAGTTGTGGGCAGTGCACCTGAGGTTGCTATGTCTTCTTTTAAGGAAGCACATGCAGTGGTGAAATCTAGAGCATCTCAGGGTTGGAGGCAAGTTTTGAGCATCCCTAATAAACAGGACAAGTTTGGACTGGGGTACAACCCATCTTCTTCTTCTTCACAGAGCGTTTCGCGCTACAGGGGACCAGTCCAATTCACCAGTGGTGGGGTGATTTTTGATCAGATCAATGTCGTGTCTGAAGAAGAAGGTGATAGTGACTACGACATGGATGCATGGATCCGACCATGTATTCCTGGTCAGAGCTTGAACAAGTGGACCATCAATGAAGTTATCCAAGTGAATCATGAAGAGTAACTTTCCTGTTTTCTTGATTATATGTAGCCTTGTGTTCTACCCGGAACATAGTGGTCTTTGTCTGAAGGGCCTTATCTTTTATGTTTGAACATTCGTTTTATCATTAACCAAAGGGCGTTTTCTTGCATTCAAATATTGTAATCTCTGTTGTTCTTGTTTTATTTTAACAATAAAATGGTTATGTGGTTTGTTTTTGTTTGTATATCATTTTAAGCATTAAATCATCATCATTGCGGGTTTCACCTTACAGATGTCACCGACTCAGACTCGTCTATGACTCGGTATAACTTTGATAACCCGATCTTTCAAGCTGAAGAAGAGATTGAGGAAGACAAAGACCTGTCTGAAGAGCTGATCAGGCTACTAAAATAAGAAGAGAAAGTTATTCTGCCTCATCAGGAGGAAATTGAGGTCATCAACTTGGGCACCGAGGAAGCCAGAAAGGAAGTTAGGATAGGGGTTGCATTGCAGAGTAACGTCAAACAAAGACTGGTTGAAATGCTCCAGGAGTATAAAGATGTATTTTCTTGGTCATGCGAAGATATGCCCAGTCTTAATACAAATATTGTGGTTCATCGCTTACCTCTTTGTGAAGAGTGTCCACCTGTGAAACAGAAGCTGAGACGAACCAGACCGGACATGGCGATAAAAATAAAATAAGAGGTCCATAAGTAGTTGGATGCAGGATTTCTCACCATGACGAATTACCCTCCGTGGATCGCTAACATTGTACCTGTACCAAAGAAGGATGGTAAGGTAAGAATGTATGTAGATTACCGTGATCTCAATCGAGCGAGCCCGAAAGATGATTTACCGCTCCCCCACATTGATGTACTTGTTGATAATACTACTCAGTATTCAGTGTTTTCCTTCATGGACAGTTTTTCCGGATATATTCAGATCAAGATGGCCCCGGAAGACATGGAGAAAACAACTTTTATAATGTTGTAGGGGACTTTTTGCTATAAGGTAACGCCCTTTGGATTGAAGAATGCAGGGGCAACCTATGAGCGGGCAATGGTGACTTTGTTTCATGATATGATTCATTATGAGATCGAGGTCTATGTTGATGACATGATCGCGAAGTCACAAACGAAGGAAGAACATCTGGTGAATCTTTTGAAGCTATTTGAGAGGCTAAGGAAATTCAGGCTGAGGTTGAATCCGAACAAGTTCACTTTTGGTGTACGGTCAGGAAAGTTACTAGGGTTCATAGTCAGTGAAAAAGGAATCGAGGTCGGTCCTGCCAAAATAAAAGCAATACAGGAAATGCCAGCACCGAAGACTGAGAAAGAGGTTCATGGTTTCTTGGGTAGATTGAACTACATTGCAAGGTTCATATCTTACCTCACATCCACGTGTGAACCAATGTTCAAATTGTTAAAGAAAGATCAAGCGGTGGTCTGAAATGAAAATTGCCAAAGGGCGTTTGAAAAAATAAAAGAGTATTTGCAGGAGCCTCTGATACTGATGCCTCCAGTGGCTGGAAGACCATTAATAATGTATTTAACAGTTCTTGAGAATTCCATGGGTTGTGTTCTCGGTCAACACAATGAGACGGGAAGAAAAGAGCATGCCATTTATTACTTGAGTAAAAAGTTCACAGATTGTGAGTCTAGATACTCAATGTTGGAAAAGACGTGTTGTGCACTCGCTTGGGCTGCCAAACGCCTAAGGAAATACATGTTAAACCATACAACCATGCTGATTTCAAAGATGGATCTGATTAAGTACGTGTTCGAAAAGCAAGCACTTTCGGGAAGGATTTCCAGGTGGCAGATGGTTTTGACAGAATACGACATTCAATACGTCTCCCAAAAGGCTATTAAGGGGAGTGTTATGTCTGAATATCTTGCAGAGCAACTGATTGACGATTATCAACCGATGAAATTTGAATTTCCTGATGAGGATATTATGTTCTTAAAGATGAAGGATTGTGATGAGTCGTTACCTGATGAAGGTCCTGAGCCGGGCTCCTAATGGAAAATGATTTTTGACGGTGCTGTTAACTCATACGGTAGTGGAATTGGGGCAATCATTACAACTCCCCATGGTTCTCATATCCCATTCACTGCCAGGTTAACATTCCCCTGCACCAATAACAAAGCTGAGTTTGAAGCATGTATCATGGGTATTGAAGAAGAGATTGATTTGAGAATAAAAAACCTTGATATATATGGTGATTCGGCTTTGGTGGTCAATCAGATCAAAGGAAAGTGGGAGACTCGGCAGCCTAATCTGATTCCTTATATAAACTATGTGAGGAGTTTGTTACCTTTCTTTGACAGGGTAAAGTTTCACCATGTGCCAAGAGCGGAGAATCAGATGGCAGATGCCTTGGCTACGTTATCCTCAATGTATAAAGTGAACTATTGGAATGATGCTCCGATAATCGTCATCTCGTGCCTTGATAGGACGACATTCGTATTTGCAATAGAGGAAGATTCAGATGGGAAGCCATGATATTATGATATCTAGAATTTTCTCAAGTGCCAAGAATATCCGCCTAGGGCTTCGGTCCGGGATAAAACGATCTTGAGGAGGCTGTCTGGAAATTTCTATCTGAACCAAGATGGTGTACTCTATCGAAGAAATTTTGACTTGGTTTTATTGAGAAGCGTGGACGAAAAAGAAGCAGGTTTGCTTATGGAAGAGGTTCACAAAGGTGCCTTTGGTACACATGTAGGCGGGCATGCCATGTCTCGAAAACTGTTGAGAGCAGGTTATTATTGGTTGACTATGGAGTCTGATTGCTTCAAGTATGCTAAGAAGTGCCATAAATGCCAGATTTATGCTGATAAGATTCATGTGCCGCCAAGTCCTTTGAATATCATGGCGTCTCCTTGGCCCTTTTCCATGTGGGGCATTGATATGATTGGCAAGATTGAGCCAACCGCATCCAATAGGCATCGCTTCATATTAGTGGCAATTGATTATTTCACTAAGTGGGTTGAAGCAGCTTCCTATGCCAATTTCACCAAACAAGTGGTAGCCCGGTTTATCAAGAAGGACATCATCTGCCGTTATGGAGTGCCCGAGAGAATCATTACTGACAATGGTTCAAATTTAAATGACAAGATAATAAAGGAGCTATGCTAAAGTTTCAATATTGAGCATCATAATTATTCTCCCTATCGTCCGAAGATGAATGGTGTTGTTGAAGCGGCCAATAAGAATATAAAGAAGATTGTGCAGAAGATGGTTGTGACCTACAAAGATTGACACGAGATGTTGCCCTTTGCATTGCACGGATATCATACTTCAGTATGTACTTCAACTGGGGCAACCCCTTTCTTGCTAGTGTATGGTATGGAAGTTGTCCTACCATTGGAAGTCAAGATTCTTTCTTTGTACGAAAGGTTTTCTCAGGAGGAACCTTAATACTGTCAACCATGGATGGTGAAGATTTCACGTCCCCTATGAATGCAGACGCAGTTAAAAAAATACTTTGCTTAAATAGACCCGCTGGAAAGAAAAAGAATATCTAGGCAAGAATGGGGCATCCCGGTGAACCATAAAAAGAATGGGTTCGGGCAAAAGTTAGGGATAAAAATAAAAGATGTAGACCCGCAAAGTCGAAAACCTGAAAAGGCGACTTTGGAAAAAATGGGTATCCTAGTGAATCGAAAACCCGTGAGGGCGATTCAGGCAAAAGTTAGAGACTTGAAAAGAAAATGACTGCGGTCTGCGTGTTGATCTTCAGAGCATAGTGGATTCTGGGAGAACCCGATGGTCAATCAACCAAGTCAGTCTCTTTGGAAGATGAATCATCAGGAGAAGCATCAAAGTCATGCGAGTCATAGATGAATCGACACATGGTGATTGTATGTACCACATTGCTGACATTTTGTATAGTTTCTTACATTTTGGTATTTTTTGTGCAAATTTTTCTTTTCAGGAGTTGCATCTGTTGTAAAATCTGCCTATTCACAGGCCACTTATCAATGAAGTACATACTATTCAGTAAATTGTTGTTCTTGTTTTAGCCTTTACTGTTTTTGTTTACGAAAAAATGCCTGATGTTTTTGATAAAACTTTGCATACATAAACTTGTGGGCTTTGCTGATAATCATTACAACTTTGGTTTGTTTGAACGATGTCACGGGTGATGACCGAGATAGTTTCTGTTGTGCAGGATATCTTATTTGTTTACTCATTTGCAGGTTGAGTGTGTACGCTTATCCCCAACAGATCAAATGCATGAGCTTATCCCCAGCAGGTTGGGATTAAAGTTCTCTTTATCCGGCAAATTTGGGATTTTTTCCCAACAGTGGAGCAGATTCAGAGTTCCGGTTCCCCATAGAGTCCAAGTCTTTGACTCCTTTCCCCTTAGAGTCTAAGTCGTTGACTCATTACCTAAGCAGAGGTTGATATTGATTCCCTCATTGAGTAATCCTCAGCGGAGTTGTTGGAGTAGTTTGTTTCTCATCCTCAACAGAAAGAGTTTGGGACAGATTCCCAGTAAATATTATTCGTTGACCCCTAGCGGTCTGGATTTAATATCCCTAGCAGAGTGGAATCTACGGCAGAGTAGAGGTATTCCCCTAGCAGTTTGCCTACTCCCCGGTAGGTTCGTGTTCTATGAGGCCATCCAGGGATGATTTCCTCAATAGAGTTGAGATAACCTCAGCAGTTGGCTGCCCTTTTCCCAGGCGAGTCTTTTGTTCCCCAGAAGAGTTGTATTCTGGTAGGTCATTCAGGGCGCTTTCCTCAGAAGAATTTGAGTTGATCCCCAACGGAGTGGATTTTTGTTCTCGTCAGAGAAGTATTACCCAGAAGAGTTCTTTTCTTGGAGGCCATCCAGGGCTTATGGCTCCCAGCATAAGTCCAATCGTAATTGGCATGTCCTACCTTTCCTCGGTGGGGTTGCTTTCGTCTCTTCAGCATTTATTTTTCTGAGGTGGTTCCTTTGCATTTGCATTGTACATAGCATCCTCCAAACATGTAGCATTTCCATTTCGTATGGAGCATTATGCCATATTCAAACATATGCATTTGAAACATAAGCCAGGTTGTTACCTCTTTGTTTTCAGATGTGTCTACAGCAGATAATGACGGTTTGTTTAGCCTGTGTGGTATCCAGACTCCGGCAAGTATTGATGTTTTTCTTGAGCCTGTGTGGTATTCAGACCTCCAGCAAAATCGTTGACAGATGTGTTTATCTTACCATTTGTTCCCCAACAGAGTTTGCTTGTTTAAGTTTCTCTTTCCCCAGCGGAGTTCTCTTTCGTATTATGAATCGATAGATTCTCCTCTCAACTTCTTGTTGAGCCAGCCTTCGGGTTCGATGCTCGCTTTTATTTAGCGAATGTATGTTGGTTAGCAGATGCTCTCAACTTCGTGTTGAGCCGGCCTTCGGGTTCGATGCTCGCTTTTATTCAGCAAATTCCTGCTGGTTAGCAGATGCTCTCAACTTCGTGTTGAGCCGGCCTTCAGGTTCGATGCCTATTTGTTTAAAAGATGCCTGATGGCAAGGTTAGATGTTCTTCTCAACTTCGTGTTGAGCCGACCTTCGTGTTCGATGCTCGCTTTTATTTAGCGAATGCCTGCTGGTTAGCAGACATTCTTCTCAACTTCGTGTTGACCCGACCTTCGGGTTCGATGCCTTTTTTTTAACAGATGCCTGAGGATGAAATCAGATGATCTTTCCAACTCAGTGTCGTTGCCTGCGTGATAGCAAATGTTTCTTCTGACTGCGTGTCGAGGTTTTCTGATTGGTAATCAGTTAGCTTATTGTCGTTGCAACTATCAGATACAGTTATTTCCGGAGATTTTGTCCCAATAACAAGTTTGTAGTTCTATTTTTTTTTGCGGTTGGAAAATTTCTGGGTTCTTTGGTATTCAACCGTCTTTTACCTTTGATTGTGTGAAAGCCGTTTTATTTTCACCCATTCATGTCCAAGTCGTTTGAATAGGGGCAGCTGTTGCACCCCAAAATTTGACCAACCCTTTTTCTTGTACTTGGCATATGTTTCACTTCATTTTAGCATTTGCATTTGCATAGCATTGTTCTTAAAATGGGATCAAGAGAGGTGTGCTATTCAAGAGAATAGTCTCATTTGATCTCAAGCTCAGGCAAGAGTGTTTACCATCACCATGAGGTTGTCAAAGCTCCTCGAAAGGAAGAATTGATGTGTGTTGTTTGTCTCCTATCTTAGGGGGCAACAGAGGATCATCAGGGGTTCATGAGATCATTATTGTGGATAGAATATGTTTGAGAAGCTCATTGAGTTGCTTTGGAAGTCATTGTGGAGCTTGTCTAGGCTTTCATTTCATCTGCATGCAAAAGGGCACAGTCAAAGAGTGTAAATCTAGGGTTTCATCTGGTCAACTCAAGGTCAATTGTGAATTTAAAAGAGCTTGAGACTTGGTTTTAAGTAATTGAGGCCATGGGGAGCTATCTTGAGGCATTTAGGATGTCATTTCAAGTTCAAATCAAGAAGGATCAAGAGTTCAAGGAGTTACTAAATTAGGGTTTCAGAGGATCTCAGTGTAAAATCACCTTCTTTATTGCCTAACTTCAAGGACAGGTTACCTTAGGATACAAGTTTAATCTCACTTTCATGAAAAAATGAAACTTGTAGGGCATGTTCCAAGATTTCTTTTGAGTACTAGAACTCATCCATTGAGTGTCTAGAACTCAAGTTATGATGCCCACAAGTTAGAGGTCTCAAATGAACTTATTTTTGGTCAACTAAAAGTCAACTCACTTCCAATGTATTTTTGACCTAGAAGCAAGTTTTCCCTCAACTTTAGGTGAACATGAAAGTTGTTAATTATGGTCTTATCTTTCCAAAAAGTCCTAGAAGTCCTTGATATCATGTGTGGAACTCAAGTTATGGTCTTGGCAAGGCAATGGTATTTTGGGAAAGTTTCATTATAGGTCATTTCCATGGACTTATGTACATCAAATGCACTTCCAAACAACATGAAATTTGTTCATAAAGGTCTCATTTACATATTTGAACTCAAGAATCATTTGAATTATGGATTTGTATGGCCATGTGGAGGAATTTTCAAGTGAATTTTGGATTTTTAAGCATGGCGTGAGATTGGTACATTAGAGGTCATAATCTTCACTTGTTTTGAGTTGATTTGTACCAAAATATCATTATGAGCAAGATGCCACAATTGAATGAGTACCAAATGCGTGGAAACATGGCTATTTTCAAGTTTCTTCGTGAGAAAGTTTTGACTTCAATCTCACAATGAGGACCAAATCAAAAGCCCAAACCAATTCCGTTGTAAAATTCACCCCACATGCTGCAGATTGGTGCACTTTTCATGTGAGGAGTAAGGGAAAACCCGTGTGCATAAGTGGATTTCTTTTTTGGGTATAATTTTCAAATATCACAATTGAAGCTTCATGGGCCTGCATTACATGTTAAAATCCATAATATATAAACCAAGAGCTTGCCCTAGTAGCTCAGAATGCGCAATTGGAGCTAGAGAGAAAAGTTTCAGATTCAAATTTCTCAAGCATTTTTCAAAATCGAATTCCATTATTCTCTGCAAATTAACTTCAATTGAGGCTTGATTCTTCATCCTTGGAGCATTTGGAGTGGAATTAAAGCAAAGAAGTGAAGCTTACACTCATCTAAAGAGCCAATGGAGCTGCTCCGTTCAGTAAGTTTCCATCTCTCATTTCTCTCATTCTAGACCATGATTTAGGCTCATACTGGCTGCATCTGAAGCCCTACATTGAGTAGGCCATGTTTTCATAGTTGTTGTTCATGTTTGATGGAGTTTTCAGTCGTGCATCTCAAACTTCAAGCCTTTGATTCTCTCATTTAATGAACCTTTTTAATGTTTGGATCTTGGATTTGGAACCCTTGCAAGCTCAGCTTTCTATTGGTACCGTTTTTGTGGCTGTTGATGGTGGTTTTTCACCTGAGCTCTGGTGATCTCACCGGAGAAGACGACCGGAGCCCTAGCTCCGGCATCTAGTTATGATTCATTCAGATCTGATGTGGATCCATGTTGAATGTTTGACCGCGCGTGTGTTGATATGTGATTGGTTTGACTCATCCATGTGGCTTGTTAACTCCACGTCCATTTAATGAAACAGAGCTTTTTGGTGAGTGAAATGAGTCTGGGAGGATTGGGCTTGAATTGTTATTCTCCCTCTCCCCTTAGTTTGAGCCCAATGCACGTTTGCCTGATCTCCTTTGTTTCTTGTTTTGCTGTTACACCTCCCTTCCATTTTTCCATTTCTTTTCTTTTATTTTATTTTCTATTTTGATTTTCAATTATTAAAAATACCTCAAATTGTCCAAAAATTAAATAAAAATTGTTTTCGAACATTTCAAAACCTTATTTAATTTTTCATAATTTTTGTTTCTAATTTTATTTTATTTTGCAATTTTATTTTAACTTTTCAAAGTGAGGTGTATTTAATATTGTTCTTGTTTGATCATCCATGCTTGAGCTACCATTTGATATCACCAATGAATGAGGTTTCCTCTCCATTTAAAGTATTGATTGAGGTACCTTGTAGGCTGATTTTGGTCTTGGTTTGATCACTTTTTGTTTGACTTTGAGTTGTTTTTGTTTGACCCTCGAACATGATTCAATAAGGTGGAGCACCCAAGTTGATCAAATCATTTGGTGATGCCTTGAATTGAATTTGGTTTTGAAACTTTGGCCTCTATTTTCCAACATGCTTGGTTGACTTGTGTATTTTATTTGAGATTTATTGAACATTTCTTTTATTTTTGGTGAACCTTGCAAGTCAAGTCACCCTAGATGAAGTTCATACAAACTAGTTGACCTAGTTTCTTTGGGAAATGACTTTTATTGATCCCATGTGCACCCTATGACTCTTGATTCTCATTCTTGACATGTTTAAGGTGCTGGATTTGAATTTATAGGTCACACACTTGTGTATTGTGTTACAAGTAACTTTGAATTAAGGCATTCCACTTGGTTCTAAGTGTTGAATATGGTTTGAACTTTGGTTCTTTCTCTTGCCTTGACTTGTAACTTGCTTGTGCCTTGGTTTCCATTTGGTTTTAGAATCTTTTTCTTGCGTTTAAGCTTCTGTCCTTTAGCTTTTGATACTTATTCAAAGCAATTTTGTATCCTTTGTTCATACTTTTAGTTTGCTTTGAATGAGGGATCCCTTTGAGCACTTGTTTTCTCTTCTCTTTTACATGATCAATATGTTGTTCTTGGTTGAGATATCTTTCATGTTGCTTATTTCCTATGCCTACTCTCCCATATCCATTTTGATCATGGCTTCTCCCTTTGGCTTTGTTGTTTATGTTTTGGTTTTAATGATTGATGCATTAATGGTTGTAGGAGTTGTGACTTCTCCGATTTCATCTCACTTTTCTCTTTGACTTGTTTAAGTCATTTTGTTTTTTCCTTTGTTTGAATTGCATCTTGCATACCATGTTTTCATTTCTTCTTGACTTGTTTAAGTCAACTTCATCTCTTTCTTGCATCTCATTTGTGATTGATTTACCTTGTGTTTTCTTGGTCTTTTGCCATGATCCCTTAGGATTCCTAGTCCCTCCGTTTAGGATGGGAGTAGGAGGGACAGTAAGTGTTCAATCCAAGCATGATAACAATAGGATAGTCTTTTCCCCTCTTAATCTCAATCTTAGGAGCATATTGCATGATAACATTAGGGTTGATTAGTTTCCCCTTAGAGTTTGTGTCTTCTCTTATCATCTTAAAACTTATTTAAGACATCTAATAAAGGATAATAAGTGTTGTACGCTACGAGCCTTAAGTACTTGGGGAATGATAGTTGGGGGGTTCCTCTCAACTGTCTAGAGTGTTTAGCGTATGCCCTTTGGGCGATATGCGACGCATTCGCTCTCAAGTCATAGTCTTTAGTGCAACATGAATTACAAATCTAATTCAAGTCACTTCTTCTTAAAAAACATAAAACAAAACATTAAACCTTTTTATCCTTCGGGATTAATTGAAAACCATTTTCAGAAAGAGTGTGTTAACTATTAGTTCTACCGCAAACAGGTAACGCCTAAGTCTCCAATGGTCGAGCAACAATACACTTAATTACTAAAATGAAGGTTTAACCCTACTCAGTTAAAACACTTGAACCAACGTGTGGTCGTGTCAACCCGAACTATGTTTTCTCTGATTTCTCATACCAGACGAGGATACGTAGGCACAAGACGGCGATGTCTTGGCGAGCAACCTTCCCACACCTTCACCCGTAGTTTTCTGAACTACGTTGACTCTTACTTTCCCATTGCACGAGGGAGTACGTAGGCATAGGGCGGCGATGCTCTATCGAGTCTCTTTTCTTTTTCTTTCCTCCCTATGGCCAGCCTTATAGATTAACACACTTTTAGATAGACAACAAGCATAGATCCCATTGAGTACAACGAACGTGAGGGGTGCTCATACCTTCCCCTTGCGTAACCGACTCCCGAATCCAAGATTTGGTTGCGATGACCTGTCTTTTCCCTTTTTCGTAGGTTTTCTCTGATCGTTTCCTTTCCCTCTCTTTGGGATAAATAACGAATGGTGGCGACTCTTCTGTCCTTGTCGGCCCCTCTTCATAGTGATGCGAAAAAGGTTAGTGATGTAGAATCAGCAAAAGAAGCCTGAGAGATTCTTGAAAAATCGTTTGGAGGTGCAGAAAAGGTGAAAGAGGTGAGGTTACAAACTCACAAGAGAACTTATGAATTGCTTCAGATGGAAGAAATTGAAAGTATAACATATTTCTTCACTAGATTTACAAAACTAGTGAATCAAATCAAGGTATATGGAGAAATGTTGACATCAAGATCAATTGTTGCAAAAATTTTGAGGTCATTGGCTCTAAAGTTCGACCACATGGTAGAAGCCATAAAAGACTCGAAAGACTTGTTAGTATTGATGAGGGAAAAGCTTCAAGGGACACTTGAGTCTCATGAACAAAGGATGGATGAAAGAGCTGCATGAAATTCGAAGAGTGATATGACTTTGCAAGCGTAATCAGAAAAAGAAAATAAAGACAAAAGAAGTTGGAATGGCAACAAAGGTAGAGGAGACTATAATAATTCGACTGTCGAAATTAGTAGGAAGGAAACTGGTCGAATTAGAAAAAACCCTGGAACCAAGGCAACCAAAGAGGTGGTGTTGCAGGTAGAGGAAGAGGTGGTGGTTGAAAGCCTGACAAAAGTCACATTCAGTGTTTCAATTGTCAGAAGTATGGTCACTATTTTAGTGAGTGCCGAGAAAAGAAGAAGAATCAAGAAACTGATGCAAAGCTGACGAAACATGAAGAATAAGAAATGTTGATGATGGTCACAACAAGAGAAGAAGAAAGATTCTAGGATCAGTGGTACTTGGACTCAAGATGCTCATCACACATGACTTATAGTAAATATTAGTTTGTCAATATAAAGCCCTCAACGAAGAACATGGTGAAATTTGAAAATGACAATACTCTAGAAGCTGAAGGTATTGGTGATGTTCTGATTATGAGGAAAAATGACAAGAGGTCAGTAATTTCCAATGTGTTGTACATACCAGGCATGAAGAGTAATTTTCTTAGTATAGGGCATCTGTTTGAAAAGACCTACAAGGTATCGATCAAAGACAAGATGGTGAGAGTTCTCAACTCAGGTGGCAGGTTAATCTTGAAGACTCCAATGTCTCAAAATAGGACCTTCAAGATTGAACCTAATGTGATAGAGCATAAGTGCCTTGCAACTCCAGCCAGCAGAGATGAATGGTTATGGCATTATCAACTTGGTCATCTCAATTTCAAAGACATCAAAGATTTGAAGAGAAGAAATATGGTTTCAGGATTACCAGAAATTGTCATTCTAAGTGAAGTGTGTGAAGAATGTGTTCAGAAGAAACAACACAAGAATAGCTTCAGCAAGGATGCATGGAGCAAGTAAAAGGAAATTCTCGAAGTCATATACTTTGATGTATGTGGTCCTATCCATGTGGATTCGATTGGAGGTAACATATACTTTGTCACGTTCATAGATGATTTCAGTCGAAAACTATGGACTTACCTGATCAAGAAGAATAGTGAAGTGATGAAGGTATTTGCCAAATTTAAATCCATGATCGAAAGAAAAAGTGGTTGAAAGCTAAAGATTCTGAGGACTGATGGTGGTGGAGAGTAAGTGTCGAAAGATTTTGATGCATTATATGAGAAAGAAGGGATTACGCATGAGGTGGTGCCACCCTACACTCCATAGCAGATAGGAAGAATAGAACCATCATGAATATGGTGAGAAGCATGTTGAAAGGAAACCATCTGCCCAAAGAATTATAGGGAGAAGTTGTGTCGACTACAACATATATCTTGAATAGATGTCTGATAAAGAAGCTAGAAGACATCACACAAGAAGAATGTTGGTCTGGTGTCAAGCCTAGCCTAAGTCACTTAAAGGTGTTTGGATCTATAGCACATAGACGTGTGCCATATCAGTTGAGAAGAAAGCTTGATGACAAGTCGAGTCAAGTGATCCTAATAGGCTATCATTCGACTAGAGGATACAAGTTGTTCGACCCAGTGAACAAGCAAGTTGTGATCAACAGGAACATGATCGTAGATAAGCTTAAGGAATGGGATTGGACTGAGAATGTTAAGAAGGATTTAGTGAGAATCTTATGTGAAGAACCAACTAGTGAAATCAAAAGAGAAGTTCGACAAGAAGAAATCAGAGGTGAAGCAGGCCCAAGCAGACCTCAACAAACAAGACATTTGCCTGCAAAGTTGCAAGAATGTGTGATTACATTAGATGATGTGGTCGATGAAGAATGTGGGATGGTACATTATGCTTTTTATGCAGATGTCGAACCAGTCAATGCAGCTGAGGCATTGCAAGATTTGAAGCGGGTGAAAGCAATGAATGAGGAACTATAGTCCATCAAAGTCAACAACACTTGGTCACTTGTCGAATTTCCTCAAGGCAAGAAGGCAATTGATGTGAAATGGGTTTACAAGGTAAAGGTGAACCCTAAAGGGGAAGTAACTCGACACAAGGCAAGAGTTGTGTCAAAAAGATTTCTACAGAAGGAATCAATCAACTTCGACGAGCTTTTTGTAGTTGTTGCTTGGATCGAAACAACCAGGTTGGTTGTTGGTCTAGTAAACACGAACAGTTGGCACACATGTCAGATGGATGTGAAATGTACATTCCTAAATGGCCTCTTAGACGAAGAAGTGTATGTTGCACAACCAGCTGGATTTGTGAAACAAGGCGAAGAAAGAAAGGTGTGCAGGCTGCATAAAGCCCTGTATGGACTTAAGCAAGCTCCAAGAGCTTGGAATAAGAAGATCAACAACTTTATAAGGGAGAAGGAATTTGTGAAGTATACGACTGAGCATGGAGTATATGTAAGGAGAAGTAAGAGTGAATTTCTTATACTATGTCTCTATGTCGATAATATGTTGATAACAGGAAGTTGTAAGAAGGAGATCAAAGATTTCAAACATGACCTAAGTGAGGATTTTGAAATGTCCGACTTGGGAAATCTCTCATATTTCCTTGGCATCGAATTCTATAAAGGCGGTAGAGGTTTGATGATGCACCAAAGAAGATATGCAGGCGAAATACTCAAGAAATTTGAAATGCAAGATTGCAACCTAACTTTGACTCCAGCTGAGACCATATTACAACTGTCAAAAGATTCAAATGAAGATGATGTCGACCCAACCTAACATAGAATAATTATTGGGTCACTTCAATACCTTTGTCACACAATGCATAACTTAGCATATAGTATGGGTATGGTAAGTAGATTCATGTATAAGCCAAAGGTTTCACACCTAGCAGCGACGAAGAGAATACTAAGGTATTTGAAAGAAACTCTTAACTACGGAATTTTGTTTCCTGTAGCCGATGAAGGAAAAGAATGCAAGCTAGTGGGATACACTGATTCAAGTTGGTGTAGTGATACTGAGGATTGAAAATCCACAGTTAAGTATGTGTTTATGTTAGGTGGTGCACAAGATGCTTAGAGTTTGAGAGAGGAGCTAGTAGTAGAATTGTCATCATACGAAGCAGAATAAGTAGTTGCTTCTCTTTGTGCATGTCAAAAAACATGGATGGTGAACCTGGTCAAAAAGATTACAGGGAAGAGTCATGAAGCAATTACCATGAAGATCGACAACATGTCAGCTATCAATCGGGAGAAGAATCCGATAGCACATGGTCGAAGCAAGCACATTGAAATGAGATTCCATTATCTTCGAGCGCATATAGCAGAATGGAAGATGAACTTGGAACACTGTAGAGCTGAGAATCATATTTGACGAAGGGAATGCAGGTCGAAGTGTTCAAAAGACTAAGAGCTATGATGAATGTAGATAGCTTAGACACAATGAATTAGGTGGCGTGTTGAGATTGTAATTCCTTGTGTCAAAGTAGTGTAGCTCGACAGGAACAAGATCTAGTCGAATTAGCCTAATGTGTGTATGTGTCGAGTTGTATTAGTGTGTCGAAGTGTTGAAGCAAGTTTCTTCACATAGGATTTCGACTTAGGCCTATTTTAGTAATGTTAGCTATTTTGAGTTTTTATAGTTCTGCGTTTTACCTTGAGGAACAAACTAACCTAAATCTATAAATAGGGAGTAACCCTTATTTTATAAACAACTCTCATAATTCAACTCATAACATTGTATTCACAATTTGCATTTGCAAGTGAATAAGAAAATTTCCACAGTTTGTGGGTAGAGAGAAACTCTGTAGAAAATTTGCATCATCTTCTTCAACGTTATTTTTATCTTTTTTAATATTTTCTTCTCATTGTTATTGCGTGATTGATAAAAATCTTAAAATCAATATTGAACGTAATTCTATATAAGTTGTGGTTGAATTCCAACAATTACACCAGCACTATCAATATCAAGTAAAGCTATATTGTATTAGAACATGAAAAAAAATATAATAACTAGTGAAAAACATATTGTTACTTGTAACAGGAAAGAGATACATGTTGTAAAGCATAATCTTTATTCTTTAAACAGGTGATATGTTGGTGATTTTAGTATCATCAACGTATTTTAGTAGTAATGTGATTTACTGTAGGCCAATGCAATTATACGTTAAGCTTGGAAACGAGTTAGGGTAGTGCGGAGTGCACGCTCGTCAAGCCAATGTGCAATTGAATGCGAATAATTGAAAAGGGGTTCGTGCGGGGCTACGCCCCGTTCGAAATTTTGAACCCGTTCGAAATTAAATTTGAAAAGATGAACCCGTTCAAAAATTTTGAACAGATGTCCCTTTTCGTTTTATGTTATTTAATCCCATATATAAGGAGTCATTTGGACTCAGTTTTACACACTAAACAAAATCATATTTCTCTCTACATTCTTGATCTGTTTTCTATTGCTAGAAGCAGATTGTTCTTCAAGAATTATCCCCACAAAGATTTCGTGAACCCAGACAAATAATAGGATCGAAATACTTTGTTCGAAAAGTGTACGAACACGATTCCTCGAAGATATCCAAGATTATCACACCAAATTTTCTAACATGATACATCGTTCCTTTTCATGCTACTAGCACATGTTGATATATATTAAATTGCACAAATCTTGCAAAAATTTAGTGCTATTGAGTTGATTGATTTTGGTAGTAATGTTTTTGATAGCCGATTCATTACAGTTGAGTACACTAAATTTATCCAGTATCATATGTGGTTGACAATATAATATGTAACAAGGTGCATACAAAGATTTCAAACAGAATGCATAGCTAAGTTGGACATAATGAGTTGTTTTAAAGGAGAGCATAAAAGTGCATTTAAACCATTTGAATATTTATATATGTTTTTAATAGTATGTTACTAACTTAGTTTTTCCTGTAATTTTGCATGGCATCCGTCTTGAATCCACATGCTTTAACTGAAAAAGAGAAGTTTATCAATACAATTAAAATCAAGTTCAGGATGTATTACATTAAATTTAATTTGAATGTTGTTGGTATTTATTTGGTTTTGTTTTTATCGTTATACTACTTTATATTGATGAATTGATTCATACTCATTTTTAAATGTGTTTCAAGGTCTTGTTTGTGTTTCTTGTTTTTTTTCCACAAGATTTTAGAGATGAGATTGGTCATTTTCTTACGTTAATTGATCTAAACAATATCCAATTTGACACTTCTACGTTTTTATTCATTTACCTTATACAATAACTCTAATATCTAATAACTTACTTTCATAAATAAACGCGTTTGACTTAAAAATATTGAAACAAATTTGGTTCATACCACGTATCATCTAAGATTTTCATGATAATAAAGTATTTTAAGAACAATTAGGACTTCTAACTAGCTGGTTCATGTGTACATAATTCAATTTACTTGATAAAACAGGACATGTCACAAAGAAGCCATGGTTCGATTCTGATCAAGTACTTGTGAGAGAGTTTGATTAGAAAGATATCTTTTGTACAGTTCAAAATTAGAAGCATGATAACCCTGCCTTTGAAACTGATAGGTGTCAACTCAAGCTCAAAAATCAAGGGACTCGAGAGTAGTTGACATTATCTTCAAAAGATTGTGTTGTACTTGCTTCACAGAAGAGTTCTCTAGACAAAGGCCTTGTCCAATGGGTAATTCCTTGGCTATGAGTTCCAACACCTGCTATATTGGAAAATAAGATGTGCAAGAAGATTTGATCTGAATATAGCTGTTGCGATGCTTTAACGACTCTATTTCTCCAACTATAAAAGGAGTGGAAGAATTGAAGATTAACTAAGAGAATAACACTGCAACTACAACTGAAATATACACGCACTTAACACTATTTGTATAAGCTCAAGAGAAGTTAATCTTTAAGGGTTCTTATTTTTGTATAGCTTAAGAATCTTTGGTGTTAAAGCGTGTTGTATTGTATTTGAACACCTCTGATTGTTAATCAAGTGCTGTTGTAAGTTATTCCTTCTCTAAACAGTTAGTTTATATAAAAGTCTATTGTCTTGGGCTTGAGCACCGAAGTTTTGGATTCGTGAAATCTGAGCAGGAAGTCTTGGATAGTAGGTCTAAGCAGGAAGTCTTGTACTCGAGGGGTATAAGCAATAAAGTCTTGAATCCGAGGGGTTTAAGCAGAAAAGTCTTAGGATCTAAGGATCTAAGTAGGAAGTCTTGATCAAGTGTTGATTAAGCAAGGAAGACTTAGGCTGTAGGTTTGAGCAGGATATAGTCTTATACTTGAGAATATAAGTAGTTGTAATAAGTTTGATTATAGTCGAAATCTCTTGTGCTGCAAGGGGGCTGGACTAATCTCAATTGGAAAGGGACCATGATAACTTTTGTGTGTTCTTTGTCTGTTTTTATTTAATTTTGTTATCTTATCCGTTGCACTTGTTATTAGTTTCTGAACTTTTGTTTAGATTCTAAGCTCTAATTTAGAAGTAGAAACGATTTGGCAAACACAATTCAACCATCCCTTATTTTGTATTTTTCTTACCTTCAAAAAAAATTATGAAAATGTTATTAATGAAAATGAATTGCAGGCACTATCGTTATTTTAATTTTCTAGCAATTGTTTATTATATGCGTATATGTAATTTAATTTATCATATGTATTACTTGTTTGTAATTATCATTTAACTTTGTGCTTAATTTAATTTGTTTTATATGTATGATAAGATACTTCTACATTTACTCCATTTGATTTGAATCCATACAAATGTGTTTTTATCCTTTTTACAATTTGATACAAGCCAAAATATTGAGTGTTACTTGAATCATAAGTTAGAAATCTTAAATTAAGGTTTTTGAAGGTCTTGATTTGAATCATGAACTATCTTGGAAGTGAAAAAAAAATTTTGCCAGTTTGATTTGAATCAAAGAATTTTGTGATTCGAATCATAATGCTTCTTGAACTTTTGTTTAGATTCTGAACTCTGGTTCAGGAGTAGAAACGATTTGGCAAACACAATTCAATCTCCCTTCTTGTGCATTTTTCTCACCTTCTGTTAGCATCGGAGCAAGGTCTGTGTGTAACACTTAACAGTGGTACAGATAAAATACAAAGAGAAAAATTTGTCTACTGAGGATCCTACTGCTAGTATCTCAGGAAGAGGAATTTCCTATGATTACAGTGGTTCTGATAGAAATCACTATTCTGGTAAACCTCCTGTATTCAGTGGTGATTCCACTGAGTTTGAATGGTGGAAAAGTAAGATGTACACTTATGTCATTGGACTTGATGATGAATTATGGGATATAATTAAAGATGGTATTGAGATCATTGTTAATAATGTTAGTATGGTATCTGACCAAAATAATTTTGACTCCATCTCAAAAGAAAATTTATAGAAAACATCACAGAGTCAAAGGTATTCTGGTTTATGCTCTACCACATGCTGTGTATATGAAAATCATTGATAAGTCTTCTGCAAAGACTATATTTGAATCATTGTGCTCTATCTATTAAGGGAATCGGCAAGTTAGAGAAGCAAAAGCTAACTTGCTGGTATAAATATATGAGTTGTTCAAAATGAAGGACGATGAGGATATTGAAACCATGTTCTCTAGGTTTCAGATTCTTGTATCAGGTCTTCAAGTTAAATAAGAGTTACTCTACATCAAATCATGTTAAAAAGATTTTGAGAAGTATCCTTTAAAAGTTTAGACCTAAAGTAACAACTATTCTGGAAGCTAAAGACCTATATATGATATCTCTTGAAAGTATAATTAACAATCTTGAGAACCATGGGATGGAACTGAATGAAGATGAGTCTTCAAAGAAACTTAAAACTATTGCTCTGAGATCTGCTTTTGAAAAATCAAGTGAAAGATCCAAAAGGCTTTCAAAGATCAGTTTACCTGATGAAACTTCTGAAGAAGATTCTGATGGTAAATCTGATGATGATATGGCATGCTTCACCAGAGGATTTCAGCAAATGGCCAGAAGGAACAAAAGATTTTCTAAAAACAGTGACTTTGGAAGATCTAAGGAGAAAGAAGAAGATAAAATATGTTATAACTACAACAAATCTAGTCACTTTAAAAATGATTGTCCTGATCTTCAGAAAGATAGTCAAAAGAAACGAAGTCATCCGAAGGATAAATTTCGGAACATATTTAAGAAGAACTTTATGGCAACATGGGAAGAGCTATACGATGATGACTCAGAAAAAGAAGATGAAGCAAATCTAGCGTTGATGAATCACACATATGAAGAAGGACTTTCATCTGAAGCAGAGTCTGAAGACGGAGATGAGGTATACTTTTTTTATGACTTTATTTTATGCATGAATGATCTCATGAATTATTACAAAGATCAAGCAAGTCGCATCAAAATTTTAAAAAGAGACAAATTCATTTTGAAAGAAGAATTAAAAGAAATTATCATATCTTAAAATGAATGTTCCCCTTTAGGTAAGCATGATATAACATTTCATAAATTCGTTACATATGGAATTGATAGAACTAAACTTGCATCTATGATTTATGGAATTGGCAAAAGAAATAGAGAAGGTCTGAGGTACAATGAAAATTGTTCCAGTTCTCATATGTCATTGCATAAAGTGTCCCCAAATCCTTGTTCCTCTAGCATTGCTCAGACAGTGTTAAGCAACTATTTTGTTCCTGCTGCTGATAATTTTAAAGTTATGAATCTATAGAACCTATTGAACAAAAGTTGAAAGGTATTGTAATATTAAAACCTGATAGTCTAAATTTTTTGATTACTTTAATGTCCAAAACATCTGAATCACAGGCTAAGATAAATTCAGTAACTCAGGATGAAAATAACTCTACTCAAAGTTTTTGGAAACAAAAAACATGGAATGAAACTAAATATTTTTACATGGCAAAGGGACATGATAGGAAAGAACTTATTAAGACTAACATGAAAGGACCCATATGTATATGGGTATCTAAATTTCAAATTGTCTTTGCTACAGATATACCTAAAGGAAAAGATGGAAAGCCATTTGTGGTATCTGGACAATGCGCGCTCACGTCATATGATGGGAGAATGGCATATATTTCAAACCCTGAATCTGAAAGAGGAAGGAAGTATGGGTTTTAGAGGAGGCCAAAAAGGAAAGATTATTGATACAGGTATCATTGGTAACTCTCTAACCCTTACCAATAAAGTTTGGATGGTAGATTCCTTAAAGCATAATTTATTAAGCACAAGTCAATTGTGTTATAGTGGTTGTGAAGTAACATTTAATAAAAATTTATATTCAGTTGTTAATGCTCACAAAACCATTGTATTCAAAAGGAAAATGAAGGGAATTGTTTATAAAATCAATCTTTATGAGTTGGAAGATCAGAAGGTTCTTTTCCTAATGACAATGACTGGTGAGAAATGGATTTGGCACAAAAGGTTAAGTCACATTAACTGGAGATTAATCTCTAAACTTAGTAAGCAAAAACTTGTTAAGGAGATTAATATCACTTAGATGCTCTCTGTGGAGCATGTCAAGTTGGAAAGATTGTGAAAACCTCTTTTAAAAATAAAAACATTGTCTATACCTCTAGACCCTTAGAATTATTTCACATTGATATGTTTGGTCCTATTGGAACTGCTTTGATCAGTGGGAAGAGATATGGTTTGGTCATTGTTGATGATTTCAACAGATGAACTTGGGTAAAATTTATTCGATCTAAAGATGAAACATATGAAGTATTTAACATATTTTGCATTTAAGTACAATCTGAGATGGAAGTAAAAATCTTAAAAGTTAGAAGTGATCATGGTGGAGAATTTGAAAATGATCCATTTGATTCTTTTTGTGAAAAATATGGAATTTCTGTGAGTTCTCTTCTCCTAGAACTCCACAGAAAAATGGGGTTGTAGAAAGAAAGAGTAGATCCTTACAAGAAATGGAAAGAACTATGATTCATGAAAACAAACTTCCAAAGTACTTATGGGCAGAAGCTGTTAATATGGTCTATTATATTTAAAACATAATCTATATCAGACCAATTCTGAATAAAACATCGTATGAATTATTTAAAGGTAGGAGATCAAACATCTCTTAATTTCATCAATTTGGATGTACTTGTTACATTTTGAATAATAAGGTCTACCTAAAGAAATTTAATGTTAAAGCTCTAAAGGCTATCTTTTTGGGATACTTTGAACGCTCAAAAGCATACGAAGTGTACAACTCAAAAATTAGAATGCTTGAAGAGTCTATGCACATTAAATTTGATGACAAAATTACCTGATTGTAAAAAGCCAGAGTCTATGGATCAGGATGATAATCTTACAGGAATTCATAATTCTTAAGAACAGTGTGTGGTGTGTATTCTGAAAGAAAATAGTTTAGATGATGATCTATCAGAATCTAATACTAGTACTGAAGAAATACCAGAAGATGCAAAAACTGAAGCTACTTTAGATAATCCTACTACAGATTCAGTAATTATTCAAAATGGTTCTGAAGCCTCTATTCCACCTAAGAGATAATTTAAATATAAGGCTTCTCATCCATAAGGGCAAACCATTAGGAATAAATATAAACCATTGAGAACCATAATAGATTTTAGAAATGACCAATTAATGCTTGGACTTATCTTATTGACAAAGCCTACCTCTATTGATGATGCATTATCAGATAATGGGTTGATCGTGGCTATGCAAGATGAACTGAATCAGTTTCAAAGAAATGATGTGTAGGATCTTGTTCCAAGACCACAGTTGAAAAACATCATTGCCACAAAGTGGGTCTTTCAAAAAAGACTTAATGAACAAGGAGAAGTTGTGAGAAAAAAAGCTAGACTTGTAGCTCAGGGTGTCATACCCTAAAATTGTCCTACCCATTTGTAAATATTTTTGCTTTTTTCATTCTATTTTCACTTGTGCATTGTCCGCTTAATTTTTGATTATTTAGGCATGTGTTTGCTTGCAATTGGTTGATTTTTTTCAGAACTTTATCTTTTTGCCCAATAAAGACATGACACGTGGCCTAAGAACATTTTGTGAATATTACTTTCTTAAACTTTGTTTTCTTTTAAGTGTTACTAATAACATTTTAGTAATTATATTTTTGTTTTTTATAAATTTTAGTTTGTTTTATATATTTGAATATTTGTTTAATAGTTATTGTTAATATTTAGTAAATAGTTGTTAATATTAATTTAGATTTAATTATTATATTTTGTTAATATTTATTAATTATATATTTGTTAATATTTATGTTTCAAATAGTTGTTAATAAATTAATGAAAAGAAAATATTAGAAATAAGAGAATGGTTGAGAGAGTCAGATTAGGCCCATGCAAGGAGGCCCGTTAGGGTTGGGTCATCATGCTATAAGAAAGGAGAGAATTTCTGATGAAAAGAAAAAGAATATTGTTCATCTCCCCAAAACTCAGGAAAAAAAACCCTAAAAACCTCAAAAGTTGTCGCCACCCCCTAGAAAAAAACCCTAAAAAATCTCTGTCAACTTCATCCGCCACCCTCCCTTTCGTTCATCATTAGTGAACCTCACCAACACTCCTCGAGTTCATCCGCTATCATCACCCTTTTCGTTCTCTACCATCACCGTAAACTCTCAAATTCCCCGTCCTTCTCGCCGTTTTCGCCTTCTACCTCGTGCGAGATTCACCAACCTTCTTCTCCCTTAATACAAACCAAAACGGCGTCACTCCAATGAAACCCTAACCCCGACGGCCATGGAAGCATGATTAGACATCCTTCAGTTTCAAACCAAACAGTACAAGCCTGAGAGTTCAACAGCACCGACGACGCTTACAAACTTCCGTCAGCGTTTCCGATCTTCAAAGCTCGCATTGTGTTTTTAACCGCAACAGCGTAATCGACGAAATATTCCAAGTTTTTTAGGTTTTGTTTGCTGTTGGTTGGATCTCAATACTTCGTCACAATTTCGCTCAACAAATTCCTCAGCTCGTGATA
This sequence comes from Lathyrus sativus, assembly GCA_963859935.3. Taxonomy (NCBI): domain Eukaryota; kingdom Viridiplantae; phylum Streptophyta; class Magnoliopsida; order Fabales; family Fabaceae; genus Lathyrus; species Lathyrus sativus. Next base: position 44,442,798 of record OZ012737.1, read on the forward strand.
AACGACTCCGCAACAAAGACAATGGCTACATATCAACAGAGGTTTTGAGTTATCTCAGCAATTTGTTTTCAGCGTCGGTTGGTACTTTTTGTGTTTAAAAGTGATTGTAGCATATATTTGCGCTTTAGCTTTTCAAAACTATAGATTTGTGTTAATTCTTGATGTATCAAAGTTTTGGTTTTGATTCGTATAGTTGCTGCAATCAATATTTGTGAGAGGGAAAAAACTTTGATTTCTTTTTGAACTAATATGTTTGTTTAAAATTCTGGTTTGAAGGTCCTGATATCACTCATTAGCTTGTGAATCTGTAAATAGTTTCTGTCATTTTGTAAACTTTGGGTACTGTCATCGGTTGTAGTTGGATAAAGGTTTATGTACATACTTATCATTTAGGTAGAAGTTTGATTTAAAAATGGGTGTTTGTTCTGTTTTTTTTACTTAACTAGTGATGGTACTGGTCTCATGGTGAAGATGAGACATATATTATTCCTCCTTCGATTTCGTCAGTGCGTTGAACTTGCCAAGGTAGTTTTCCTATTCTTCTGCATAACTCTGTTGATGTGTGATTTTGCGGTTTAATCTTTGCAACGCTGTCAAAATATATTTTGAGATTCGTAGTACTGAATTTTTTTTCACGTCGTCAGTATTGTTGGGATCTGAATTTGATCCAATTTCTTTAAAAATATTTATTTGTTTTCTTTATATAGTTTAATTTTCTTCTAAAGTTAGAACAACTGAAAATATTTTTTTTCAAAAAAAACATGTATATAAAACATTAGAATATTTTCAAATTTACTTTTTAAAATTTGAGTAATTATTTCTTTTTCTAATCTTAATACAATTTATTTTCAATATTAAAATTATTATTTTCATTTTTTATTCAATACATTTACAAAGTCTATTTATTATTAATACTTCCTTTTAGACATCTCAATAAGTTTTTTTTTTTTTTAAGAAAATTGTAAGACAATTTTATAAACAAGATCTAGAGTTTTTTTTAAAATTTTCTTTTTCAAATTTAAATTATTTTTTTTTATTAATAGTTTTTCCAATCTTTATTCAACCTATCTTCAACGCTAAAATTATTTTCCAATCAAAATCATGGAAAAATTAAATCCTTGAAGTCTAGCACTTCTTGGATTTTTGGACAATCATTATTGAGGTGTACACCTTAAATAATGTATTATTCGAATTTTCATTTTTAAAATACTCTCTTTTTGGACAAATAAATATCATAGGAATCTAGCATTCTGTGTGATATTCCCGTCATTCATTCAAACATTCTCCAAATGAAAAAAGGTGTCGTCGAGGTCTAGCATTTCGATAATACCCCAATTAATTGGTTGTGAGGCCGACGTCTCATTTACTAAATAATTGTCATTTTTTCAAATCCAACATCGTATTCTCACCTCTCGTACCACAATCTTTTTTCATACCCTCGATTCAATTCTTCAAAATATCTTTCTCGACCGAAAGAAGAAGGTTCTTGGAATCTAGCATTCCTTGAATTTTCGAGTGAATAGCCCTCGAGGCACGCTCTTAAGTTGTTATTCACTCAACCTTTCGACTTTTTTCAAACTCAAGCATTTTCAAACGTTCTCCTAAGTCGAGTGTTCATACGCATTCGCAACCATCGACATTTCGCACACACTTAACAATTCCTCGTGGTTTCGATATTAGGGGCACCCTTAGGGACTAATATCGTTTCTCACAATCTTAACCCTTGACACGTCGTCAAGTCGGTTTCATTTTTAATCAAATCCTCGACACGTCGTCGAGCTACTTCAAAACAACTTCCTTTTGGCCTCGCATGCCATTTCTTTTTTTGATTCGATCTTTTCACAAAATTTTTAAACTTACGAAAGAGGGATGTTCTTAGAATCTAGCATTCTTTGAATATTCGAATGAGTAACTATTGGGCGCGCCCCCGAGTTGTTATTAGTTCATTCTTTCGATTTCAAAACATCCAACTCTTATCTTCAACTTATTCAACTCAATTTCCGAAAGAACTGAGTTCTTGGGATCTCGCATTCCTTGAATTCTTGAGTAACAAGCTCTTGAGGCACGCCCTTAGGTTGTTTGTCAGTCACTCTTTCGTCTCTCAACTTAACGTCAAACCAATTCAAACCTCATCTTTTCGTGGTTATTACCCACGAACTACGACTGCTCTGATTCTTCATTCTCGTCCGAATGTAAGATACGTAGGCACAAGATTGCGATAATGTTGGCGAGCTACCTCCCCTCCATTTCCCCGTATCCATTTTGTGGTTGTTACCACGAACTACGACTGCTCTGATTCTTCATTCTCGTCTGAATGTAAGATACGTAGGCACAAGATTGCGATAATCTTGGCGAGCTACCTCCCCTCCATTTCCCCGTATCCATTTCGTGGTTGTTACCACGAACTACGGACGCTTTGATTCTTTATTCATTCTTGAATATAAGATACGTAGGCACAAGATTGTGATGATCTTGGCGAGCACACTTCTATCCATCTTCCGTTTCCCCCCATCCTTTCCCGTAGTCGAACTACGACGCTCTGATTTCTCATTCTCGTCCGAATGAGCATACGTAGGCACAAGGGCCCCAATCCTTGGCGAGCACCCTATTCTCTAACCATCCATCTCCCCTTAGCGTCTTTATCCTGTTAACCTACCAATTCTACCTTATCAACGAGAAGAAAAACAAGTAAACCTAGACAACACTCCCCACAATTACCTTAAGAGGTTCCCATCGAGTACGACGAACGTGAGGGGTGCTAATACCTTCCTCTCACGTAACCGACTCCCGAACCTGGAACATGGTTGCGACAGCCCTGTTCCTATCCCTTTCGTTTTAAGAGGTTTTCTCGATATTTTCCTCTCCCATTTATTCGGGAAAAATAAAGTTCGGTGGCGACTCTGTCGAACCGCATTTCCGCGCCTTTCGCGCGAGGGTCGTTTCTCCGAAATGTCTCCGTGATTTTTCGAGGTGCGACAGGGGGCGACTCTGCTGGGGACATTGCTCCATGAAAAGAGAGAGTCGAGCCTATCTTTTGGTTTGTGAGGAGTGTTTGTTTTTATTTGTTTCCTTTTCGTTTATGCATTTGTTCTCTTGTGGATTTTATTTATGCTTGTTATCTTGTTTGCCTGTTGGTTCTTGGGATGACATCATGAGTAAGGCTCTACGCCCGAGCTTTTGTAAAAGCAGAGAGAACACATAGTTTAGAATTGGTAGTCGAGTAGTGTTAGTCTCCGAGGACTTGCTCCTTGTGGGCCTAGCATGAAAGCTCCTCCAGAGGAGACCTATTCGTAGATCTTGTTGTAACACAGCTAGCCTGTTGCACGACTTGATTAATGAAGGGTCCGTGATTCTGAGAACCTTTTGTTAGCACCAGTTCCGATATTGGTGGTCGTGTAGTGTTAGTCTCCAAGGACTCGCTCCTTGTGCGCCTAGCATGAGGACCCCGCCCAGGAGAGACCTTATCGTCATTATCGTCGTAATACAGTCGGCCTGTTACGTGACGCTAATACGACTAGTGTCCGTGATCCTGGGAACCAAACGTAGAAACCATCCCGTAAGTGGGTTTATGGGTAGAATGTTTAGATCTTCTCGCATAGGTCGCACCTGTCAATTTTCTTTGAGCAGGAATTATGGTTACTTATCTATTACAGTTACCAGCTTTAGGAGCTGTTTGAACTATGATCATGCGATCTTGGATCTCGTGTCTTGCATTGCATCTTGCATATCATTTGCATTGCATTTCATATGTTGTGCATTTTGCATTTCCGGTCCTTCAACAGAATCTTATGTCTTCGTCCCTTCCTCTCCAGTAAATCAAGTTGATTCCTCGACGCCAGTACGCAACTAGGGCTAATACAAGATGAATGATGGAGCAGATTCAGCAGGAGCAAGCCGCCTTCAGGGAAGAGCTGGATTCTATGAAAGGAAAGATCGACCAGATCCTCGAAGCCATTCTCGCGGCCAGAAGAGAGGAAGAACAGCGTGAAGCCGCTGCTGTCGTCAACAATGGTCAAGGACAAGGGTCTACTGCCATCCCTTTGGTTCCAATTCCAAATCCTCATGGGATGTCGTTGAACTTCAATAACGCAGCCGAAGGGAACACTTCTCAGCCAATCCCAGCGCCTGGAGTTACTATTGGAGCTATCCTGCACGCCCAGCCTACTGCTGTGCAAATCCCAGTTCCTCATATCGAAGATACTCTGATGGATCAGTATGACGACGTTCAGAACTATCATGCTGCTATCCCCATTGCTAGTCCTGTTGACGCTCAGGATTCTGAAGCCATGAAGATGTGCCGAGATCTAGCCGAGAAACTCCGAGCCATGGAGGGGCATAACTCAAATTCTTTCAGTGCTTTGGAATTGTGCTTGGTGCCTGATATTGTCATTCCTCCCAAATTCAAGGTGCCCGAGTTTTCGAAGTATAAAGGTCTCAGTTGCCCAAACATTCATCTGAAGATCAACTGTCGCAAGATGGCTGCCTATGCCAGAGACGAAAAGCTCATGATTCATTGCTTCCAAGACAGCTTGTCTAGAGCATCACTCAAATGGTATATGCAGTTGGAACGTAACAGTGTGGGCACTTGGGCCGAGCTAGCCGATGCATTTGTCAAACAGTATAAGTACAACACCGATCTTGCTCCGAATCGTACTCAGCTTTAGAGTATGACTCAGAAGGACAGCGAATCCTTCAAGGAGTACGCACAACGATGGAGAGAGCTAGCCGCAAGGGTGCATCCACCTATTGTTGACCGTGAACTGATTGACATCTTCATGGGTACCTTGCAAGGCCAGTACTATGAAAAGCTGATCGGTAGTGTCTCCGCTGGATTCTCTGACTTGGTGATCGTTGGTGAGAGAATTGAAGAGGGGCTGAAGAGTGGAAATATCCCCGGAGGTTCTAATAGCCAAGTCAATGTCAAGAAGCCTTTCAATGGATACAAGAAGAAAGAGGGCGAAACAAATGCCATCTCTTTGCAGAAAGGGCAAGCTTCTCAACAAGCTCCCGCTCCTATGCCTTATCAGGTTCCTTACTACCAGTATCCGTATGTTGCTGCTGCGCAATATGCTCCATTGCCTTATCAGCCAGCTGTTCAAGCAGTGCAAGCTCAGATGCCACAGCAACAGGCTCCTCAGCAACAAGCCTACAACCAGCAAGGATATCGATATCCTCCTCAGCAACAACAAATGCAAGCTACTCAACAACGACAAGGTACTCGCCCACAGCGTCAGCAGAGAACCTGGAGCCCAGATAGAGTCTTTGACCGTTTACCAATGACATATGCTAAAATCTTTGCTCAGATGTTGGAGAAGAAAGCTGTTGTTCCAAGAGATCTGGCCCCTCTAACTGTCATTCCTGCCGATTACGGTGCAAATGCTCATTGTGAGTTTCATAAGGGTGCTCCAGGTCATACCATTGAGGATTGTAGAGCTTTCAAGCACATAATTCAAGACATGATCGACAGGGATGCTATCAACTTCAATGGAAAGTCTCCGAATATCATCAACGATCCGATGCCATCAGCCAGCTAGTGTCAATATCAAATCCAGTCAAGTCAAGTTCATCCCAAAGAAGGCAGTCATGATGCCATTTCGTATTTCATTTTCCTTATGTTCTGTTTTTGTTTATTTAAGTACTGTATGCTTTGAACAATTGCCATTCGTATTTGGTTTTCATTAATATTTTGTTTATGCGTGTTTTGAATTAGTTATGTTGTATTCACTCATTTTCACTTATCACCGACACATTTTTGTTCACTTCACTCTATTCACTGTTGTTTAGCATGATTCGAGGGAGGATGATGAACACAAGATACCCATAATTGCGAACTCATATGCTTTCAGATAGAATCTCATCAATGATGTACAGGCATTGCTTCAATTCCCCAAACACTGGAGATATAAGGAGTTAATCCCTAGTAAACCACTTCGAGCCTAGAAGTAGCAGTTTCCTTCGGATATTCAAACCTTACACTTAACCTGGGGCAGAGTAGTGTTCAGTTTAATTCAACCTCGCAAAATCCAAAAGACGGTTGTTCACCAATGACCTATGCTATGGCAGTCACAACAAAATTCAAAAAAATCAAAAGCCTTCTAAGTCAGACACCTCATAGGGGACTTAGGCAAAATCAAGGCAATCCCGATGGATCTGACAAACAAAATCAATCCATGCAAAAGTTAGGGAGAAAAAAACAAAAGCAAAAGAGGACCCCGAAACCCTCAATAAAAACAAAATAAGATTCAGTGCCCAAATCAAAGGGTCACTGGCATCCATCAAAATAAGGTGACACCACGTCGAGCAAACCTTGAACCATCAAGTTTATACCGTCAAGACAAGTGTAGAATTAACTGAGCGTAGGACTGGAGATTATTAAGAAGAAGGGGTGGGTACAAATCATACTTTGAGCCTAATAACCTTTGTTTCATAACCACGAACCAGACCACGTTATAACCCTCAAAAGACCTAATTGAGGCGAGGTTTCTTCGGAAAGCATACTATTGCGAGGTTGCGTAACCTGACTCCTCACATGATTGATAATCATCATCATTGGTGTCATTATCCTTGCTATATGTTTCGCACTAATAAAAATCAGCACAATGTTTGGGCTAACGGTCCATTCGTCTCACTACCACGACACTTCAATAAAACGACACTTTCTCAAAACTTGCATTGAACTGTGCATTAATATTACCATTTATGAATGTACAATTTTAATTGCAAATCAGTGCTAGGTATTCAAGGACATCTCAACGAGGGGCAACCGAGGAGGAACCTGACTTTTAGTGGCGTACACGAAGCAAGAGCACTTCAAACCCCATAGGCTGGGGCAGGTCATTCAACAGCTCGAGCAAGGGCAAACCATCAGAGTTCGGTTTCAACTTCAGAATTGGTTAATCTGGGGCATATCATTACCATATTCAGACTGGGGTAAGACCAGGTCATCCCGACCATTAAGTAGAGTTGCAACATTCTCTGAAGCAAATTCACAACAAATCACCAAGTACCCAGACTTGGGGCATCTAGAGTATCTTTGCCTGTGTCAATCATGGCGTCTTCAGCAAACTGCGTGTCGAGGAAGTCAATCCCTCCCACCACCCGAAGTCCAATCCGCATTGGCAACTACCAGAGGCCACCACGCTGGCGTTTCCACCTGCATTTCCAATTACCTGTCTGCAATTATATGCATCATACGCATCACATTCGGCCTCATAAGTATCCTGCATCATATGCATACTCCAATCATATCATACTTCCCCAGCTCTTGCCTCTCCGCGTGTCAGCATTTGCATTTGCACTTCCATCCGTTATGGAATATCATATCATCAAGCTTTCACATATGCAAGTCAAGGTCCAGGATCAATCCCGAAGATTTCCAAGACCATCGGCAGCCCAGTCAGGGGCATCCTCCACAAAGGTCGTGGATTTCTCCCACGAATATCAGGAGCTTCAAATCAATCATCAGCCCAATCAGGGGCAATCTTCTGCAATTATGGGTTTCCCTCACAAAATTCGAAGTTATTCAAAGCAATCATCAGCCCAGTCAGGGGCAATCTTCTGCAATTGTGGGTTTCCCTCACACAATTTGAAGTTATTCAAAGCAAGATTCAGCCCAGTCAGGGGCATCTTTTTCAAGACCATGGGCGTCTCCCATGACGTATTTCAACCTCGTGGTTGATCAGATATGCAAATCAACATTCAGCCTAGTCAAGGGCATTCCGTTCAAGACCGTGGGTGTTCCCACTAAGTTGTTTAAACATTTGTTGGGCAAATCCAAGAAGTTCAGTGCAAGATCTAACCCGAGCAGGGGCATCTTCAGCAAGACCATGAGCGTTCCTCATGAAGTTGTTCAACCTTTTGTTGAGCAAAACAAGACATCAAGACAAACTCAGCCCAGTCAGGGGCATCCTCTTCAGAATTCATGGGCGTAACCATGAAATCATTTCAGCAGAACTATAATCTCCAATGGAGACGGTGGGCGTACCCCGTTGATTCATTTCAATCCAATCTTCCTCTCGAGGGTTCCCCAATGAGTTGTACCCAGCAAGCGTGACCGTTGTCAATTACCTTACTATCATCCTTTTAGTGATAGTCGAACTTCGTCGGTTCAACCTAGCCTGCATCCTTTTAATGTTGGTAAACTTCAAATCTGTGTTGTCCTATCATCCTTTTGGTGATAGCGACCAGTTTGCGTGAGTCTCGCTCCGTCATCCTTTTGGTGAGGGGTCTATCATAGTCATTAATGATAGATTGCGCGATAGTTTTGTTTCTGTGTTTCGCTCCGTCATCCTTTTGGTGGTGGGTCTGGCATTTCGTCGATGTCAGATTGTGCGATTGTGTTTGTCCTATCATCCTTTTGGTGGTAGTGACTGGTGTGTGTTTCGCTCCGTCATCCTTTTGGTGGTGGGCCTGGCATTTCGTCGATGTCAGATTGTGCAATTGTGTTTGCCCTATCATCCTTTTGGTGGTAGTGGCTGGTGTGAGTTTCGCTCCGTCATCCTTTTGGTGGTGGGTCTGGCATTTCGTCGATGTCAGATTGTACGATTGTGTTTGTCTTATCATCCTTTTGGTGGTAGTGGTTGGTGTGAGTTTCGCTCCGTCATCCTTTTGGTGGTGGGTCTGGCATTTCGTCGATGTCAGATTGTGCGATTGTGTTTGTCCTATCATCCTTTTGGTGGTAGTGGCTGGTGTGAGTTTTGCTCTGTCATCCTTTTGGTGGTGGGTCTGGCATTTCGTCGATGTCAGATTGTGCGTTTGTGTTTGCCCTATCATCCTTTTGGTGGTAGTGGCTAGTGTGAGTTTCGCTCCGTCATCCTTTTGATGGTGGGTCTGGCATTTCGTCGATGTCAGATTGTGCGATTGTGTTTGTCCTATCATCCTTTTGGTGGTAGTGACTGGTGTGTGTTTCGCTCCATCATCCTTTTGGTGGTGGGTCTGGCATTTCGTCGATGTCAGATTGTGCGATTGTGTTTGCCCTATCATCCTTTTGGTGGTAGTGGCTGGTGTGAGTTTCGCTCTGTCATCCTTTTGGTGGTGGATCTGACATTTCGTCGATGTCAGATTGTGCGATTGTGTTTGCCCTATCATCCTTTTGGTGGTAGTGGCTGGTGTGAGTTTCGCTCCGTCATCCTTTTGGTGGTGGATCTGACATTTCGTTGATGTCAGATTGTACGATTGTGTTTGTCCTATCATCCTTTTGGTGGTAGTGGCTGGTGTGCGTTTCGCTCCGTCATCCTTTTGGTGGTGGGTCTGGCATTTCGTCGATGTCAGATTGTGCGATTGTGTTTGCCCTATCATCCTTTTGGTGGTAGTGGCTGGTGTGTGTTTCGCTCCGTCATCCTTTTGGTGATGGGTCTGGCATTTCGTCGATGTCAGATTGTGGGATTGTGTTTGCCTTATCATCCTTTTGGTGGTAGTGGCTGGTGTGAGTTTCGCTCCGTCATCCTTTTGGTGGTGGGTCTGTCATAGTCATTAATGTCAGATTGTGCGTTTGTGTCTGCTTTGCCATCCTTTTGGTGGTAGTAGCCATGTTCATTTCATTCCATCATCCTTTTGGTGATGACGACCTTTTGCCTATTATTTACAGTTTACTTCGAGGTTTACATTTATCCAGTTTTTCAATTTTCAAGCATTTATTTTCTTTTCAGACAAATTCAGGGTCTTCTTCATATCTAATTGACTTCTACCTCGAGAAAATGAACACTGCAGTAATTCATTTCCCTAGGTTTAAGCCAATTAGATAGGGGCATCTGTCATACCCTAAAATTGTCCTACCCATTTGTAAATATTTTTGCTTTTTTCATTCTATTTTCACTTGTGCATTGTCCGCTTAATTTTTGATTATTTAGGCATGTGTCTGCTTGCAATTGGTTGATTTTTTTTCAGAACTTTATCTTTTTGCCCAATAAAGACATGACACGTGGCCTAAGAACATTTTGTGAATATTACTTTCTTAAACTTTGTTTTCTTTTAAGTGTTACTAATAACATTTTAGTAATTATATTTTTGTTTTTTTATAAATTTTAGTTTGTTTTATATATTTGAATATTTGTTTAATAGTTATTGTTAATATTTAGTAAATAGTTGTTAATATTAATTTAGATTTAATTATTATATTTTGTTAATATTTATTAATTATATATTTGTTAATATTTATGTTTCAAATAGTTGTTAATAAATTAATGAAAAGAAAATATTAGAAATTTTAAAGAGAAGGGTTGAGAGAGTCAGATTAGGCCCATGCAAGGAGGCCCGTTAGGGTTGGGTCATCATGCTATAAGAAAGGAGAGAATTTCTGATGAAAAGAAAAAGAATATTGTTCATCTCCCCAAAACTCAGGAAAAAAAACCCTAAAAACCTCAAAAGCTGCCGCCACCCCCTAGAAAAAAACCCTAAAAAATCTCTGTCAACTTCATCCGCCACCCTCCCTTTCGTTCATCATTAGTGAACCTCACCAACACTCCTCGAGTTCATCCGCTATCATCACCCTCTTTGTTCTCTACCATCACCGTAAACTCTCAAATTCCCCGTCCTTCTCGCCATTTTCGCCTTCTACCTCGCGCGAGATTCACCAACCTTCTTCTCCCTTAATACAAACCAAAACGGCGTCACTCCAATGAAACCCTAACCCCGACGGCCATGGAAGCACGATTAGACATCCTTCAGTTTCAAAACAAGCAGTACAAGCCTGAGAGTTCAACAACACCGACGACACTTACAAACTTCCGTCAGCGTTTCCGATCTTCAAAGCTCGCATTGTGGTTTAACCGCAACAGCGTAATCGACGAAATATTCCATGTTTTTTAGGTTTTGTTTGCTGTTGGTTGGATCTCAATACTTCATCACAATTTCGCTCAACAAATTCCTCAGCTCGTGATAAACGACTCCGCAACAAAGACAATGGCTACATATCAACAGAGGTTTTGAGTTATCTCAGCAATTTGTTTTCAGCGTCGGTTGGTACTTTTTGTGTTTAAAAGTGATTGTAGCATATATTTACGCTTTAGCTTTTCAAAACTATAGATTTGTGTTAATTCTTGATGTATCAAAGTTTTGGTTTTGATTCGTATAGTTGCTGCAATCAATATTTGTGAGAGGGAAAAAACTTTGATTTGTTTTTGAACTAATATGTTTGTTTAAAATTCTGGTTTGAAGGTCCTGATATCACTCATTAGCTTGTGAATCTGTAAATAGTTTCTGTCATTTTGTAAATTTTGGGTATTGTCATCGGTTGTAGTTGGATAAAGGTTTATGTACATACTTATCATTTAGGTAGAAGTTTGATTTAAAAATGGGTGTTTGTTCTGTTTTTTTACGTAACTAGTGATGGTACTGGTCTCATGGTGAAGATGAGACACATATTATTCCTCCTTCGATTTCGTCAGTGCGTTGAACTTGCCAAGGTAGTTTTCCTATTCTTCTGCATAACTTTGTTGATGTGTGATTTTGCGGTTTAATCTTTGCAACGCTGTCAAAACATATTTTGAGATTCGTAGTACTGAATTTTTTTTCACGTCGTCAGTATTGTTGGGATCTGAATTTGATCCAATTTCTTTAAAAATATTTATTTGTTTTCTTTATATAGTTTAATTTTCTTCTAAAGTTAGAACAACTCAAAATATTTTTTTTCAAAAAAAACATGTATATAAAACGTTAGAATATTTTCAAATTTACTTTTTAAAATTTGAGTAATTATTTCTTTTTCTAATCTTAATACAATTTATTTTCAATATTAAAATTATTATTTTCATTTTTTATTCAATACATTTACAAAGTCTATTTATTATTAATACTTCCATTTAGACATCTCAATAAGTTTTTTTTTTAAGAAAATTGTAAGACAATTTTATAAACAAGATCTAGAGTTTTTTTTTTAAAATGTTCTTTTTCAAATTTAAATTATTTTTTTTTATTAATAGCTTTTCCAATCTTTATTCAACCTATCTTCAACGCTAAAATTATTTTCCAATCAAAATCATGGAAAAATTAAATCCTTGAAGTCTAGCACTTCTTGGATTTTTGGACAATCATTATTGAGGTGTACACCTTAAATAATGTATTATTCGAATTTTCATTTTTAAAATACTCTCTTTTTGGACAAATAAATATCATAGGAATCTAGCATTCTGTGTGATATTCCCGTCATTCATTCAAATATTCTCCAAATGAAAAAAGGTGTCGTCGAGGTCTAGCATTTCGATAATACCCCAATTAATTGGTTGTGAGGCCGACGTCTCATTTACTAAATAATTGTCATTTTTTCAAATCCAACATCGTATTCTCACCTCTCGTACCACAATCCTTTTTCATACCCTCGATTCAATTCTTCAAAATATCTTTCTCGACCGAAAGAAGAAGGTTCTTGGAATCTAGCATTCCTTGAATTTTCGAGTGAATAGCCCTCGAGGCACGCTCTTGAGTTGTTATTCACTCAACCTTTCGACTTTTTTCAAACTCAAGCATTTTCAAACGTTCTCCTAAGTCGAGTGTTCATACGCATTCGCAACCATCGACATTTCGCACACACTTAACAATTCCTCGTGGTTTCGATATTAGGGGCACCCTTAGGGACTAATATTGTTTCTCACAATCTTAACCCTTGACACGTCGTCAAGTCGGTTTCATTTTCAATCAAATCCTTGACACGTCGTCGAGCTACTTCAAAACAACTTCCTTTTGGCCTCGCATGCCATTTCTTTTTTCGATTCGATCTTTTCACAAACATTTTTAAACTTACGAAAGAGGGATGTTCTTAGAATCTAGCATTCTTTGAATATTCGAATGAGTAACTCTTGGGCGCGCCCCCGAGTTGTTATTAGTTCATTCTTTCGATTTCAAAACATCCAACTCTTATCTTCAACTTATTCAACTCAATTTCCGAAAGAACTGAGTTCTTGGGATCTCGCATTCCTTGAATTCTTGAGTAACAAGCTCTTGAGGCACGCCCTTAGGTTGTTTGTCAGTCACTCTTTCGTCTCTCAACTTAACGCCAAACCAATTCAAACCTCATCTTTTCGTGGTTGTTACCCACGAACTACGACTGCTCTGATTCTTCATTCTCGTCCGAATGTAATATACGTAGGCACAAGATTGTGATAATCTTGGCGAGCTACCTCCCCTCCATTTCCCCGTATCCATTTCGTGGTTGTTACCACGAACTACGACTGCTCTGATTCTTCATTCTCGTCCGAATGTAAGATACGTAGGCACAAGATTGCGATAATCTTGGCGAGCTACCTCCCCTCCATTTCCCCGTATCCATTTCGTGGTTGTTACCACGAACTACGAACGCTCTGATTCTTTATTCATTCTTGAATATAAGATACGTAGGCACAAGATTGTGATGATATTGGCGAGCACACTTCTATCCATCTTCCATTTCCCCCCATCCTTTCCCGTAGTCGAACTACGACGCTCTGATTTCTCATTCTCGTCCGAATGAGCATACGTAGGCACAAGGGCCCCAATCCTTGGCGAGCACCCTATTCTCTAACCATCCATCTCCCCTTAGCGTCTTTATCCTGTTAACCTACCAATTCTACCTTATCAACGAGAAGAAAAACAAGTAAACCTAGACAACACTCCCCACAATTACCTTAAGAGGTTCCCGTCGAGTACGACGGATGTGAGGGGTGCTAATACCTTCCCCTCACGTAACCGACTCCCGAACCCGGAACATGGTTGCGACAACCCTGTTCCTATCCCTTTCGTTTTAAGAGGTTTTCTCGATATTTTCCTCTCCCGTTTATTCGGGAAAAATAAAGTTCGGTGGCGACTCTGTCGAACCGCATTTCCGCGCCTTTCGCGCGAGGGTCGTTTCTCCGAAATGTCTCTGTGATTTTTCGAGGTGCGACACAGGGCTACAGTCATTAAGAAAGAATTGAATTCTTTGAAACCTTTTCTCCTGTTGAAAGGTTAGAAGCTACAAGAATTTTTCTCTTTTATGTTGTTAATCACAACATTGTGCTTTATCAGATGGACATCAAAAGTGTTTTTCTGAATGGAGTAATTACTTAAGAAGTGTATGTTAAATAACCTTACGGATTTTAAGATCCAAACCACCCAGAATTTGTCTACAAGCTTAAGAAATCTCTCTATGGACTCAAACAAGATCCAAGGGCTTGGTATGAGAGACTGAGTAATTTTCTGCTTGAGAATGGTTTCTCAAAAGGTAAAGTTTACACTACACTTCTTAGGTAAACTCTAAAGGAAGAAGTTTTTATTGTTCAAATTTATGTTGATGATATAATCTTTGGTTCCACTAATCCATTTATTTTTCAACAATTTTCAAAGATCATGCAGGATGATTTTGAGATGAGCATGATGGGTGAATTAAAATACTTTCTTGAAATTCAAATCAATTAGAGAAATGAAGGTATATACATTCATCAGTCAAAGTACACAAGAGAACTTTTGAAGAAGTTCAATCTTGATGATTGCAAATTCATGTAAACTCCTATTCATCCTACATGCAACTTGAATAGTGAAGAATGCAGTACCAAAGTGGATCTGACTAAATATAGAGGTATGATAGGTTCCTTACTTTATCTCACTACTTCTAGACCAGATATTTTATTCAGTGTATACTTGTGTGCAAGATTCTAATCAAATCCTAGAGAAACTCATTTAACAACTGTTAAGAGGATCTTTAGATATTTGAAAGGAATGACTAATCTTGGACTTCTTTATAAGAAAGCCTCAAATTATAAGCTAGTTGAATTTTGTGATGCTAACTATTCCGGAGATAGAATTGAGAGGAAATCCACAAGTGGAAACTGTCAATTCTTAGGTGAAAACCTTATATCTTGGGCTAGAAAAAGACAAGCAAATATTGCTCTGTCCACAGTAGAAGCTGAATACATCTCATCTGCTAAGTGTTGTATTCAATTACTATGGATGAAGTATCAGCTAGAAGATTATCATATTTTTGGAAATAGTATTCCTATCTATTGTGATAACACTGCTGTTCTTTGTCTAACTAAGAATCCGATTCAACATTCTAGAACTAAGCATATTGAAATCAAACACCATTTTATCAAGGACTATGTTCAGAAGGATATAATAGATATCCGGTTTATTAATACTGAACATCAATGGATGATATATTTACAAAACCCTTAGCTATTGTAAGATTTGATTTTATTCGGAAAAATATTAACATGGTATTTGTTGATGAATAATGCTTAAAGTATGAACGGGGCATCAAAAGGCAACTTGGATTCTGATAGCACTCAGTTTGAATACAATATATCATTAAGTCTAAAAATTCTCTAAGTGAGATCTATAAACTTTGATTGTAAAGTTTGCTGAATCTTTTTCATTACTTTATTATTTAAGCAGACAATGAGTGTTTAATTCTATGCGTTGTGCTTTGAATTAACAATTGGACTAATCTTGAGTTCTGATAAAATAAGAATCTTTATCTTATATATACTCTGATATTTGAGCTGATTGAAGAACAATTCTTGTAAAATATTGACTTGATTGTGGAAAGTAGTCTCAAAAACTCTTTTTTTAGTCAAATTGTTAAATACATTCAACAAGGCAAACTCATAATGTACTTTATTTTTAAGCAAAATTACTTGAAGTAATCAACCTTGGTTGTTGTGCTTTCTCAAAAGTAGCTATTCACGAGACTGGAGGGATATTTCTACCACTCTTGACTATTTTCATAACCTGTCTTGAAATTTGGTTCTTAAAAGAGTGTACCAACAAAGGTTCTGATTCGCTTTTAATCAGACTCATTATTATCCAAACATCTAACACATGCTTGCTTATCTTAAAACAACATCCTATGTGTTATATGACTGTATCTGAGTTTTACATGATTTTTATGTATTATCTTCTATATAAGATAGTATTGTAAAATCATTGTATTCTACTAGAATTCATTTCTTTTTAATATGGTTTCAAAGACCATTAAAGGAGAAATCGATGATCTACATATTCTGAAGGAATATATTGTTGACCTCAATGAATTGACAACTGCTAATATTTCTCGGATAGTCTCAGATATTCATTTTTAGAAATGAAAGGTATATTTTGTAATGCTTAATGGGCCAATCTATCCAGATCTTATGAAAGAATTTTGGGCAAATTCTCATGTTATTCAGAGTGAGTTAGATGTTTGTCAGATTCTCTCTATTGTCTATGGTTTTCCTGTTGTGCTCAACCCTAAACTTATTTCAAGCAATAAACTCTGAAGAGAATGGAGTTACAGTTGAAGGCTACAGACATGGCAATAGGTTTACGAATATTATTCACAACATCCATGATAATGAAGGCCTTTCTGAAAGCTCTTATACTCTTACTCCTATGGAAAGTATGGTACCAAATTATGGGGACCAGTGTAACCCTAGAGAAAAGGGTTTAAGACGACTTTCTCTTGATGATAAACATTTCATTATGTTTATAGTCTCAAGGATTAAAATCAACCTGCCTCAAACCATGTTCAATTATCTGAAAGAAGAGACAATAGCATCTCGTGAGGAATCATCTTTTCTCATTCCTTTTTGTAGGGTTCTTTCTATGACTCATGTTCAACAAGGTGTTGTTACTCATATGCAACATGTTGGGTTGATAGACAAACTTGTTCCTGACTGGTGTTCAACATTGAATTGTTTAGAAACCATTATTAATCACTAGAATCCACTTATCTATTTTTCTTATTGTCTTTGTGTTGATGATAAAGGGAGAGAAATGGATTAAGTATTCTACTAGATTAATCTTGGAGTGGATATAATTATTCTATATAGGGGAAACTTATAAACCTCACCTCTTAGGCTTCACAGATGGGACTCAGGGGGAGCTTACAAACCTCACCTCTAAGACTATTTGACACAGGGGGAGTTTACAAACCTCAAACCCTAAAAGTTGTTGAGTAATTAATCTGCAACTAATTATTTTAAAATACTTAAGAATGTCATCATCAAAAAAAGGGAGATTGTTAAAACAAATTGGTTCATACCATGTATCCTCTAAGGTTTTGATGATAAAAAATTATTTGAAGAACAATTATAACTTCTAACTAGTTGGTTCATGTGTACAGAATTCAATTTACTTGATGAAACAGGAATTGTCATGAAGAAGCCATGGTTCGGTTCTTATCAAGTACTTATGAGAGAGTTTGATCAGAAAGATAACTTTTATACAGTTTAGAATCAGAAGCATGCTAACTCTGCCTCTGAAACTGATAGGTATCAACTCAAGCTCAAAAATCACGTGACTTGAAAGTAGTTGACATTATCTTCAAAATATTGTATTGTACTTGTTTCACAGAAGAGTTCTCTGGACAAAGGCCTCGTCTAGTGGATAATTCCTTGGCTACGAGTTCCAACACCTACTTTATTGGAAAATAAGATGTGCAAGAATATTTGATCTGAATATAGTCGTTGCGATGCTTCAACAACTCTATTTCTTCAGCTATAAAAGGAGCAGAAGAATTGAAGATCAACTAAGAGAATGACACTACAACTACAACTAAAATATACATGCATTTCACACTATTTGTATCAGCTCAAGAGAAGTTAATATTTAAGAGTTCTTATTCTTTTATAGCTTAAGAATATTTTGTGTTAAAGTGTGTTGTATTGTATTTGAACACCTCTGATTGTTAATCAAGTGCTATTGTAAGTTATTCCTTCTCTAAATAGTCAGTTTAGATAGAAGTCTATTGCCTTGGGCTTGAGCATTGATGTTTTGGATTCGTGAAATATGAGCAGGAAGTCTTGGATAGTAGGTCTAAGCAGGAAGTCTTGTACTCGTGGGGTATAAGCAAGGAAGTCTTGAATCTAAGGAGTTTAAGCAGGAAAGTCTTAGAATCTAAGGATATGTTGCACCCCAAAATTTGCCCTCTTTCAAGGCTTGACTCATTTCTTCACTTCTTTCAAATTCAATGACATAAGGGAGGCCCATCATTCCAAATTCAAGGTTCATGAATTCAAGGCTAGATTCAAGAATTTTTACAAAGAGAAATCTCTTGACATTTTTAAGAATGTTACATTGGTTACCGAATTTCAAACTCTTGATAATGCTTAGGAAATTAAGCTATTTCTAGTCTTAATTCAAGCTTCTAAATAACTTCATGCCAAGGTATCCCCCATGCTTCATCAAGTCCACATGACCCTCTTTGTGCTTACAAACATGCAAGGAAAATATTTAAGAGCTAATTCAATGTTGGAATATTTCAAGATCAATACCATGCATGTTCAACCATGAGCAATATGAATGCAATCCAAAACAGCCCCCATACAAGAGTTGACAAATTTCCTCATGTCACAAAATCATATGTCATAAGGCCAAAGGAATAACATGTGACAATGCATCTAAATATCAGATTTTCAAAATGCTGTCAAAAGGTATTGACTACATGAGTATGTCCAAACAAATCATCCAACCAATGGGTACAAGGATGAATAGAAAGGTAGAGTGCTGCAGAAGAAAATACAGCAAAAAACATACTAGAAATGGAAGGAAAGTGGGGTTGCACCAAAAGGTGGTAAAAGATATTGCCAAGAATGGAAATTCTGAAAATGGAGAAGTGTGCAAGAGTTGTGGTTTTGGTACAGCAGAAAAAGGCAGCAGAAAAAGTTAGATAAGGAGGGGATAGGAGGCTGCACAAAAAAAAAGATAGACACACATTACACATAACACATAGGAGAAATCATTCACTATCATTCACAAGACATTGAGATAGAGATATTGAGAGCAAAGAGTAAGAGAGAAAACCAGAAAAAATAGAGAGAGAAAAAACCAGCAAAAAGGAAAGAGAGTAAAAGAGAAACACAAGGGGGCCATTGAGGAGAGTCATCAAAGCATAGAGTGAAGAGGAGTGAACACCTAGCCAAAATCAGTGGAGGCTTTGCAAGGAGGGTAACAACTCTTGGGTATCCATTTATTCAAACTCTTTTCTTCTTTTATATTGTGCATTTATAATTTGTTCTCTTTGTTTGAGTGTTGTTGTATTGAGTATAACATGTAAGATCCCAAGGGGGACCAAGAAACCTTTTGAAAAAAACCCAAGAAGGAAAAACAAAGAAAAAAAGTCAGATTTTACACAGCAGGGTTGACACGGGCCGTGTCATGTAACACGGGCGGCCGTGTCACGCCACTGCTTAACGTTTCTTGGTCCAAACCTTGTGACACGGGCAGTGTCATGCAACACGGGCGGCTGTGTCACACCTCTGTTTAACTTTTTGGCCACTTTTTGGCCCAGACCTTGTGACACGGGCCGTGTCATGCAACACGGGCGGCCGTGTCACACCGCTGTTTAAGTTTTTCTGCATTTTCCCCCCAAACCTTATGACACGGGCCGTGTCATACAGCACGGGCGGCCGTGTCACACCGCTGCTTGACTCAACCCTAGTTTTTCTGGAACTGTGACACGGGCCGTGTCACACGACACGGCCACCCGTGTCAGACCCCTGTTTTTCGCGTTTTCTCGACTTTTTTTTTACATCAAAAATTTTTTTCTCAAGGAGTTCGCTTCGTGCCGTTTTTTTTGTGTTTTGTTTTTTTAAAGCCGATTAACCCGTTGTGATTGTTTGGTTTTTGTGCATGTTTATTGTTGGTCATTTTTGACCTTTGGTTCTAAAAACTATTTTCAAGAAAACAAACTCTCGATTCTCATTGAGCCATTTTTGACCTCGTAAGCCGATTGCCTTGTGCGTCGCCATCGACCTTGCTCGCTTCACCTCAAATCTTTATAAGCAACTAAAACCCTTGACCCAACGTCAAGCGGATTTTCTCAAATAATGGTTAAACCAACTCACCATATTTAACAAAAGGATAAAGTTCACTTTATATTGAACTAAAGAGAGGGGATTGAGTGTAGACTTCTTCCTCTCCGAGTGTCGAGATGCTCACTGTAGTGTGGGTGGTTTTGATACTCGTCTTTCAATACGAAAACGGTTTTTCATCCACACCTTTTTCTCCTAAAAACCTCGGCCCCATACCGAGTTCATTTTCAAAACACTTACAATAAATAAATCGACTCTCTTTGTATTGAACTAAAGAGAGAGGATTGAATGTAGACTTTTTCCTCTCTGAGTGTTGGGATATTCACTGTAGTGTGGGTGGTCTAGATACTCGTCTTTCAATACGAAGACGTGTCTCTATCCGCCACCTATCTCCTTCTACAACTTCCTTCCGCAACTTTCCCCACCTAAAATCTCGGTCCCGCACTGAACGCATTTTCAAACTTATTTTCGTAACAAAACTTGAACGGTCGTGGAGTGGTTAGGCGTGGGCCTTCTCCTATCCCGAGTGCTGACGTTTACCGTAGGGTTCTCCGTCGCGAAAGCACTTACCATTCAAAACCAAAAACACTTTAATAAGAGAATGAAGTTCTCTTTGTATTGAAATAAAGAAAGAGGATTAAGTGTAGACTTCTTCCTCTCCGAGTGTCGAGATGCTCACTGTAGCATGTGTGGTTTTGATACTCGTCTTTCAATACGAAGACGCTATGTTCGCCACACCCTTTCATAACAAAAACTTTGAGATAAAGAATTGGGTACTACCCGTAGGGGTTACTATCCGAGGACCTATCTCACCCCTAAAAAAACAATTCAACAAATCAAATGTGACATCTTGCATCGCATGGCGAAAACTAATCTTTAAAAAAGGATATGATACGTCCGTTCTACCGCAAACAGGTAATGCCTAAGTCTCCAACGAGCGAGCAGCAATACACCTAACTGCTAGAATGTGTACGATAGCATCATCCATAAAGTCATCAACAAATCGTAGGCCGAACTACGGCTGCTATGATTCTTTACTTCGTTCAAGTAAAGATACGTAGGCACAAGGGCCACAATCCTTACCGAGCACATCCCCCCATATCCGTAGTTCCCCGAACTACGTCGACTCTGACTTTCTCATATCCGTTGAGAATACGTAGGCCTAGGACCGCGAAGTCCTACCGAGTCTGTTCTTTCCCTTCTTTCCCTTGTTACCTTTCTTTCCCCGTTTCTAAACCCTTTTCTGTATCTTTTGGAACACTCTTCATAGTAAAATCTTTAAGCAAATTTAATCACATACGACAAACAAATGGTTCCCATCGAGTACGATGGATGTGAGGGGTGCTAATACCTTCCCTTCGCATAATCAGCTTCCGAACCCGTTCATGGTTGCGAGACCATCTTATCCGTTCTTTCTTAAGGTTTTCACGATCTTTTCCTTTCCCCTCATGGGATAAATAAAGTTCGGTGGCGACTCTTCTGTCCTTTTCCTTTTCGCCTTCCCCGTCGTTGCGCGTATTTTTCGAGTAGCGACAGGATCTAAGTAGGAAGTCTTGATCAAGTGTTGATTAAGAAAGGAAGACTTAGGATGTAGGTCTGAGCAGGAGAAAGTCTTATAATTGAGAGTATAAGTAGTTGTAAGATGTTTGATTATAGTGGAAATATCTTGTGCTCCAAGGGGACTGGATACTCTCAGTTGGAGAGGAACCATGATAACTTTTGTGTGTTCTTTGTCTGTTTTTATTTAACTTTGTTATCTTATCCGCTGCACTTGTTATCAGTTTCTGAAATTCTATTTAGATTTTGAACTCTGGTTCAGAAGTAGAAACAATTTGGCAAACAAAGTTCTACCCTCTCTTCTTGTGTATTTTTCTCACCTTCAAGTTTTTTTTATGGAAATGTTATTAATGAAAATGAATTGCAAACATTATCATTATTTTGATGTTCTACCAATTTTTTATTATATGTGTATACGTAATTTAATTTATCATATGTGTTATTTGTTTGTAATTATCATGTAACTTTGTGATTAATTTTTTATATATGTACGATAAGATATTTCTCCATTTATTCCATTTGATTTGACTCCATATAAATGTGTTTTTATCCTTTTTACAATTTGATACAAGCCAAAACATTGAGTGTTATTTGAATCATAAGTTAGAAATCTTAAATTAAGGTTTTTGAAAGTCTTGATTTGAATCATGAATTATCTTTGAAGTGAAAAAAATTTCTTTGCCAGTTTGATTTGAATCAAAGAAGTTTGTGTTTCTAATCATGGTGCTTCCTGACTTAAATCACAAGATTGATGATCAAATCATAGACATCCAATCTTCTTTAAAACTACATGTGATTTGAATCACACATTGCTTGACTTGAATCACACATCCAGGCTTGATTCAAATCACTAGTAACAAAACTTTGATTCACTTTATTCTTTCTTGATTCAAATCACAATATCTCATGATTTGATTCAAATAACATTGTTTTTTCTTGTATTTTTGTGTATTACCTCTAGCATATATTTAAACCTTTTTGATCCTCTCTCTTAGAAAAAGGTGAATAACACTTGTTGATCATAAATGGTGATCATAATTGAGCGAAACTCTTTGATAAACCATTGAATCGTTTTTCTTTGTATACCCATAAAATTCATCAAAACCCAACATTTTCTATGTCAAGAATCTTTAGAGAAACTATGAAAAGATTTCTTCACTCACCAATAAACTATCTATGAAATTCAAACCTGTGAGAAATCTCCTAAAATGTTGAGAGTGTGAGAATTATGCATTTGTGTTATGTGAGATCCTTTAGATATTATTCATCATCTTTAACCTTATACTAAGAAACCATTGTTGTCTCTCTCAACTCTAAAGATTGAGTATGATTGGTAAATTGAGGTACATTAAGGAATCTAATATTTTGTGTGTGAAGTTTTGTTGTTTGTACCAGGATAAAGGATTATTTCTTGTTCACATTGTTGGCTGGTGTTTATCAAGCATGACAAAAAATTTCTTCATACTCCAAAGAAGACTTTGGTGGATCTGAGTAAAGGTTTATGCAGAAAAAATCTGGGAGTTATCCTTATTCGGTGATAGAGCATCCATTTAGACAAGTCTTCATCATATTCTTGTTAGTTAAGGAATTGAGTTGTTAGTGTTTTGTTTGATAATAGTTCATTGTACCAAAATACCTGTATCTTTAACTTTAATCATAGTGGAAGATATTTTTATTTCTGATGGTGAAAATCATCAAAGAGTGGAGCAGCAATGCGATGACAAATTGTCGAACCACTATATATCCAATGTATATTTTTCTTTCCTTATCTCTTTAATCGGCATTGTATCATTTGTGTTAGGTGAAATTCTAGCATGCAGATATCAGATATTGAGACAAATGTCATAACACCAGGATCAGCAGCAGCTTGATCACACAAGTAAAGATGTAGAAAGATAAATGACAGAAACATACAAATAATACCAGAATTGTTAACCCAATTCGGTGCAACTCACCTACATCTGAGGGCTACCAAGCCAGAAACGAAATCCACTATGATAGTATCAGTTCAAAGCTAAACTCATTTGTTTACACCTTGTGCAACTTCTACCTAAACATCCTCTAGATATGAGATCCCCTTCTCACTTCCTAATCAGTCACAATCCCAGTGACAATTCAACAACAACAAATAATAGAAGTAGCACACTTCCAAGATAATAGTTAATCTTCCTTAAAAGCTTCAATCAAGAACAATACACTCTTGCTTAAAATCTTTAGAGTGGACAATGAACAATGAACATTCAGTCAACCTCAATGCATTAGAAGATACATGAGTGACATACAATTAACAACCAGGAAACCCTAAAGACCAACCAAAACAATGGCTAATTATTATTCCCAAAATTCTACACATTATGCTCTCTGCATCAATATGTTTTTTCTTCACTTTAAATAGCCTTCAGACCTAACGGACTTGGGCTCTTGAGGCGCAAAAATAGCAGCAATTAGTTTTAACTCGCTGCAAATCAACCTACACAATAATAGGAGTAAAATATAAACTTTCCTAAAAAGGCTCAAGGAACCTTTTTATGAAAACTAACAGAATCTGTCATAACAGAAATTCTCACAATATACACCCATAGAATTCGCCCATGTGTGCATCAGAACACACTAAAAAATCACACTAAAAATACCAAAATAGTCATGCCCTAACTTTTTGGTATAACATGTCCTGGGACATGTCATAACATCATGCAGAACATGATGTCTGATTGTCATGGAAGAACACCTGGTTCAACATCTTGCTAACAACATGTTGTTTTACCAAAATGCAGCTAATCTAAAAAAACACAGAACTTACAATAGGCATAATCCATCATGAAAATGCCATCTAGAATTAAATCTTGCTTAGTGTTTTATCATATAAGTGTAGGTCTGTGATGCATTTAATTTGATGAATATTCACATCATTATCTGAATGACTTAGTGTTAACTAAAGTAATCCAATACTAGCATATTAACCAATCTTTAATTTTAATATGAAAATTCATTAAACTTAAATCCATCTAGGATTTAACTAACAAAGTTTTAAGTTGTGTGCAGGTAACCGAAAACATTGCACTATAATATAAAAGTTTGTATGATGATTATTTGAAAAACTAATAATTTCCTTCATATAGTATATATATGTGTGAATTTTGTGAAAGATTTGTGAAAGGAATAAGAAACATCTCCTTGTTGACATACTCTTCCAAGGTCATCGTGAAAGAAGATGATCATAGTTTTATGAAATTTGGCATGTTCACTGATTGCTCAACAAGCACCTAAGAA
Organism: Lathyrus sativus; assembly: GCA_963859935.3. NCBI lineage: Eukaryota > Viridiplantae > Streptophyta > Magnoliopsida > Fabales > Fabaceae > Lathyrus > Lathyrus sativus. Next base: position 44,467,361 of record OZ012737.1, read on the forward strand.
GTTCAAGGCATCAAGTCTTAAAAGAGCCACACCATTGTCAAGCAATGAAGTAGCTAATCATATGATTATTAATATAATGATGACCAAAGATATTTTAAATATGTGTTATTGAAGTTTATCTGATATCTTGGGAAAGAGTGTCTGATAGTACTCTTTAGACATGCAAAGGAAATAATTGTTGAATATGTGACTTCACACACAAGAGGGAGGGGGTAAATTTTGTGGTCCTGAAAAATAGGGTTTTGAAAAACAAATTGGATTACAACCAGAGTATTAAAACATTTAAGTATTAAGTTGTGGAAAATAAATTGCAAAATATGAATTGTGAATATTGAAGAGTTAACGGAAAAAGAGAACACGGGAATTGTAGAGGTTCAGACAGACAAGAAAATGACCTAATCTTTTCTCAAAGAATTGATCTTGAGAGTATCCAATAAATTTTGATAGCTTTTAATAGGTAAAAATCATGAACCCTCTTATACAAGGAAAATGGTTGACTTCCAACCAAAACAACGAGACTTAGAATTTAGCAGTTTGAGTCTTCTCTTCAAAATGGTGAATTGAGGCAATTAGTCTTCAAACTTGGAATGGTTAGTCTTCAAGCTTCTAAACATACTTTTCAAGATTTTACCATGGGCTGAGCTCACGAACCTTAAACTTTGGTTTTATATCTCACCCATCTAGCCGTTGTGGTGAGCTCTAACGTTCGAATTTATAAATTTTCACATGACCTAATCAATTAGATGATATTCCTAATCGATTATTTTGGACCAATTTAGCATATCTTGTTTTGGGCTTTGTGTGTTGCGCTCCTTCTTGGCTCTATCTTCACCTCTTTTGTAAAAACACTCATCTTAAAATTATGTATACGTCTTTTATCAAGAAATCTTGATAAGTACTTTCCTTAAAGGGAATAACACCAAATATATTATGGTGTATCCTTCTCTACACATTGTTGGATGCGAGAGTTGGCATAAACAACAAACCACTACAAACGTGTCCATTCAACTAATCACTAAGGATAATAAACTTTGAGATATTCTCAAACATTTTGCTTTAATCACAACACTTGATATTTTCCATCATCATTCTTCCTTAGATCAAAGACTGCATAAATATTGTATACTTTAGAAGTATATTATTGCTTTGCACAACTTCATTTATAATCGTCAAATCCACAACTGCAAAGCATACATGCAAAACACTAAGGTTTCATCTTTCGTGCCCATATTTTCTTGGGCCTAGATGCATTTTTCCTAAAATATCTAAGGTAGTTACATCTATATCTTTTCAATTTAACAAAAAAAATGGCTCTAAGTGTCATATTCTCTTACAATGTATACACTTATAAATTGGGCGTTTCTTTTCTTTATGATTTATACATTTCCTTGGTTTTCTATCCTTTTCAAATCCTAGTCCGTTTTTATTTATGGAGAACCTTTGAAATGATAAGATTAGGTTAAACTTATCTTTACTTTGGGTAAACTTTCCTAGGTTTTCACAAAGATTAGTTACTTCTTCTATAAGGGAGTCACACCCTTTACATTCTCCTTTGGAATTTCTGTATACATGAATAGATGTTAGAATACCAAATTTTTCTTTAAATGCTTTGAGCAAAAGCAAACACCAATCTTTCATAAAATGCATGTTCAGATTCTTTTTAATGAAATCAAGTCTTTCTATAGTAAGAGGCTTGGTAAATATATCAGTCTATTGATGATCTGTATTAATGAATTGTATATCTATTACACCGTTCTGAATATAATTTGTAATAAAGTGATGTTTTATTTCTATGTGCTTGGTTCTAGAATGTTGAACTGGATTTTTTGTTAAACATATGGAAACAATATTACCATAGAAGATGGGAATACTTCTTCCACTAAGCTTGTTTGACTTTGTTTCTTACCACTTCTCCTTGATTATTAAGCTTGTTTTTGAACACCCATTTTGTTCCAATGATGTCCTGCTGATGAGGTCTGGGTACCAAATCCCATACATTATTCCTTTGAAATTGGTCCAGTTCTTCTTGCATGGCTACAATCCATCCATCATTAGATAAAGATTCATTAACATAAGTTGGTTCTATCATGGAGATAAGTCTCAACATTAAATGCTTTTCTCGGAATGCAAATCTTGTTTTCAGAGGCTATCTTTATTTCCAATGATTAACTCTTATGGATGAGAAGAATTATACATGAAGGTATTTCTGGATTGTGCAGCTTCTTGAGTGTCATAAAGAGCTTCTTCAGAACTTTCTTCCTCTGGATGTATTTCAGACATTAGATTTGGTTTTGTACTACCAACTTCTAAACATCTAACTTCTGAACCTATAGCTTCTGAACCTCTAGCTTTTAAACATTCAGTTTCTGAAGGAGTTATAGCTTATCATCCACCAGCTTCTGGAGAGACTTCTGATATATGAAATTCTGAAAAAAAATTTAACTAGCTCTGACATTTTACTATCAGACTCTTTGTCATTATATTTGATATGTATAGATTCTTCAACCATTTTGGTTTAAGAGTTATACACCCTCTATCCTTTGAGCATTTAAAGTATCCTATAAAGATACATGTTTGAGCTTTGGCATCAAATTTCTTCATGTAGACTTTACTTTTTAAGATGTAACGTGTACATCCAAACTGATGAAAATAAGAAATGCCAGGTTTTCTTCCTTTGAATAGCTCATATGCAATTGTGTTGAGAATGCGTTTAATGTAGATCTTGTCCTGAATATAACATGTTGTGTTTATAGCTTTTGCCCATAAGTATTTCGGTAAGTTATTTTCATGAATCATGGTTATGGCCATTTCTTTTAAGGATGTGTTCTTTCTCTCTACAACTTCATTTTGCTGTGGAGTTTTAGGAGAAGAGAACTCATGGAGAATTCCATATTTTTCACCAAATTTTTCAAAAGGTTCATTTTCAAATCCTCATCCATGATCACTCCTTACTTTTAATTTTTTTAATCTCCTTTTCATGTGTACTTGTATGCAGAAGACACTAAACATATCATATGATTCATCCTTGGTTCTAAGGAATTTTACCCAAGTCCATCTACTAAAGTCATTAACTATGACAAGTCCATATTTCTTCCCATTGATTGATGCAGTACTAGCAGGACCAACAAATCAATGTGAAGCAGTTCTAAGGATCTGGAGGTAGAGACAAAGTTTTTTGTTTTAAAAGAGGTTTTATAAAATTTTCTTATTTGGCATGCTCCACAGAGAGCAACAAAATGATAGTTGAGATCTATAAATCCTTTAACAAGTTTTAACTTTCTAAGCTTAGAGGTTAATCTCCATTTAGCATGACATAACCTTATGTGTCATACCCACTTTTCATCATTCACTGATAGAAGGCAAAGTACCTTCTGATCAACCAATTCAGAAAAATTAATTTTATAAACATTTCCTTTTCTCTTACCTTTGAACACTAGATATTTATCATATTCATTAATGATTGTACATATGTTCTTATTAGAAACTACTTCATAACCACTATAAAAAAATTGACTTATGCTAAGTAGGTTATATTTTAGTCCATCTACTGACCAAACATTATTAATAGATATAGAGGAGTTACCAATAGTACATGTACCAATAGTATATTTTGTTAATATTTTCACGTGTCTAGCCTTTTCCAGACACCTACTCATAAGATCTTGAATAAAAGTAATCAAATTAGAATGAGATAGTTTAGAAAATACCTCATCCTCTTTAAATTATGAACCAGAATCTGAGTTAGATCTGGTTTAGAAGATGTAAGAGCCATCAAAACTAGATTAGATTGTTCTTAATCTTTCTCAGAGTCTTCTTTATTGTCAAGTTCATCCCATGTTGCCATGAAACTCTTCTTGAACCTGTTTCTGAATATGTCCTTTTGGAAGCTTACCTTCTTTGACTTGTCCTTTTGAAGCTCTAGATAGTCAGCAATGAAGTTTCCAGACTTCTTGGAGTTGAAGCAACCCTTTTGATCATCTTCTTATCTCTTGAACTTGACCCTTTGAAGCCACTACTTCTACCAGAGAATCTTTTGTTCTTCTTGGTCAAGTTTTAATGATAAAGGCCATTTCCTCATCATATGAGTCTTATTCAAAACCTTCTGATTGAGAAGCTTCTTCAGAGTTCCATACTTTAGGAGCTTTTATAGGTTTTGTAGAAGATTTCAAAGCTAGGGACTTTAACTTCTTAGCAGGTTCATCTTCATTGAGCTTCATCTCCTGACTCTGGAGATTGATGATAAGACTTTCAAGACTTAATGACTCTTGGATAGATATTACCCTGGGTCTGTATCTGACAAGAAAACTCCTAAGAATTTTCTTGACGTAATCAGAGGTAGTGTAGCTCTTTTTCAGAATCGGAAGTCCAGACACAATAATTTGAAACCTAGAAAACATAGTTTCAATGTCTTCATCCTCCTTCATTCTAAACACCTTATATTGGTGAACCAGAAGGTTAGCCTTAGCTTACTTAACTTTATGATTCTATTCATATGTAGTACATAGAGATTAAAAAATGATCTTACCAGTAGATTTATCAATTATTTTGATGTACTCTAAATGAGGCAGAGCTTTAACTAAGATGCCTTTAACTCTATGTTGTTTTCTGTAAGTCTTTTTCTGAGCAGGTTTGAGAGATTATCTGCCATACATCATTCCAACTCCATTGACTTGAATATCAATGTCATATTCTAAAATATCCCACAACTCATCATTAAGACCTATGGTATGAGTATACATCTTGTTCTTCCACCATTCAAATACACCTATGATATGAGTATACATTTAGCAACATAGTTGTTATTTTCAAATGTACTATAATCATGATTAAGTTACATTCTAGGAGAAACAACACTAGAAGTAGATGTTTCAGAATCACCAATGATTTAGAAAGTGTTTTTATCAGGAATTTTTCTGCACCACTGTTAAGTGTTTAGCACAGACCTTGTTCAGATGCCAAATGAAGATGAGAAAAACACAAGAATGGGGGTTGAACTGTGTTGGCTTTTCTCCTCTAAGATTTTTCTTCTTCTACTTCTTATTGATCTCAATTAGATTCTGAACACTTAATTTAGATTCTGACTCAAAATTACTAAATTTTCTTCCGAACGTCCTTATCAGATTCTGAACAAGAATCTAACTCAGAGTTGCAAAGTTGACAACAGCGGAATGATAAGATCAGAAACAAGGAAAGTAAAAGAAAAAACACATAGCAGTTATCCTGATTCCACTCACAAAATAAGAGTAGTCGAGTCCCCTTGTACTTCTAAGAGATTTTCACTATAACCAACAAGATTACAAATTCTCAATTTCTCCATTGTTGAGTTTGTGTGTTTTGGAAAAGGTTTGTATAAAACCTATCTCAAATTGTAGTGACAAACATGGATTAGTGTTTGATTCTTACTGTTGAAATTCGTATACCATCATATGTGAAATTTGAATTGATAGGGTTCATATCAGTATGTGTTAATATGATGAATGTGTTGTTGAATTGTGAATAAATTGATGAGAAAAATGGTAATGTGTAAATCATGTCATATAACTCTATTTTGACGATTAATTAATCATGTAAAATGTTTATCCATGTTAGAAAATTATTGGGTAGGGTTTATAATGGATAGAGGACGAAGAAGATATGTTAAAAGTGGGATTTTCTGAAAAAAATTCCAAGAACCAATCGGTTGGTTCCCCTGGAACAATCTATTGGTTCACCAAACTGAGCAAAAAAAAGATTGGAAAGCAAGTTCAAACCGATTTATTCATCCATCCACAATAATTTATTGGTTTCCTTGAAACTAATCAATTGGTTCCTCTTTTGTTTTCGCCATAAATTGAGTTTCATGACTTCGTTTGAGGCGCAGTTTGAAGCGTCGGAAAGCTAACGCGTAGGACTAACTCATTGTATTATTCCAAGAGGTTAAATATATACACGAGGATCTGAATGTAATTATTTTCTTGTGGTCTTTATGGGTGAGTATTGTTGAATTATATAATTGATTGTTGTGTTGAGTTGTGAATTGGTGATTATCATTGCATGCTATAAAGGTGATCATAATTGTTTGTGTTGAAGTGTGTAGTTTAGAAGTGGAAACTATTATGAATGCTATATTGCATGTTTTTATGGTTAGAAGTGGAACCATAATTATTGTTGTTGCATTATTTTTATGTCGTGTATCATATTGTGTCAGTGTGTTGAAAGAGGCGAGTCATAGGTTCAGAAGTGGGGACTTGTGACTATTTGGGGTTCAGAAGCAGGGACCCGGTTCGAATGAGGAACCATTGTTGAGTGGAGAAGATTAGTAACAAACCTCTGATGTCCAAATTAGTACCACATGCATTGATTTGAGATCGTTGGTCACATTACATACATAAATGCATTGTGATTATTTTATTGGTGTGAGTAGAGTGCGTGAATGATGATTGTGTTAAATATGATACCCTTGGTATGTTTTGCACCGTTAATATATTTGAGCATATTTTCACCCATTTCTTATTTGTTTTATGTTGCTCTTTATGTGGTTGTACAAATACTCAGAAGGAGTAAGTAGTGTTGTGAGTTGGAAGATGGTCTTACAGCTTTTCTTCGTTTGCTTTATCACTTTATCGCTCTTTAGTTGGTTTAATGCTCTAATTTGTAAATCGGGAACATGACATTTTATTTGTTTTGAGTTAATCATTGGATTGTGTTAGTTTATTTAATTATTTCAATTTGTTGAGATAATTCAAGTTTATGTTAATTATTTAGAGTTTCGCTGCAAGTTTTGAAATTATTCAAAAAAATATGTATGTCATGTTTGAGTAGAATTCTATAATTTGAATTTTATTCTTTAATTTATGAGTTATGGTTTTAGGTTGTTACATTAGCTCTATCATACAAATTTCCATTTAGAATCCCTATGTCGTTTGTGGTCCCCCTTTATGTGTTTTCATTGGTATATCTATCAAGTTTTCCTTTATTATTAAAATCTTTTATTACTTATTTTAGATGGATTGAAACCTGCAAAATTTTGAAGTATTGGTTTGCATTAACTCTTTCCCAACATGGGAGGGGGGGGGGGGGGGGGGGGGGTATTTCACCTTGGCCTCCTTCAACTCGATATTAGAATATTCTTACAAAATTCTCTCTCTAGTCGAGTTCAAGTGTATTTTGAGAACCTAGACAGGGGTCCTTCCTATCTTTCTTTATCTCCGTCCTTGTGACGCTTGATATCTATTTGTCTTCTACCCGAGTGTTTCTAGATGCCTTATTCATCTCAACATCTTTGGCTAGAAACTTCTAATCATAGCTACTATAGGTATAGGCTCAAGTGAGGAGATCATTCACGTTCTTAGTTCTTTCAATACCAAATTTTCTCTAAACATGGAGTCTGACCTTAATCTTTTTTCTAAAATCCAACACTTCATCTTGTCATAGGCTCCTTCTACTTCCACTGTTATTTCTATAAATCTATCAATATATTCTAAAAAACATTTATTTCTTCCTTCAGTAAATGTTGGCGAGCACGAATATCGTCCTCACGTGATGTATGTGAATTGTAAACTATGAAGTAAACTCATCGCATAATTTTCTCCAAGAGATGATGGAGTTGTATTCTAAGGCCTTAAACCATGTCACGACATCTCCTTTGAGGTTTAATACAAATTTTTTGCATTTCATAACACCTTTGGCTTGGTGATAGTCAAGTACTGTATCCACGTGCTCAACATGTTCATCGGGATCTCCAGTCCTGTCATATGTCTCCAACTTTGGAATTTTTTCAAATACTTAGGGATATGACAATCAATGACGTACTCGGTGAATAGATTCCTTTGATGGTGTAAAGAGACACGATAAAAAATTGTGCTCGTGTCCCTTATGATAATAGTGGGAGGAAGATCTCCCAGGATAATTATAGTAGTGTATGGTTGTTGTCTACATCCCTAGAGTCACAGAGAGGAAGCTTGAAGGAAGCGATAACTGAGGAGGGGAAATGTGTTGCTAGAAATTATAATGTTGGAAACAGTTCTAACTTTTAATAGTTCTAAAGTTGTTGAAGTTTAATGCTGCAATTAAGGAAACGAGATATGAAGAGAAGAAATGTGATACTAGAATGAAGACATTGGATGTGATTCTTGAACATTTGGTTGATGAGTTGTGATCAGGTGAGTTAAGAAATTGCGATCGAAGCCTATAAGCCCTTGTGTTGTGGAGGTTCTTCGTCGATTCAAGTGATAATTGATGAAACATTGTCTTAAAGGTTGTGAACAATTGATTGGACATCAAGAGAAGCATTACGATTGCGAGTTGGTTTCGAACTAGCCCTCAGAGAAGATATCATTAAAGGTTTTTACAAAACGGTTATGATTATCATAACGGTAACAGTAAAAGATTGTAGATGTGCAATGGCGGAGATCGAAGAAATTCAGTGCCAATTTCGCGAGAGTCAGAAGATAATTTCCACATACAATATTATTATTAAGTAGTGAAGCATAAGTAGATGTGAGTTTGAAAATGATGACCACGACAAAGCTTTTGGTAAAATGTTTATGGTCTTCGGTGATCAAATAAGGGGTATCTTCACGAGTTTAACAATCCAATGTTTAAGTTACTATCTGAGAGAGGTGGAATTGTTGCAAGTTTGAATGTAAATGATTCTAAGGTGTGACTCAAAGTCACGCTTATACAGAAGAGATAATTAGAATTCTTCCTAGTTGATCATGCATAAAATGTTAACAACTGTTGGATGTGATCAACGGTTGTGATGAGAGAGGAGGTTATGCTCCTACACAGTGTCAACAAAATAAAGTATATCTTATCACTAGTGTGTAGTGTAACGCCCCGATTTTAATTATTTCATTTTATTGAGTATGCTATTTAAATTGAGTAATAATTTTGTTAATTGTGAATTTGGTGTGTTAATTTAGTATGTTTTAATATTTTACCGTTTCGGAGAATTTCGGGTAAAATTTAGATTGGAGGGTATTTTGGTCTTTTGGTAGAAATAGAATTAAGGGAAAAGTATAAGAGGAAATAGAGAGGAAATAGAAAGAAAGGAAAGAAAAGAGAGTTAGAGAGAAAGAACAAGAGAAAGAGAAGAGAAAGAGGAGGAAGAAAAGCAAAACCTAGAATCATCAAGAACCAACATCTAAGCTTTCGATTAATCAGGTAAGGGTGTGAAACTTTATTATTCTATCCATATGTATGATCATGTATGTGTTGTGTGGATTGTTTGGTAGTTTTCTACACTTTCCATTTCTAGGTTGAATTTGATTTAATCGGTAGAATCGAGTTTTAAACGGTTGAAAATGAGAATAAGTGGTAAAGTTTAAGTCGAGGGATGTTGGGTGGTGTTGCTGAGACGAGTTGGAATAGAATTGGTTGGATTCGGTGAGTTTCAGAATTTTTGGATAGTTAGGGATTTCTGAGTTCGCAAGTTCGTCGGGCGAGTGGCAGCGAAGCTTCGCCAGGCGAAGCCTAGCGAGTGATCAGCGAACCAAGTCAGTAGCCAAATTCAGTCTTCGCTGGCAAGTTCGTCGGGCGACGGCTAATGGCGAGGGTTCGCTAGGCGAATGAATCCAGCGAGTGGTAGTGAATACTTCCAGTAGCCTTCGCTAGCGAGTTCGCCAGGCGAAGGAGGTAGCGAGCATTCGCCAGAGGCTTCACCAGGCGAAGGTCAGCGAATGTGACAGCATTTTTCCTGTTCTTGTGTTTTCTTTTCCAATGTTGATTGCTTATTTCGGTTACGTTAATCCTTATCTGAATGGATGATTTGTGTACTGTTGTGATATGTTATGTTGTGGGTAGCCGTATGGCGTGAATCCTAGTGTACGAATCGATTGTGAATTGTGGCCTTTGGGCAAATGTATGCGTCGTTTGAATTGAATAAAAATGCATGGTAATTGTGATGAATGTGAAGAATGCATGATAATATATTTGCGAATATGTATGCATTTTGTGTTAATTGATCCCGCGTAGGATCTGCAGAACCTCGTGTGAGCGATGGTTTATAGTTGAATGAGTCATGGCTGTATGTGAAGCATCATGATATGTATTTGTGTTAATTGATCCTGTGTAGGATCTGCAGAACCTCGTATGATGCGATGGTTATATTTGATTCCGCGTAGAATCTGCATAACGATTGTGTGCCTATGTGGGGTGTAAGCAATCGGATTGTGTGCCCACGTGGGGTGTGAGCAATCCTGAAATATCGTGTGCCCATGTGGGGTGTGAGTGATGGGTGAACATCGTAGGCCCGACGGGGAGTTACTTCGGTAACGAGCGATGGTTCCATTTTGGTTCTTCAATGGAACCTGCTGAATTGAGTCGGTACCACATTTGCATCTGCATAGAGTCGTGAGTCGGTCTCTATGAGTTGCATTATCATATTTATATGATGCATTGGTGAAATAAACATGTATGTGGATGTTTATGTGAATTGGTGATGATATAAACATGTATGTGTATGTTTATGTGAATTAATGCGAATGGTGATAATGGCATGAGTGAGTATACTTGAGAATATGTATGTATATATATATATATATATATATATATATATATATATATATATATATATATATATATATATATATATATATATGTGTGTGTGTGTGTGTGTGTGTGTGTGTGTGTGTGTGTGTGTGTGTGTGTGTGTGTGTGTGTGTGTGTGTGTGTGTGTATGTGTGTGTGTGTGTGTGTGTGTGTATGTGTGTGTGTGTGTGTGTGTGTGTGTGTGTGTGTGTGAATATATGTATATATGTAGGTTTATATGGATTGATATAAACATTGGTGATTGTATATTGTATATGCTTGATGTTCTATTTTTGTGTAGATACTTATATGAATACATTGCGGTGTATAGGATGATTGAGGTGAGTTGTGGTGTGAATGCAGAAGATGCGTAACTAATGATATGTATATATATGATTTATGCATTGAATATTATGATATTGTTTCTCACCCTTTTGCTGTTTTATGATGCTCTATGAGGCATTGCAGATTAGGTGCTGGTGATCCCCTTTTTGTGAAGCGCGTCTTCATTAGTTTTGGTCAGATGGCTCTGATATGTAACACCAGGTAGCATAGGAAGCCTTGGGCTATTTTTGATGAATACATTTGTATATGTATTATTGGTGTTGCATGTTTTGTAAACATGAATGTTGTTGATGAATTACATGGAATGATGTGAATATGTATATATATGAATACATGTCGGTTGTGATTCAAATGTTTAGATTTTCCGCTTTTATTCTAAATATTTGAGATATGGGTATAAGGACTCAGATCCTCTGATGTGTCTGTTTCCCATTGTTGCATATCTATTATGAGCAGGTGTTGTATGTGTTTTAATTCAAGCATAATGTGACATGTTCCTTTTATACCGTATTTTAAATAATACTCTGGTGAAATTTTGAATTCGTGCCTAAGTGATTCGTTTGATTATTTGGGGGTATAGAAAGGGGGTGTTACATTAAGTGGTATCAGAGCCAGTGTTGAGTCTGTTGTGTATGTCTTATTGTTGTTGACGGTTAAGCTGTGGTTTAATGTTGTTGTTGTTTCTGGGTTGCTCAGAATATGGCTGGTAGGAATGATGCTGTGATGGTTGCTGCCATGGAAGCGATGGCTAGAGCGGTGCAGGGTGCGCTGAATGCAAATGAGAATGATGAGTTCCGGAAGAATCAGCCGCCGGTCTTTAAAGGGAGATTCGATCCTGACGGTGCTCAGATTTGACTGAAAGAGATCGAAAGAGTTTTCAGAGTTATGAATTGTGCTGAAGGAAACAAGGTGAGACTTAGGACTCACATGCTGAGGGAAGAAGCCGACGACTGGTGGGTCGGTATGCGACAAGTTATTGAGGTGAATGAGGAAACAATCACTTGGGATTTGTTTCGTACGGAATTCTTGAGGAAGTATTATCCCGAAAGTGTGAAGGGGATATGTCTGTGGTAGACTACACGGCGAAGTTTGTGGAATTGGTTCAATTTCATCCTCATTATGCGACGGTGTCGGCGGAATTTTCTAAATGTATTATGTATGAGAATGGCTTGCGTCCTGAGATTAAGCAAGCGGTGGGAAATCAAAGAATTCGAAGGTTTTCGGATTTGATCAAATGTTGTAGGATTTTTGAAGAAGATAACAAAGCTCGTTCCATGCATTATAAGAGTGTGAATGAGAGGAAAGGGAAACAACAAGTAAGGAGTGGACCGTATGTGACGCCTGTTGATAAGGTCAAACATAGGGGAAACTTCGATAGGAGATCCGGAGGTGGGGGTTCCGGTATGATTAAGTGCTTCAAGTGTGGTGAGATGGGACATAAGTCTTTTGATTGCGTAAAGACCATTGCAAAGTGTTCTAACTGTGGAGGTGTTGGTCATGCTACAACTGATTGTAGAAGGAATGGGTGAAATGTTTTAATTGTGGAGAAGTGGGGCATATTAGTACTAAGTGTACTACGCCGAAGCAAGCTCAGGCAGGTGGTAAAGTGTTTGCTTTAGCTGGGAAGGATACGACCAGTGCAGACCGTCTGATTAAAGGTATATGCTTTATTAATAGTACGCCTTTAATTGCTATTATTGATACGGGAGCGACTCATTCATTCATTTCTCATGAGTGTGCTAAGCGTTTGGACTTGTTTGTGACTTCTTGGAGTGGCGAGATGGTTATTGAGACTCCTGCTTCAGGGTCGGTAACTACGTCCTCGGTGTGTGTAAGTTGTCCTCTGACCATGTATGGCAGAGACTTTGTTATGGATTTGGTGTGTTTACCTTTTGAGGGTTTGGACGTGATCTTGGGTATGAACTGGTTGCAGTTTAATCGAGTTCATATAGATTGCTATCACAAGTTAGTAAGGTTTCCTTCTTTGGAAGACGATGAAGAGGTGAGTTTTCTATCCATTAAAGAGTTGAAGAAACTTTTAGCGGATAAAGCTCAATTGTTCGGTTTGTTTGCATCTTTGTCCGTGGAAAGTAAGATGGAACTTGATGTTTTTCCAGTGGTGTGTGACTTTCCAGAAGTGTTTCCGGAGGATATTACAGATGTACCGCCAGAAAGAGAAGTCAAATTTTCCATTGATCTAGTTCCAGGTACTAGACCAGTTTCGATGGCACCGTATCGTATGTCGGCATCAGAGTTGGTAGAATTGAAGAAACAATTGAATGACTTGTTGGACAAGAAATTTGTAAGGCCTAGTGTTTCTCCTTGGGGTGCTCCGGTATTGTTAGTGAAGAAAAAGGATGGAAGTATGCGTTTGTGTATTGATTATAGACAATTGAACAAGGTGACAATTAAGAATAAGTATCCGCTTCCTAGGATCAATGATTTAATGGACCAATTGGTTGGTGCACGTGTTTTTAGCAAGATCTATTTGAGATCAGGTTATCACCAGATTCAGTTGAAAAAGGAAGATATTCAGAAGACAGCCTTTAGGACACGGTATGGTCATTACGAATATTTCGTGATGCCATTTGGAGTTTCTAATGCGCCGGGTGTGTTTATGGAATACATGAATCGTATTTTTCATGACCAGTTGGATCGTTTCATGGTTGTGTTCATCGACGATATTTTGATTTATTCTAAGTCTCAAGAGGAGCATGAAGAGCATTTAAGGATTGTGTTGCAAATTTTGAAGGAAAAGCAATTGTATGCTAAGTTGTCTAAGTGTGAGTTTTGGTTGTCGGAAGTAAGTTTTCTTGGGCATGTTATTTCCGGTAGTGGAATTAGTGTTGATCCATCCAAGATTGATGTAGTGAGACAATGGGGGACTCCTAAGTCGGTTACGAAAATCTGAAGCTTTTTAGGATTGGCGGGTTATTATCGGAGGTTCATTGAGGGATTTTCGAAGTTGGCCCTTCCTTTGACACAGTTAACTTGTAAAGGAAAAGCTTTTGTTTGGGATATTCATTGTGAACTTAAGTTTCATGGAACTTAAGATACGGTTGACGACGACGCTGGTTTTGATTTTGCCGAATCCTACGGATCCTTTTGTGGTGTATTGTGATGCGTCATTGACCGGTTTAGGTGGTGTTTTGATGCAAGATGGGAAAGTTGTGGCTTATGCTTCGAGGCAATTGAGAGTGCATGAAAAGAATTATCCTACCCATGACTTGGAATTAGCGGTCGTGGTGTTTGTTTTGAAAATTTGGAGATATTATCTTTATGGTGCGAGATTTGAAGTCTTTAATGATCACAAGAGCTTGAAGTATTTATTTGACCAGAAAGAATTGAACATGAGGCAAAGAAGATGGTTAGAACTTTTGAAAGATTATGACTTTGGTTTGAATTACCATCCGGGTAAGGCGAATGTGGTGGCCGATGCCTTAAGTCGGAAGTTGTTACATATGTCCGCGTTGATGGTGAAAGAATGGGAACTTTTGGAAGATTTCAGAGACTTGAGTTTGGTTTGTGAAATGACGCCGGTAAGCGTGAAACTTGGTATGCTACATGTTACGAATGATTTTCTTGCGACCGTTTGTGAAAAGCAAAAGTTAGATTTGAAGTTTGTTGATTTGATGATGAATGAGAGTGAGGATTACAAGGTTGATGATTTTGGAGTTTTGAGATTTCGGGGTCGTATTTGTATTCCCGATGATTCGGAATTGAAAAAGATGATATTGGAAGAAGGACACCGAAGCAACTTAAGTATTCATCCGGGTGCAAACAAGATGTATCAGGATTTGAAGAAGATCTTTTGGTGGTCCGGATTAAAGCGGGATGTTGCTCGTTTTGTGTATTCGTGCTTGACTTGTCAGAAGTCTAAGGTGGAGCATCAGAAGCCTAGTGGATTGATGCAACCATTAGACATTCCGGAATGGAAGTGGGATAGTATATCCATGGATTTTGTTACGGGATTGTCGAATACGCAAAGAGGTCATAATGCTATTTGAGTAATTGTTGATAGGCCTACTAAATCTACTCACTTTGTTCCGATTGATATTAGTTATCCTTTGGAAACGTTAGCCGAGATTTACGTTCACGTGATTGTGAAGTTGCATGGGGTTCCTAAGAGTATTGTGTCGGATAGAGATCCTAGATTTACGTCAATATTTTGGGAAATTTTACAAGGTGCTTTGGGTTCTAAGTTGAGATTGAGCTCGGCGTATCATCCTCAGACAGACAGTCAAACCGAGAGGACAATTCAATCATTGGAAGACTTGATGCGTGCTTGTATGCTAGAACAAGGTGGTGCATGGGATATTTAGTTGGCATTGATTGAGTTCACCTATAATAATAGTTTTCATGTAAGTATTGGTATGGCACCATTTGAGGCTTTGTATGGCCGGAGATGTCGAACACCTTTATGTTGGCATGAAACCGGTGAGAGGTCGGTAGTTGGTCCGGAGTTGGTACAACAAACTACGGAGAAAGTGAAGTTTATTCGGAAGAAGATGAGGGCTTCTCAGAATAGACAAAAGAGCTACCATGACAAGAGAAGGAAAGATCTTGAATTTCAAGAAGGCGACCATGTGTTTTTGAGAGTTACACCAGTTACGGGTGTGGGTCGTGCTTTGAAGTCGAAGAAGTTGACTTCTCGTTTTATTGGTCCTTATCAGATTACTGCACGAGTGGGTGTTGTGGCTTATCGTGTGGCGTTGCCTCCGAATCTTTCGAATTTGCATGATGTGTTCCATGTTTCACAACTTCGAAAGTATGTTCCGTATCTGTCACATGTTGTTCCTATGGACGAGGTTGAGGTGAGAGATAACCTTACGGTAGAAGTTGTACCAGTGAGGATTTTGGATCGAGAAGTTAAGAAACTTAGAGGCAAGGATATTGCGCTTGTGAAGGTAGCGTGGGGAGGCGCTTCTGAAGGCAATATGACTTGGGAATTGGAAAGTGGGATGCGAGATTCGTATCCGGACTTGTTTGAATCAGGTAATATTTTCGAGGACGAAAATTTCTAAAGTGGGAGAGATTTGTAACGCCCAGATTTCAATTATTTCATTTTATTGAGTGTGCTATTTAAATTGAGTAATAATTGTGTTACTTGTCAATTTTGTGTGTTAATTTAGTAATGTTTTAATATTTTACCATTTCGGAGAATTTCGGGTAAAATTTAGATTGGAGGGTATTTTGGTCTTTTGGTAGAAATAGAATTGAGGGGAAAAGTATAAGAGGAAATAGAGAGGAAATAGAAAGAAAGGAAAGAAAAGAGAGTTAGAGAGAAAGAACAAGAGAAAGAGAAGAGAAAGAGGAGGAAGAAAAGCAAAACCTAGAATCATCAAGAACCAACATCTAAGCTTTCGATTAATCGGGTAAGGGTGTGAAACTTTATTATTCTATCCATATGTATGATCATGTATGTGTTGTGTGGATTGTTTGGTAGTTTTCTACACTTTCCATTTCTAGGTTGAATTTGATTTAATCGGTAGAATCGAGTTTTAAACGGTTGAAAATGAGAATAAGTGGTAAAGTTTAAGTTGAGGGATGTTGGATGGTGTTGCTGAGACGAGTTGGAATAGAATCGGTTAGATTCGGTGAGTTTCGGAATTTTTGGACAGTTAGGGATTTTTGAGTTTGCAAGTTCGCCAGGCGAGTGGCAGCGAAGCTTTGCCGGGTGAAGCCTAGCGAGTGATCAGCGAACCAAGTCAATAGCCAAATTCAGTCTTCGTTGGCAAGTTCGCCGGGCGAAGGCTAATGGCGAGGGTTCGCCAAGCGAATGAATCCAGCGAGTGGTAGCGAATACTTCCAGTAGCCTTCGCTAGCGAGTTCGCCAGGCGAAGGAGGTAGCGAGCATTCGCCAGAAGCTTCGCCAGGCGAAGGTCAGCGAATGTGACAGCATTTTTCCTGTTCCTGTGTTTTCTTTTCCAATGTTGATTGCTTGTTTCGGTTACGTTAATCCTTATCTGAATGGATGATTTGTGTACTGTTGTGATATGTTATGCTATGGGTAGCCGTATGGCGTGAATCCTAGTGTATGAATCGATTGTGAATCGTGGCCTTTGGGCAAATGTATGCATCGTTTGAATTGAATAAAAATGCATGGTAATTGTGATGAATGTGAAGAATGCATGATAATATATTTGCAAATATGTATGCATTTTGTGTTAATTGATCCCGCGTAGGATCTGCAGAACCTCGTGGGAGCGATGGTTTATAGTTGATTGAGTCATGGTTGCATGTGAAGCATTATGATATGCATTTGTGTTAATTGATCCCGTGTAGGATCTGCAGAACCTCGTATGGTGCGATGGTTATATTTGATTCCGCGTAGAATCTGCATAACGATTGTGTGCCTATGTGGGTGTGAGGAATCGGATTGTGTGCCCATGTGGGGTGTGAGCAATCCTGAAACATCGTGTGCCCATGTGGGGTGTGAGCGATGGGTGAACATCGTAGGCCCTACGGGGAGTTACTTCGGTAACGAGCGATGGTTCCATTTTGGTTCTTCAATTGAACCTGCTGAATTGAGTCGGTACCGCATTTGCATCTGCATAGAGTCATGAGTCGGTCTCTATGAGTTGCATTATCATTTTTATATGATGCATTGGTGAAATAAACATGTATGTGGATGTTTATGTGAATTGGTGATGATATAAACATGTATGTGTATGTTTATGTGAATTAATGCGAATGGTGATAATGGCATGAGTGAGTATACTTGAGAATATGTATATATATAGGTGTATAGGATGATTGAGGTGAGTTGTGGTGTGAATGCGGAAGATGCGTAACTAATGATATGTATATATATGATTTATGCATTGAATATTATGATATTGTTTCTCACCCTTCTGCTGTTTTATGATGCTCTATGAGGCATTGCAGATTAGGTGCTGGTGATCCCCTTTTTGTAAAGCACGTCTTCATTAGTTTTGGTCAGATGGCTCTGATATGTAACACCAGGTAGCATAGGAAGCTTTGGGCTATTTTTGATGAATACATTTGTATATGTATTATTGGTGTTGCATGTTTTGTAAACATGAATGTTTTTGATGAATTACATGGAATGATGTGAATATGTATATATGTGAATACATGTCGGTTGTGATTCAAATGTTTAGATTTTCCGCTTTTATTCTAAATATTTGTATAAGGACTAAGATCCTCTGATGTGTTTGTTGCCCATTGTTGCATGTCTATTATGAGCAGGTGTTGTATGTGTTTTAATTCAAGCATAATGTGACATGTTCCATTTATACCGTATTTTAAATAATACTCTGATGACATTTTGAATTCGCGCCTAAGTGATTCATTTGATTATTTAGAGGTATAGAAATAGGGTGTTACATGTAGAATATCCCTTATTAAATTAAGCCTATAAATTAGATCAATATTGATCGACATTTATCCAACCCAAAAAATATATGTAATTAAAAAACACAAGAATCTTTGAGAAAAAAATATAGAACTCTCCCAAATACAAATGATTTAACTATAAACATATCTATTACAAAACCCCTAGTTAGTATTAAATAATTAACTATAATGTTATTAATTAATGACTTGAAGACACATTCTCCCACCATATGATTTATTTTTGAAAAATGCTATTCCTACACCATTTCCTACACCCAATACTTACACCGTATGCACTATTCACCGTATTTATACGGTGAACAGTGTTTTTTTTATTAAAATAATATATTTTTTTAAAATATTAATTTTTTTTTAAAAAAGTTTTATTTTTAAAATTTATTTTATAACACAAATATAAGATTGCGCATTAACCAACTTCACAGTTGCATTAACCACAAAAATCTACATTATTAACCAATTATTTTACCTATAATTTATTAACCACTTTCACTACTTCATTAACCAATAAAATACACACTATTAACCATGTTCTGGGGAATTTGTTCAAGTATTTGTGAACAGTAATTGAGGTGTAGGGTGTAAAGATGGGTGTCAACATAGCAATCCTGTTTATTTTTAGATAACGATGATCTCCTAAATCAAATGAAGCAATAGCAATGTTGCTTCCTTTCCAAATAATTTCATTAGTCAAAACAAAAATCATGCAAGAAAAATAAAACATGAACCAATAAAAGTCATAATTAAAACTCAACAAACAAGAAGCATTATATGAAACTTTCACACATGGAATCATTGTCAGTCCTAAATTGTCAGCTAGTAACACAACAACAAGTGTCAACTTGAGTTATGGGAGAAAAATCTTCCCCCCTACATGAAAGATCTTATACAAATAATTACCATTATAATAAATTTTTCAATTTAATTAGAAATTTTTTGAATTCGAATCAAACTCTAAATATGTTTAATCAGAGTTTTTAAGTTCGAATTCAGTCTTGTGCACGAGAGTGATAAATTTGTATAGAATTTTGTTTTTATGATTGATGTAATGACATATATTGACATGTCATTTTCCGTTTCTTTCATATCCCATGTGAGTCTCTCTTGAAAGACGAGACCCTCCAACCATAAGCCAGACAAGTTCATTGTTCACACTCTCTCTCTCTTACTTCAATTCTATAGTTATATTCTTGCTCATGGTTTTTTAGCACCACCACAAAGTGGTTTTCATTGAGAGAATTTTTCTCTTTTCAATGGTGTTTTAAAAAATGTTGCTATTATCTTTGAAGGCAATGATGAGACAAATCCATAAGGAGGTGCCTAATCTGATGTGGGGTTAAAGTCTAAAGCTAAAGTTTCAAGCTTATGATTTGCAAGTGTTGCTTTCAAGAGAGAAAAAAGGAGCTTTTTTTGAATGGTCCCTGGTGTTTTTGAGAAGCTTTTACAATTTGCTCACAAGGTGTTTGTTATTATGTCTAAGAGGTATTGGTTTACATTGAAATTGAGTTTTAGTCAAAGGGAATATCCAGATTTGCATGTTTGAGTTCAAAATCTTTGCGTAGAGGGTTTGGATTAAGTCAATTAATTACCCAAGTAAGCTTTTTTTCATTTGGTTGTAATTTTTCATTTTCCAATTTTCTTGCATTCCATTGCTCTATTTGACATGACTAGATTAGATGTTAATCATTTTGGCCAATGAACATCATTGGAGGTTAAGAAAATTGTGATTTAACTCTCCCATTCTTACCGAAAGGGCGACCGACCAACCTGGTAATCTGGAGTTCGGCCAAGAAGTATGTAACGTCGTTAGATTCAAATTTTGATTTTTAAGTTTTATTTGAGAACAAAGATGAAATCTTTGAGTAGTGTAGGACTTGGTCTTAGCATTATTTTTGGTTGTCTTTTATTGGCTTTAGTAGCTGAAGTTTACTACTTGCTATGGTGGAAGAAAAAGATAATTCATAGAGAGATTGAAAATGACTATGGAAATGGAAACCCTTTGAAAGAGATTTTCTATATGTTTTGTTGGAAAAGGCCATCATCCTCAAGTTCTATGAGACACACAGGTTTTACTCCACCAGAGCTTTGTTCTTCAATGAGAACAAATGACAATTTTGTCCATGACCCTCAAGTACAGACTAGCAAAGAGTTTCTATTCAAGCCCTACGGTGAAGATTCCGTCGAAGCTGAATACATGATGCAACATCATCTTCACGACGACGGTGTTTTAGGTCATCCGAGAATTTTGTTCACAATAGTTGAAGAATCTAAAGAGGATTTGGAATCGGAAGATAGTAAATCTAGATGTGAAAACAAAAGTGGAAAGGATTCAAGAAGCTTAGGGGATTTGTTAGATGTGGAAACACCATATTTGACACCTATTTCATCTCCACATTTTTTCACACCTACTTTCACTCCTAACATCAATATTAGTCCCTATAATCAACACGGATTCAACCCTCTTTTCGAATCAACAACCGATGCAGAGTTCAATCGATTAAAGTCATCACCTCCTCCGAAATTCAAGTTCTTACAAGAAGCCGAAGAGAAGCTTCGAAGAAAAATGCAAGATAACAACAACAACAACAGCAACAACAAGGGTTTTAACGGAAATGAAGTTGATGATTCTCTCGTTACAATCGTTGTTGACAAGAGTTATGAAAGAGAGGTTAATCATAATCATCATTCTTATCAACAACAGTACCATTCAAGCACATCACAGGTACTTCCCTTAGCCTCTTGACACATTCATCTCTCAACCGAATTTGAATCTCCTACCGCTGTTGCACGATGCTGTAGTCGTAGAGAGGGTTAGATTTAGCGAGGAAAAATTTTCAGCTAACACCGAAGTTCTGTCGATTAATTAAGAGTCTGTTTAATTTCTTTTTTCCTTAGTTAATCTTCCTAATTACATTGTGAACAATTCCACTTTTTTTTTAAGTTTGGAATTTGTTTTTTGAGTGCAGCTATAGTTAAATCTGCCAAATCACTTGTGAGATGTACTCAATGTTTCAAAAAAAATGGGACAATGAATGTTTATTAAAACTTCCATGCTTACCAATATTTTTGCTCCATTTTACTAGTGAATCTGACATGACAGTGTCATTAATGATAAAAAAATTTAGCAATGAGAAAGATGGTCCTACTCTTGTATGTATATGTCTGAAGGACATTGAAGTGTATTTATTATTTCATTTTCTTCTTTTTACATTGCTGTGAATGAGACATATTTTGAATCAACTCTGTCTAATGTCATGTTCTGCTTCAAAATTGAATAGATTCACAATAATGTGAACAATAGCATGGAGACATCTTGAATCAACAAGTTGACATGACATTGTCTCATGCTATGTTTTTCTTTGGCTTCTTTGTGTGACCTGGATTTCCTGCCGATGTGATTATCTCTCATAGTCAACATGATTTCAAACATTTAATTTTAATTTGACGGTTTGTTCTGATTTGACAAAATGAGGTCTAATATGTGCAATTAAAATTGTACATGTGAAATCATTAGACCAATATAAATAGTAATTGCACATGTTGTGTAAATACAAAGTTAAATAAAACCAATCAAAGAATATAAATGTTAAATGCATATATTAAGTGAAATTTGGCATGGACTGGATATAAATATTTGTTGGTGCACAAATGGAAGGAGATGAAGATAGTGAAGATGGAAGAAACAGAATAGAGAAAATTGTAATTAATTTCTATCAAATGATTTTTTTTTTTTTACTATTACTCTAACCGAACAGAAATTCAGTATTTATACATACACTAAAATTCAACTATCAAATAAAATGCATTTCAAATTAAACTTAGATGACACTTAAATGAAATGTTAATTGAATATTGAATTACATTCAAATATTATCCCTTAATTCATATTCAGAACTATTGTAACACCCCCAAATTCTTGAAATATTTATTTAATTTATTTAAATATGAATATTCGCATTTTTGGTGATTTTCGATGGTTGGTGTGAATATTGGGAATTATGGATTTTGAGTTATTTATTGTAATAATAGTATATAATATGAATATATTGGTATTATTATTAATTTAAATAAATATAAGTGACTTAAGGGCAAAGTGGACATTTGAGGAGGAGTTAGTGAGGGTGAAATTGGAAAGCCCATTTTAAAGGTCCAAAATTAGGTTTAACAAAAAAGAATTTTGAGGGAATTAGGATTCATTCTTGTTAGACCGTGAAAAGGGAAGAAATAGAGGTCAGAGCTCTGAGGAAGAGGATTGGGGCAAGGCTTCGCGAGGTTTCCAAGAATCAAGGAGAAATGCTTAGAGTCGGCAATTAAGGTATAGGGAGTATTGTCTTCATTGTTTTCAATATGTGATTCAATGTGTTTAAATCCGATTTAAGGGTTTAGGAATTTTGAGTATTGAATTGTTGTTGCCTTTCTGGTGAGTTTAATGAGTTTGAGGGATTTGAACTAATGGTCTGATAGGTTTGAGGCTGATTTGGGAGTAAGGAAAATTAGGCCTTCGTGACCAAAATCTGTTGTTGAGGTTTTAACCATATAGGGTAAATGATTTTGAGAACTCTAGTGAATGTGTGGTAATTGTAGGATTTCATGGGAATTGAAGGCGTAAATATGATACGGGATTGGCCTAGTAAGTCGTAAATTTTGTGTCTTTATCACCGTAATACCTTAGGAATGATTTAGGAATGTTTTTGAGACATTGGGGAAGGAAATCGTAGGGACTTTTGGGTTGGTTTTGCTACTGGTGCGTAACAACGATTTGCTATAATCGTGAGTTCGTACGGCGAACATTCGTCCCAGACTCGCACAACGAACTTGCTAGCGAACGTAGCAAAGTTTCGCAAATTCTGATCTTGTGCAGTGATGTCTTGATGTTTTGATGTTGTGATTTCTTTGATGAATTACCATGAGTATGACTATGATTCTTTTGAGATTAATACATGATTGTATGATGATTCCTATGAGTAATGATGATGAGTTATGATGTTGATTTCGTGAGTTTTGATGATTCTATGATGACATGATTATTATGATGATTTTGATGAATGATGATGCACCTAATGAGTTTATTATGAGGATGATATTGACGTGTGCATCATGCATTCATATGCATTCCGGACTTCGGTCTAGGACCTTAATTCTTGTGGCTTCAGTCTCATTGTGTGGATGTGAGGTATTTTGTTGTGCTCCGATTCTCGTGTAGAATCGATCCTACTGTTGTGGATCTATGGAGGGTTAATGACCCAGTGTCCATCGAATTTTGTTGATTGGTACCACATGCATGAATCTTGTTGCATTTGCATTTATTTGACAATTTGGTGTAATTTATAATGTTGTGGCCTTTGATGTTCCTTGATGATTATGATGATGTTGAATATGAAAATGACGTTGTTTTATATATTGATTCCTATATTGTTTATTATGAATCGTTTTACTCACCTTCCCTGTTTGAATGTTGCCTCAACATGGATAACGTGCAGATGACCAGGTTTAGCCGTGGATGCCGTCGAGGACTTTTTGAAGTTTTTATGTCGTTGGCCATTGTGGTTGACTTAGAGGGTCTTGCTCTGATAGTGTAACATCGGGTTGGGGTCTTTTGAGTTGAACCATGTTTTATTGATTATTATTATTTTGATTAAGTTACTACGCAAGGAAAACTTTGGATTTTTGCATTTTTGAGTTTCGCTGCCTTTTAAGTAATATATTTGAGTAATTTTGGGCAAACCCGTTGTTTACGGAGCATTGACTATATTTGAATTATTGAGAAATGTGCCCCCTTTTGAGAGGATTTTATTGTGTTCAATATTTTACTCTGATAAATATGATTGATTTGTCATTATATTTGTGGGGTAGAAAAGGGTGTTACAACTATAATCAAGAACATCAATTTCATCCATTAAGTGGATAAAATGTTCAATCTTGATTGCTTTAGTCAGCACATCTGTCAGTTGCTTCTGAGTGCTACAATGCATAATTTCAAGCACTCTATTTTGAACCTAATTTCTCAAAAAATAGAACTTCGTATCAGTAGGCTTGTTTCTTCCATGCAACACTGGATTCTTAGCAAGGCTTATAGCTGATTTGTTGTCAATCATCAACTTCACAGGCATGTTCACCTTGATCTTCAAATTCTGCAACAAGTTTAGAATCCATACAGCTTGACAACAAAAAAAAGTGCCAGCAATGAACTCAGCTTCACTAGTTGACAATGCAACAATTGGTTGCTTTTTAGAGCACTAAGAAATAGGCCCTCCTAGATACTTTGAAGAAATATCCAGAAGTACTTCTTTTGTCAACTTTGTATCTATGCCAATCAAAGTTTGAATAACACATCAGCTATGAATTAGATTCAGATCAGAGGGGAACAAAACTCAATACCATAGAGTCCATTTAATATACCTCAGTATCTTGACAGTAGTTTGGTAATGTGACCACCTTGCTTTGTTCATAAACCTACTCACCATTTCAAATGCATAACAAATATAATGTCTAGTATTATAGAGATATCTCAATGAGCCTACCAACTATTTGAAAGTAGTAGCATCTACATTCTCACCCTCAACATCATAATCTAGCTTGTGATTTATTTTAGTGGGTGTGATTGCAAACTTGCAATTCATTAGCTCAAGTCTCTTTAGAAGCTCAAGTTCATACTTTAGTTGATGCAATATTATACCCTTATCAGAGTACAAAATCCCCATCCCTAAAAAATATGTCATATTTCCTAGATCAGTCTTCTCAAACTCATTCATCAATACCTACTTGAACTTAGCTATCTCATTTGAACAGCTCCCTGTTAGCAATATGTCATCAACATAGAGACACACCAGAATCATATTGCTATCAGATGTATGGTAAACATAAACACCATACTCTATTCCACATTTTCTGAATCCTTGAAGCTTGAAAAATGAATCAATTTTCAAATTCCAGGCTATAGAAGCTTGTTTCAGTCCATACAATGCTTTATGCAACTTGTACACCATCCCTTCCTTATTCTTTTCCATAAATCTAGGAGGTTGGGATACATAAACTTCCTCTTGTAAAGGTCCATTCAGAAATGCATATTTTACATCTAAATGCATTAGAGACCAATTCCTATTCGCAGCTATAACAATCACCATTCTAATTGTTTCTTGTCTAGCTATAGAAGCAAACATTTCAAAGTAGTCTAAACCAAATTTCTAAATCCTCTAGCTATTATGTCTTGTTTCTTTCTATAGCCTCAAGTTCTTCTTTCATAGCCTTCAGTCACCCTTTCTTCTTAAGAGATTCTTCAGTACTCACTGGTTTAAAGTCTACCAAAATGACACACTGAAGAACTTCCACTTTAGAGTCTATCTCAGTATCTCGCAGCATGTCGAACTCTGCAAATCTTCTTGGTATTTGTATGATTCTTTGTGGTCTCTGAATTTGTTCAGAATCTTCTTCAGATGTTGGAATAGTATCAGACACTAGACTACCTTCAAAGCTTTAACCACCTTCAGAGGCTTGATTACCACCAGAGTCTTGACCATCATCCGAATCTAGATCAGAATCAAATTCACCTTCAGAGTCAGATTCACCTTCAGACTCTTCTTCGACATCATAGTCACCTTCATAATCTGACTCATCTTCAGACTCAGAATCTCCTTTAAAGCCTGAAATATTTTCAAAAGTTAACTCATGTGTTAACACTATACCATAGTTGGATTGAGACTTGTTCAAATCCCATGTTTCTGATTCTATCACAGTGACATCTCTGTTGAATTCAACTTTGTTAGTGATAGGACATTAGAGCTTATAAGCATATGTAGTGTGATACCCTACAAGCAACATAACTCTGCTTCTGTCATCCAAGTTCCTTCTCTTAGCGTCTAGAACATGTTTGTAACAAACAGAAACAAACACCTTCAGATGACTCAAACTTTGCTTATCTTTAGTCCACGTCTCCAAAGGAATAACTTCCTTCAGCTTCTTGGTTGGACACCTGTTGAGCCAAGGTGTGAGGGAGCTTCTTCTCCTTCAACATACTCTTTGTCATATCAAGGAAATTTTTGTTTCTTCTTTCATCAAACCCATTATGCTGAGGAGTGTATGGAGTAATAACCTTGTGCTCAATTCCATTCTCCTCACAGAACCTTCTGAACTCTGTAGATTTGTACTCACCTCCACCATTAGTTCTGAGAATTTTCAGCTTCTGACCATGCTGTTTTTCAGCCCTTACCTTGAACTTCTGAAACTCAGCAAACACCTCATACTTAAACTTGATGAGTGCTACCCATGTCATCCTTATTAAATCATCCACAAAAGGCACAAAATACTTGTTTCCTCCAAGTGAAGGTACTTCAAATGGTTCACATACATCAAAATGCACTACTCTTAAAGCATGTTTTGCTCTTGGGGCTACTTTCGATGTAAATGGCAATCTTGGTTGCTTGCCTTTCATGCATATCTCACATGAATTATCAGGTTTCACAATCTTAAGAATGTCATATACCAACTTCTTAGAACTTATATGTCATAAGCTTATGAAGTTCAAATGCCCTAATCTTTTGTGACACAAATCATTGTCATCTTCAGCACCTTCAGCACTAACGCATTTAGTGTCAATTGTCTCCACATTCACTTTGAATGTTATGTTGCTTCCTTGTTTAGACTGCATAATCAGCTTCTGACCAGAATCATACAACTTCATAAGATTGTCATTCATAGTAACTAAGAAACCTTTCTCAATTAGATGACCTACACTCATCAGA
The DNA here is from genome assembly GCA_963859935.3 of Lathyrus sativus. Classification (NCBI taxonomy): domain Eukaryota; kingdom Viridiplantae; phylum Streptophyta; class Magnoliopsida; order Fabales; family Fabaceae; genus Lathyrus; species Lathyrus sativus. The sequence goes on from OZ012737.1 coordinate 44,494,330, forward strand.
TTGTCCTTCATGCCAGGAACAAACCAAACTTCTTTGATCAGAATAATTTTTCCATTCTTCACTCTGACCATGACATTTCCCATTCTTTTAGAATTCAGATACTTATCATCACCACATCTGATTTTTATCCTCTTTCTAGAGTCAAAATTAAACAGCCATTGTTTGTTTCCAATTAAGTGATTTGAGCAGCCAGTGTCTATATACCACCAGTCTGCCAAATATCCACCATCAGATTTAGAAGCCATCAATAACATAGGTTCATTATCAAACTCACCTCTGGCTATGTTTGCTTCTTCTTATTTTCTTTCCTTGTTTGACCAACAATCAATAACAAAGTTACCAAACTTCTAGCAGCAATACCATTGAACCTTCTTCTTGTCAAAAATTTTCTTTCCCTTTTGATGTTTCTCCTTATTAGAGTTGGAGACTTCTGACTTTTGATAACCATCACCATTTATCTTCTTTGTCTCAGACCAAGATTGCATCTGATTTTTTTATACCAAAAGACGCCTTCAGAGCCCGCTCTACCTCTCTTATTCAGACGCAATTCTTGTGCCTCTGGACTGCTCTACAGCTCTTCAATTCTCATGGTTCTCAGATCCTTAGAATGTTCAATTGCTACAACAATATAATCAAACTGAGAAGTAAGTGATCTTGGCACCTTTTCAATGATTACTTGTTTTTAGAGAGAGAGTCTTTCCACAAGATTTTATCTCATTTGTGATTAGAATCATTCCAGAGATATAATCATGTACCTTATCATTGTTCTTCATGTTGAATTCTCATACTGCTTACGTAGAAAATGAAGCTTCATTATCTTCACTAATGCATTACCTCCATAGCACCGTACTAGTGTGTCCCACGCGGCCTTCGTCGTCGTCGAATCAATGATCTTCTCAAACACATTCACATCCACACACTGATGAATGTAGAATATAACTTTATGATCCTTCTTCTTCATCTCTACATACGTTTTCCTTAGTTGCTTTACTTGTATCTGCTACAACCGCTACATAATCGTCATTGATGAGATCAATAACATCTTGAGCGTCAAATAACACACGCATCTAAATCATCCATGGATTCCAATTCTTTCCATCAAAGACTTGAAGCTTTGTATTCAAGCTACCTTTTCCATCGTTCATCTTTGATCTTGTGTAGGAATTCACTTAAATCTCACCAAATACTCATGTTTCCCAATCTCGTAGAATCAAGAAATGTGATTCTATTATGATTCCAATCGTAAATTCAACACAAGTTCAAGAAACAAAATCAATCACACACGTCTCGCGTACACTCGTGTTTCCTTGGTGTTTCCCGCAGATTCAAGTTGGAGCTTAGATACCAATTATTGGTGCACAGGAGGAAGAAAATGAAGATGGAAGAGAGAGAAGAGAGAAAATTATAACTAACTTCTATTGAATGAAAATTTTGTTTTTAATTGTTACTCTAACTGAACAGAAGTTCAATATTTATACACACACTAAAACTCAAATGTCAAACTAAATGAATCTTAAATTAAACTTAAATGACACTTAAATGAAATTCTAACAGAATATTAGATTACACTAACATTGATCCAATGCGAAATTCGCGTTTTAAATTTCATCTAGCTAACAATGAAAGTTCGCGACATCAAATGGTCTTTGAAGAGTGATTTGGAGAAGGATTCAATAAACGGTATGCGGAAAAATCCTTTGCATTGGTTTTGGTAATCTACCACTAAGCCTTTAGCTTCTAAACTGGAAATCTCGAGAAATCCAAGAAATCATTCTTCCACAAAATCTATAGAGAAGTCTATCACTAGTACTCTTAGAATTTCAGTAGATTGCCTTAACGTGATCAGGGTTGAATTTCTTATTTAAACTCAAAATTTTCAACATCTTGTGATTTTTGAATGGTCGAAGAAAATTCATTTTCAATATAGCCTTGGCTTTCATTGTAACAAAGTATTCTTACTCATGTCTCTTATTTAGATATAACTAGAAAATTTCTTAAATTCTTTCTAAAAAATTAAATGATTAACTTTATGCAGAAGAGTATGTATGTTCAGAGTAGAAGAAGGGAACCACAAGCAAAAATAAATTGGTTTGGAAGAACTACCTTGACTATGTTTTTGGTTCTCTTTTTGGTTGGAACGGTTGGGAGGAAAAATATGAGCTTATAAGCTTTCCTTACTTTTTGTCTAATAATTTCTTAGATTTTTCCATGATAAGAGATGAAGGTTTAATTGATGATGATGAATTAATGGATAATGAGAAAGAGAAAATGAGGAATGATATATGATGAGGGATGAGAAATTCGTGAGAGAAAAGTGAGAAATGAAAGAGAAATTTTGAAAAACGGTTTTAAGTATGATGAATATGAATGGTGGGGATGGAAATTTGAAAGGTTTCAACGTCTCAGATTGATTTGAAATGGGGTGTATGTGTTGTACCCCAAATTTTACCCTTAGATTTAGTGATCATTTGCATTTCATTTTCATCATCTTTTGTTTTAGCTAACCGTTTAACCAATTTGCCTAGTTTGTTCATTTTGCAGATGTGTCGAACAAATTTGAAAGTAATCTCGTATGCCCATTAAGTCATGATGAATGTGGAATAAGAGAGTGCCATCGGTTCACAATCTTTGATTATTACAAGGCCAAATAATTTCTCAAAGGATCCCCAAGAAGGACTAGGGTCTCCTGTCCCCTGAATTGCAAGATATTGGTTTGAGAACTGGTTGGAGTTCTATGGCAGTGTGGATGTTAGATTTTTCCTCAGTACAGTTCATTTCTATTTGAGAAGCGGATTATTAGCCGTCAGATGGAAGTTTGAATACTAATCAATTCCTAGACTTATGTTGTGTTCAAGTAAGAGAACATCAACCTTTATTGCTATTTTTGGTTTTCACTAAAGATCAAGAAATTATTTTGGGTCTCATTCTTGAATGCTTGGAATTTAACAAGAGACTATTTGAATTGCACTATGAAGTTCATTATTCAAGGTCCTTTGCCAAGTACAATGGAGTTGCTACCAACTTCCATTCCCAAACAGCCTCAAGCCAAAACAAGGCAGAATATGTTCCTATCAAGAAAAAGAGAAAGAATGAAAATTGAAATTTTTTCGTCTAAACACGGTCCAACATTTCCAACAATAAGCCAAAAACGAAAATGGCAAGTACCATCATCAATAATCTGAAAAAGGGTTGCATTAATAAAACAAAAATGAAAGCAAAGTATCAACATCCGCCAAATCCATAAATGGAAAATCTAACGGCAACATCAACGAACAGACAGCAGGATATCATCATCAATACAACCAAATTCCGAAAATGGCAGATATCTTCACCATTAATACGGGCCATAAACCAAAAATGAAATATCAGCAAGACATCAACCATAAGGTCCAGATCCGAAAATAAAAATCAAATAGCATCATCATTGCCATCAAAGTGATTTCGAAAAAGGAAGATAAATCACCATCATCACTGTCAAATCCAAAAATGGAAAAATCAGAACAGATCCGTCCAAATCCGGAAACAACAGCACAATCAGATTCATTAAAAAAATCTGAAACAGTCAGCAAGCCATCATCATGGCAGCGAAATCTGAAAACGGAAGGCAACAACATGTTAAAACATGTTCAAATAAAAAAGGAAAAATCTTAACTCCTTCAAATTTGTTTTAAGAAAAATCCATGTATAAAGAGGAAGAAGAACAGAAGTTCAAGAAAAATCTTAACTCCTACTAACTAACTAATCAATTTTAAAATCAAAAAATAATTTAATAATAATAAAACCATAAAAAATAATATTTATTTAAAATCCAAAAACATTCTTATTTTCTAAAATAACTTAGAACTTTTTCTAAATTTACTCTTAATTCATTTTCCTTTAAAATAAATAAAACTTTTTTTTTTAGCTTGAGATTAACCATTAATTATTTTTAAGATCTCATAAAATTTAGACTTGATTTTTAATTCAATAAAATTCTCAAAAATCATAAAAACAATTATTTCCTTTTAATTCCATTTTCACCAATTCCACTTAACCTCATCCTTATCTAATCAGTTTCCTCATTATCTGTTTAAAAATCTGATGCAACCTCTAATCATTGTTCATTGGTACATTATCTACATTTTACCATCTCATGCTTATAAATTAACTATCACTGTTATCATTTCCATTATCACTGTTTACCGTTTATCCCCCTCAGAAGGAAAGGTTTCCCGTTTGACCGCCGTGTCAATGCCTTTACCCTTTCCCATCCTAGCCTTAGGACCTGAGTCGCCGTACTCGTGCTTAGTCGTCCCGCCGTGGACATGCCATTTACTTTTTCCAAGCCTTAGGATCCGAGTTTCCTACTCGTGCTTAGGCGTCCCGCCGTGGACAACCTTACCCTTTATCCTAGCCTTAGGATTAGGAGTCACCGCACTCCATGTAAGTTTCTGCCGATGAATACTTACCTTACCCTTTTCAATTTAACTCTACAACGTAGAATTAGGAGACGCCGCACTCCACGTAAGTGCTTCCCTATGAATGCTTACTTCCCCCTGGAACCTTGACCACAGTCAAGATGTTCCTCATCTCCCTCTTTGAGGGGAACTACGATTACTATGATTCCATCCCTTACCTCGGATACGTAGGCACAAGATGCGAATCTTGGCAAGTATACTTAGGACTAACTTTTAGGTCCTTCTTTACCTTTAACCCTTAGCATTACCCTTAAGCAGATAACCATAGCAAATAACACACTTAAAACAAGAGGTTCCTGTAGAGTACTACAAAAGTTTAGGATGCTAATACCTTCTCTAAGCTTAACTAACCCCCGAACCTTAGATCTCTCCCCGCATTGTGTTTACGATGCAAATTAGGTTTTTCTTTACTTTAACCTTTCCTTCGGATAAATCAAATGTGAATCAATACGTGGTTCAAATTAATCAATAATTTGATATCCTATTCTCACCACAACAATAGGATTCTAATAAGAGAGAATGGAGATATGAATCAGAAAGAAATGTTTGCTTGATTTGAATCAGGTATTTTTATATTTCAAATCATAATTGAGCACCTACTCTGCAATGTCTCATTTTGTTTCGAAGCATGTTTTTGAATGGTTTGAAACACGATGATAGAGGCAAAATACTAAAAAATGTCATAATTATTGATTCGATTAAAAAATTTAGATGATTTGAAACAAATGCACACATCATTCTGTTATTCAAATCAGGCTACACATTTATATGAATCATAAGCCAAAAATATTTAAATTGTTAAATAAAAAAAAATTGATTTAAGGCAAAATTATTTTAATGCATAATTAATTTCAATTTAATGAAGATATGATTTTAATGCAAAACAAATTTTAATACTTACGTGTGGACGCGGGATTCGGTCTCTTCTTTCAAAGTGAAATCACTCATTTCAGTCTACATGTGAACTTTTAATTTATCCCAAGAGAGGGAAGGGGAAAAAATCTAAATAAACCCATGAGTGCATGCAACGCAATGCACTAAGAAATTTGAGAATCGGGATTGGTTATACTAAGGAAAAATATTAGCACCCTAAGTATCTATAGTATTCTATAGAAACCTCTTGCATTTATTTGTGCTTATTGTTAATAAGGTCATCTGTTGTGTATTAGGGATTTTGTTGAATGTTTTGAGTGAGTGATAGGATATATCTTTGTTGTTTTTGTAGTGTAAGTCAAACTTGATTTTAACCATAGTTGACTTTTGTATCAGATGAACTTTGAATTTGGTGATATTGTATGAAATCAAACCCTAGGGCTAAATAAACATTATGGATGGACTCAAAGGTGTTTTTGAGTGTCTTGAGTCATGTCCTAAGATTTGAGATCGTTTCTTGGTCAAAAGTCAAAGGTGTCGTTGACTTTTTCATCAGAAACCCTAGTTTATGGTCCATATGAATTTGGATCCTTGTATTGCTCATGAATCAAGTTCTTTGGATCAATTCAATCATATGAGTGGACTAATATGAGTCATTTTAGGTCCTTGAAACATATCTTGAGGTTTTGGATCATGTCTTGCTCCAAAAGTCAATTTACGGACTGAATTAGGTCAAAACCCTAATTTTGGGGTACTGGGGATCTTGAGGCTTGATGAGCTTGTCATGATGCAATCTTGCATTTGATTATTGGTGAACGAAAGATCTTGATTTTCATGGATGAGTATGGGACTCAAGATGTTGAATATGAAGCACATCCTTTGACCGTTCATCTATTTTGAGCCCTTGAGGGACCACCTAACATGTAAACCAAACAAGCACATATACATCTTTGTACTTGTTATGGGTTAGTGATGCATAAAAAAACACATATATGTTATGTAAATGATGTGGATGAAGTGGCACCTTAGGGGATAAAAGATTAGGGTATGACATTACAAAAAAAAAATTTAATGCCAATTAAACAATATTGATGCTAACGAAAAATATGTAGATGAAAATTTTGATGTAGATGAAAATTTCAATGTTATGTCCATGATGTATTAAAAGATGTTATGCACATATCATCCAATCAAACTACCACACATGACATATAAAATATCATATATACACAACATATCAAATATGCAATTAATCACGGTAAATCAAGCATACTACACAAGGATTAAAGAAAGAGAAAGAAACAATCATACCAATTACGACGATCTATAATCTAATTTGCTGAACAAGTAACGTTGGTAAACAACAGATATATCAAAATTAAAAAAAAAATGATAAAATTATAATAAGATACATCTTCCTTTGCTCGCCTTGAGGGTCTTCCAATAACATACATTTGTCTTGAGTGAAATTATCAAACTCTCTTTAACTAGACATCAATGAAATGAAATAGGCACACATTCTAAAAAAAAGTTCCTGTGTGAAATTCTGGTATGCAGATCTTAGATGTTCTGAGAGATGTCGAGACACTTGATCTCTGCTAAGAACAATGACAAGAAGCAGCACAATAAAAACTTACAGAAAGTAAACAAACACATAATAATTGTTAACCCAATTTGGTGAACAATAACACCTACGTCTGGGGGCTACCAAGTCAGGAATGAATTCTATTAGATAGTATTAATTCTAAGCTAAACAACCTTCGGTTTAAAACTTATCACTTAATCACTACTCGTGTTTAATTTCTACCTAAGACTCTTTCTAGGTATGAGGCCCTTCTTAATTCCCTTTCAATCACAATAGTGACAGAAATTACAACTCAATGTAAATAGTCCAGCTCAAGTATCAACACGACACAAGAGAGTCTCAAAAAATACAAACCCTAAACACACTAAGCAACCGAGTATGTTCCACACATTTCTTAGGTTAAATCCATCCTATTTATAACCATAAACTAGATTGGATTTAGGCTTCACAAACACCACAATTCTGTTACACAGTGTCGCACCCCAAATTTTACCCTCAGATCCATTGATCCTTCGCACTATCATATTGAGTCAATCATCCATGCATAGCTAACCATTTTACTAGTTTTTGCTTGTTTTATGAAGTTAGGTCTGTTGCAGAAGATTCAGAGGTCATGAAGACTCTGTGTGTGTTCTAATCCCCTGCGAGTTATGTTGAACCTTTGAAGAGACAAAGGAAGGATGTGTTTCCATTCTTACAGTCCCTTGACCAATACACGACCCTTTTTCCTCAAGATGTATCAAGATTTCCCCTTTGTTATTTTAGCATGGTCAAAGTTTACGACAGGCTACACCATAGGTTATTTTATTTATGTTTCAAAGGATTTCTCAGGGCATAACTTGGTCTTACTTGAGGATCTGGATTACTAGTTGTGGAAGAGTTGGAATTTTGCTTGCTAATGTTATCCATGGACTGACGTTTAGAATTAAGTTTCAATTTGAGGAATGTTTGGATGGGTCTTTAAGTCAATCAAAGGACATACCTCAAGGAATGACCAAGATATTTTGAAAGTCAATCTACTCCGAGTTGGTTTCTATACTATGTTTCAATCTGGTTTAAAGCTTTTTCCTCTAGTTTATCTCAAATCATGGCCGGATCCACCCCAAGCGCTAAATCTATATGTTTCCAAGGGTACCACATATATTTAATTCACGCATCGGAATTAAGAGATTGAAATCACTTTATGAATACAAGCTTTAGGCCAAGAAATTTTCAAAGGTTCATAGAAACTCAAGATGTTTCAATATTTTAACTCAAATCATAAGTGGTTATTCATTCAAGTTACTAAGGAGTCTTTTTTTTTTAAATGAGGCATAAGGTTTCACGAAGATCCTAAGCTGTTACGAGACTCAAAAATACTTCGCCAAGACTCACATCATGCTTAACTCAAATTTAAAACCGCAAAGTGTTGTCTAAAGCGCAAACTCAGAAGGATCAAATTACAAAATATGAAGGTTTTAATCAAGTACATTTCTTTAGAGATCCATTTTCATCAATCCCTATTTCAAGCCACATCCAAAGTATCATTGCTCTAAAAAAATACAGCCACCGAAAATGAAAACTCTTCATTAGAAAATTCAAATGAAACATTATAGCCATGACAAGAAAAGGATTACAATGCCCATGAGTGCAAAAAGAAGCCAGAGATAAGATACAGAGGTGGAATTCACTACTTGCTATGATAAACAATGCCAGGAAAGGATTGATTAACAGAAACAAAAGTACAATGATACACGGCCAGATTTTGTTCCCCACTATCATGTTTTACAAGCAAATCAAACTAAAGATACAATTTCTAGCAAATTATGCATATCTTCACGTTCCTACTTCTATGTCATCATACTCGGGCCGCTCAACAAATTGAACCCATCGGTCACAATCTCGGAAGTGTAGTCGTTTCATCCCATGAGATTTTTGTGTCTCCTGCGTAGAATGCTACCGGCCATAACAAGTATGGCAACGAAACCATGACATCTCCTTCCATTTGTGAATCCCATCCAAGCAACTATGTGAGTTATGTTGTTTCCAAAACGACTCCAAATCTAATCAAAATAAAAGAGGAAAGCTAATTAATCTCGGCAGGAAAGTGGATTCAAATAAAAATGGACTAAACACATAAAGTCGAAAAGGGAATGAAATCCAAAACATGTTTCAGACAAGAATATTGCAAAAACGGAAATATTTTTAAAAGTGTTTTCAGCCCAAATCAATGAAGAATCAGATTTCCCAGACAAATTTAAAACATGACCGAGGCAGCATCAATTTGTTTCTAAAGCAAGAATTCTTCATTCATTAATTTCAAAATCATGAGTGAAGTCATTATTGGCTATAAAATCATAGAGACATTCAGAGGAACAGGACAACAAACAGAAAAAAATTCACATACAAACTCTTCATGACACATTGCGGCAGGGGTGAAAAACAACAGCAGAACAACAGTAAGGGGAATAACATTCACAAACCCTCGCAGAAGAATAACAACAGAAATTCACGAACACACCATAAACACAAATCACAGAAATTTTCGAAACCCTTAGATTACGAAAAGAAAAAGAGAGCAGAAACTTATCTGAGGGTCGTATTCCGTCGTCACCGTCATCGCGGAGCTCGTGTCATTGTCACCTCCGACATTCCCACCAGAAACGGCCACCTTTCACCGTCGTTTTCTCTGTTTTCATTTTGGTAATTTACTTATTTTTATCCGTCTGAGTGTTGTTGGTTGTTTTGTTTATCTACAGGCTTCAAAGCGAAAACGAAACGGAGTGAAAAGGGATAAGAAGAATCGAGTGAGGGAAAGGGAAAGGAAAATGAATCGCGAGAGAGAAAGGTGAACGAGAAGAGAGACGAAAAAATCAGCGGGCGACCCCCAAGGAAAAATCTACCGCCGCAGTGAAGAAGAGGGTTCTCAAACCCTAGTTTTTGCTTCCTCCCTTTTGTTTATCCGTTAAGCAGACCGGGTCGGGTCTGGGGCCTGACCACCCAGCCCGACCCAATTTATTTATTTATTTTTTATATTTTTCTGTTATGTTTATTTTGTAATTGATATTAATAATAATAAGTTACTAACCACTAACAAAACTAACCGTTAACCAATAACTAGAAAAATCTGAAATAATTTTTATTAAACATGTAAAACGAATTTTAAAATAAAATAAGGAGATAATGTAATTTTTTAGGTTTTATATTGACTTTGTTTTTAGTTTAATTAAATTTTCAACTTTAATTCATAACAATTTTTTTAGTTTTAATTAACCTTTTTTTAATTTATAAAAATAACAAAAATAAAAATATGTTTAGATTTGATTTTAATTTCATTTTAATTAAATCATAAAAAATATTTAATCCTAATATTTTCTTTTTTTACATTTAATTTAATCCAATTCGAAATTCTCAAAAACTCAAAAACCTTTAGTTACAATTTTTCTTCTTCTTCCATCCAACCTAATTTCTATCCAAAATTCTAACATTTTATTACATAAAACTCACAAAAATCACAAGTAATTTATTCCTAACGTTTGCCCATTTTTCACTTAATACAATTAATCCAATTTTCACTGAACGGCCAAAATTCTCAAAAATACAACAAAACAATTTCACCGCTTATTCCAATTTCACCATTACACTTAAAAATCATAGTCCCCAGCTAGCATAGCTATCGTCATTTGTAGCATTTACATCTTCAATTAATCATCTCGCTTTACCGTATTTTATCCCCTCCGAAGGAAAGGTTCCCCATTTGGCCGCCAAGTCAATACCTCACCTTCACCCCATCCTAGCCTTAGGATCCGAGCCCCCGTACTCGTGCTTAGGCGTCCCGTCGTGGACACACCTCACCTTTCGAACCTTAAAACTTTGAGTCGCCATACTCATGCTTAGGCGTCCCGCCGTGGACATCCACCCCTTTATCTTAGCCTTAGGATTAGGAGTCGTCGTACTCCATGCAGGTTCCCGCCGTGGAATACTTACTCCTCACCCTTTTATTAAACCTTACAACATAGAAATCGGAGTCGCCGCACTCCAAAGTAAGCGCTTCCCTATGAACGCTTACTTCCCCCTGGAACCTTGACCACAGTCAAGAAGTTCCTCTTCCTCCCTCTGTGAGGGGAACTACGATTACTCTGATTCCATCCCCTACCCAGGATACGTAGGCACAAGATGCGAGTCTTGGCGAGTAAACTTAGGACTAACCCTTTAGGTCCTTTCTCTTTACCTTTAACCCTTATCATTACCCTTAAGCAGATAATTATAGCAATAGTACATTTAAAACAAGAGGTTCCTGTAGAGTACTACAGAAGTTTAGGATGCTAATACCTTCCCTAAGCTTAACCAAACCCCGAACCCTAGATCTCTCCCTGCATTGTGTTTATGATGCAAAACAGGTTTTCCCCTTTCTTTAACCTTTACTTTGGATAAATCAAAGACCGTTTGTAAATGAATTAAGATTCAAGTTAATCAATAGCTTGACATCCAAATTTCACCGCAACACACATAATCTGCAACTGATTCTCCAAAAGAATAGTTTCTTCAATCCAAAGTTTCCTAAAGTGACTCTTCACTTATAAAATGGAATCTTCAAATTCCTACATAATCTTTGATTCCTCAATCTTTAATTCCACCTAGGATAAACAAATATTCCCAGAATAATCTCAAATCTGGAAGAAAAATATCATAATCAAAAACAAAAAAAGTAACAGACAAAGATGTCAAATCATCATGATTGGACATCTCGTCTAACATCTTGATCTTCAGTTAGTTCTTCATGTTAGGACATCTCGTCCAACATCTATATGTCAAGTTATTTTTACCAAAATTGATGTCAACCTCAAAAGTTTGGAGTCATCAATCTCCCCCTTTAGCAGATTTTGGCTAAAACTAACTAAATAACCCTTGCAAGCAGAAACACAAAGCCAGAGACCAACAATTAGAGCAGCAGCAGAAAAACTAAAACACTCTAAAGCCTCCCCCTCAATCACCAAGAATCAAACTCTCCCCCTCAATAGCAGTAGTCAGTGGTTAGCAGAGGAGTGGTTAACAAAGTTAGCATTACTACCCCTTTTTAGCCATAATATGACAAAGGTAGTTAAACTAACTAAACCACTAAGCAATAACATAAAAGTTAAAGGTACATAACAAGCACATGAAGTGGAAAAAAGAAAATATCCTCGGCATTAAGCCCTTACATAACCACACACAAAATGACACTACATTCAGATATCATCTTCAATAGCCTCATCATCTGAATATTAGGATATTATTGAAAGAAATGCTACAGATGAGAGTTGTCTTAGAAAACCTCTCTCTATTTGGTGGGAACACATCAACACTCACAGAAGTAGTATTCCCACACCAAAAAGACTGCTGCAAATCTTCAGACAGACAGACCCCAAGCTTGCCCTTTAACACTTCAAATTGATTCACATCCAAGGCTTTAGTTAAAATGTTAGCTAACTGATTCTCTATGGCAATATGATCTAATGTTATAACATTGTCTTCCACAAGATCTCTAATAAAGTGGAGCCTGATGTCAATATGTTTGGTCCTGCTGTGGTGAATAGGATTCTTTGAAATATTGATGGCACTAAAGTTGTCACAGAAAAGTGTCATGACATCTTGTGTGACATTATACTCAGTCAGCATCTGCTTCATCCACATCATTTGAGAACAACTGCTACCTGCAGCTATGTATTCAGCCTCAGCAGTAGATAAAGAAACACAATTTTATTTCTTACTAAACCAAAAAATCAAGTTGTTTCCCAAAAAGAAACATCCACGAGAGGTGCTCTTCCTATCATCAGCACTACCGACCCAATCAGCATCACAATATGCTACCAACATGGAATTAGAACTATGAGAATATAACAGACCATAGTCGCATGTACCACTCACATACTTCAGAATCCTTTTGACTTGATTGATATGACTGACTTTAGGTTTAGCTTGATATCTAGCACATACTCTTACAGCAAACGTTATGTCAGGGCTGCTAGCAGTAAGGTATAAAAGACTACCAATAATGCTTCTATACAAACTTTGATCAACACTAACTCCTTTTTCATCCTTAGACAACTTCAAGTGTGTAGGAGCAGGAGTTATTTTGTGGTTAGCATTATCCAAGCCAAACTTCTTCACAATACTCTTTGCATATTTCCCTTGACAAAGGAATACGGAGTCTTCCATCTATTTAACTTGGATACCAATAAAGTAGGTTAATTCACCCACTAAACTCATCTCAAACTCAGATTGCATTTGCTTGATAAAGTGTTGAACCATCTCATTCAACATCCCTCCAAACACAATATCATCTACATATATTTGTGCTATCATGAGTTCTTCATCCCTCTCTTTAACAAAGAGAGTTTTGTAAATTCCACATTTTCTGTATCCATTGTTGATAAGGAACTCTAGAGCTTATTTCAACCCATACAAGGCCTTCTTTAATTTGAACACATGATCTGGAAAAGTAGGATCAAAAAATCCTTTTAGTTGTTCCACATATACTTCTTCATTCAAGTATCCATTCATAAAGGCGCTATTAACATCCATTTGAAATAGCTTGAACTTCAACAGGAAAGCTACTCCAAGTAACAGTCTAACAGACTCCAATCTAGCAACATGAGCAAAAGTTTCATCAAAGTCCACTCCTTCAATCTGAGTGTACCCTTGAGAAACAAGTCTAGCCTTGTTTCTAGTGACCACACCTTGCTCATCAGACTTGTTTCTAAACACCCATCTTGTACCAATAACATTTGACCCTTTAGGTCTAGGTACAAGATCCCAGACCTCATGCCTTTTGGACTACTCTAGTTCTTCTTGCATAACATTGATTGACAATTCATCAGTCAAGGCCTCCTTGACATTCTTGGGTTTCTTCTTTGAAACAAAGCAAGCACCAGTAAAAACTTCTCTTGATCTGGTCATTCTCTCACCATTTAGATCTCCTATAATAAGCTCCTTAGGATGATCTTTCTAAATTCTGGTGGAGGGACCCTTGTCTACTTTCTCAGTCTCTAAATATTCAGGATTAACATTATTTGAGTTTTTAGCATCTTCAGGATCATCATGTAATGTTCCAACATATTCTGTAACATCTCTATCACTCATGGGAAATAATGTTCCAATATCATCTGAGACACCGGCTTCAGTAGTTGAGTCATCAACCACAACATTTATGGATTCCAACATAACTTTAGTTCTTGAGTTGAAAACTCTATAGGCTTTGCTATTTGTAGAGTATCCCAGAAAGATTCCTTCATCACTTTTAGGATCCATCTTCCTCCTTTGCTCACGGTCAGCCAAAATGTAACATTTGCTTCCAAAAACATGGAAGTATTTCACAATTGGCTTCCTTCCTTTCCATAGCTCATATAAGGTAGCTGATGTGCCAGATTTGATGGTTACTCTATTAAGAATATAACAAGCAGTATTCATGGCTTCAGCCCAAAAATGGTATGGAAGTTTCTTGGCATGAAGCATGACCCTTGCACATTCTTGAATAGTCATATTCTTTCTCTCAACCACACCATTCTGTTGAGGGGTGATGGGTGAAGAAAACTCATGACTAATTCCCTCAGAGGAACAAAACTCATCAAACTTGTTGTTTTCAAATTCCTTCCCATTGTCACTTCTAATTCTAACTATACCATAATCCTTTTCTCTTTGAAGTTTTTGGCACAGTTCTTTGAACATTCAAACACTTCAGACTTCTCTTTGATGAAATTCACCCAGGTGTATCTTGAGAAGTCATCCACCACAACATAATCATACCTCTTTCCTCCAAGACTTTCAACCTACATAAGTCCCATCAAGTCCATATGAAGTAGCTCCATGACTTTTGAAGTTTTCATATGTTGTAACTTATTATGTGACATCCTAGTCTGCTTTGCAATTTGACGGTCGCCACAAGCTCTTCCTTCATCAATTTTTAGATGAGGAATACCTCTGACAGTTTCCTTAGACATGACTTCCTTCATTCCCTTCAAGTGTAAGTGGCCAACTTTCTGATGCCACATCTTCACCTCATATTCTTTTAACGTCAAGCAGGAGGAGAAACACTTTGTTTCAAGAGGTATCCATAAGTAATAATTATCCTTAGATCTGGCACCTTTCATGATAACTTCCTCTTTAACATTTGTTACTAGACACTCAGATTTAGAAAACTTAACTTTGAGACCATGGTCACACAGTTGACTAATACTTATTATATTAGCATTCAGTCCTTTGACAAACAACACCTTATCTAGGCTAGGCTGCCCAATGTACTCCAGCGTCCCAACACCCTTTATTTAACCTTTTAACCCATCTCCGAAGGTGACATAGCTAGTGGAATGTGGTTTAATATCAACCAAAAACCTCTGACACCAATCATGTGTCTAGAACAACCACTATCAAAATACCAGTCTTCTCTGTCAGAGGCTCTTAGAGAGGTATGAGCTATGAGAGAAACATATTCTTTCTTAGGAATCCACTTCTTCTTTTCTTTAGTAGTATCCTTTTTCCTCCTGGACCGAGTCGCTGATTTAGGGTAACCATGCAACTTGTAGCAGTAAGGCTTTACGTGACCATACTTACCACAATGATGATATTTCTAGTGTTGCTTCTTTCTTCCTGAGGAGTTCTTCTGAGGTCTTGGTAGATGTTGGGATATCTTACTTGACATCGTTCGATCCTGATTTCTTTTGTGTTGAGTAGATTTCACAACAGGCATTTTCCCTACTTGATCATTATAACCAAGTCTCTTAAGATTTCCAGCATTCCTTCCTGATTATAGAATTTCACCCAGCACGTCTGAACTGCTATTGAGCATTCTTATATACTTAGTCATATTGTCAAGTTTAGAATTGAGAAATATAAATTCATCCTTCAGGTTATAAATGGTAGCCAAGTTCTTTAATATTTCATCACAGAGTTGAGCAATAAGATCCTATTGGTACTGCCCTAATTGACAAAGTTCTGCACTTCTGATGCATAGCTCCTCATAAGAGGCAGCCAATTCATTGGAAGTGAGTTTTTCAACATCTGATTCTCTGTCAGAATCATATACTCCAGTAAGTGGAGAAATATGTTTAGCCATTTCTCCTTCGCTTAAGGAGTCATGTTCAGACCAAGATGTAGACAAGTCTTTCTTCTCCTTCTTGAGAAAGGTAGGACACTCAACTTTTGTGTGTCCAAACCCTTCGTACTCATAACATTGGATTCCCTTACCTTTGTTGGATTTTTGATTATTATTGGTTCTTCTTCCAGAATCCTTCCTTCTGTTGATATTGGATGACTGAGTCTTGACATTAGATCTTGATTTCTCGTCCATTTCTTTCAACAGTTGGCTACACTGTTTTTCAAGAAGCGCCATAGCCTTAGACAATTCCTCATTGGAATTAGGGTCACATTCATCTTGATTAGACACCAAGGATATTATTTTCTTCTTCTCATATTTCTCACTAATTTCCAGTTCAAAAGTCTGAAGAGATCCCATTAGCTCATCCACCTTCATGGTGTTTATGTCTTGGGCTTCTTCAATAGCAGTCACCTTCATATCAAATTTCCTTGGAAGATACATTAGAATTTTTTGAACCAACTTGGCTTCTGGAATCTTTTCTCCTAGATCACGTAAAGTATTGGCTATATCAGTAATGTTCATATGAAAGTCTTGAATACTTTCATCCTCTCTCATCTTTAAGTTCTCAAACTTGGTTGTGAGAAGTTGAAGTCTAAATGACTTTACCCTAGAAGTTTCTTCATGCGCAGTCTTCAAAATCTCTCAAGCCTCTTTGGAAACAGTACAGTTCTTGATCAGCCTGAAAATGTTCTTGTCCACACCATTAAATAAGACATTCAATGCTTTGGAATTACCTTGAGAAAACTTGTCATCTTCATTATCCAGTCTTCCTTAGGCTTTATAACATCAGTAATCTTACCTTGATGATCTTTAGCCTTTGGAGGATCCCATCCTTTGACCATATATTTTTAAGCTTTTCGATCCATAGACTTGATAAAGGCCACCATGTGCACTTTCCAATATTCATAATTGGATCCATCAAGAATTGGTGGTCTATTCAATATTCCTCCTTCTTTGACCATTGTACCATAAAGTAACTTCCCTGAATCTCAACCAGATGCAAAGCTGGATGCCAGCTCTGATACCAATTGAAATTCTAGTATACATATCTCAGATTGAGGGATGTCGAGACACTTGATCTCTGCTAAGAACAATGACAAGAAGCAGCACAATAAAAATTTACAGAAAGTAAACAAACACACAGTAATTGTCAACCCAATTTAGTGAACAACAACACCTACGTTTTGGGGCTACCAAGCCAGGAATGAAATCCACTAGATAGTATTAGTTCTAAGCTAAACAACATCCAGTTTACAACTTATCACTTAATCACTACCCGTGCTTAATTTATACCTAAGACTCTTCCTAGGTATGAGACCCTTCTCAATTCCCTTTCAATCACAGCAGTGACAGGAATTACAACTCAATAAGCAGTCCAGCTCAAGTATCAACATGACACAAGAGAGGCTCACAAAATACAAACCCTAAACACACTAATCAACAAAGTATGTTCCACACATTTCTTAGGTTAAATCCATCTTATTTATAACCATAAACTAGACTGAATTTGGGCTTCACAAACGCAACAATTTTGTTACATAGAATCTGCAACTGATTCTCCAAAAGAATAGTTTCTTCAATCTAAAGTTTCCTAAAGTGACTCCTCACTTAGAAAACGACATATCACACATTTTCATAGAAAATTAGAGTTAAAAAAAACACATATCACACACGAAAGTGAAAGATAGTGGTGCTTCAAAGTTGTGCTTCACTCGAATACCTTTCTAGATCCAAAGTTGTGCTTCAAGCTTCCATTCCGCAGACATCTTTACTCGGCCCTACCAGTATCTTGTCTGAGCCCTTGTTCTATTCAAGGATCTTAGAAACTTCCAACTTTGTTCTGTAACTACCTTCATTTGAAGAAACCGAAGTCTTCAATGGAGTATAAAATAATACTTTCTCGATGGAAGTCATTCTCCATGCACCATAATCACAATATCAAATTTTCAATATGATATACACTAAAGCTTCACAAAAAAACATTAGTTTACCTAATGTACCTTGTATCTACCATTCACACTTAATCTTTAGAGTTGAGTACCAAAAAAATGGGGTTTCTTAGTTCAAGGTTGGAGATGATTGTCTATCTTGAAGAAACTCACTCAAGCCTAAACATATCTAACTCAATCAACACTCTATGTAGTTTTTATATAGGGTTGACTTGAGAGAGAGAAGGTGTCAAATAATAACCCTCAAGGTTTTCTAGACTTTTGAAAATATGGTTAGATTATTTCTTGAATACACAAATGCAAATCATTCATATTTACTTATGAATGTGAATTGTTATCATGTTTATGTGTAAGAGAATTTCAAAAAATGATTTATATAGGTGCTAGACATAAGACACAAAATAGGTGTGAAAATGAACAATTAATTCAAGTCAAATAATATAATTATGATTTGAATCGTACGGAAGAATGAAATAAATCAAGGTGTAAAAATATCAAAATGGCTTGATTGGTTTAGATCATGATTTGGTATATATAATTCAAATCAAGCAATCATATGAATCGAATCACCGTTGTTTTTCAAAAGTTTTTCTGATCATGATTCGAATCATATAGTCTTATAATTTGCATCAAAGTGTTTCGTGATTTGAATCACAAAGACAGTGCCAAAACCCTTGATTTTAAATGAATTATTAATTCGAATCATATGCTTTACTCAAATCAAGCTTCAAAAAATTTAGTTTTAAGCTTTCTAACTTGTGATTCAAGGAGCACATATATTGACTTTGATCAATTTTCTTAACTGAAAACATATTGCAATGGATTCAAATCTTAATTAAGTAAATGGTTCACTCAAGGTACAATTCTAGAAAGCAAAATCAAATTATAAATAAATCAGTAAAATAAAAAAAAATTATAATATCAAAAGTTACAAAACATCAAAATATGGATGAAATGCACTTTTACTAATTGAGAAATTTTAGTAAGTTCTGACATTGGGTGGATATTTGGTGTTTGGTCCGGCATTTTAGGGATCGGTGGTGCATGTAAATACTTTAACGCTCAAGTCAGTGGCTATCTGAGGCAGAAGAAAATATTCTAGGTTACAAGAGTGTGTGCATGTATTTTATGTTTACCTTCTCTTTTATAACTCGTTCCTAGGGTTTACGAGCCTAGAACATTTTTTAATAAGATAGATGTTTGATAAAACACACGTTAGTGTCTTATTTCTTCCGTAATGTAACAATTTCCCTTTAATCACTCACCATTATTAGGTGTTTCCTTAGGACAAACTTAGTGTGTTCCTGAGACCTCATGATCTTCTTTTCTAGGACACTTTATAATTTGTGTATGTTAATAAGATAGATGTTTGATAGAACACACATCAGTGTCTTATTTCTTCCATAATATAACAATTTCCCTTTAATCACTCACCATTATTAGGTGTTTCCTTAGTACAAAACTTAGTAAGTTCCTGAGACCTCATGATCTTCTTTTTCGGGACACTTTATACTTTGTGTATGTTAATTTCTTGGTCTTAATCTAACATCCCATGAGGTTGTGGATCAATTAAGTCTTATTCATTTTCTTGGGCCCATGTTCTTATTGGGTCATTGTAAACATGTTCGTAGCCTAAACATAAATAGTAGTCCCCCAAGCTGGTTTTACGAAGTTGGATGTAGCTTATGATCTCGCTCACTTCCCATGAAAGAATTTTAGGTCTATTTTAATATATGTTTCATCAATCACTAACTTGTCTCATTGTTCTTGATCTTTGGTATTCTTTTGTTAGGAAATAATAAGGTTCTATGAAATCTATCGTCTTTGTTGTCCGCCACACATCTTCTATAGTTCATAGGATGATGACATATTGATAGTTATAGTAATATTATTTTCTATGGATCATAAGTTTCATTATTATTATGATGGTTTCATCTCTAATGATGTGACACTTGATTACTTGTTAGTATGTGATCCTTAGGATACATTGTTTTTAGACCTTTGGATCTTTGTGTCTTTGTGTTCTATCTTTGAGAAAAATACACTTTTATATATATATATATATATATATATATATATATATATATATATATATATATATATATATATATATATATATATATATATATATATATATATATATATATATATATATATATATATATATATATATATATATATATATATATATATATATATATATATATATATATATATAATATAAATGTACTAATTTTTCTTCTCTTGATTCCTCTGCATAGTTGTTGTTTCTATTTGAAGTGTTCTTGCTTTCCTTCTTTGAAATGTTTTATCTCTTTATTTTTTCGACTTCCATCAGATTCTCTACTAACAAGTTTCGTTATCATTTATACTTTCTCTATTTTATTTCTTGTTGGGGATTAGTTGATGAAGTGGTTTTTTTCTTTCCCTTGCTTCTCCATACCATTTCATCACCAATGATGTTTTAGGGAAGTTAATGGTGTTCTGGCGTGATTATTTGTACAATAGTGTTTATTTTGTCACTCATTTCATGCGAAGGGGAATGGGAAACAAGTGAGACTAACTTCCAAGAAACCATCTTTCTCTCTGTGTAATCACATATTATGGTACACACCATCAAATATCCTTCCTCTTGGCCCATAATCGAAGTAGAAAAGCGTTGCTTGAATTCTAAGGAATCAAACATTTATTCGATAACGTCTTTTGTATATTCTGATTTAGAAAAATAAAATAAATATGAAATGGTGAAAGAAGTTGGTGCTTGCGGATTATGATTTTAGTCTTTATCGAGAGAGTTTACCAAGAATCCCCTCATCCTATTTTCTCCATGTTGGACATTGTATTCTAAAAAATCAGGTTCTCTTTTCACTTTACCGCTTTTAAATAAGAAATTCACTGGTATCTTGTTGTGGCACCTTTATAATTACACCTAAATTTTTTATCCTTAATCAAGTTCTTTCAATCTATGTGTGAATATTTGGGATGAGAAGCATTTCTCAATGTCTTCTTTTGTATATTATTTGTATTCGGGGATGATTTCAAGTCCTCATTTAATTTGATTCATCTCAATCAATCCCCTAATATGTTTGAAGTTTTTATAATTTTGAAAAACCTTGAGTTTTGTTACATCATTGTCGAACTTCTTATCGCTGATGCTCACCAGAGCATGTGTAGTTTTGAGGAAGAGGCTAATAATGTAGTTTTTGAATTGTAGTTTTGAGGAAGAGGCTAATAATGTATTTTTTGAATTGTAGTTTCCTCAGTGTTGGTTCTAGAATATCTTTAGTCACACGAAGTTAAACATGGCTTTCAAGATGGCAGACCTTTCTTAATCAAGGGAGTGTCTGCTATCTAGTTAGGAATTTTTCAATGGTTTTAACAAAGTTGCTTACGTTGATAGAAATTCTAAGAACAGAAAGATGAAAGATCGGTATATAGATACACAATCTTTGATTATATTCCCCCATTAGGATGATACCTTAGGTTTATTGGTGTATCCAACCAACGTTCTTCTGATACTTTTCACATTACTTTTCCTTTTATGGATTGTTAACTTTATTTTTATTTTTGGAAAGAATATGGCTATTGATGATATAATCAAATTTACAAGAGGTCTTAAGATGATTTAGATGACCAAGTTGCTTCCATGAAAGGTGTTTAAAGTGTTTCTTTGGTTTATGAGGGTGGAAGCCCCGCGGTTGCGATGGTTGATGCAACCAAAACTTATCCAATGGGTGTTTCCCCTGATGTTTCTACTCTATTTCATTCCAATAAGAGAAATAACTCAACCTCTTGTGGATTTAAAGAAGGGAAGTTTATGTCGTTTTTGGCTAGTCGGGTTCTTAATTCTCTAAAAAAGTTTTTTGTACTAATTCATGATACAAACATAAGCATGTTGGCTGATAAGGTCCTTGGGGAATCAAAAACTCTTGGAGAATGGGTGTCTTACTTGGTTGGGTGATGACTCTCCCATGTTTACCATAACCTAATTATTTTGGGCTAAAGAAGAAAAGTTATGAACCAAGGATGAACTTTGGAGAAAAAATTTGAAATAACTTGTTAATCAAGGCACGCCTTGGAGGAGGATCTGAAGGCGACCAAGGAGGCACTGAAGACTAAAATGGTGGAATGAAAGAAAAAGTTTCAAGGACAATAGTCTTTAATGAATAAGCTTTCCAAGGTTAAGGAGAAGGTAGGTACCGTGACTTCTCAATGCAAATAGTAGAAAGAAACCTTGGAGAAGACGTTTATTATAGAGAAGGTTTCTCTTATTATTGACATAATGGTCAGGGCTTGAGAATCCTTTGACAAAGGTGTTGATCAAATTTTCTTCTTTAATCTCAGGATTATTTTGAATGTAGTAGCTGTCAATATCAATAAATTAATATTTTATAGGAAAATGGTTGTCACTCATGTTAATTCTCCTTGATTTATTTATCTTTCAAATTATTTTTGGATTGTGAAATGTTTCTTGACCTTTGTTTTGTAATATGGATAGTGGGTCGTGGAGTTTCTCCATGTATTTATTTTTGTATAACATTTTTGCTATATTGTTACTTTTTTATGATTATGTGCGTATATACTTGCAATGTTCTTACCGTTATTTTGTTTGACCACTTTCCCTGTTTAAAACCTTGAGAATGGCTAGATCACTAAAAAAAGGCAATTCATTTATTCTTCATACCATATTAGTAGATTTCTCTAAATTTATTTTCCTTGTTACTTAGAGAAATAGGTTTTAGCCTTTGGGTTCTTCACACGAGTTTGACAAATGGTGTAAAGTAAGGAAAGGATATTTGAATAGACGTAAAACAACTTAAGCTTTATTGCATTCCATGTCCGAGGAATTTTTTTTTAGTGAGGGATTCTAAAATGTAAGCTTCATTTCCAAAGCTAGACTGCCTGCTACAACCTTTACCTATTAGGTGAAAAACTCTTACTTGATATGTTTTTATTATCGACATCCACTCTTCTCACCTATACTTTTCATGGGAAGAAAGCCTTGGGAATGACATTCTTATTGTATTTTGATGTTATTTTCTACAGTACAATAGATTTTCTTAGGATGACCTAGTTCGTGCAATCTGCCAAGAGATCCAATTCTTATTTGCATATTTCCTTGTTAACTTCTCCGGGCATGTGGTGTGAAGTCCTTCAGCTTAACTCTTCTATTTTGGCAAGAATCACCACCTCAAATTCATATGTGAGTCGAAAAAAGGTCTCCATAGAAGAGTAAAGTGGATTGGTACATTATTCTCAGAGGACATGTGGAAGTTCCTCCTCCCAAATCCTTTTAGAATTGTCTAATCTCCGCCTCAGGCCTCACAATAAAACTTTGTTTTCTAATTTGACCTAGTTGTTAGACTGGGAATGTTATACTTAGGTAAAGTGTTGAGTTACCCATAAGTCCTCCATTAATTCATTGAATCTCTTATATATAAATTATGTTCCACTATCAGTTACCACAAAAGGTGGGATACTAAACTTGGTGAGAATATTTTTTTTGAAGAAACATAAATTGTTTTTCCCCGTAATATTTTCCATTGTTTCCTCCTTGGTCTAATTTTTGAAGTAATGAACTGAGACAATCAAAAACTTCAATTGTCCAAGTGCACGATGGGGAAAGGATCCAAAATGTCCATTATCCAACATAAAAATGGTCACAAATAGGATAAACTACTCATTTCTATTCAGGGTGCAAGGTGTATGTTTCCATGTTTCTGGAACTTGCTACATTTTTGGATATGTATTATGACGTCTTCGCTCATAGTTAGCCAAAATAGTCAACTATGAGGGTTTTTTTGCTAGTCCTTTCCCGACCAAGTGATGTCCTACTGAGCCTTCAGGGATTTCATCTGATATTTTTCTTCTAACTTCTTTCATCATACAGTTTAAAATAGGATTAATGAAACCATGCCGATAAAGGAGACATTCAATGGGGGAGTATGAAGATGATTTCCTTGTGATCCTCGATGTTTTTTTTATCCTCCTGCGAAACTTCGGTTGTTATGTACCTTACTATATATGTTATCCAGCAACATGATAGCCCCTACCAGCTTCTCTTTCGATAGTGTTTACCCTACAATTTATCTTAGTGATTAGTAACATCTTTTGTATAACTTTTTAATTCCAGTCTTGTACCTTGTACTTCACTAGTTTGGATATGAGACTAACCTTCAAATTTCTTCCTCTTAGAATGTGATGCATCTCTGCTTTATTGAACATTTCCATGGTGGTTTTTACCATAGCTAAATATTGTTTCATGATCGTGTCTTTGGCCTAGTATTCTTCTTTTACTTAGGAATGTGACCAAATGTGAGTCAGATTTAATTATTACCTCTTTCGGTCCCATCTCGATTGCCATTTGTAAATCGAAAAAGCAACCTACATACTTATTTTGATTGTTGGATGTGGGTAGCTTGAATCGTCTAATAGAAGTCTGGAAAAATTTCCTTTTACTTTGGATGGTCTATCTACGAGCATTGTCAATTTGGGTGATGCATCTAGCTCATCCGCCATAGTCTATTTGCTTAAATTGGCTAGCACTTGATCTTTTAGCCTTTACTTAGTGTATATTGTCGCAACTGCGAAAAACAACCGGCGGAAAAACAGAAGAGTCGTCACTTTTGTTATTTATCCCAAAGAGAGGGAAAGGAAACGATCAGAAAAACCTAACGGAAAAAGGGAAAGACAAGGTCATCGCAACCATGTCTGGATTCGGGAGTCGGTTGCGCAAGGGGAAGGTATTATCACCCCTCATGTCCGTCGTACTCGACGGGATCCACGCATTGTTGTCTATCTAAAAGGGTGTGTTAAAACTATCTAGCTAAAGGCTTAGGGACAAAAGAAAAATAAAAAAATACTGACTCGGTATAGCATCGCCGCTCTGTGCCTACGTACTCCCTCGTGCAATGGGAAAGTCAGAGTCAACGTAGTTCGACTGACTACGGATAAGGGGGAAGGTTGCTCGCCAAGACATCGTGTCTTGTGCCTACGTACTTTCATCTAGTATGAAAGATCAGAGCGAACGTAGTTCGGGCTAAAAGGGCCATAGGTTGGTTCAAAAGTTTTTTTTTTAGGCCCGAGTAGAGTTAACAAATAGTTCTAGCAATTGGTGTATGCAGCTCGACCATTGGAGACTTAGGCATTACCGTTTGCGGTAGAACTAAGAGTTAACGACACTCTTTTATCTGAAAAGATTTTCCTGATTAAGATCCCGAAGGATGAAAAGGTTTGAAATGTTTTTGTGTTTTTTAGAGAAGAAGTGTTTTGAATTTGATTTGTAACTCATGTCGCACTAGAGACTATGACCTAAGAGCGAATGAGTCGTATATCGCCCAAAGGGTGTACACTAAACACTCTAGGTCCTTGAGAGGAGGCCCCTCAATTACCATTTCTCAAGTAGCTTAAGGATCGTAGCGTGCTACACTTGTCATTCTTTATTAGATGTTTTATGAGTGTTTGAAGATGAGAAGAGAAGAAAGAACACTAATGGGAGACTAATCAATCCTAAAAGTTATCATGCAAAGTGGACTTAAAGTTGGGATTCAAAAGGGAACTACCTATTGTTATCATGCATGGTTAGGCACCTAATGTCTATCATAACCTCAAGAGGTTAGAGAACTTATGGGGAGCATGACAAAGGAAAGGAAAAGAAGAAGAAGAAGAAGAAGAAGAAGAATGCATATGCAAATGAAGATGCAAGCATAAGATGCACAAATAGAATGAAAGTGGGAGAAAAATAGTGTGGGGCAGTAGCCTCCATAAGCTCATCTCAACCAAGCATGCATATGGAAATGCAAGAAAAGAGAAGAAAAAGAAGAGCACAAGAAAAAAACAATCAAACAAGAGCAAACTACACAAAGATGCACCAAAAATGGGATGAAATGACCTAAGTCAAACAACATCAACCACACCACAAGAACTAAACCAAATGAAAGGTAAAACAAAACCCAAAGCCAAGTGAGGATGGGAGACCAAATGAGGGCAGAAAGGACCTCATAATAGGTACTCAACCATAAGCATCACTCATCAAAAGCAAAGAAGCACCAAAAGTGTCCTCAAGGATTCATCATTCTAGGTATGCTTCAAATACCTCCAAAGGAGGGACCAAGCCACCTTAAATGACACTCCAAGGTCATTGTACAGAAGGGAGATGAAGAGAAGAAAGCTCAAAAGCAATAGCAATTCAAATCAAAAGGAAATGCAAGCAAAAACACAAAGAGTGCAAGCAAAACATCACATAGAAGTTCAAGTTGAAAACCCAAAAGGAAACACACAAATGAACAAGGAAGAAACAATATCATGACATACAATTGAACCAACATCATCCTTAACATGTTAGCAACATGAAACAAAAGGAATTGAGGGTTCAAAGGATCCAAAAAATGTCATATCCAAGTCAAACTAGGTCAAGGTACACGTGTGAACCTCCCTTGGAGGTAACTTGACTTGCAAGTTACCTCAAAAATAGGAAAATGGTTCAAAAATAATCAAATAAAATGCACAAGGTAGCCAAACATGTTGGAAAACAGAGGCCAAAAGCTCAAAGAAAATATCCCCTCAAAGCACCATCAAAAGAAAATAATATTCAAGATGTACCACTTTGAAATGGGAGAATCGAGGGTCAAAATAAAAGCACCAAAAGTCAACCCTAAACTCAACCAACCAGGGGCAAAATGGTCCTCCAAAATTTTTCAACTCATCATGGATATGAGGATCAAATTTCATTCATTGGACCCAAAGGAAATGAGAGAAACAAATAAAATAACAAGCAATGTCACAATTTAATTCATTTAAAAACACCTCCAATGTTTAATTATATTTAAAAATGAAAAATAATCTGAAAAATAAAATAAAAAATGTCTAAAAATAATAGACATCTCAAGGTTTGTAAAAAATATTTTTGTGGATTTTTTAGAACATTGGAGCTATTTTTAATGAATTAAATTCAAACAAGAATAAAAGAAAATAATAAAAGAAAATAAAAGAGAAAGAAAATGCAAGAAAAAACAACAGCCACTGGATCAGGCTACCGGTCAACAAATCTAACACTCACAAGCGTGCCACGTAGAACTGAGGGCACTTAAGTGAAATGAAGCATTTCACTAGGGGATTGGGTATGGTTCATTGACTCCTCCCCACCATGAGTCTTAATCATGGGCATTGGATTCAAAAGTAAACAAATCCAACAGTCTACACAAAGCCACGCATGCAAAACCCTAGTCAAACTTCCTGAGAACAAATCTCACACGTTGGATCCACATACTAGGTCAAGGGAGTCAGCCAGATCTAACGGCTAGAAGATCATCTTCTTCATTCAAATTCTCAGATGGAGGGAATTCTCAGGTTGTGGCCGGAGAAGACTCCGGTCGTCTTCTCCGGCGAGGGGAACAAGGCTCTGAGCGAAACTTCACCAATTTCAACAAACCTTATATGAAAAATCATCTACAACTCAGGAGGATCATGAATCCAATGCTAGTTTTCCTTAATTCCTCACAACAAACTCAAATCGAAGCCAAATAGAATTTCTCATCAAAAGCAAAAGTTCACAAATCTTACTCAATTTGGTCCAGAATTCATCTATAGGTTATGGAGATCACAAATCAAGAAATGATTAAGCAAAACAACACAAGAACAAGCCATATCAGATTAAAACAGTTTGGAGCTTCATCCAACAATCATCACAAATGCCAGTTTGTTTTAGTGATTAATGATCTACATGTTATCTAGGTCTCAAATATGCAAAAATGACAGAGAATCATGACATAATGAGAGAGATAAGTTGAATTGTAAATACCTAGTGGAGAACTTCCACTGAGTCTTCAATTGATGTTTAAGCTTGAAGAAAAGTATCCAGAAACATTCAGTGATCTTCAATGAAGCCTTTGCAACCTTTAATTTTGCTTGAATCTTGCTAAATCTCAAAAATCGTATTTCACTTGTTCTTCATTTTTTCAAAATGCTCTAGCTCCAATTCTTCACCTAATTCGTGTTCTGAGCATTTGTTCATGATGGAAAGCTTTTATGTGATGGATTTGGAAAAGAATGAAGCCCAATGGTAGCCCCTAGAGCCCAATTGAAATCCATGGAATTTGAGTTTTTTCACTTTGCCATGTGCATGAAAACTGTACCAATTTGGCTCCAAAATGATGCAAATCACTTGCTGGTAACATGAGGAGTGTGAATGGCTGGAATTTGATCCTTGTTTGATCTCAATGGTTGATATTTCAAGTGTGACTTAAGCTTGAAGAAAGCTTGGAAATGACTCATCAAAACTCACCAAATTCAAATTCTATAATTGCCAATGTGCTTAAAATATAGTTTGCACTCAAAATATGTATCTACTTGCACAAAGATGATCCATAATGAATTAAATCCAATTTTCTCATTTTAAGTCCTTTTCCATGAAAATCACTTTGAGAATTCACCATTCCAAGCCAAATTCATGACTTCTCAAGGCTTGGTTAAACAATTGACATCATTTGGAGCACATTTGATGTTGGAAAAATCTTTATTTGAAGTGTGCAAGTTGGTGAAATGGACCTATAATTTTATGACCTATAATCTCACTTTCCCAAAATACCCCTGACATGCAAGCCTCATAACTTGAGTTCTACAAATCATATGAAAGACTTCTAGTACTCTTTAGAAAGCTAAGACCATGACCATCAAAAGTTGAGGAGAAACATCCTTCTAGGTCAAAAATGGCTTGGAAGTTGGTTGACTTTTGTTGACCAAAATCACATTCATCTGATGACCTATAACTTTTTTGCATCATAACTTGAGTTCTATAAATCCAATCAAGGACTTCTAGTACTCAAAAGAAAGCTAAGAGCATGCTCTACAAGTTTTATGTTGGTCAAAAGTTGAGATGAGACTTGTATATTGAGATAGGTGGTCTTGAAGTTGGGGACTAAATAGGGGATTTTACACTGAGAGCCCTAATTTAGTAACTTCTCACACACTTGATTCTTGATGAATTGATCTTGAAATGATATATTAGACACCTCAACACAACATCCCATGACCATAGAGACTTGGAATTGAGTTTTAACCTCCTTCAATTTCACAATTGACTGAGGATTTACTAGATGAAAATCCTAGATGCAATACCTTTAACTGTAACCTTTCACACTTAGTATAAACACTTGGATGAACTCCACAATGACCCTCAAGGCGCTCAATGAGCTCCCTCAACATCTTATATCCAGAATCATGCATTCCCAATCCTCTGATGATCTTCACATGGCCTCCCAGTTAGAAGCTGACCCACATACATCCATTCATCCTTTCACAAGACTATTGCCCAGCTCTAGATGACCTGATGACCATTCAAACTTGAGTAACACCCCTTGTTTAGGCTCAACCCTCTGAGTAGACTCCTCTTGATATGCACAACCTCTTGATCCCCTGTTAAATTAAAAATGTTATGCAATGCAAATGCTAGAAAGAAATGAAATGAAACATAAACCAAGTTAAGAAAAGGTTGGGAAAATTTTGGGGTGCAACAGCTGCCCCTATTCAAACGAATTAGACCTGAATGAGTGAAAAGCGAACGACTTTCACGCAATCAAGGTAAAAGACGGTTGAATACCAAAGAACCCGGAAATTTGCCAACCGCAGAAAATAAATCTGCAAACAAGAATCTCTGGAGACAACTGCTCTGATTACAAACACATTCCGCTGGGGAAAAGAGAAACTTAACGAGTAACTCTGCTTGGGGAAAACCAAGAAAAAAGGGGAATACTTCAAATTTCCGGAATCTGGATATTCAACGAACAAAATGAATCAATGAAATTTTTTGGAACCTGAACGCTCAATGTAATAGCCAGAGCCTGGATACTCAACGAAAACAAAACCGGAGCCTGGATACTCAACCAAATAGCCGGAGCCTGAATGCTCAATGAAAGATTGACCGGAGCCTGAATACTCAACGAACAAAAGGATATATCATTTGCAAATTCACCGGAGCCTGGATACTCAACGGAGAAGCCAGAGCCTGGATGCTCAACGAAAGATTGACCGGAGCCTGAATACTCAACGAACAAAAGGATATATCATTTGCAAATTCATCGGAGCCTGGATACTCAACGGAAAAGCCGGAGCCTGGATGCTCAACGTAAAATTGACCGGAGCCTGAATACTCAACGGACCAAAAAGTACACTATAAACTGGAATTTTATCGGAGCCTGGATACTCAACAAAATTGGAATCACGGAACAAATGTCGGAGTCTAGATACTCAACGCACAAGAGAGATTACCACATATTGGAAATCGGCCGGAGTCTGGATACTCAACGTAATAAATTGGAGCCTGAACGCTCAACGAAAATGACTGGAGCCTGGATACTCAACGGACAAAAGAGATCATCACCATACGAAAATTACCAGAGTCTGGATACTCGACGGAAAACTTGACAGGAGCCTGGATACTCAACGGACAACACCAAATATCGAAAATTCACTGGAATCTGGATATTCAACGGAGAAGGAGTACTACCACAAAACTTACCCAGGTCCGGATACCCAACTGGCTTTACCCGAGTCTGAATACTCGACGGAAAAAGCAATACATCATGAATGGAACATTCACCGGAGTCTGGACACTCAACGGGAAAAACAGAGCCTGGATGCTCAACAAAGATTGACCAGAGTCTGAATACTCAACAGACGAAGGGAAAATATCACAAATATACCCATCAAAAACTGAACACCACACTGTCCTCACCGGAGTCTGGACACTCGACGGAAAAACCATTAATATCAATCACCGTGGTCTGGATACCACAACCATCTTTACCGGAGTCTGGATACTCGACGAAAAAAGCAACCCTATCAACTGGGAATGGACCAGAGTCTGGATACTCAACGGAAAAAAGAATTCATCAGAACTGCTCATCATGATCCTCTGAGATCTGAAGATACTGCTGGGCAATAACATGAGCCGGGGTCTGGATACCACGCGGGCTAAGAGAAATCACATGGTCTGGATACCAAGGGAAAAGATCAAACCTCCGAAGATACACCAGAAACAAAGAGGTAACAACTTGGCTTATGTTTCACATGCATATGTTTGAAAATGGCGTAATGCTCCATACGAAAT
The DNA here is from genome assembly GCA_963859935.3 of Lathyrus sativus. Lineage (NCBI taxonomy): Eukaryota > Viridiplantae > Streptophyta > Magnoliopsida > Fabales > Fabaceae > Lathyrus > Lathyrus sativus. The sequence goes on from OZ012737.1 coordinate 44,525,411, forward strand.
GGAAATGCTACGCATTTGGGTAGATGATATGCACGCATGCAGATGCAACGGAACCGAATCAGCAAAATAAATGCTGGATACATAGGCAACACTCTACTGGAGCAAGAAAATAACCCTGTTGAAAGAATCACTGATTCTGCCGGGGATAGAGCACAGACTTGCTCATGCCAATAACCATTGGACTTATGCCGAGAAACGAGCCTGCTTCTGGGGATTGCTCTGCTGGGGAACGAACCTGAACAGGCTGCAAATTACTCTGTGGGAAGAAAATCCAATCATAACTCACTGGGGAGTGCATACAAGCATGCACCTTGCAGGGATTAAATGCGCATCAACTGTCGAAGGAACGCGTACACGCTACCTGCTCACTCAAACTGCATACAAACTCTACTGGGGATAGAGATGCGAACTTCACTGATTGGGGAAATAGATTCAAGCTGGGAATAGGACGAACTTCATCCATACCTTTTGCCCCAAGGGTAACGACCCTGCAAAACTGAACAAACAGACAAGATATCCTACGCAAACGGAAACATCTTAGTCATCATTCGTGACATTGTTCAATTAATTCAAAGTTTTAACAATTATTGGCCAAGGCCCACAAGTTTGTGTAAGTGCACGTTCATCAAAATATTGGGCGTTTTCACAAACAAAACAGTAAGAGTTAAAACAAAGCACACATATCAAGTACTGAATAGTATATGTTTATTGATAAATGGCTTGTAAATAGGCAAAGTTTTACAACAGATGCAACTCCTGAAAAGAGGAAGCTGCGCAAAAACAAATACAGATATGTACAGAAATATACAAAAGTGTACAAAAATGTCGGCAACATGGCACAGACAAACACCATGAGTTGATCCCTCTATGACTCGCCTGACTCTGACGCTTCGTCTTCAGAAGAGATTGATTCGGATAAAAACAACCCTCAGGTTCCCCCAATCCACTAAACAATGAAGTTCCAACGTAGACCGCAGTCATTTGCTTTTTCAATCCCTAACTTTTTCCTGAACCTCCCTTTCGAGTTTTCGATTCACCGGGATACCCATTTTTGCCAAAGTCACCTTTTCAAGTTTTCGACTTTGCGGGTTTACATCTTTTCATTTTTATCCCTAATTTTTGCCCGAACCTATTTTTCCTTTTTTATGGTTCGCTGGGATGCCCCATTTTTGCCTGGACTTTTCTTTTTGTGTCCAGCGGGTCTCTTTTAAGCAAAGTATTTTTAACTGCGTATGCGTTCATAGGGGATGTGAAATCCTCACCATCCATGGTGGCTAACAACAAGGCTTCTCCAGAGAAAACCTTCCGTACAACATATGGACCTTCATAGTTGGGAGTCCATTTTCCCCTGTAATCTGATTGTGGTGGGAGAATCTTTTTCAGCACAAGATCGCCCATCTGAAAGCTTCGAGGGCGCACCTTCTTATCATAAGCTTTCTTCATCCGGCTCTGGTACAAACAACCATATGCAATTGATGCTAGCCTCTTCTCATCCATCAGGCTAAGCTGATTCAATCTATTCTTGATCCATTCTGCCTCATCGAGCTTTACGTCCACCAGAACTCTTAAAGAAGGAATCTCGACTTCTAGCGGTAGGACAACTTCCATATCGTACACTAGCGAGAAAGGAGTTGCCCCGGTTGATGTGCGTACCATCGTAAGATAACCGTGCAAAGCGAAAGGCAACATCTCATGCCAATCTTTGTAAGTGACAACCATCTTTTGCACTATCTTTTTGATATTCTTAATGGCCGCCTCAACAACGCCATTCATCTTCGGTCGATAGGGCGATGAGTTGTGATGTTCAATCTTGAAGTTCTGGCATAACTCCTTCATCATTTTGTTGTTCAGATTCGAACCATTGTCAGTAATGATTCGCTCGGGAATTCCATATCTGCAAATGATGTCCTTCTTTATGAACCTTGCTACGACTTGCTTGGTTACATTGGCATACGAAGCTGCCTCAACCCACTTGGTGAAGTAATCAATGGCAACCAAGATGAAACGATGACCGTTGGATGCGGTGGGCTCGATCTTACCAATCATATTAATGCCCCACATGGAAAAAGGCCACGGGGACGTCATAACATTCAATGGGCACGACGGTACATGTATCTTATATGCATAAATCTGGCATTTATGGCATTTCTTCGCAAATTTGAAACAATCTGATTCCATAGTTAGCCAATAATACCCTGCTCATAAGAGTTTCCGAGACATGGCATGTCCGCCGGCGTGTGTATCGAAAGTACCCTCGTGGACTTCTTCCATAAGCAATGTTGCTTTTTTTTTATCCACATATCTCAACAGCACCAAATCATGGTTCCTTCTGTAAAGCACACCATCTGGGTTTAGATAAAAGTTCCCTGACAACCTCCTCAGCATCTTCTTATCCTGAGTCGAAGCCCCTAGTGGATACTCTTGCTTCTTGAGGAAGTTCTGTATATCGTAGAACCATGGTTTACCATCAGCAGCCTCTTCAATGGCGAATACGAAAGCGGGTCTGTCCAAGCGAAAAATGACTATTCTGGGAGCATCATTCCAGAAATTCACTTTGTACATCGAAGATAGTGTTGCCAAAGCATCAGCCATCTGATTCTCTGCTTGTGGTACATGGTGAAAGTCTACCTGATCGAAGAAGGGTAACAACCTCCTTGCATAATCTCTGTAAGGAATTAGATTCAGTTGATAAGTTTCCCATTCTCCCATGATTTGATTAACCACTAGCGTTGAATTGCCATATACATCCAAATTCTTGATTCTCAAATCAATAGCCTCTTTCAGACCCATGATGCATGCTTCGTACTCAGCTTCATTGTTAGTGCAAGGGAATGTCAACCTGGCAGTGAACGGGATGTGAGTACCATGAGCAGTTGTAATAATTTCCCCGATTCCACTACCATAGGAGTTGACAGCACCGTCGAATATCATCTGCCACTGAGAATCCTTCTCTGGACCTTCTCCGTACAATGGCTCTTCACAATCTTTCGCTTTGAGGAACATGATATCTTCGTCAGGAAATTCAAACTTCATCAATTGATAATCTTCGATTGGCTGCTCAGCAAGGTATTCTGACAGAACACTTCCCTTGATGGCTTTCTGAGAAACATATTGTATATCGTATTCTGTCAGTACCATCTGCCACCTGGCAATCCTTCTTGAAAGCTCTTGCTTCTCAAAAACATAATTAATCGGATCCATCTTCGAAATCAACATGGTTGTGTGATTGAGATTGTCTCAAATGTTTGGCAGCCCAAGCAAGTGCACAACATGTTTTCTCGAGCATTGAGTAACGAGACTCACAATCTGTGAACTTTTTACTCAAATAATAAATCGCATGCTCCTTTCTTCCAGTCTCGTCGTGTTGACCGAGAACACAACCCATACTATTCTCAAGAACTGTTAAGTACATGATTAAAGGCCTTCCAGCTACTAGGGGTATCAATATCGGAGGCTCCTGCAAGTATTCTTTTATCTTATCAAATGCTTTTTGACAATTTTCATTCCAGACGACCGCCTGATCCTTTTTTAGCAATTTAAACATTGGTTCACACATGTCTGTGAGATGAGATATGAACCGAGCAATGTAGTTCAATCTCCCCAGGAAACCACGAACCTCCTTTTCTGTTATCGGCGCTGGCATGTCTTGTATGGATTTGATCTTTACAGGATCGACCTCGATTCCTTTTTCACTGACAATAAACCCCAATAACTTTCCGGACCGAACTCCAAAAGTGCACTTATTTGGATTCAACCTTAGTCTGAACTTCCTAAGCCTCTCAAATAACTTCAACAAGTTAACCAAATGTTCCTCCTCTGTTTGGGACTTAGCAATCATATCGTCAACATAAACTCCAATCTCTTTATGCATCATGTCATGAAAGAGCGTTGTCATAGCACGCTGATATGTTGCTCCGGTGTTCTTCAACCCAAAGGGCATTACTTTGTAGCAAAACATTCCCCACTGTCATGCCCCAAATTTGTCCTACTTCGGTATTTAATGGATGTTTGACTGCTTCACGGCTTCTGGCCATGATTCTCTAAGACTTTGTTTATAAAGACTTTATATGTACTTATTGTGGTTATAATCTCTAGCAAGTTATGCTGAATTCTTGTGGGAGGAGCGCGTCTCCAGCCCCTTACACCCAAACTCTCATATGTGTCCTCGTTATCACGATCAGACATATATGATATGATCAACAACATCAAATACATGATTGGATCTATCTTGCAACGTGATTGTTGGTTTTCAAGAAATTCAAACCCTATTTCAACTGGATTACAAACTTCTCTAAAGGTCGTTTAAGCTTCACTACAAGTTGTTTGTTATGATATGCACCTAATTCAAGTCGTTCAAAGATACTTCACATGATGCTGCTAGACACGGTCGATTTAGCTTCAAGCCTTGCTTAAATTGATTACGAGCGTCAAGCTATGTTTGAATTTTAAATCAGTTTGTGACAAACTTAGATTTAATTTGTAAGTTTCGAGTCATACTTGAATTTGGACGCAATTAGCCCAGAAGATGTTTCGATTCATTTCAAAGGCTTATGGTATAATGCATCAGTTCATAACGATACAAAGATGAACCCATATTCTTGCATTCAAAATTTGGTCAAGAGATTTCAGACATGGAAAGTTGCTTTAGATTACAAGGAGAAACATTTCTTTTGCGAAGCAAATGGGTTTATTACTAAAAGACATGTCAAGACGGGGACCATTTTGCAAGATTTTATTACATGTTGAGTTGACTTTCGAACCATGTTCTGGAGTTTTTGTCAAATAGTGAGAAGCCGTGTTTTGGGATTTACTATCAAGCAATACATGGACCTTTCTAAAAGCCATGACAGACGTGGAAGTTACAACAGCAACGACTTACTCTTTCATTACCACATATGATCAAGGGGTTATTAAAAAGGAAAATTTATGATTCATTGAGGATTAAAGTTACAAAAGTCAGGTATTGAAATCCCAGTCAGCTCCAAATTTACTTCTAAACTATTATACTGTATTGATTAAGGAATTAGAAAGAAGGTTGACCAACCAAACTCTTGGAAAATTAAAAGTGATAGTTTGCTGCACCAATTACCGAGACTTACGCAAGATTTGTGAAGACACCTAATGAAGCATGAGGTTCCCTTCATAACTTATACAAGGAATGCAAGGAAAATTATCTTATACAGTGCAGAAGTTACAAATTTATGAAACAGTAGTGTGTGCATAAAAGTAATGGCATCATTCTCAATTGAAATCCAAGACATTGGATTCAAAATTTCAGAATTTAAAATCCATTTTACAAGATGATTATGTCACCCCAAAAAATGACATTGTCACAAGTATTACAATGGTGGCCTTCGATCTTGGCTTGAAGAAAAATCGTCGAGAATGTCGGCGTTGTAACTTGAAAATCTCAACCGAATTCCTAAACAATACAATTATCATCTCATCCTCACGCTAGAATTGCAGAACACGTGCAAAAAAAAATTTAGTTAGAATAACAACAACCACCGAGTCAAAACGCAACTACGAATAACGGCACAGTTGGTTCTAACCTTATTTCAAATCAATGTGTGCAGCAACAAGTAGCCTACTATCAGCTTATGCAGCAACAGAATACTCACAAGCAATTGTCGCAACTGCCTATGTTACAGCATCAACCTCAACAGCTTGGCAATAATGCGTTCTCCATGTAAAAGTTTCTCAACAACAACTACTCTTCTTCACCTCTCATGCATTCGCAGCAGCTTCCCACAAACCATCCAGAATCTTTGCAGCAGGTGACGGTGGCAAAAAGAAGAGGGTACGAGTCCTCAGTCTGTTTTCAAACCAAAACCATAGCCTCATCCTATAGCCAAAGCCTGCAAAAGTCCAAAGATAAACATAGTTAAGAGCAAATATTATTCAGTTTCATTTTTCAAGTTATGTTGCCCTGGTGCATCATTGCAAAAGCATAAGGAAAGTCGAACAAATACCGTTGTCTATTGTCCCTAGGATACATCGGTGAGGTTCTATTAAAACGCTTTGGCGCCATAACCTGCTTCGATAAATGATTCAAAATGCAAATGTTACAAAGGATTTTCATGTGACAGTATTCACTACTCATGTTACATTTCCTGGAAGCGTAAATCACGCGACATTACAAAGAGACCATAAATTAATAAGAAATAACATGGAGAACATGAACAAACCACTTTGACTTCTGCATAAATGAAAATGATGTTTAGTTTGCTCAAACCCTTCAATAAGCTCCAAATGTAACTTCGGCTATTTCCGTTGGGCTTCTCCGATGTACCTTGAAACCGGGCATAATGAAGAATGTTATTTCTATAATTTGATACAATAAAGATGTACAGGATTCTTGTGCAGAACCAAGTCCACAAAAGAAGGACGGTTCAGAACTATGGTATAGTGACAACAAAAGGTTCATAAAGAGAGAAAGAAAGGCATGGGATGACACTTATGCAAGACTCGTCACAAGAACTTGTTGAGAGCAGCCATTTCGTCACCAGAATTTTTCCTCGTCACATTGTAAGCTAGCTGAACGTATTTGGTGTGTCAGCACAATCCTCGATCCACCAAGATTTGATTTGAGTTAGTGAAGCTACGAGATGATTACCGAAGAGAGTTCCTGCCCTTCACTTTGACTCAACAGAATAGATTCTGGGTGCTATTTTCATATTGAAATCACCATGCGCCTTCCTTTCTTTTCCTCCTAGTTCTTCGAAAGGGCACGCTCTGAGTTCCAAATAACAGATGACGAGATGAAATAACAGAGGATTGGGATGAAATAATGTCATTTAATTCTTTCCCAGTACCATCATGACATGATTTTTCTTCTCTGTCCTCAATCACCACCATCGAGCCGTGACATTTTGTACTATTTCTTTGAGCAAGTGACATGAATGTAGAGCTGTCAACAGAGGAAAGTTGTTATGGCATGTGGATAAATTCAAAGTCAGCTAAAAAAAACTAGAAGAGTATATACCTGGAAAGATGGTCTGTGACATTTTGAGTGAGGAAAAACTCCCACCACTGAATCCACAACTGACCCTTTCCATCGAGAAAATCGCCTGTCTCCTGTTGATTATGTTTTTATACTGTATGAAATATGCAACTAAAGCCAATGAGGGCAAAGGATTAAACTTTGATTGAAGGTCTTGCACTGATACCTTGTACAAGATGCATCCGTGCAATAAATGATTCCGCTCGTCCACGGAAAACATTACGTTCTCCTTCCCACCATTCGACCTTGCCTTCAAACTGTATGCGAAATCCTCATTTCCCCAAGCTGTAATGAAATCTGCAGCATTGTCATCACGAATTACAAAGAAAATTGATGAAATTCAAAGTGACATGGATGGCAGAAAATATAAATTAACAATGAATCAATAGACAGTTTCGCTATTGGAAAATTATCTTATCCAAGTTGTTAGCAGCAAGCTTGTTGAAATTTCTGATGTTTGTTCTGAATTAGATGTCCAATCATTCTATGATAATTACCCACTACTTGTTGATGATGTTGTATCCCCTGGAAGTGGCCCCATATCTACAAGTTGCACAAGAAAAAGATCGAGGAGGTTAGAAACTGTGGTGCACTATGCACAAGAGTACTTGTTTTGGCTAAATCCATGCGAGCAATTGATTGATTCAAAGATTCAAAGCGCGCGAGGGTTTTGTTTTTTACAATCAAGACTCAACAGTATTCAATTGAGTTTACCATGAAAGACCTTTGTAGAAATTTCCAACGAGGCAGCTGTAGTTATGGAGAAAGGTGTAGATTTCTTCATCAACAACCAAATCAACAGCAGCGAAAATCTAATGCCTTTGGAGGACAGACCAATAAAAACCCCTTTGGGTTTGGGTCAGCTTCTGCCTCTGCTCCCAACCAACAACAAAAGAACAATCCTTTTGGTTTTGGATCACAGAATACCTCTCAGTCAAACGGGGCCCCTCGTTCCGACTCCAAACCAAACCAATTCCACCCTTTTGAAAACAAATGGAGTCGAACGTCATCCAAACCTCAGAATGGCACTCAACGTCCCTCTGATAACAATTCCCAAACAGTGAATCATAAATGCACAGATCCTGAGATTTGCAAGCGCCAGATTGCAGAAGATTTTGAGCAAGAGAAACCACTTTGGATACTTACATGCTATAGTCATTGCAAAGGTGCTCCTTGTGACATTATTGGAGATATTAGCTATGAAGAATTACGGGCATCAGCTTACGAGGATGCCAAGAACGGAATGAGTTTGCCGCTAATTGTTGAAAAAGAGAGAAACATACTAAAATCCAAGTTGGCTGAGTTTGACAAACTACTTTCTGAACCCTACAAAATGCCTCTGAATTCTTCTCTTGACATTCAAAAGTACCAATCTAATGGAGCCAATGCAAATGCATTTTCACCAGCTATGCAAAATAATGGTCCTTTATCAGTCTCAAGCTTTAGCCAACTGGGTGCTTCACTGAACACTGGTCTTGAAAGGCCCTTTGCACCACCAGCAATCGCTCCAGTGCAGCCTAATTCCTTTGGTAGTGGAGGAAACTTTTTCACATCCAACACAGGAAACCTATTTAGTAGTGGAGTCTCTGGTGCTCAAAATAACACAGGAAACTCTTTCACATCCAACACAGGAAACCTATTCGGCAGTGGAGTCTCAGGTGCTCAAAACAACAACCCCTTTTCTACTCCAGCAGAGTTGACAATGTTTCCAAGATCAACTTCCTAGTTCCAACAACCATCCATTGCGTTAAATAATACTAGCTCTGCCACAATGCTTCAGACAGCATCATCGGATGTTCAGTTAAATACGTCCCAAGTATGTCGCTTCCAAACTCTACCTCAATACAAGCTTCAAACTCTGAGATAAGGTGGATGCTCCACTCCCATGTCAAGCTCATGCAACACAAAGAGATAAATAGAAACTGGTCAGCATGAATAGCTAATAAGACTAGCCATCAGTGAGTATGTTAGAAGGCCACAAATTGTTAACTAGATGAGATTGCTTACAAACTAAAAGTTCACCTGAGATGCTTGGAATGTTTTGCAACTCATTTAAAGTGAGTATGAAACTAATAAGTCATGTTAACTTTGAGTCTACAAGTCACCAAATATTGCTCATAATCAAACTCTCATCCTGCCATGATTCCTTAAACAACAATTTATTCAAGAGACCAACACTGCATTTTCCCCTTGTGCAAAGCTTAACACCTTCAAACTACAAGAAAACAATGCATCTTAATAGAGTGAACAAGATGAAGTGATAATCAAAGAATTAAGACAGGCAGAGGCATCAAGGAATACATTCATGGTTTGTCAGCAAAACTCAAATTTTTTCATAAAGTTTAAATAGTCAGAGGTGATGCAAGTCAACCAAATACTACCACATCAGCATGGTAAAAAGTTCATGAATTACGTTTTAACACAAGTAAAAACTCGTTAAAAAAAAACAGATATTTTATTAGCTCACTACAGACAAAAAACAAAGGTCACTATCAAGCCTCAGAAAAGCAGAAATCATGGTGTAGCACTCTAACAGAATCGTACAATCAAAACGCACCTCACCTCACACGATACCAAACGTTTTCCTTCAGAAAATTTCAAATTCCTCACGTATTCAAAACCCTAAAGAGTCTCCTATAAATACACTCTGCTCATTGACAGAAAAGGATACGAAAAAAACCCTAGCCAACTCTGTTAAAATCAATCCCCACCTATTATTCAAAAGCTAAAAGAAATTTCAAGGGCTGCTGAGGTTCAATATCAAAACCTGAGTTTTCTCTGAGCTAGACCTATTTCCATAAGTTTCAAAACAGAACTATTTAGAGGAAGAAGACGAGCTCGGTGAACATCAAGGGAAGGATAAGGGTGAAATCGAAGAGAAGTTCACGAGTCAACATAAAAGATAACCAGACGAGGAAATACGCACCTGAGGTAAACAACGAAATCTTTAAATCTTCGTTATGGGAACCTGTAGTCGTTGAAATCCATTTGTATTTTCTGGTTGTTTACTTGATGCTTGTTTGCTCATCTTGGATTTGTAATGGATTTAGTTGACGTACGAGTTTGTTTTGTCTGGTGTTCGAGAGAGAAGGGAGCGGAGTTGTGTTGAGCTTTAGAAGAAAAGTTTGTGTTGGCTGAAACAAATTAATTAAGTTAAATTTGGGGATAAGGTTCAGGGAGAAGGTAGGTTCAGAGAGGAGGTGATTTCTTTTAAGTTTTCAAGGAGAAAAAGTTTTGAGTTTCAGAGAGTGAGGTTCATTGAGGAGATGGAGTGTTTTGGAGAAATAGAAGGTTAAACGTTGGGAGCTCGATGCAGCTTCGAGACTCTTTTTATTTTGGACGGTTCCCTTTTCATTATTAAAATTTATTATTTCTTTTTTTTTCAAAGGGGGGCACATCGTTGGTGCAGGGAGAGAGATTAATAGAGATCAATCGTAACATTTTGCATTAATAGCCACTTTTTTTTCATTCATTTTAATAAATAGGATATTAATCTTAACAGAATTTTAATTTACACAATATTAAATCTAAAAAATATTAATGTGTGGTTTTAATTTTAATATTTAATTATTTGCTTATTTATAGATTAAATGAAATTATATGATTTTAAATTCATCTTAAATTGTTAGAATAATTTTCTTTTTTCTTTCTACCTCAAAAATGACTAAAGTAATTGTTCACCCCGATTTATATAGTTTTTTTTTTTAATTAAGTCTAAGCTCTTAAATAATGAAAGTGGTGGATCCTTGGAGTCTAGCACTCCCTGGATCCTTAAGCGACCGCTCTCGAGGTGCACGCCTTGAGTTGTGGTCGCTTCGCCTTTCATCCTTAAAATACCCAACTTTGTTTAAACCTCCAAAATTCGCAAACCCTATTCGAGCAATATGCTCACCTTAGCTTAACTCATCTACGTTATTATATTCAAATTATTTTCCTAAAATTAAAATTACGAAGGAATCGAATTCTTGGAGTCATGCATTCTTTGAATTCGAGAATGATTACTATTGAGGCGTACGCCTTGTATGATGTGTCATTCAAACTTTCGTTCTTAAAATACCTCTTCTAGTTATTTGGATAAGTATTCACTATCCAACAAACATATTTCATAATTAATGGGGTGAAAAAGATGTCGTTGGGATCTAGCATTCCAACAATATCCCGACTAATTGGTTACGAGGCCGACGTCTCGTTTATCGAATAGTTGTCATTCCTCCCAAATTTTCAACCCATCTAACCTCGTTCCCCACCTCCGTGTGATCGAGTATAAAACCTCGTATGCTTCTAAACCATACGCCAAATTCAAATTATTTTCTTAATTAAATTACGAAAGAACTGAGTTCTTGGAGTCTCGCACTCCTTGAATTCTTTAGTGACCACTCTTGGGGAGTACGCTTTAGGTTGTGGATTACTCGACCTTTCGTCTATAAAATACATTCCCTAACTATTTGGACAAATTCCGTCATTGTCCATTCAAATATAATTTCATAATTAATTGAATGAAAAAAGGTGTTGTTGGGATCTAGCATTCTAATAATATCCCGATTAATTGATTGCAAGACCGACGTCTCGTTTATCGAGTAGTCGTCATTCTCCCTTAAAATATTCAATCCAACTCTCTTTTCTCGCCCCTGTGCGATTGAAACACCCATCAAACACAAATTTTGAAATTGAATGAAAAAGGTATCGTTGGAATCTAGCATTCTAGTAATATCTCGACTAATTGATTGCGAGACCGACGTCTTGTTTATCTACTAGTCGTCATTCTCCATCAAATTACCTAACCAAACTCCTCTTTCTCGCCCCCGCGCGATCGAAACCCTAAATACATGTTCAGTCATTCCAACTCTTTTCTCGCCCCCGTGCGATTGAAACTTTTCAAACACTAAATTCCTCGCCCTCGTGCGATTTCCAATCCAAATACCTGTTCCAAAGAACATTGTTTAGTCCCTTCTTCCGCGCATAACAAACTAGTGCTTCAGTCTCCCCTAGCGAGCAAACAAGCCAACATTTAGCAGTTAGAAAGCGACCTAAACACTCGTTCATTTTCCAAACCTTTTTACCGTAGTTAGCCGAACTACGGCTGCTCTGATCTCTCATATCTGTTGAGAGTACGTAGGCATAGGATTGCGATAATCTTGGCGAGCACATTCCCCACAATCCCCTCCTTTACCCGTAGTCCCACGAACTACGAATGCACTGATTTTCCACTTCTTACAAGTGAAGATACGTAGGCACAAGGGCCCCAATCCTTGGCGAGCAACCTAATATAAAACCACCCACTTCCCCCTATAGGAGAAATCTTTAGAAGAAAACAACTTAGCTAACTTTACTCTCGAATCGAATCAAGAGGTTCCCGTTGAGTACAACGGACGTAGAGGGTGCTAATACCTTCCCTCTGCGTAACCGACTCCCGAACCTAGAATATTGGTTGCGATGACCATGTTCTTATCTCTCTTAAAAGGTTTTATCGATATTTTCCTATTCCATCCTTGGAATGAATAAAGTTCGGTGGCGACTCTGTTTCGAACAGTATATTCCGCGTCCATCGCGAGGATCGTATTTTTCGAGGTACGACACCCACGGTGTAATGAATGTTGTTTTCTCCATGTCCTCCGGTGCCATCTTTATTTGATTATAACCCGAGAAACCATCCATGAAGGAAAACACCAAAAATTGAGCCGTATTATCGACCAATACGTCAATGTGAGGGAGCGGGAAATCATCCTTAGGGCTCGCCTTGTTCAAATCCCTATAATCTACACACATTCGTACCTTACCATCTTTCTTAGGTACAGGTATGATGTTGGCGACCCACGGAGGGTAAGTGGTTACGGCTAAAAATCCAGCGTCCCATTGCTTTTGGACCTCTTCTTTGATTTTTGCCGCCATATCTGGTCTTGTCCTTCTAAGCTTTTGCTTGACCGATGGACATTCCTCGCGCAACAGTAAGCGATGAACCACTATGTCGGTATCAAGCCCAGGCATATCCTCGTACAAACAAGCAAAGATGTCACTATACTCTTGAAGTATCTCGATCAGTCTTTGCTTGATGTCACTCTGTAGCGTAGCCCCTATCCAAACATTTCTGACAACTTCTTCAGAACCCAGATTAACAACTTCAATTTCCTCCTGATGAGGCAGAATGATCTTCTCTTCTTGTTTCAAGAGTCTAGCTAGCTCTTCAGGCAAGTCTTCATCCTCATCAATCTCTTCTTCGACTTGATATATCGGTTGATCGAAGTTGAAACGAGTCATAGGAGGTTTTGTATCGGTGTCATCTGCAATAGGAATCCTGCAATGAAAATGGTTAAATGTTTCAAACAATTTGCAAACAAGTATAAACCACATTGCCATTTTATTGTGAAAAGTAAAAATAAGAAAAACAGAGATCACAAAATTTGAATGAGAAAACGCCCTTTGATTAATTGATAAACAATGTTCAGACATAAACAAATAAGGCCCTGAGATAAAATACCATTATGCCTCAGGTAGGACATAGGGTAGTACAATAATTGGAAAAGCAAAGCATTACTGTTCTGTCATCACTTGAATAAATTCTTCAATTGACCAGTTGCGCAGGCTCTGTCCCAGAATACATGGCTTGATCCAGGCGTCCATATCACAGTCGTTGTCCCCGTCTTCATCATCAGAAATGACATTAATCTGCTCAAAGAAGACACCTCCGCTAGTAAACCTGATCGGCCCCTTGAACTTCGGCATACTTTGTGAAGACGATGGGCGGTACCCCAGACCGAACTTGTCTTGCTTCTGAGGTATATCAATCACCTGCCCCCAGCCTTGGGTTGAACCAGCTTGCACCACAGCCTGTGCTTCTTTAAAGGAAGACATAGCCACCTCAGGCTCTTTTCTCACTACTGGAGACTTGTCTTTAATATTGATCGTTTCAAAGGCCTAGCAAAGAGTTTCATGGATCTCTCCGTCCACTTCAACATACTTAAAGGATGATAAATGGTTGACCATGATATCCTCCTTACCGCATACCGTAACAACGCTACCGCCAACCATGTATTTCAGCTTCTGATGCAGCGTTGATGCAACAGCCCCCGCAGAATGAATCCATGGGCGACCTAGTAAACAACTGTAGGCCGGCTGGATATCCATGATGTAAAACGCTGCATCGAAGACTTCAGGTCCAACCTGAATAGGCAAAGTTACCTCCCCAAACATAGATCTTCGGGTTCCGTCAAACGCATGCACCACCAAATCACTTGACGTGAAAATCAACCCCTTCATATCTAACTTCATTAAGGCCTTCTTCAGAAGCACGTTTAAAGACGATCCCGTATCCACAAGCATGTGAGACATGACAGCCCCTCAGCATTCTAAAGATATGTGCAGCGCACAATTATGATTTCTGGCTCTAGGCGTCAAATCCAGGTCCGTGAAGCCTAAGCCATTTCCTGCATTTACGTGCGCCACAACTCCCTCGAGTTGATTGACCGAAATTTCCTGCGGCACATAAGCAGTGTTTAGTATTCTCAGTAATTCATTCCTATGCGCCTCAGAGAAAAGGAGCAACGATAGGATGGATATTTTGGAAGGAGTTTGCTGCAAATGATCGACTATCTTGTAGTTGCTTTTCCGAATCAGCCTCATAAATTCCTCCGCGTCTTTCAACAAAGATTCTCTCTCCCCGGATTGAGAAGTCTCCTCCACTACCGGTCTTTTCCCCTTGTCCACCTTATCAACAGTCACTTCAGGCGACGAAAAGACTCGGCCACTGCGAGTAATACCTTCTGCTCCCACGAGATTGTCAACTGAACTTGTTGGGGGATCACTCAAATTTATCTTCTGCCCATTGCAATACACTTCGGCTCCGTAGTTCCACGGAATAGCCTTAGTGCTCTCAAATGGCATAGGACCCACTTTTGTGATAGTTATCGTTGGCGGCTTTGGTGCGTAGATAGTAACAGTCTTATACGGGATGGAAATTGTCGCAATCTCATCCTTTTCATCAGCCACTAAATCCACAGATTCTCTTCCAACAGAACGGTCAAATTGTAAGACTCCGTTATCCATCATCTCCTGAATACATCTTCTCAACAATCCACATCCTCTCTCAGGATCAGCAGCACATTAAACACATCCCTCAGTACAATCCGGGAAAACACCCCCTTTAGCAATCTGGCTTTCACAAAGCTTAAGGGTGTCTTCAGTTCATCAACATCTGTCACCAAATTCAACACCTCCTCCTTGATAATTGCATTAACCCCAGCCTGCCCATGATTCGGCATGGGATTCTGCACCACATTGGGAACATCATTAGAAAAATTAATCGCCTTACTGTCAATCATGTCTTGCACTTTGTGTTTGAAGGCTTTACAATTATTAATATTATGTCCTGGAGCACCCGAGTGAAATTCAGAGCGAGCATTTGCATCGTATCCAGGTGGAGGAGGTCCGGTTAAGGGAGCCAAAGTCCTTTTCTGAATCAATTGCAGCTGTAGCAAAGCCTACAATAACTGAGAGTAAGGCATAGGAGGCGCATCAAAATGCCTATTTGCTGCCCGGCCTCTATCTTGGTATCTTTCGTACCCCTGTTGATTTTGTTGCGGTCGTTGTTGTTGTTGTTGTTGCTGCTGACGTTGTTGCTGTTGTGGTTGTTGAACTGCTGGAATAGTGATGCTGGCAATTTGCTGATGCTGCCAATTCTGGCCTCTATTTCTTCCCCGTGAACTAGATACAACGTTAGTATCTCTCTCTCGCCTTTTGTTTCCGAATACCTTTTTCCCTCCTCCTCCAGCTGAGGGCATCTCACCAGCATTGATCTTTCCTAACTTAATTCCATTCTCCACCCTCTCCCCGGTGATTATTAAGTCAGAAAAGCTTCCCGACATACTGCTTATAAGCTTTTCATAGTAAATGCCTGGCAGGGTGGCGACAAACATATCCACAAGTTCCCGTTCTACCATGGGAGGCTGCACTCTAGCATCAAGCTCTCGCCACCTCTAGGCGTATTCTTTGAAGCATTCATTGCTCTTTTGGGAAAGATTCTGTAGCTGGACTCTATTTAGAGCAAGGTCACTATTGTACTGATAGTGCCTTACAAAAGCTTCGGCTAGGTCTCTCCAGCTACGGACATTTGCAGGCTCCAAGCTCATATACCATTCCAGCGAGGGACCGTATAGACTATCCTGGAAGAAGTGCATAAGTAGTTTCTCGTCATCAAAATGCGCAGACATTTTGTGATAATAAGACCTCAAATGAACCCTAGGGCAAGTGGTGCCCTTGTACTTATCAAAGTCTGGGACTTTGAACTTTGGTAGCACTCTCAAGCCTGGGATCAGCCCCAGGTTAGACATATCCAGCCCCATAGAGTTTTGGCATTCAAGAGACCTCATCTTCTCTTCGATCATCTTAATCCTCCTATCAGTCTCAGAAGGTAATTCAGCAGCTACAACTCTTGGGGAAAACACATCCTCTTGTCTATCCTCATTCCAGATATGATCCATATTACCGTGTATGGCGCACGTGGTGTCGAGACCATATCCATTTCCATTACCATTACCACCATTAGCAAAACCAGCATTACCACCATTTCCAGCACCAGCAGCGTGGCCACTCCCTCCAGTAGTAGGGATGACTAAGGTAGGCATAGAATTGTCTGCCCGAGGAGTTTCAATGTGAGGAGGGTTAGCAGTAATCCCACCGTGTAACACACCATCACCATCAACTCGCACAATCAAAGGTTGCACTAAAGTCTGAAGTTGTGCCTGGCCACTAGCAACCCCTTGCATGACCTCCATCAGTTGTGCCATCCGATCTCTCATCTCTTGCATTTCTGCCTGCATCTGATCCATCAGTCTTTTCTGGTTTCTTATGGTACCGTACCGGTGAGTTGTCACGTCAGCAATCCTAAAACACTAGTAAACCACAAGAGAAATAAGGTTAACAGTTCCGGTGCACCTGCAAATGTGAGAAAAATGCTAAAATCATGTACTTATGCATCAGGGACATTTCCCCCTCGATTCTAGTTTCTAGGAAAAACATAACAATGGAGAACCCTGCGGACAAGCATAGAATACCAACTCCTCGTATATAGATCAAAAAGCCATCAGGCAATGTACAAACTACAACTGAGTACAAATAAGGAAAAGACCTCAACCAACAAGTCTGGCGATGGTCAATACAACAAATAAACAGCAAAAACTACAACAAAAATAAACAAGACGGTCAAGCAGGATGACGTGATCGGAAGTCCTCTAACAGCTTCAGTGTCTCAGGATGATCTGGCCTAGCAAGTAATCCCTGGATAAGAAAATTCTGCTGGCTAACAGTATGTTGTAGGCTATCAACGTGATCCTCCAAAGCTTCTTCCCCGAAACATGCCTCAAGCCTGCGTCACTTAGAGTCAGCTCTCAGCCTGAGATCCTTCAAGTTCGCGATCGCTTCATTCAACCTGTACTCATTGTCTCGTCTAAGTGATGCTTCTGCTGCAATCTCCCCATCCTTGGTATTAAGCTGTGCCTTCAACTTGTTAATCTGAAGTTTTAACCTATCTTCACGCTCCTTGTTGTTAGTGAGCGTGGCATTCCATATTGATTCAAACTTGGAGATCCTTAAGTAAGCCTTATCAAACTCTTCCTTCTTAGTAACAAGAACACTGTGGACAGCATTCAAATCTTGGCCTGTGCACTCTCTGTCATTAGTCTCCTTAGTCAGGTCCGTACCCAGTTTGTTCACAAGCTCGGTCTGTCTCCTGAAAGAATTGACGACATCAATCTTCTCGCTTCGGAGCTGGATGATCTCTTTCTCCAATTCTTCATTCGCTTTTCTCAGCTCTTCCTTCTCTGCCAATACCTGATTGTATTTATGGATATCTACAGTAGTGGGTTCCTCTATCATGAGAGGATACATAGGTGCAACTGCAGGAAATGGCATCAAGAACTTTGCAGCTCTATCATGAATCCAAGTCAAGTAAGGGTCATATGCTCGGCTGTTACTCTTCCCCAAAGCTAACTTCCCTTTCCGATGAATGTTATTCCATGCATGCTCAAGTCTTCCCAAAGTCTCGCCCTCCAATAAACCAGTAAGATACAGAGATTCATGTATCTCCTCTTCTCTAGGAGGCTCCCTCAATGCATACCCAAACTGTCTCACCAATAAAGAAGGGTTATAGTTGATGCAACCTTTCCTTCCGACCAAAGGGACGTTAGGAAAACCACCACAACTATAAACAATATTTGTAGCCAGCATGTCTCGATCAAACCAAACAATATTCTCTGCAGATAGACCCATCAACCTCTCCGACCATTTTGAAGTACTAGCAGTAGCCACAAAGGGATTCGTCTTGGGCATATGACTAGCAAACCAAGCGTACAATAGAGGAACACAGCAAGCCACATTCTTTCCCCTTCGTTTCTCATTCTTGTAATGCACAGAATGATAAACATCTCCGAGAAGAGTAGGCACTGGGTTTCTCGAAGCCAGTATATGAAATGCATCCAAATCCACAAAGTCAGGGAGATTAGGAAACAATACAATACCGTATATACAAAGAGCAAGAACAACGTTAAATGCAATCCAGCAACCATCCTTAGCAAACTGTCGAGCTTTACTAACTAGGAAAGCCAGAGGAAAACCATGCACTCCATTCCACTCTGTCAAACCCCCCTATAACTTTGAGGCATCCACATGTACTATGGCAGCTAGCTTAGCCAGATCAGGCTTAGCATCAATATGAACAAATGGCATCTGACTAAGAACAGGCACATCCAACAATACTGAGTACTCCTCTAAAGTAGGCGCCAGAATGTAGTCAGGAAAGACAAAACACCTCAATTGTGGATCGTAGAACTGCAGAAAGGCATAAAGGTCATCCACCTCATGTGCTGAAGGCTTGCAGACCCATCCCAATAATCTCCCATAAGACTTCCTGAAATCCTCCATCACCTTCCCACCAGCCAGGGAAATCAAACTCAGCAAAGACCTAACATCTGGAGCTGGAAGCTTGTAAGCCACTGTTCTCTTCAAGGACTCCATATCAGCAAGGAGGGAATAAGATCACTAGAATCGAAGGAGAAATATGTACCTGCAACACAAATACATGTTAATGAAATGCAGATGAAAATGCAAATGCAAATGCAAACAAGGGATCAAGACTGTTGTGCCGTTGGTCGAGAAGAACCAGTGCTTCGCCTTAGCAAAAACAAAGTACCGACTATAGGACCCACTGATAAACAGATTCACACTGTAAAGAACCGGGTATTCTGAAAGCCAAGGTTTCCTGCATAACCCAATCCCTCTCACAGGTATAGACCTATCCACTGATAAGGTTCGGCATCCTATGCGTTTGTCAGCGTCACAGACTTTCAAGAAATGATGATACGTTCACCATTTCTGGTTTGGCATCATCATCTCTTGAAGAGGCCTCACTTAAATGACTCACAAATGATCGGTCCCTAAAGTCGACAACCCTCAGATTCAAAATTCCTTCGAGCCCAAAGGGCCAGAAAGAAATTTGTCAAAGAGAATCTCGTCCGAGCGTGAATTTCATGGTGAACTAGTACGAGCAAAGCAAGCACATCCACCACTAATTTCCACTACTAAAGCTAAGTGTATACTCAAGCCCAGGTCCGGCTTATCACTCAATGGAACTTCCCTCCCCACAGCACAACAGTAATGATATATGATGCTAAAATAAATGCGAGAAAGATAAATAAAGCACATATATACAACACCCAAAGATAAACAGACAAGCGCTAGGAATGACTCGCATAGGGAACCAGAGTCCCCAGCAGAGTCGCCAATTGTCGTAACTGCGAAAAACAACCGGCAGAAAAATAGAAGAGTCGCCACTTTCGTTATTTATCCCAAAGAGAGGGAAAGGAAACGATCGGAAAAACCTAACGGAAAAAGGGAAAGACAAGGTCATCGCAACCATGTCTGGATTCGGGAGTCGGTTACGCAAGGGGAAGGTATTAGCACCCCTCATGTCCGTCGTACTCGACGGGATCCACGCATTGTTGTCTATCTAAAAGGGTGTGTTGAAACTATCTAGCTAAAGACTTAGGGACAAAAGAAAAAGAAAAAAAGACTGACTCGGCAGAGCATCGCCGCTCTGTGCCTACGTACTCCCTCGTGCAATGGGAAAGTTAGAGTCAACGTAGTTCGACTGACTACAGGTAAGGGGGAAGGTTGCTCGCCAAAACATCGCGTTGTGTGCCTACGTACTTTCATCTGGTATGAAAGATCAGAGCGAACGTAGTTCAGGCTAAAAGGGCCACAGGTTGGTTCAAAAGTTTTTTTTTAGGCCCGAGTAGGGTTAACAAATAGTTCTAGCAGTTGGTGTATGCAGCTCGACCATTGGAGACTTAGGCGTTACCGTTTGCGGTAGAACTAAGAGTTAACGACACTCTTTTATCTGAAAAGATTTTCCTGATTAAGATCCCAAAGGATGAAAAAGGTTTGAAATGTTTTTGTGTTTTTTAGAGAAGAAGTGTTTTAAATTTGATTTGTAACTCATGTCGCACTAGAGACTATGACCTAAGAGCGAATGCGTCGTATATCACCCAAAGGGTGTACACTAAACACTCTAGGTCCTTGAGAGGAGGCCCCTCACTTACGATTTCTCAAGTAGCTTAAGGCTCGTAGTGTGCTACACTTGTCATTCGTTATTAGATGTTTTATGAATGTTTGAAGATGAGAAGAGAAGAAAGAACACTAATGAGAGACTAATCAATCCTAAAAGTTATCATGCAAAGTGGACTTAAAATTGGGATTCAAAAGGGAACTACCTAATGTTATCATGCATGGTTAGGAACCTAATGTCTATCATAACCTCAAGAGGTTAGAGAACTTATGGGGAGCATGACAAAGGAAAGGAAAAGAAGAAGAAGAAGAAGAAGAAGAAGAAGAAGAAGAATGCATATGCAAATGAAGATGCAAACATAAGATGCACAAATAGAATGAAAGTGGGAGAAAAATAGTGTGGGGCAGTAGCCTCCACAAGCTCATCTCAACCAATCATGCATATGGAAATGCAAGAAAAGAGAAGAAAAAGAAGAGCACAAGAAAAAAACAATCAAACAAGAGCAAACTACACAAAGATGCACCAAAAATGGGATGAAATGACCTAAGTCAAACAACATCAACTACACCACAAGAACTAAACCAAATGAAAGGTAAAACAAAACCCAAAGCCAAGTGAGGATGGGAGACCAAATGAAGGCAGCAAGGACCTCATAATAGGTACTCAACCATAAGCATCACTCATCAAAAGCAAAGAAGCACCAAAAGTGTCCTTAAGGATTCATCATTCTAGGTATGCTTCAAATACCTCCAAAGGAGGGACCAAGCCACCTTAAATGACACTCCAAGGTCATTGTACAGAAGGGAGATGAAGAGAAGAAAGCTCAAAAGCAATAGCAATTCAAATCAAAAGAAAATGCAAGCAAAAACACAAAGAGTGCAAGCAAAACATCACATAGAAGTTCAAGTTGAAAACCCAAAAGGAAACACACAAATGAACAAGGAAGAAACAATATCATGATCTAAAATTGAACCAACATCATCCTTAACATGTTAGTAACATGAAAAAAAGGCATTGAGGGTTCAAAGGATCCAAAAAATGTCATATCCAAGTTAAACTAGGTCAAGGTACATGTGTGAACCTCCCTTGGAGGTAACTTGACTTGCAAGTTACCTCAAAAATAGGAAAATGGTTCAAAAATAATCAAATAAAATGCACAAGGTAGCCAAATATGTTGGCAAACAGAGGCCAAAAGCTCAAATCAAATATCCCCTCAAAGCACCATCAAAAGAAAATAATATTCAAGATGTACCACTTTGAAATGGGAGAATCGAGGGTCAAAAGAAAAGCACCAAAAGTCAACCCTAAAGTCAACCAACCAGGGGAAAATGGTCCTCAAAAATTGTTCAACTCATCATGGATATGAGGATCAATTTTCATTCATTGGACCCAAAGGAAATGAGAGAAACAAATAAAAGAACAAGCAATGTCACAATTTAATTCATTTAAAAACACCTCCAATGTTTAATTATATTTAAAAATGAAAAATAATCTGAAAAATAAAATAAAAAATGTCTAAAAATGATAGACATCTCAAGGTTTGTAAAAAATAGTTTCGTGGATTTTTTAGAACATTGGAGCTATTTTTAATGAATTAAATTCAAACAAGAATAAAATAAAATAATCAAAGAAAATCAAAGAGAAAGAAAATGCAAGAAAAAACAACAGCCACTGGATCAGGCTACCGGTCAACAAATCTAACACTCACAAGCACGCCACGTAGCACTGAGGGCACTTAAGTGAAATGGAGCATTTCACTAGGGGATTAGGTGTGGTTCATTGACTCCTCCCCACCATGAGTCTTAATCCTGGGCATTGGTTTCAAAAGTAAACAAATCCAACAGTCTACACAAAGCCACGCATGCAAAACCTAGTCAAACTTCCTGAGAACAAATCTCACACATTGGATCCACATACTAGGTCAAGGGAGTCAGCCAGATCTAACGGCTAGAAGATCATCTTCTTCATTCAAATTCTCAGATGGAGGGAATTCTTAGGTGGTGGCCGGAGAAGACTCCGGTCGTCTTCTCCGGCGAGGGGAACAAGGCTCTGAGCGAAACTTCACCAATTCCAACAAACCTTATATGAAAAATCATTTACAACTCAGGAGGATCACGAATCCAATGCTAGTTTTCCTTAATTCCTCACAACAAACTCAAATCGAAGCCAAATAGAATTGTTCATCAAAACCAAAAGTTCACAAATCTCACTCAATTTGGTCCAGAAATCATCTATAGGTTATGGAGATGATAGATCAAGCAATGATTAAGCAAAACAACACAATAACAAGCCATATCAGATCAAAACAGTTTGGAGCTTCATCCAACAATCATCACAAATGCCAGTTTGTTTTAGTGATTAATGATCTACATGTTATCTAGGTCTCAAATATGCAAAAATGACAGAGAATCATGGCATAATGAGAGAGATAAGTTGAATTGTAAATACCTAGTGGAGAACTTCCACTGAGCCTTCAATTGATGCTTAAGCTTGAAGAAAAGTATCCATAAACGTTCAGTGATCTTCAATGAAGCCTTTGCAACCTTTAATTTTGCTTGAATCTTGCTAAATCTCAAAAATTGTATTTCACTTGTTCTTCACTTTTTCAAAATGCTCTAGCTCCAATTCTTCACCCAATTCGTGTTCTGAGCATTTGTTCATGATGGAAAGCTTTTATGTGATGGATTTGGAAAAGAATGAAGCCCAATGGCAGCCCCTAGAGCCCAATTGAAATCCGTGGAATTTGAGTTTTTTCACTTTGCCATGTGCACAAAAACTGTACCAATTTGGCTCCAAAATGATGCAAATCACTTGCTGGTAACATGAGGAGTGTGAATGGCTGGGATTTGATCCTTGTTTTATCTCAATGGTTGATATTTCAAGTGTGACTTAAGCTTGAAGAAAGCTTGGAAATAGCTCATCAAAACTCACCAAATTCAAATTCTATCATTGCCAATGTGCTTAAAATATAGTTTGCACTCAAAATATGTACCTACTTGCACAAAAATGATCCATAATGAATTAAATCCAATTTTCTCATTTTAAGTCCTTTTCCATGAAAATCACTTTAGGAATTCACCATTCCAAGCCAAATTCATGACTTCTCAAGGCTTGGTTAAACAATTGACATCATTTGGAGCACATTTGATGTTGGAAAAATCTTCATTTGAAGTGTGCAAGTTGGTGAAATGGACCTATAATTTTATGACCTATAATCTCACTTTCCCAAAATACCCCTGACTTGCAAGCCTCATAACTTGAGTTGTACAAATCAGATGAAAGACTTCTAGTACCCTTTGGAAAGCTAAGACCATGACCTACAACTTTCATGACCACCAAAAGTTGAGAAGAAACATCCTTCTAGGTCAAAAATGGCTTGGAAGTTGGTTGACTTTTGTTGACCAAAATCACATTCATCTGATGACCTGTAACTTGTCTGCATCATAACTTGAGTTCTATAAATACAATCAAGGACTTCAAGTACTCAAAAGAAATCTAAGAGCATGCTCTACAAGTTTCATGTTGGTAAAAAGTTGAGATGAGACTTGTATCTTGAGATAGGTGGTCTTGAAGTTGGGGACTAAATAGGGGATTTTACACTGAGAACCATAATTTAGTAACTTCTCACACACTTGATTTTTGATGAATTGATCTTGAAATGATATATTAGACACCTCAACACAACATCCCATGACCATAGAGACTTAGAATTGAGTTTTAATCTCCTTCAATTTCACAGTTGACTGAGGATTTACCAGATGAAAACCCTAGATGCAATACCTTCAACTGTAACCTTTCACACTTAGTATAAACACTTGGATGAACTCCACAATGACCCTCAAGGAACTCAATGAGCTCCCTCAACATCTTATATCCAGAATCATGCATTCCCAATCCTCTGATGATCTTCACATGGCCTCCCAGTTAGGAGCTGACCCACATACATCCATCCATCCTTTCACAAGACTATTGTCCAGCTCTAGATGACCTGATGACCATTAAAACTTGAGTAACACCCCTTGTTTAGGCTCAACCCTCTGAGTAGACTCCTCTTGATATGCACAACCTCTTGATCCCCTGTTAAATGAAAAATACTATGCAATGCAAATGCTAGAAAGAAATGAAATGAAACATAAACCAAGTTAAGAAAAGGTTGGGCAAATTTTGGGGTGCAACATATATGAAATGTCAAATTCAGAGAACTCTAAGGCCTATTTTGTCATTCTTCCCATTAAGTCTGGCTTGAAGAGTATCTGTCGAATAAGATAGGGTATCCTTTTCATAATGGGGTACGCAAGGAAATAATGCCTTAACTTTCTTGCCATTGTTACAAGGGTCGGAGAAATTTTCTCCACCTTTTGGTAGCACACTTATGATCCTTGCAATACTTTTCCAATGAAATAAATTGGGTTTTAGGAGATTCCATCCTCTCGAATTAAGATGAGCCTATCGCCTAGGGGGAATAGAGAGATAAACAAAAAAATGTCTTCATATCACTAGGTCGTACTAACACGGGTGGATGTGATAACACTTCTTTAATCTTGCTTAATGTAGATTCACACTCTGGTGTCAAATCAAACACAATTTATTTCCTTAATATATTATAAAATGGAAACACATGGTCAACTGATATGGAGATAAACATAGACAAACTTATCAGCATGTCATTTAAGTGTTGAATTCCATTTTTAGTTGTTAAGAGTTCCTCGACAGACCTCTTGAAGGTGAGATAATACTTAGAAGAGGGGGTTGAATAAGTATGAAAGATTAAGACTTAAAAAATAATCACACAATTATTTTTATCCTGGTTCGTTTAAACAACTACTCTAGTCCACCCTTCCTAGAGTGATTTGCCTTTCTCAACAAGGACTTAATCCACTATTAAATCAAACTGATTACAATAGTAACACCTAAGAACAATTGTTCTTAATCTTCTCAAGAGCTACTGATTCCAACTGAATCCTCTTAAGGAAAAACATTTACAATCAATGTAAATTAAATACAAGAGTATTAATGCTTCTATAAAGCTTTTATCACAACAGTGATTTTCTCTTAAGTTTAAGTGCAATAAATTCTAAGAAGAATATGAAAGAATGAGAACTTAGAATAATATGATTTATTTTCAGCAAATTGTGTAACTGAAGAATGTGGTGGAGTTCTCCTTTTATAGGCAGCTGATCCAAGGATGTTGAGCGTTGAAAAGAGAGTCCCAAAAAGGTCTGAGCCTTTTTGTCTTCACATCAAGTGACCTTTCCTAGAAGTAGATAGCACAGAAAAATCCTTTTTGTCTGTGTAAGTGTGTCTAGCACAAATGAGGAAAGAGACGTTGAATAACTCCAACGTATATATTCTTGAATATTACTTCTTCAGTTTTCAGCAAGTTCTTCAGAGTCTGAATGGATCAGAGTCTTCTAATGATATTCAGAAATTTGCTGTATCAGAGTCTTCTGCAGCATGTGTTCTTTCAGCGTGTTGATCATCAGAGCATATTTGACACAGAACTTCTGTACTTGGCAGCGTTGGTACTTTCAGAAACTTCTGTAGAATTATGCTTTGAGAAACTCTTCAATCAATATTCTTCTTTGCTTCAGATGCTTCTGACTATCTTCAGATGCTTCTGACTCAGAATGTTCTGGAGCTTCTTGCTTCAGATCCTTCTGGAGACTACGCTCAGGATCTTCTGTAAAGAGCAATCAGATTCTTCTGTAAGATGCATCTGGCGCTTCAGAGTCAGGATAACTTCTTGTATCCAAAACAGATTTGCTTCTATAGAGTTAATTTCATTTCAATCTGCAGTAAAACTCTCAAACAAATTTTAGAGTATATAATTCTTAAATATAAATTTCGTAACAGTTATCATCAAAACAAAGAGTTATTATTAAGAACCAATCTGTGTTCTAACAATCTCCCCCTTTTTGATGATGACAAAAAGTATCAGAAATTTTATTTAACTGAACATTAAGAATTATAACTCCCCCTGAGATGATGAATCTCCCCCTGAGTTAAATATGAAAAAGGAATAAAAACTTCCCTTTTGTCTTGAGTAATCTTCAGAGTCAGATCTTGTTTGTTCTTATAACATTTTAGGGTCAGAATGTCTTGCAGATATAAGATTCAGAGTTTGATAATAGACAAATGATCTGAGAGACTCAGAGTTTCTTTTATAGAGTGTTCTTATCAAATGTTCTGAAATAGTCAAGTTAAATGTTAGATAATATAGATATGTCTGAAGATTCATTTTGGTGAAGTTATATTAAACAATTCAGATCTTTATTTTCTCCCCCATTTTTGTCATAAGCAAAAAGTAAAAACTTTTTTTTTTAAAAAGACAAATAAAAGGAACAATAAATAAGATAATTCAATGGAGAAAAACTGATTCATTCAAAATAACAGAGCAAGAGTACATAGGTAAACATCAGAAGATATAGCAATAAAACCAAGATTCTTACTATTCAAATTTCACCTCAAACGTCTCTTCAGTTATGTACACGCCACCTCTTCAGATTTTGTGTGACACGTGTTTGCTTGCATGCTGTTCTGAATTCTCTTAAGAAATGAAACGTTAGCCAACGTTCAGATCTTCTAAAGATGGTTAGTTCAGAGTTTCACATCAGAAATATTGATCAGAATAGAATAAATAAACAGAAGAAATACTTCAGATCATTTAAGCATTTTTGCATCTGTAACAATTTGCTTCTGATAAATATCATTCTGGACAAAAATCCATACCAATATTTTTCAGAATAAAATTGAATCTATCTTCAACAAGGGGTTTTGTAAAAATATCTGCCCATTGATGATCTGTATCAACAAAGGCTAAGTTTATGATTCCCTTCTGAACATAGTCTCTGATGAAATGATGCTTAATTTCTATATGTTTTGCCTTAGAATGTAAAATGGGATTATTGGACAAACATATAGCAGAAGTATTATCACAAAAGATAGAAATGTTACTCTCAAAAATTTGATAATCTTCTAGTTGACTCTTCATCCAGAGCATCTGCGTGCTACATCCAGCAGCAGCAATGTATTCAGCCTCTGTGGTTGAAAGTGCAATTGTGGGTTGCTTCTTGCTGTACCAGGAGATTAAATTTCTTCCTAGAAATTGACAACTTCCAGAAGTACTTTCTCTTTCCACTCTGTCTCCAGCGTAGTCAGCATCACAGAATCCAACTAATTTGAAATCATCAGATTTTCTGTAACACAAACCCACATTAGAAGTACCTTTCAGATACCTTAGAATCCTCTTGACAGCTGTCAAGTGTGATTCTCTAGGATCTGATTGGAATCTAGCACACAGACAAACACTGAACAATATGTCAGGTCTAGAAGCAGTAAGATAAAGAAGAGAGCCAATCATACCTCTGTAGAGCTTCTGGTCTACTTTCTTACTTACCTCTTCTTTGCCAAGTGAGCTAGTAGGATGCATTGGAGTCTTTGCAAGCTTGCTGTCAGACATGTTGAATTTCTTCAGAAGTTCTTTAACATATTTTGTCTGATGTATGTAGGTGCACTCTGGAGTTTGATTAACTTGGATTCCTAGAAAGAATCTGAGTTCTCCCATCATGCTCATTTCAAATTCTGCCTGCATACATGTAGCAAACTCCTTTCCAAGCATAATATTTGTTGATCCAAAAATAATATCATCTACATAAATTTGGCAAATTAGAAGATCTTTCTTAATTGTTTTACAGAATAGAGTTGTATCCACTTTGCCTCTGATGAAATTCTTCTCCAGAAGAAAATTGCTCAATCTCTCATACCAAGCTCTGGGAGCTTGTTTTAATCCATATAATTTCTTTAATTTGAAAACATGATCTGGAAATTTTTCATTTTCAAAACCAGGAGGTTGGTGGACATAAACTTCTTCTTCTATAATACCATTAAGAAAGGCACTTTTAACATCCATCTGATACAGAGTGATGTTATTTTGTGCAGCAAAGGAAATAAGAAGGCGTATAGATTCTAACCTTGCCACTGGAGCATATGTCTCAGTGTAATCAATACCTTCTTGCTGACTGTACCCTTGAGCAACCAGCCTTGCCTTATTCCTCTCAACTTCTCCTTTCTCATTTAGCTTATTTCTGAAGACCCATTTTGTACCAATTATATTGAATCCTTGAGGTCTTTGAACTAGATCCCATACATCATTTCTGCTGAATTGATTTAGCTCTTCTTGCATGGCAATACTCCAATCATTGTCTTGCAGAGCTTCTTCTACAGAAGATGATTCAATTTCTGAAACTAGTCCAAATAGTGATGCTTCAGATGATCTTAGAAAGAATCTTGTTCTGATGGGATCATCCTTCTTTCCAATAATGACATCCTCTGGATGAGAAGCTTTAATTCTAGATGATGATCCTCTGATAGTTGACTCTTCAGAAATGTTTAGATTATTCATCTGAGAAGTTAAGGGAGTAGCATCTGGAGTTGCTTCTGGTTCCTTCACTTGAGTTTTGTCTGCTTCTGGAACTTCAGAGTCAATAAAGACTACTTCCCTATCTGCAGAGTTATCAACCTGCTTTGGCTTTTCAGAGCCAAGCTTATCATCAAATCTGACATGAATGGATTCTTCCACAATCTGTGTCTCAGTGTTGTATACTCTGTAGCCTTTAGAGCGTTCAGAATATCTAAGCATGAAACACTTCTGTGCTTTGGAATCAAACTTGCCCAGATTTTCCTTAGTGTTTAACATATAGCAAATACATCCAAAAGGATGAAAATATGAAATGTTGGGCTTTTTGTTCTTCCACAATTCATAAGGAGTCTTCTTCAGAAGAGGTCTAACAAACACTCTGTTCTGAATGTAACAGGATGTATTGATTGCTTCTGCCCAAAAATGTTTTGCCAGATTTGTCTCATTGATCATGGTTCTGGCCATTTCTTGCAAAGTTTTGTTTTTCCTCTCTACAACCCCATTCTGTTGTGGAGTTCTAGGACAGGAAAAATCATGAGCAATGCCATTTTCAGAAAAATATTTTTCAAAATATTTATTTTCAAATTCACCACCATGATCACTTCTGACTTTTATAATTTTAAAATTCTTTTCATTCTGGACTTGCTTGCAGAAGTCAAAGAACACAGAATGTGACTCATCCTTGTGTTTTAAGAACTTTACCCATGTCCATCTGCTAAAGTCATCAACAATGACTAATCCATACTTCTTGCCTCTGATGGATGCAGTTTTCACTGGTCCAAACAGATCAATATGAAGTAGTTCTAGTGGTTTAGAAGTAGAAACAACATTTTTTGATTTAAAAGATGTTTTTGAAAACTTCCCTTTCTGGCATGCTTCACAAAGAGCATCTGAAGTGAACTTCAGATTTGGAAGTCCTCTGACAAGATTAAGTTTATTAATCTGAGATATACGTCTCATATTAATATGGCCCAATCTTCTGTGCCAGACCCATTGCTCTTCATTGACAGACAAGAGGCATTTAACATTTTGAACTTTAAGTTCTGAAAGATTTATTTTATAAATGTTGTTTTTCCTCTTACCACTAAATAGGATAGAGCCATCCTTCTGACTAATAGCTTTACAACATTTTTTATTAAAGGTAATATCATAATCATTGTCACTTAATTGACTTATGGACAATAGGTTATGCTTTAACCCTTCAACAAGTAAAACATTAGTAATAGAGGGAAGTTTACCATTTCCAATAGTGCCAGATCCAATGATCTTGCCCTTCTGGTTCCCTCCAAACTTCATGTCACCTCCAGATCTAAGTTCCAGGCTTTGGAACATAGACTTTTCTCCTGTCATGTGTCGTGAGCATCCAGAGTCCAGGTACCATGATTGGTGTCCTGACCTTGCTGCTAAGAACATCTGCAACAGGAATTATTTTGTTTTTAGGTACCCAGATCTTCTTGGGTCCTTTGGGGTTAGTTGGTTTGTAGGTTTGTCTAAACTTCTGTTTTACAACATAATGTTTATTCTGACTTGCCTTGGGTTTAAACACATAAGTATTCTTCTCAGAGCTTGTGTGTTTAATGTCATTCAAGTGACCAAATTTGAATTGAGAATACAGAGGTGTCTTCTTGATGAAAAGTTTGTCAACAGGTTTTGGATTGCTTCCAGATGAAGATTCATATCCAATACCTCTTCTGTTGTTTCCACTACACCATAGATCATAGAAGCCATCTTGCTTCTGTCTATGCTCTTAGTGAGAAATCTCTGAAAGCTAGAGTCATATTTTTCTAAAATATTTTCACATGACTTAGTCTCAGATTCAGATTCTTGTTGAGTTATTTCAAAGTCATTTTTGATTTTCAGATTTATTTCTTTTTGCTCAACAAGTTCTGTTTTCAGAAGATCAATCACAGATTCAAGATTGCTTTTCAGCTTCTTGTATTTGAGTTTGATATTGTTATAACTTTTAAGAACTTCTGTTAAAACTTTAATGAGTTCTTCTTTGGTAAGTTTAGCCATTACCTCTTCTGCATCATCATCAGATTCTGATTCTGATTCATATCCTGAGGTACCTTCCTCTTGATCCTCTGTGCTGGCCATCAGTGCAACATTTGCACATTCTTCTTCTGATTCAGAAGATGATTCACATTCATCTGAGTCATCCCATGTTGCCATCAGAACCTTCTTCTTTTTGTTAAACTTCTTCTTGGGTTTTTCTTTCTGAAGTTTGGGACAATCATTCTTGTAGTGCCCAGGTTCTTTGCACTCATAGCACACAACTTCTTTCTTGGCAGATCTTCTGTGACCAGAAGATTCCTTTCTGTTATCAGATCTTCTGAAGTTGTTGAACTTTTTTCCCTTGTGCTTCCAGAGTTTGTTAATCCTTCTGGACAACATGGATAACTCATCTTCTTCTTCAGAAGAAGATTCTTCAGAGCTTTCTTGAATGACCTGCAAAGCTTTAGCAGTTTTGTTAGATTTTAATGCAACAGATTTACCTTTTTCTTTCTTCTGAGGTTCATCTTCCTCAAGCTCAATCTCATTGCTCCTCATTAAGCTGATGAGTTCTTCTAGAGAGATCTTGTTCAGATCTTTGGCCATCTTCAAGGCAGTCACCATTGGTCTCCATCTGGTAGGCAGACTTCTGATGATTTTCTTTACATGATCTGATGTAGAATATCCCTTGTCCAGAACTTTCAGCCCAGCAGTGAGTATCTGAAATCTGGAGAACATGGCTTCAACAGATTCAGAGTCTTCCATTTTGAAAGCCTCATACTTCTGGATCAGAGCCAAAGCTTTTGTCTCCTTAACTTGAGAATTTCCCTCATGAGTCATTTTTAGGGATTCAAACATATCAAAAGCAGTCTCCCTGTTTGTAATTTTCTCATACTCTGTATGTGAAATTGCATTCAATAATATAGTCCTGGCTTTGTGGTGATTTCTGAAATCTTTCTTCTGAGCATTTGTCATAGATTTTCTGTCAATCTTTTTACCATTCCCATCTGTGGGATATACATATCCATCTATGACTAGATCCCATAGATCAGCATCATATCCTAGGAAAAAACTCTCAATTCTGCCTTTCCAGTAGTCAAATTTCTCCCCATCAAACATTGGGGGTTTGGTGCTGATCCTATCCCTCTCTTCATATTTATTGTTAATATTGGACATTGAATTATCAGCCATGGTAACAAATAAATATATATCAAAGTATTTCTCTCTGGATCTTTACTGACACTGTTAAGTGGTAGCACACTCAAAACCGGAGCTCTGATGCCAACTGAAGGTGAGATGATACTTAGAAGGGGGGGTTGAATAAGTATGAAAGATTAAGACTTAAAAAATAATCACACAATTATTTTTATCCTGGTTCGTTTAAACAACTACTCCAGTCCACCCTTCCTAGAGTGATTTGCCTTTCTCAACAAGGACTTAATCCACTATTAAATCAAACTGATTACAATAGTAACACCTAAGAACAACTGTTCTTAGTCTTCTCAAGAGCTACTGATTCCAACTGAATCCTCTTAAGGAAAAACCTTTACAATCAATGTAAATTAAATACAAGAGTATTAATGCTTCTATAAAGCTTTTATCACAACAGTGATTTTCTCTTAAGTTTAAGTACAATAAATTCTAAGAAGAATATGAAAGAATGAGAACTTAGAATAATATGATTTCTTTTCAGCAAATTGTGTAACTGAAGAATGTGGTGGAGTTCTCCTTTTATAGGCAGCTGATCCAAGGATGCTGAGCGTTGAAAAGAGAGTCCCAAAAAGGTCTGAGCCTTTTTGTCTTCACATCAAGTGACCTTTCCTAGAAGTAGATAGCACAGAAAAATCATTTTTGTCTGTGTAAGTGTGTCTAGCACAAATGAGGAAAGAGACGTTGAATAACTCCAACAGATATATTCTTGAATATTACTTCTTCAGTTTTCAGCAAGTTCTTCAGAGTCTGAATGGATCAGAGTCTTCTAATGATATTCAGAACTTTGCTGTATCAGAGTCTTCTGCAGCATGTGTGCTTTCAGCGTGTTGATCATCAGAGCATATTTGACACAGAACTTCTGTACTTGGCAGCGTTGGTACTTTCAGAAACTTCTGTAGAATTATGCTTTGAGAAACTCTTCAATCAATATTCTTCTTTGTTTCAGATGCTTCAGCTTCAGATGCTTCTGACTATCTTCAGATGCTTCTGACTCAGAATGTTCTGGAGCTTCTTGCTTCAGATCCTTCTGGAGACTACGCTCAGGATCTTCTGTAAAGAGCAATCAGATTCTTCTGTAAGATGCATCTGGCGCTTCAGAGTCAGGATAACTTCTTGTATCCAAAACAGATTTGCTTCTAGAGAGTTAATTTCATTTCAATCTGCAGTAAAACTCTCAAACAAATTTTAGAGTATATAATTCTTAAATATAAATTTCTTAACAGTTATCATCAAAACAAAGAGTTATTATTAAGAACCAATCTGTGTTCTAACACCTCTTACTTTCCTCATCCTTCTCTAGTGAATGTTTCCTCTTACATTCTTCCACATATGGGATGTTATATCGAATGTCTAAAGTGTGGAAGATCGCCTCAGGGATGATCCATGACATCTCCTTTGTTGACCACACAAATATATGATGATTTCTTTGCAGACACTTCACTAATTTCTCATGGAGATTTTGATAAAGTCTCTAAGTGGTTCTGGTCTTTCCACTTTCCTCCTTGATGTTGCATGTATGGGTTTCTCATTCATCATGATTATGTTGAGTAATTTCTTTGGTCTGAGTGTTCAAATCCACTAATTCCTTGGTATTCTCATCCGAGAAAGTTATCTTCCAGTGAGTGGTTTTTGGCAAGTACAACCCAAAAATATGTACGAGATATAGCCATGTATGACTCCAATACCACAATTTGGTCTACCATGGTATAAATTTTATCTTTAGCTGAATGGTTGAAAAGACAACGCGTAGGGTTGCTAATGTCGACCTTCCCTAGACACAACTATAGACGGAGTCATATTCTATAACCAGAAATTTTATTTTAATTATTCTTGTTACTTCTTCGATCCCAAACACTACTGGAAGTTTGACGTATCCCAAAGGTCTTGTGTTGGTTCCATGGAAACCTTGAAGTCCCCCCTCCCTCATGGTATGGTTTATGGTTTTAGTGTCAAATATAGGCCTAGGTTAGTGTATATTTAAGTGTACATGATATCGCATGAACTCCCTTGATCTACCAAGACGCGTCAAATATGGTACACTTCCATCGCTACTCTAAGGAGGATTGGTACACGGT
This sequence comes from Lathyrus sativus, assembly GCA_963859935.3. Lineage (NCBI taxonomy): Eukaryota > Viridiplantae > Streptophyta > Magnoliopsida > Fabales > Fabaceae > Lathyrus > Lathyrus sativus. The sequence goes on from OZ012737.1 coordinate 44,559,661, forward strand.
TATTTGGAACATCATTGACCAACCCGTCGTCGTAGAATGACAATGTAGATATCTTATATGCCATAAGTTCACATGAAGCAAACCTTTGCGAAGATCTTTAGAGAAAGAAGCAACTATCATCAAAGGGGTGGATCACCTTCAACAATAAGAGATCAAACATAATCACCCTCATTTCTCTTGAAAGGTAAATTTATGGGTAAACCTTCCCAACTGAGACACAATTGTCCATTGAAGGTGGCCAAGATGTCATCCCATCAGTTGAATACCTTTCTTGGTTGTTGATGGAGGGGGGGTTAAAAAGGAGTTAGACTCAGATATTTTGCCATCGTCGTTGAAAATTTGTCTGGGAGTGTACAAAGAGAAATGTTTCTACCATTCTGCACCATCGTAGTGTGAAGCAGAGAAAAAATAATGTTGCTTAAAGCATTTTCATAGACGACCCAACTAATCTTGTGTGGATCTGAGATGGTAGATGCTAGACTCACTCGTTTAAATAGAATGTATATTTTAAGAGATGTTTAATATTTGTTGTTTGAACCGGCGTCGAGGGAGTGTATGTAAATACTTTGACGCTCAATAGAAAGAAATATTCTAAGTTAAAAAAACATATATCTGAATTTAATCTTTACCTCCCTTTTATAGACAGGTCCTAAGGTTTATGGGCATAGAACCTTATGTAGTAAGATAGTTATCTAATCGAACATGTATCCGTCTTTTACTAATTGATTTCGTAATCTAACGATTTTGCTTCAAGAAATCACCTTAATAATGTTTTTCTTTAAGAGAAAACCTAATATGCTCCCAATGCCTCATAATCCTCTTCTCTCTTAACACTTTATGTATCTTGATCTCTTAATCCTCTTCTTCCTTATCTTGGTTTATATTCCTATAAGACCGTTGAAACGTCTACTTATCCGACAAAGAAGAGGTTCTAGTGAGGCATTAAACTTGCATAGGGCTCATACAAGCGTCAAGCACCACTTAACAAAGTGACAAATTTGGCAAAAAGAGATGCTCTACTTTTATGGCTTTTTGCTACCCAACAATGCCCGTGAATATGTTCTAGTGGGCCATCACCGAAAGTGCCCTGTTTTTTACCCCACTGCCCACTATCACGTTGAAGAATCATAGTAGGTCAGAATAAATAATAACAATAGTAGTAATAAATATGGCTTTATATGGTACTTTTCTTCAGCTCCTTTTTTGTTGCACGTTAATAGTAAGGTGCCATAATAGACAACATATAATACATAGGTTTTCTATCTATTATTATGGACTGTAAAATTTAAATTAAATAAAAATATCTGGCCGACAAAATAATTTTGTTTACTAGGAGTGGAAGAATTGAATGTTGTAAATAAATATATTTTATTAAAAATAAATAAATAAAATATCATAGATTTAAACTCATATCCGTTTTAATATTTTATACAATTAATACTGAAAAAGTGGATTTATTTGTAGAAAATAAAGGACATCATAGTCTTTAAATTTATTACCATGGGTCATATTAGTCTCTGAAGTTTTCATTAAATAGTATAGAATAGTCACGCAATTTGCACTGCATTTATCAAATGCTTACCTAGCCAAGTTCTTAGGTTAAACCCACAACAATTATCACTTATTCAATATTTAGCAATATAAGCAATATATTAAATATGAAAAGAAATTTATAATAACTCCACTTAATAAATAATATTAAATAATTTAGTTTCTCACAATATGTATTATCAAAATATTCAATTGTTTGCTTGTTCTTTTTAAATGATTAATTTTATATAATAAATAAAATTAATACTTAAAATAAATTTTAAAATTTTAATTTTTGTTTTCCTATTCCTATTAATTCTTCTAAGTGCAAACAAATTATTTTTCATATTTTTTTTCTCTCAAAACAAATTGTAGTAGTTTCTTTTTCATTATTATCTTTTAAAGGTAATTTTTTTTATTTTTAATTGTTAACTTTTATTATTGTAATAAGAGAAAAATATATTATTATTTTATTGAGTTTGAGATTGTGTTAATGCTAGAAGATTTAGTTTTAGAGTTTGGTAGTGTTTATTTGAAATTGTTGTGTTTGTTTCAATTTTATAATATTAGTATGAATTTTTTGAATATAATTTTAATTTTGATTTTTCGTTTTAATTTTAGTAATAAACAATGAAAATATATTTTAAAAGAAAATCAACAGAGCAATCATCAACTCCTATTTTTAATTGGGTCCTCCCATAAAAAAGATTTTTGGAGTTTGAATTGGAAAAACTTTCTAATGATCCCGATTTAAGACTAAAAATGTCAGGTTATCATTCTAGTGATAGAAATGAAATTAAGATATTATTTGTAAAAGGATCCTTGTCAACCAAAAGAAATTAATTTTTCACAAAGAAAATTTGGAGATACATTTTATATATTTAATTCGGATTGGTATTTAAAATATGATAGTTGGTCAGAATATAGTCAAAGTGAGGATGTTGCATATTGTTTACTATGTTATCTAATAAGGTCACATGTTGAAGAACATAAAGGTTGCAGTGATGCCTTTATAGCATGAGGTTTTACAAATTGTAAAAGAAAATGAAAATTTGTGAGTTCATCTCGGAGATATAAATAGCTCTCATAATTGGCTACATTCAATATTTATTAGCACGCGGTTTAGCTTTTTGTGGTAATGATGAGTCGATTTCATCAAGAAATAAGGGAATTTTTCTTGAACTTATGAATTTTCTTGTTAACCACAATAAACATATTTATAAAGTTTGGAAATAATTGTCACTACTCAAGTTATACTTGATGATCTTGAAAATAATTTTTTTCTATTTTAATTGATGAATACCTTGATATCTCAAATAATGAAGGAGCAAATGATTGTAGTTATACATTATGTAAATAGTGAAGGAAAAGTTATTGAGATTTTTCTTGGTTTTGTTCATGCTTCAAATACTAGTGCTCCAACATTGAAATTGACTTTGAACTCATTATTTGTAAAATATAGATTAATTTTGTCAAAGATGTGTCGACAAGGTTATGACAGAGTAAGTAATATGTAAGGTTGTTAAGCATTAACAAGTGTGAGTAGTGTGGATAATAGTCTCACATTAGATAGAAATGTGGTGACTTGAGCATTTATAAGTGAGAGAACTCATACACTTATCACCTTAAGGTTTTGGTTGAGTATGTGGTGTGTCTCTCACAAAAGTGTTGCTCTAGAAAGAAAAGTCTCACAATGTTCAATGCTCCCTAGTGAAAATCTTTCCATAATATTGGTATCATGATTCTTTGGTTCGAGTGAGGGATCGACTTACTTGTGAAGAGTGTCAACGGCGGTACATATTTTATTCATTGTTTTGCCCATCAACTTCAATTAGCTCTTGTGACCGATATGTGGAAATTTTTTATTAAATTAATATTAATAAATATTAATTTAAATAAATATAAAACCTCAAAAAATATGATCCTCGCGATGGACGCAGAAAATACGTTCGAAACAGAGTCGCCACCGAATTTTATTCATTCCAAGGAAGGAATAGGAAAATATCGATGGAGCTCTCTCTTTTCAACCTCAAATGCAAGAGGATAGAATTGAGTATGGTTTGAATAAGTTGAACGGGTGACGATTACTTGAAGCTTAAGAAAGACTTCTCGGACTCGAGTAATCGAGAAAGCGAACCAAAGACTTTGAACACTCTCTTTTTCATCGCAAAAGGAGTTGTCTGAATGGCATTTGAAAGATAGGATGTAATTAAATTATTTTAACAGATGAGGATTACTCGAAGCTTAAGAAAGACTTCTCGGACTTCAAGTAATCGGGAAAGTAAACCAAAGACTTGGAGCTCTCTCCTTTTCTCATCTAATATTATGAAAGATATTTAATATGATTAGAGTGTATTAATCGGATGACGATTACTCGAAGCTTAAGAAAGACTTCTCGGACCCAAGTAATCGGGAGAGTGAACCAAAGACTTGGAGCTCTCTCTTTTTCATCTATGTGTTTAAGAAAATAGTTTTAAGTTCGTTTATTGTTTTTAGAAGACAATTGTTCGAGCTTAAGAAAGACTTCTCGAACCCAAACAATTGGGAGAGAGAACCAAAGACTTGGAACTCTCTCTTTTTCATCCTTTTATTGTTTAAGTAGTTATTAAGTGTTTTAATTTGATTTGAGAAAATACTCGATATGAATCGAGGTTTGAAATTTGCGTTTTAACGTGTGCACTAGCAAAGTGGGCTAGTCTTCTAAGTGACCAGCTAGAAATAATTGATCAAATAGGTATCACTGTAAGGAAGCCCAGGATTAAGCTTTAAAATATTGTGTATTGTGACCAAAGGTTGATGGCGAGGCTTTGAAAGCACTCGACTTACAAGGGTTTAAATGGCTCGATAAATCGAGAATTTATTTTAAAAGTGGTTTGAAAGTATTAAAGTATAAATAAGGCAAGAGTGATAAAAGTTATTACATTTTGAGGGAGTGGAATACATTTGATCAAATGGGGATAGAATATACAATTAAATCAACCAAGTCGAATGAACAGTTTCTGTAAGAAGGCCTAAGAGTAAACCACGAGACTCGAAAGTTAGAGTTGATTCAAATGGGAATCACTCTATGAATAGTCGGTCCATAATTTATGCATCCAAATGTGTTTGAAAATAAAATCAAATTTATGCTTCAAATTCAAAACGCAATTCAAATAACTATTTAGCAATGTTATTTACATAGAATTATAATCACAACTCAATTAATAATAACCAATTAATTAGTTTTTTTTTTTACCAAAAAAAATCTAACTAACTAATTAATCTAAAAACAAAATTGTCCTTAATTAAATTTATCATATACCCAAAATCAAAATTATCAATTAAATAGTAATATATATATATATATATATATATATATATATATATATATATATATATATATATATATATATATATATATATATATATATATATATATATATATATATATATATATATATATATATATATATATATATATATAATATTACAATCGTCATTTAAAAATTTTTATAAAAAAAAAGTGTCGTAAGGTGTTAATAATAAGAGCTAAATGGACCTAATTAGTTTTTTGTACCCAAATTATAAGCAAAATAATCAACCAAATAATCAATTAATTAATAAATGGATTAGAAGTAAAAAGTTGGATACAGCAAAACATGTATTCTATAGAAACAACCTAATATTTGAATCATCATTACTATTTATTAAAAAAAGAAAGAATCAAAACCAAGTTAACATTTCCAAATGACACGGCTGCATTTGAATTTTGAGTCTAAAAAAAAAACTATTGCCATGATTAAGCCTAATAAAAACAATATAATACTTAATCCAAACTTTACTCTAGAAATGAATAAAAAGTAATAGAAAGAAAAGAAACTTTACGGTACAGTAACGTCAACATATGCTGCATATGAGATTCAAAATTCCAGCATTCTCATTATTTTTCTTCAACAAAACCAAACGTGAATCATATTCAACATCAAACTCACACAAGTAATAGGTGAGCTACGTGAAACAACATTCATACCTGCAATCTGGAAGAGACATTATCTGAAACGGAATTGCGATGGTCGAAAGCTAGGACGGCGTCGGAGATTATTTTTCCGCGGTTGTTGTTGTCGTGCGGCGGTGGCGTCGAACTGCTTTGTTGTTGGTTGTTGTGTTGCCGTTCAGATCGTGCTTCGTATTGGTGATATGCATCAGGAACCTTGTGGTTCGATTTGTTGTGTTGAAGCTTGCACGGAGGAAATTTGTGTAAAAGTTTCACATTTATGGTTGTGATTTGTGTGAAGTTTGAAGTTTTGTAGTAGTGAATTGATGAAGATGCTAAGCAATGGTGGGAAAAGTTGAGATACGGCGGAACTTGGAGATTTATGGAGGTGAAAACTTGGAGTTTGTGGGTTGTTAATGATGGCCTATGGGGTGTTGTGCGGATAAAACGATAGAGGTTAGTGTATTGTTGTTGTTGTTGGTTATTGTAAAATGTAGAAGCAGAGGTGGTTTTGGTGATGGAAGAAAGGAAGATGAAGGGAGGCTTAGTTTTTTTCAGTTTGGGGCGGTTAGGGTTACTCCATTTGGGTCAGGCGGCTAGGTTTCAATTGGGGGAGATGAACAGTGTTCTCCCCTTTTATACTAGATCTAACACTAATCCCAAATCAAACCGTGTTTCTGTCTCAATTTCAAATTTTTTAATTTTTCTTTTCTTAACAATTAATAATTAATAATGAATAATCTAACTATTAACTTTAACTTAACTCTAACTCTAATTAATAAATTTAAACTCTAATTAATTAACTAATTCTAATTTTAACTAATTAATTATTTAAAACTCTAACTTAATTCTAATTCTATTTAATAAAATAAAAAACAATAAAAATTATATTAAAATATTAACATCATTATATTATTATAAACAATTATGTTATTAACAAAATATTAACACTTTCTTAAAATAAAATTATAAAACAAAAATAAGAATAAAATAAAATAAATCTTTAAAAAAGGTCACATGGCGCACTCTTATTGGACAAAAAGGTAAAAATATTTATTTTTGCTGAAAAATACGCTACACTGTATAAGCGAGGTAAATCACAAATTAAGTCGGGCGAATGAAAATTTTGAAAAAGGTAGGACAAATTTGACAATTATTAATAAATATTAATTTAAATAAATATAAAATATACTTATATTAAAAAAAACTTTTGAGTTTATTTCTTATTTAAAAAAGTTAACAATAATTTAATAGTTTATCACTTATAAAAAATAATATATTTTTTATAATCATGTTGAATTAATCAACTTAAAAAATAAATAAAAACTTTAATTTAATATGATATAATATAAATATATTATGTACTAGTAATATTGAACACTATAAAAGAATTCTTCTTCTTATACCACCCATATTTTTCTTCGCAAACATCTAAATCTTTCATAATATCTATTTGATCTATAATATTTAATAAAAAACAATATTAATACAATTGTCTTCAATACAATCAACTTAAAAAGTCAATTAAAACATTTAAATTAATATGATATAAACACCTTCAATTAGTTTATTATGGTAATACAATTTTTATTAATTAAATTAATTTACACCATAAACATTTCCATGAGTCATTCTCATCTAGTCAATTGACTTTAAATTGATAATAAACTCACTAAATTAACAAATGAAAGGATAAATAAAATAAATGACAAAAAAAATAAAATAAAAAGATAATTAAAAAATAGAAAAAGCTAAATTTCGAGGTCAAAACTATTCTTGAGGAGTCCTAAAAATATATGATAGTGTGTTCTATCAAGTAAAATTTTGTAGGATATGTCATTAGTTTGTCAATTTGTCAAACACATCTATTTCATTCATTGTATGTACGCGAGTTACAATTTAACCACTATTCTTATATATATATATATATATATATATATATATATATATATATATATATATATATATATATATATATATATATATATATATATATATATATATATATATATATATATATATATATATATATATATATATATATATATATATATATATATATATATATATATATATATATATATATATATATATATATATATATATATATATATATATAATCTGACCTAATCAGAAGGGGATCACGGGCTGGGCACACTCTGTTGGACTGCTACCTGTTCACCGGTGATGAGGAGGAGAAGGGGGTGTACCTGCAAGACACTCTGATGCCAAAGTAAGGAATTTGGCAAAGTGAGAGTGAAGTACAGAAAGGGCAAGATGTGAATTACCTGACCCTCTTGTGAAAGAAGGTATTTATAGAGAGACCCCAGCGTTGGGTCAACGGTCACCTGTGTTGGGTTGGATGGCCAAGCCCAACCCAGGTGACTGTTAGGGCTTACGTGGCGTAGTGAAGACCAGGACGTGGTCTTCGCCCTAGTCCAACTGTCATGTGGTCTCCGGAAAGTGGGTTTGACCTGCTCTTTCGGAGGTGGGCAGTTGGGGATGACGTGTCCCCGCGGAGGGGAGCACGTGGAGAACGTGTGAAGGACACGTTGTCCTGCCCGACAGGAGAGCGGGTGGCGCCCGTGGGGGGCAGGTCGTGCCCGCGGAGGGCGGTGCTTGGTCGAACAGGTGAGTCTCCTGCCCGACGTAGTTGGGACAGGTCTTCCTCGCAGGGAGACCTTTCTTGCTTGTCGGAGACCTCGTGCCCGACGCGGTACTCGGACTGGATAGGGCCTGGTGGAACATTATTGGGCTGGGCCCGCATGGTCAGCCCGGGGCCCAAGCCAGAACAGGAGCCCCCAAGTCGTTGCTCTGAGGAAGGGACAAGGACTTGATGACGTCGTTCCGGGGAAGTGGACTGGCCCGTGAGAAGATCCTTCAGCGCGAGCACGCGTGTTCTACGTCGTCGATTGTCCGGGCTTGAAGACGGGTATTGGCGAGGAGAGGTGAAGGGGTGCGTCTGTCTGCTTCCGCCATGTGTCGCGCGCTGGATGGCTATTAGGGCGGCTACCCTAGGGTACTCAAGTGTCTTGCGACGCTTCGAGTCCCGTGCAGGGGTATAAGTAAGCGAGCCCCTGCTCATTTCTCACTTTTCGCCCTCTTGTTCTTAAGTTTCCTGCCTGCTGTCCCGCCGCCGTTTGATATCTCCGCCGTCACAGCCGTCGCGTTCTCCGTCGTAGATTCCATCGCAGTAAGTTTCCTTTCTCTTTTCTTCTGCTTTTCTTGTTTGTTTCTTCACCGTGGTCGGGGCCGTTTGAATGCCCCGAGGAAAGGCGAAGATCTCCGCCGTTCTAGGTTTTTTTTAGGGTTTTTATTATAAATGTCCCGGGGAGAGACGCTAGTTCCGATGAGTGTCCCGGGGAGGGAAGCTTTTTCTGACAAATGCCCCGGGGAGAGATTCTTTACTCCGATGAACGTCCCGGGGAGCGACGTCTATTCCGATGGATGCCTCCTAGGAGGGTTTGCAGTTCGGGTCATATTGATAACCAGGGAGGTGGTAGGTTAGGGCAGATCCACCGGGGACGATGCTCGGGGAGTCCTCGTCGCCCTTTCACTTGACTTGTGGTGGAAGGGTGAATTTGATCTCTGTCATCGAATTCACCGTTACCTTCTGCTTTTCAGGTGTTGATGACTACGCTCGTCTTGGGCACAATGGTCGAGGATAATGAGCCGGACGTTCCCTATTTTGATGAGCGCGCCGTTCCGATCGGAGGCTGGGTGGCTGAGGAGCCTCTAACCACGCCCTTCTGCTTTGCTTCTAATCCGATAGGGGCCTATGCCACTGTGGAGGACCGTGAAGAGGGGGATCCTTAAAACTGGCAAGTCTACCGTCCCCGGCCAGGTCACCGAATCTGTTCGAAATACGGGCGGATGCGCTTTCCGATGTATGAGTTTTACTTCAAAGAGGCTAGGCTCAGGTTGCCTTTTTCGTACTTCCATCTAGGCCTCTTCGACTGGCTGAGGTTGGCCCCGTCGCAGCTGCACCCTAACGCTCTGGCTTTTATTCGGGCCTTCGAGCTCATGTGTCAATATCTCCAGGTCGGCGTCACGCTGCCGTTGTTCTTTCGTATTTTCCATCTGCAATAGTAGTCGGTGAGTGGTCGACATGGTTGGGTGTCGTTCAAGCAGCCGGATAGGCTTTTCAGAACGTATATGGACTCTGTCCGAGATTTCAAAGGTCGCTTTTTCGTGGTCAGCCCGATTACGCACGAAGGGGTCCGTTCTTTATATTCGGAGGGGGAGAGGATAGTGGATGGTCGTCGCGAGGTCGTCATGCTGCCCCAGGTGCACGTGGAGTGGTCCCTGGAACATTATTCTCGGGGAACAGGCTGGTATATCGTGCGGGCGGGGTCGCTCGATGACGAGGACATGGCTAGCTATCTGAAGATAGTTTCCTTTGTGCGCAGTTTACCGCCGTCGAAGCTGGTCACCCCCGATGGCCGGTATATCCTCGTTAGTTACGGAAACATTTGCGAGACGCCGAGGCTGATCAACACAAAGGCCTTGCTCGAGTGTGCCTCGGAGGAGGATGCCCTGCGCTACCTAGGTGGTGGACGCCTCGTCCTTTTTCGACCTGATATCCTTAGCTTTTTATTGACCAGTTTTTCTCTTGTCGTGCAGGGAATATGGCTTCTGTCGAGGAGCGAGTGAAGAAGTTGTGTGCGTCAAGGGTTGCCGTTCCTCCGAAGACGTGGGTGGCTCAGTTGGCAAGGCAGTCTTCTGCAGAACAGGATGGGAGGGGTTCGTCAGTGTCCCCGACCGGTAGCCAGTCGCCTACTTCTCAAGGGGCCCCGAAGAGAGCGAAATTTAGGAGGATACGCCCGTGGTCGATTTATCGGTGGAGTCTTCTGAGGAGGGGTATGCTATCGCTCCTTGTCACCAGCACCCCGGCTATTTCCATGGGGCTAGGTCGCCCAGCATTCCTGCGGGGGAGGTGAAGGCGATTCTGGGTGCTGACCGTGCTACGAGGAGGCAGGTTCTGATTGAGGACTTGGCCGCGTTGATGCGGACTTTCACTACGGTGATGGTCCTGAGCGAAGAGAGCTGCTCGGCTGTCGAGCTGTCAAAGCTGCAAGGGGATCTCGCTTTTGCGCAGTCCCGTCTGAATAAGGCAGCCGAGGATTTGGAGGCGAGCCGAGGGAGGGTGACTGAGCTGACCGAAGAGTTGGAGAAGACTCGTGTGGAGGTTGACCTCGAGCCCAAGAGGTGCGGCGGCATCAAGGAGAAGCTGAGGGTAGCTGAGGAGGAATTGCGGGCGTCAAAAGCTCGTGTGGTGGAGCTCGAGGGCGATCTCTTTCCTGGTGATGACGAGACCGATGACAATAGGTTGCTGGTTACCCGGGTGGACCTGCTTGCCAGGATACGCCTGTTGGAAGGGGACTGCCTAGATGGTTTTGCTGCGGGCTTCAACAGCGCCGTTGCGCAGCTCAGGGTGGTGAACACCGGTGTCGCCTTCGTCGAGGATGGGATCGGCCCCTTCCACGAGATAGTCGACGGTCGGGTGGTCGACCCCAGCGCCGAGGAGGCTGGCACCATCGTTCCTGTCGTCGAGCCTGAAGTTGATGGAGAGGAGGGAGCATAGACTAGCCCCGGGTCTGCGTGCCCGCGTATTTCGGCCTGCGTGCCATATTTTGTATTTTGTTGTTTTCTTTGTCGGGCCTGCGCACCCTTGTTTATGTAATATTGACTACTGGGTTGGTGCCCGCTTTTGATTAATTTATTTTTTAGAATTGTTTAAGTGTGCGCCTCGTTTTCGCATGTTGTTTATGCTCGTTTTATTTCTGCATTTATGCTCGAAATGTATGTTCGTATGTTTGATCTGTATGTTTGTGTTTTTTGGGCTGTTCGGGGTGGTAGCTCGACAATACTTGTTACCGGAGGTGTAGGGAACTGGCCGGTTGGCCGGCGTTGTTGCCTGACCGGTTCGGGGGTAGTTCTCCCCGTGGCGTGGAGGTCCCATCGCGAGTTGGGTGTCCTGCCGGTTTTGGTACGGCGGTGGGGAATCTTGGTCGAGGTGTTCCCCGCCGAGCAAGGCCTTCTGCCCGCGCACACAAGAGGCAGGGCTTGCTTTTTATTAGGTCATTAGTAGATGCGAGGAGGTGCGGTGGTACCATGTCGCCCCCCCCCCCCAGTGGTCGCAACGATGGATCGTCGCGGGCAGTGTCTAACTGTAGTACCGCTTAAGTTTCTCGCCATTCCATGGTCGAGCTAGTTGTTCCCCGTGTAGGTTTTCGAGATAGTAGGCCCCGTGCTCCATCTTGTCGCGGACACGGTAGGGACCTTCCCAGTTTGCGGCTAGTTTACCTTCGTGTGAGTCCTTCTGGTTTCTGCGCAGGACTAAGTCGCCGATTTGGAAGTCGTGTTTGAGGACTTTGTTGTCGTGGCGGAGTGCAACCTGTTGTTTCAGCCGGGCTTCCCGAAGGGCTGCTTCTGAACGAATCTCCTCGACTAGGTCGAGCTCCTCTCGTAAGGCGTCGTCGTTGTCTTCGGTGTCGAGGGGAGCTTTCGTTCGTCTAGATGGCTCACGTATCTCGACCTAGATCACTGCTTCGGTTCCATACGTGAGGCGGAATGGAGTCTCCCCCGTAGTTGAATGGGGCGTAGTTCGGTACGCCCAGAGGATGCTGTGGAGTTCCTCGACCCATGCCCTCTTTGCGTCTCCGATTCGTCGTTTTAGTCCCCTGAGTATGACCCTGTTCGCAGATTTTGCCTGGCCGTTCGTCTGGGGATGTTCGACTGAGGTGAAATGGTGTTTGGTTCCGAGCTTGGTGACGAAGTCGCGGAAGTTTTTGTCCGTGAACTGCGTGTCGTTGTCGGTGACGATGGTGATCGGGACCCTGAATCTCGCGAGGATGTTTCATTTGTAAAATCGGAGTATGTTGTGGGCCGTGATTTTGGCCAGGGCTTCGGCCTTGATCCATTTGGTGAAGTAGTCCACACCCACGATGAGATACTTGTTTTGATAGGATCCTAGAGTGAAGGGGCCGAGGATGTCCATCCCCCACCAAGCGGACGGCCACGGGGAGGAGAGGGAATTTAGTTCGGTCGGTGGAGCGAGGTGCATGTCCCCGTGTCTTTGACATTTGTCACATCGCTTGACGTGTTCCCTCGCATCTGTTTGCATCGAAGGCTAGTAGTATCCTGCTCGTAAGGCCTTCCTCGCTAGGGATCGTCCTCTGAGGTGCTACGCGTTGATGCCCTCGTGGATCTCCTTCAGGGCGGCTGCGGCCTGGGAGTTGTCGATGCATTTGAGGAGTGGGGTCGCGAAGCCCCTGCGATATAGTTTGCCCTCGAGGAGGAAGTATGAGCAGGCTCGTCATTTTGTTGTGCTTGCCTCTTTAGGGTCGGCTGGTAGGCGGCCTGTGCTGAGGTAGGCGTGTAGCGGTGTCATCCAACAGTCGGTATCTCCTATTGCGTTGATGTCGAGTGGGGCGGTGGCCGTTTTGGTGCTCGGTTGCGATAGGACTTCTTGGATGACCGACTTGTGGCCTCCTCGCTTTTTGGTGCTCGCTAATTTTGAGAGAATATCAACTCGGGTGTTCTGTTCGCGCGGGACGTGCTGAATCTCCGCGGAGTCGAAACTTTGTAGTTTTTCGATGATGAGTGCTAAGTATTCGGCGAGGTTGTCGTTTTTCGCTTGATATTCTCCCCGTACTTGCGAGGCGACCAACTGGGAATCTGTGTAGATTTTAATTTCTCTGGCCCCGAGGTCTGATGCCAGGCGAAGTCCGGCCACGAACGCTTCATACTCGGCTTGGTTGTTAGTCGTGGGGAAAGCCAGCGTGAGGGAAACCTCTATGATGGTGCCCTCTTTGTTGTCGAGGATGATGCCTGCTCTGCTGCCCGTGGAGTTGGAGGAGCCGTCCACGAAAATGGTCTATTTGTGGCTTCCCGTGGTAGGGTCTGGTGGGGAGGTCATCTCGACAACAAAATCGGCCAGGGGTTGGGCTTTGAGGGCTTTCCTGCCTTCGTAGACGATGTCGAACTCAGATAGTTTTAACGACCATTTCAGCATGCGTCCAGCCATGTCGGGTCTGTCGAGGAGCTGTCGAATGGGTTGGTCGGTGCGAAGCACGATGGTGTGTGCTAGGAAGTAATGTCGGAGTCGTCGTGCGGCGGTGATGAGGGCTAGGGCGACTTTTTCGATCAGCTGGTACCGGACTTCGGGACCGTGGAGGGCTTTGCTCGTGAAGTAGATTGGCTTTTGCCCTTCTTCGGTTTCTCTGATGAGAACGGCGCTGACGGCCTCGTTAGCTACGGCCAAGTATAAGTATATGGTTTCGCCCATCACGGGTCGTGTCAGCACCGGTGGTTCGGACGGGACGCATTTGAGGTGGCGGAGGGCTTGCTCGCATTCCTATGTCCATTCGAACGTGGTCTCCTTCCTGAGTAGTTTGAAGAAAGGGAGGGCGTGTTGTGCGGACTTGGCGATGAACCGCGAAAGTGAGGCGAGCACGCCGTTAAGGGATTGGATGGACTTCTTCGTGGTGGGTGTGGTGATTTCCGAAAAGGCGTGGCATTTGTCTGGATTTGCCTCGATCCCGCGCTCGGTCAGGTAGTAGCCGAGGAATTTTCCTGCGCGGACACCGAAGGTTCATTTCTCCGGGTTGAAGCACATTCGGCAGGTCCTCGTTGTGTCGAAGACCCTTCTGAGATGGGCTGTGTGGTCGACTTTTGTGCAGGACTTGACAATCATGTCGTCCATGTAGACTTCGAGCATGTCGCCGATTTCGCCCCGGAAGACGTTGTTCATCATCCGTTGGTGTGTGGCGCTGGCGTTCTTGAGGCCGAAAGGCATTACGTTGTAGTAATAGTTTCCTGATGCCGTCTTAAAGTTCGTGCTCTGTTTGTCGTGCTCGGCCATCGGGATCTGGTTGTACCCCGAGTATGCGTCCATGAAGGACAAGAGCTTGAAGCCAGCGGAGTTATCGACGAGTTTGTCGATGTCGGGGAGAGGGTAGGCGTCCTTAGGACATCCCCGGTTGAGATCGGTATAGTCAACACACATGCGCCATTTTCCATTATTCTTTTTAATGAGTACAACATTGGACAGCCAGGTCGAATACTGGGCTTCCGAAATAAAATTCGCCTCTAGAAGGTCTTTTACAGCTTTTTTAGCCGCCGCCGACTTTTCGGGGGACTGTCTACGCCTATGTTGTACTACGGCCTTCGCGGTCGGGCTGATGGACATCTGATGGCAGGCGACCTCGGGGTCGAGTCCGGGCATTTCTGCGGCGCTCCAAGCGAAGAGGTTGGCGTTCTCGCGGAGACAGGCCTGTAGCTGTTTCTTCGCTAAGTCTGGGAGTCCGGCTCCGATCTTTACGGTTCGGCTCTTGTTGTCCCCAAGTGTGACGATCTCTAATTCCCCGTCTGGGATGGGGCGTGCCGGATGGGTGGGCAGCCCGTTGGCCTGGTTGGCTTCGCTGGTCTTCACTTTGTAATCGTGTTCTTCGGTGAGCGGCTATCGAGGTCCACGGATCCGATGAGCTCCTTTGGTTCGCTCTTCGGCGTCATGGTTGGGGTTGTCTTCTTAGTTGCTGGAGCGATGGTGTCCAAACCTTTCAGCGCGGCCTCGAAGCACCTCCGGACGACCTCGATGTCCCCGTTCAGGGTCACCACGGCCCCCGTTTCGTGTAGTACTTCATCTTTAGGTGGACGGTGGAAGGCACCGCGGTGAGTTCTGCTATCGTTGTTCTGCCCAGGATACAGTTGTAAAGGGACGGGCATTCGATGACTAAGAAACGGATGCTGATCTCCCTGGCCGTTTCTTCTTCCTCGAACGTGACTTTCAGCTCCACATACCCCCAAGGTCTCGTCGTCGTCCCGTTGAACCCCTGAAGGTCGGAGCCGACGTAAGGGGACAGGTTGGATTCGCCGAATTGGAGGGTCGTGAAGAGGTGGGTGTACATGATGTCCACCGAGCTGCCTCCGTCGATGAGGATGCATCTGACATTGAAGTTCGCCATCTGCGCCCGTATCAGCAGGGGAATGTTGGAGTTGGGGGAGCCCCCGGGGAGTTCCTCGAGGTAGAATATGATCGGGTTGGATCGACCGCGAAATTTTTCGAGCGTGCTCATCTTACCGGAGTTGCTTGTGATAAGCTCTTCGAATTTTCTTTTCACCGATCCTATGGACAGGTTCCTTGTGGCGCCACCCGAGATGACCATGGCTCTAGCAAAGTATTCCCACCGACTGGTCGGCCGTACTGGCTCGAAGGGTAGGTCGTGGTCGTCGGGGAGGCCGAACTCTCTATCCGCGAACCAGTCCTCGGGGCGGTTGACGCACAGTGCGACCTGGAGTCCGTTGTTGCCGTCAGAAGAGGGGAGCTCTTCGACTTTCTTGGCCTCGGGGCATCCCCCCCCCCCCCCCCCCCCCGGGTGTATCTTTTTAGGTGGTCGTCCTTAATCAAGATTTTGATCGCGTCCTTGAGATGGATGCAGTCTTCCGTCACGTGCCCGTGGCTCCTGTGGAATCGGCAGTATTTCGACTTGTCCACATTAGGTTTAGGGGGTGTCGGCCTGGGGAAGCAGACACCTCCCTGGGCAAATTCGGTTTTGGCGCACTCGGCCAGTATGCGCTCGCGGGAAGCGACTAAGGCCGTGTATTCTGTGAATCGGCCGGTGGGGCCGTGCTGTTCGTGTTGTTCGCGGGGGAGATCCTCCCGAAGGCGGTCACCTCCACGGCGGTGGCTTGAGGCTCCGTCATCTCAGTGCCCGCGGGGGGCCTCCCTGTCTCGGGTGTCTCGTGTGGTGTTGGCCGCTTGGGTTTCCTCGAACCGTATATAATGCGCAGCTCTGTCGAGGAAATCCTGCAGGGAAGCTGGTCGGTGTATGCCCACGGCCTCGTAGAACTTGGAATCGCGGTGCAGACCCTGCTCCATTAGGTAACACTTCATCTCGTCTGACGTCGTTACCTGCACTGCCTCCCGTGTGAATCTTTCAATGTACTTTCAGAGAGGCTCGTCGGGAGTTTGGATTATCGCACCGAGGGCGGCTTCTATCTTCGGGTGGCGTCAGGACACTGTGAAGTGTTTTGAAAACAGGTCCTTCAGGACCCTCCATGACGTAATCGATTCAGGCTCCAGACTTTTGTACCATGTCATGGCGCCTTTCCTTAGAGTCATCGGGAATAGCCTGCACTTTATAGCTCCTCGGACGTTTCAGTAGTCGAGCATGGCCTCGATGTCTTCCAGGTGATCGTCTGGGTCGGAGGTACCGTCGTACGTCGAGAGCGTCGGGGGCTTCTCCATCCCGTGGGGGATGTGGGCGGCCATGATTTCTCGGGACAAAGGGGTCCTGTAGTCTTCTTCGTCGCTGAGAGCGGGTGACCGAGGAGGAGATGGGCCGTTTAGTATAGGCACCTGGTTTCGGGTCCTCGGCCTTCTGACCGGGGGTTCGACGCGCGGAGGCCTGGTCGGGATTGCTGTCGTGTTCTGCCGCCTCCCGCGAACTTGTCTCGTCGGGGATCTGGTGTGCTCCCGCACTACTTCTGTTCGGGGCCTCTCCAGCCGAGGTCGTCGATTTCTGGGTTGAGGCGAGGGACTCCTCGAGCCCCCATCTGGTCTTCCCGCGGAGGGGACCTCGGGGGGACCTCCCGCTCTAGCGCTCCAATTCGTGCGTTCTGCTGAAACAATAGCTGGTTCGTCTGGTTGATGGCCGCAAAGAGAGCGGGCACCGTTGGATTCGCTCCTGCTGGGACGGGAACGGGTTGGAACGCCGCTGAGCTCCGGGGCTGGTGGTCAGCCTAGCATGTTGGTTCTGCAGACGACGGAGACGCAGTCTGGCCGTCTCTCTCGTCGGTCTCCGCTGGGCGTGACGTCTCGGTTTGCTTGCTGCCGTTTGCGGCAACGTTGAGCATGAAGTCGTGCACGGTATCATTGTGGTGTGGGCTAGCCATGATCGTGGAGTGTTGGTGAAACTTTGGTTCTCTGCTCGGAGTAATGGGGAAGTTTCCGTTCCCACAGACGGCGCCACTGATCTGACCAGATCAGAAGGGGATCACGGGCTGGCCACACTCTGTTGGACTGCTACTTGTTCACCGGTGATGAGGAGGAGAAGGGGGTGTACCTGCAAGACACTCTGATGCCAAAGTAAGGAATTGGGCAGAGTGAGAGCGAAGTACAGAAAGGGCAAGATGTGAATTACCTGACCCTCTTGTGAAAGAGGGTATTTATAGAGAGACCCCAACGCTGGGCCAACGGTCACTTGTGTTGGGCTGGATGGCCAAGCCTAACCCAAGTGACTGCTAGGGCTTACGTGGCATAGTGAAGACCAGGACGTGGTCTTCGCCCTAGTCCAACTGTCCCGTGGTCTCCGAAAAGTGGGTTTGACCTGCTCTTTCGGAGGTGGGCAGTTGGGGGATGACGTGTCCCCGCGGAGGGGAGCACGTGGAGAACGTGTGAAGGACACGTTGTCCTGCCCGACAGGAGAGCGGGTGGCGCCCGTAGGGGGTAGGTCGTGCCCGCGGAGGGCAGTGCTTGGTCGAACAAGTGAGTCTCCTGCCCGACGTAGTTGGGACAGGTCTTCCTCGCAGGGAGACCTTTCTTGCTTGTCGGGGACCTCGTGCCCGACGCGGTACTCGGACTGGATAGGGCCTGATGGAACATTATTGGGTTGGGCCCGCATGGTCAGCCCGGGGTTCAGGCCAGAACAATATATATATATATATGTGATATTATTTTTAATAATGGTAGTTTATTATTATTATTATTATTATTATTATTATTATTATTATTATTATTATTATTATTATTATTATTATTATTATTATTATTATTTTACTATTACTATTGATTATTAATATGTTAAGATTATTTTTAAATGACATTTATATTATAGCTAATAAAAATTAAAATGAAAAATATATAGTAGTGTATTAATAAGAAATAATAACATACATTTAAGATTGAAAGACAAGTATTAATAGAAATTTATTGAATGAAATTAGAGCACAAATGTATTCATTAAGTTTTTATTAATTATGTTGCTAAAATGTAGTGGGCTTTTTTAGAAGGGAGAATATTATATAATGTTATAGAATTGATAAAAAATTATTAAATTGTCACTAAAAAAGAACATTATATCTAGGAATTAATTATTTTATAATTAAAAGTAAGATATTATTAGTAAACAATATCAAAATTTTATAATAATAAAAAAATAAGTATTAATATAAACTTATGTTTTGAAATTAAATAATAAATGCATTTAAATTTATTATAACAATAGTAGTGAAATATAATAGACTTTTAAATTGTCATAAGAGTCACTGTTAATTGTAGTTATAAACGATAAATATATATTAAATTATAATATTTGAAAAAATTGTACGGAAACTCAATTCATCAGGTCTAAATATTTCTAAATTTAAGATATAATATTCTAAAATCATATATCTTAAATATTTCTAAAATTTTAAATTTAACATTTAACTTATAATTAAAATTTGAAACGTAGAAGAAAGATATTCGTTTATTCAAGATTACCTTAATCATAAAATTTGACAACCTAAGTTATATTTAAAATTATTTTTTTTGATATATATATATATATATATATATATATATATATATATATATATATATATATATATATATATATATATATATATATATATATATATATATATATATATATATATATATATATATATATATATATATATATATATATATATATATATATATATATATATATATATATATATATATATATATATATATATATATATATATATATATATATGAAATAAGTTATATTTTAATTAAAATCAAATACGTTATATTACTTTAAAAATCATAAATATTTGATATTAATCTATTTTAAATAATTCAAATTATAAATATAATATATACAGTCAGGCAAACAGTGGTGTATTTAGATTTAAAATATTTTCTATTTACTTTTCATCCATATGAAAAAATCATATCAATTATATTTGAATATTATATCTAAGAAAGAGTATAATCAAATCAAAAATTCATGATAGCGAAAGAAAAAGTCTAAAAGAACAACTTAGCAACATCAATGAAGAAATGATGGGGTTTCCTATCAGACATGAAAAACTTTACACGATTATGAAATATGTGACATAATAAATTCATTTTGGAGTCCCAAGGATAAATCATCATAGATAACATTAAATATCTCGCACGTTCTTTTCTTAATCGACGTTTAGAGATTTCACCCAGCTGACGTATGATTCTCTTCCTTGACACTCGTGATATACCCCAGACATGCCTCATAGAAGACGGAGTCACCCAAGGTACATCGTAGGGGATCATCAAGATTAGAAAAGAAAATACAAGTCAGTAACAAGAGAAAATACAAGTCAGTAACAAGAGAAAAAGGATGGGCACCCTGCCAAAGAACAAATTCGTTACCTAAAAACCTCAAGGCATCCTCGCGAGATCCACACTCGAGGAGAGCCTTGGTGTTAATCATTCGAGCCTCGCGACAAACCTCCCCGCGCTCGTTAAGGATGAAATTCCCATCCTTCTGCACACACTTGGCGGGAGTGAAATAGGAGACAAAATCAACCATCTTTTGGTAAGCTAATCAGTCATCAGCATCTAGATCGACATGCTTCACGATATAACTGTATGTGCCCTGATTAAAATGGTCCTCGACCCACTTAAGCGGAAATTTCGACACCAAGGTTTCTTCATGCTCCATGTGCTCCTCTGTGACCACGAGGTCGTACAGAGAGTCAACAATCGCGTGCGGCACGAGCTTCACAATGTAAAACATGTCCTTGGAGGTGCGGGCAGAATCTTCGTACGCCTGAAACAGCTTCCTCGGCTGCTTCAAGGATACCCAATTATGCCTACCTTCGAAGGATTGGCGCTGGAGATGGAAGGTGTGGAAGAACAGGGGAAGTGTGGCCCCAATACGAAGATACTCGAAGAAAAGCTCGAATGCTCGCACGAACACTATGACATTTGGGTGCAGTTGCGAAGGTTCCAGACGGAGCCACCAGAACACTCCCCCCTGAAAATCGCTGAAGGGGAGGCAGATCCCCGTTTCACGAAACGCAAATTCATACATAGAGAACCTCATCTCCATGAAACCTTTCAGATGCAGTGTTTTTCCTTGGGTTTGTAGACCATCCAATTCGCGCATGAACCTTTCAGATGGTCCTCGACAGTGGCAAAAGCGTTTGTGTCATCTAAGGCGAAGTGTGACGCGATAGTAAGAGGTTCCTGCCCCGCCCAAATCACGAGTGTACGAATTGGTTTAGCTCCTTCGACCTTGATGGAAGTGTCGAGCTCAGACTCGTCGTCAATATGGATGACGCCCTCAATCCTTACAACCATTTTATCTAAAAAGTAGAGAAAATGGTGAATTCGACTTCAAAGATCAAATTCACCCATCCACCACAAATCAAGTGAAAGGGCGAAGGGAAGGAAAGGAATCCCAGAATAATGGGCCCCCTCCTCGACGGAGGCTCGTCCAAGAAGAAACTCTGATGATGACTCCACACGACAAACCTCCCTGACAGCGATGTTCCCCAATTGGAAGAATCCTGACACGCGCGGGGAGACCCTAAGTGAAACCTCCCCGTAATGGCCGTACACTTACGAGGAGCAAGGCTCCCCGAGGCGTTCGTCCTAGCTCCCCGAGACCTTCATTACAGGTCCCCGGGGCATTCATCAGCAACTTCATAAAGATCCCGGAAACTTCATAAGACAGACTGGGAAATTCATAGCTTTCCCGAAAACTTCATGAGAGTTGCCGGAAAACTCATAACGCTACAGGAAGGAAATGAAAACTTACTTGTAGGAGGAGGATCTGGACAATGGAGAGTGGTGACGGCAAAGGAGCTAATGTTTGGACTGGGCGAGACCTGCCCCTCAGTCGGACAGGCCCAACCCAGTACTACGTTAGGGAGGCTCAACAAGTCTCAATTCCCCCTTTGTCGGGCACGCGTAATACTCTCGTCGAGCAGACCACTACCTACCACGGGGATCTCCCACACGTCTCCCCCACGTTCTCCACGTGTTCCCCACGTGGGGACACGTCATCAGAAAACTACCCGCTTCCGAAAGAACATGTCAGCCCACCTTCCGAAGGTCACGGGACAGTTGATCCAGGACGAAGACTACGCGTTGGTCTTCTCTACGCCACGTAAGCCCTGATAGTTACTCAATTGGGCCTTGCAATCCAGCTCAATGCC
The DNA here is from genome assembly GCA_963859935.3 of Lathyrus sativus. NCBI lineage: Eukaryota > Viridiplantae > Streptophyta > Magnoliopsida > Fabales > Fabaceae > Lathyrus > Lathyrus sativus. The sequence continues at coordinate 44,581,340 of OZ012737.1, forward strand.
AAGTAACCGTTGGCCCTGCGCTGGGGCACATTATAAATACCCTCTTTCACTAGAGAGTCATGTATTCCATTATACACACCTAATCTCTCTGTACTTACTTTTTTAAACTTCGTTACTCACTTAGGCATCGGAGTACCTTGCAGGTACACCCCCTCCTCCTATTCAACATCGGTGAACACAGGAGCTCACGACGCGTGGCAAACCGCTGATTCCTTTCTAATCAGGTAAGATAAAAAAGGTTGAATTAACATTCTCACACACACACACACACACACATATATATATATATATATATATATATATATATATATATATATATATATATATATATATATATATATATATATATATATATATATATATATATATATATATATATATATATGAATGAGGATCAACTTAATCCAATAGTAAAAATTTTTAACTTACTTCACATCATAGCCTTTAAATTGAATCTAATCTAGTGGTTAAATTAACATTTTTACTTGTAACTGTTCGATTAAATCTAATTTAAAGGCTATGATTATGAAATAAGTTATAAAAACTTTTATATATATATATATATATATATATATATATATATATATATATATATATATATATATATATATATATATATATATATATATATATATATATATATATATATATATATATATATATATATATATATATATATATATATATATATATATATATATATATATATAAAATAAGTTAGAACATTAAATTATGAAAAGACACTCATTTATATTATAAAATTTACAAAATCTAGTATATATACTCACGGAAACAACTAAAAGTTATACTAATTATAAAAGTTATTATATAAAAAAAAACAAAATTAAATGTATTTCATGACATTTATATTTTATATATATATATATATATATATATATATATATATATATATATATATATATATATATATATATATATATATATATATATATATATATATATATATATATATATATATATATATATATATATATATATATATATATATATATATATATATATATATATATATATATATATATATATATATATATATATATATATATATATATATATATATATATATATATATATATATATATATATATATATATATATATATATATATATATATATACGAATAAGAATCTTATTTGATACCAAAACTTGTATTCAGCGGAAGCATGATCGAAATAATTGCAGAAAACTTTAAGAGATAATTTAGAGACAATATGTAAAGAAACTTTAAAGTTGTTATTCAAAGGTGTGTTTACAAATAAACTGAAATCCCTTTATATAGGGAAGAAAATGCTTACTATTTAAGCCGGTAACTAAAACTTACAATAGCCGGTAAAATACAACTTGTATAATTATTGTCGGGTACTCTTTGGGCCACATCGTCACAACAATTAACAAGAAACTACAAAAATCAAAAGATAGAAAATGCATGCCTAAAAATTATTAAAGACAAGATAAGATTCTTATGCTAAACCTTTAATAATTTCTAGGTATAATTGCATGCATTTTCCATCTTTTGTAAAATACAAGGGGATACGAATCTTATCTTGTCTTTAATAATTTCTAGGCATGCATTTTCTATCTTTTGATTTTTGTAGTTTTTTGTTAATTGTTGTGACGATGGGGCCCAAAGAGTACTCGACAATAATTATACAAGTTGTATTTTACCGGCTATTGTAAGTTTTAGTTACCAACTTAAATAGTAAGCATTTTCTTCCCTATATAAAGAGATTTCAGTTTCATTTGTAAACACACATTTGAATAACAACTTTAAAGTTTCTTTACATATTGTCTCTAAATTATCTTTTAAAGTTTCCTGCAATTATTTCGATCATGCTTCCGCTGAATACATGTTTTGGTATCATCACCTGGACTTACCAAATCTAAGGTATATTTCTTCTTTACATAATTTATTATGAAAATTAGTGGCTAAATTTATGTTGTGAGAGGTTGATTATGCTTAGATAAAACTAAGTAGATAACTTTTTCTCATAATCTTTTATTAACAGGAATCCAAACAAACTTTTAAAAGTGTTTCAAAAAACAAAAAATGTTTTTAGTGTTTTCTATTAAGTTCATCTTTTTCCCAGGGGAAGGGAGTTGTTGATGATTTCAAAAAAGAAAATTTTTGCTAAAAACATTTGGACATCTTGGATTTGGGAAAAATCCTTCTATCCCTTTAGGTTGATAGTTAAACAATTTGTTGTTTGCCTAGATGACTTTTAATTGGTTGTTATTTCGGTTAATATTATGTTATGAGTCCAAGTTATCTATTTAGATTTAGCTTTGTGTATCAACCAATCACAACATTCTTAGCCTACTGCTTTATGGATTTTGATGATGAAAATCATCAAAATAATTTAATAAAAAATGAAGAATTAATTGAATATCCAAAAAATATGGATAAACTCAACAGATGGGTTATACCCTCAGTTCCTTCTAATCAAATTTATAGATTTGGTAAGATAGATGTTTTTTCTCGTTTTGCGGTTAAAACTTTAGAGCAAACAATTCAAATTTCTAAAGAAACTCAGACAATAAAACTGTTAACTAAAAAATATTTGAAACCTTTTAAAAATTATAATTTTATCCATATTGGATTGGTTCAAATTGCTTTAAAACCTTTAACATTATTAGGTTTAAATTCTAGCATAATGGCCTATGTTAGAGACGGTAGATGTAAAGATTTCAAACAATCTTTAGCTGCTATGGTTGAGACAAATCTGTGTCATGGACCAGTTTACTTTGATGTCTCACCTAATTTAAATTTATCTTTATCTGATAAAAATTTATTTGATGCTATGCAATTAACAGTTCATACTAATGGTTACAATTTTAAACCTGGAAGTGAAATCATAGCAATATGCTATAGAATCTACTATAAGGTTTTTACTACGCTTAATCCTAAAGCAAAGCATTTATCATTTCCTGGAACGACTACTTTGGTTCAAACAAATTTATTAACATCCAATGTTGCAACCAATAGGTTAATAAAATGGGATGAAATAAACTTCCCAGAAACATGGTCTCTCCCCCATGAAATAGATCCTGAACCTATCCTTAATAGGGATATAGACCAAATTATTCAGACTACTGAAGGAGATTTGAAAATAAACTTCACTTCAAAAAGAATAACTAGAATACCCAGATCTCTATCTGCTAGGCACTCAGTTAGTGAATTTTACACAGCTCCTAGCCAATTACCTAGACCTTTGAATAACAACTTTAAAGTTTCTTTACATATTGTCTCTAAATTATCTTTTAAAGTTTCCTGCAATTATTTCGATCCTGCTTCCGCTGAATACAAGTTTTGGTATCAGAACTTGTATTCAGCGGAAGTTCAAAGGTTAAAGACAATTGTTTTATATTATACCTGGAATAAGTTATATTTTAATTTAAATCAAACATATTATATTAATTTAAAAATCATTAATATTTAATATTAATCTATTTTATATAATTCAAATTATAAATATAGCATGTACAGTCGCCAAAACATTAGTATATTTAGATTTAAAATACTTTCTATTTACTTTTTATCCATATAAAAAAATCATATTAATTATATTTTAAAAATTAAAAATAAAGATAGAGTATTTTAATAGTTTTATAACTAACTGAGGTGATTCATTGAGACAGGTAACTAATATAAATTTTGTGTTACTATAATATTTTAACATTCAAAAAATCTATATTATTTAATAATACGTGAAATTATACAATTTTAAAAATCTTAAAATATTTTTTAAAATTATATTATATTAATTTGAAAATCATTAAAATTTGAAATTAAACTGTTTTATATTATTCAAATTATAAATACAGTATATACTGTCAGCCAAAATTAGTATATTAAGATTTAAAATACTTTCTCTTTACTTTTATTTCATATGAAAAAATTATATTAAATATATTTTTAAAATGAAAAATAAAGATAGAGTATGTTAATAGTTTATAACAAATGATGTCGGTTAACTAATATGTATTTCATGTGAAATTATAAAATTTTAAAAATTATAAAATATTTTTGTAGGTTGTTGATTTATAAATATCAATCATTTTTTTACAAAAATAAATAGTTACCAGAGATTAAAATGTCAATTAATAGTTTATAATCATTTAACTCAATAAACACATACTAATTGAAAAACTCCAGTCACATATAAAACATAGTTTAGTTTGATAAATTTAAAATACTTTACTCAAACTTATTAAAGGAAAATTCTCAAATTTAAAATTCATATCAATATATCCATCTTAACTTCTTTCAAAATGTGAATTAAACAAATATAATATGATGATAGACACTTAATGAGGAGCCTAAAATGGAGATGTGTTATATGAAATGTGTATTCTATAAGAACAAAAAACCATGTGCAAAGAGCTTAAGCTCAAATATCTTTAGTATAACTAGTAAGAGACACTTGCACGGTTCGCGCCTGCGTTCGCACGAATCGTGCAAAATCGATATAAATATTAAATAAATATAATACATTTATGGTTAAGAAACGTACATAAAAGATTGTGTCTAATAAACAAAGGCATAGAGGAAACCAAGACCACAAATCTCTAAGTTAGACTCCAATTGCAGCTATATAAGTAATTCCAAGTTCAGAACAAAGTGACTTCAAGCCAGATTCTTCCAACAGACTGAAAGCAGCATATCCATAGTAAGAATGGTACAGATCTGGAAACTCTCCTGGAAATTTGCTGAAACCACCATACTGGTGCAAAAACAAACATGAGCCACAAAATCAGTTTCAAAATTAGTTCCGTGCTTGGATAACGCCTATGAAGCATAGACATAGACACTGACACACCATTTTTCGGAGGTGTCGGTGCTAAAGAGGATAACACTCTTTACAAACTCAAATTGGTAATTTTCAATTCTCCCCTTAAAATATATGACACATTGTATGAAAAGAAACTAGTATCTGTAGTACCTTGTATTGACAGGAAGCCAAAAATCCGCGTAGAGCTTTATTGTCGACAAAGTTGCAGCCCCCTAAAATTCTTAAGACAGCTCCAATCCTACCAAAATGTATGTTTCCTGTCAAGGCTTTGAGAAACTTACAAATGATAATTGTAGTGTAAAAAATTGAGTAAGGCTTGATATTATTCTTACCAAAATGCGTAACATGTATCGCTAGATTTATTAGGTCTACCTTGAAATCCACCATCAGTTCCCTGTCTCTGAAAAGGAAGACAGAGTAAATGAATCTTGATCAGCAGAAAAGAGAATTCATTCATGTACTAAAGTCAGTTTTGTCAAATATCGGTCATGGAATGCGTGGCCGATTGCAGTGGCAGATTTTGGCTCTGTTGCCATGGTTCGCCATCCACAATCAATATTTAATACGCTTTATTGGTATATGATAAAAGCTTCGGTAGCACCGATATTTCTGAAAAAATGTGTCACTGTCCGTGCTTATGCTTGTGATTACTCCGACACTTGTGATTACGATCAATTTATTCATTTTTTCAAATTATTACTGGTGTCGATATGTCAGTGTCATGTCTGTGCTTCATAAATAAAACTAAAAACTGAAAAGAGGATGTGCTACAATTGATTCGGCTTATGTTGAAAGTGTTGGTATAAAAACCTGCAAGATCCAGTCCAACAGCAATGGCAAATCTATCAAAGAAGACAAATTACAACTTGAGAGAACATTGTCTTCGATAAATCCCATTAACCGGAGAGACGCAATAGCACAATAAGTGGCACCACCTGTGACACTAAAACAAGTAATGTTGATAAATATTTTATGAGCAATAATGAGCATTTAAATAAATCGAATGAAAATTTCCTTTCAAGATGTGTGCGCGTACAGAACAGAAACTCCTATATTTTAATCTCCTACTATCAACCAAGACATCGTAGAAATGTATCAAGAAAAAGTAGAAAATTCATGCAAAAGATTATGATAGTTGATGCAATTTTTAAAATCTGGACCAAAACAGACGGTTCAACTAGTCGAACCACTAACCGGGACTGTCTATGGTTCGGTTATTTGAGCAATTGAACCATGACCCAAATGTCTCGCTAGTACGATATCCTATTCAATTTTTAAAACATCGAAAAGATGTAACTTATAACATTGCAACAGCCTTTCTTACAATATAAAATCATGTCTATATTGTGATATAAGAGATCGTTTGAACTCACCGTGAGATTCTGCACCGGGAACTAATCCAAACCCACCATCATAAGACTAGAAAGAAAAAAGGAAAAAGAAAGATATCAGTTTTATTACGTGCACACACATGTTCATGGAAAATGCATGTTCATAATAGTACAACCATGCGATAACATTAACTCATTTCCCATAACAAGTATTGTCGGATGCGGTCAAATTCTGCAATGGTGCAACCATGCTATAGCACCGCTATTGGTCAACATTTCGTACAAAATAGTGATTTGTTCAATCATGACTACGTTATTTTTTACAACCGTAGCACTCTCAGGCATCCTTAGCACGTAAGATCTTACGAACTTATGATTCAACACTCGACTAGAGGTACTATTTGCACAAACCTGGCATTTTAATATGTAACTCTTGACTTTTTCCTTGTCCATGCCATTCCAGTTACCCAGCATGAAACAAATAGCAGCTGAAAAAGTTAATTAGTTAAAAATTAATATATAACATACCATGATTATCAACTAATTGATATCAGTTCCATTACATGTATTTATCTCTAACCTGCGCAATATACAAACCTAAGATCGGTTTCACCACCCGTATGAATAGGCATGAAACTGTCAAAATAGATCAAAACTTCATGAATAAGAAGTAAAGTAACTCAAATTACTGGCATGGCTCTAATCTAAAACTTCAAAAAAAAATTACCTTCCATCGGGCTGTTGAAGATTCCTCATGGAAGTCGACATCGATTCAGCATCAAGATTGGAAAAATCATAACCAACAATTTTCAATATAGATAGGGCACAATAAGTACTTGCCAAGTGACTATTGTTATGGCAAAAAACCTTCAAAAAACATAACAGAAACAACTTAGTGTCGGTTCAAATTTACCGATTTGAGTTTATCTACCGTCAAAAGAATTTGCCATATGTTTTGTAAGAGCTTATGAAAACAACTAACTGCATGCTCACAACCTGTTAACAGCTTAACTCTGTAAACAACTCAATCGAAACAAGTTATAACTTATATGAAAATAATTTGACTTTATTTAATCTTCCGGATATAAAAATAGCATATCCATAAAATAAGCACTTAACTTATGTGATAAGTCTTTATGCTATAAATTAAGTGTGTGTTTGGTTTTCCGGTTAGAGCACTTAGAATTGATTCTGAATGTGTAGAATTGCCTCCGACATGTTTGATTGCTCTCGAGTTGAATTAATTATGCTCTCCAGAATTGATTCTACTTGATTTTTACACTCAAATTTAGTGATCAAGTCACTTTTCAGTTCATTTTTACTCGGAATCAATTTTATATGAATCAATTTTTTTCACCGCAAAAAAGCACACGCTAAGTTATTCTCGACCAAATTAAGTAAAACAAAAAACAAATATTATTAATTGACATTTCAACTTAAATATAATCCAAACCCCATTTTCATCCGGAGGAAACTGTGAACTTCTAGAACCATGAAACCCATAGAATTGACCTGCAACAAAACCCTCAAAACAGGTAATCTTAAAATCACATTTTTAAGATTCAAAACAACAAACAAACACATTTGCATACCATTGTTAGGGTCAAAAGTGGTTCCATGTCGAACTTGAAAAGACAAAACCCAATTGGCAATAGCTTCCTTGTCAACCTTATGGAGAGCGTTGAGAACGTCAAGGGAAGAGATAACGAAGTATGCGAGAGTGAGGTGGTTGATTTCTTGGGATTCGTATGGGTTTGGAAGCAAGTGGTACATCATCTCAACGAATGTAACGTGGAGATCTTTGTTCATAGTATCCTCCATTGATGATGCTTCTGAGGAACTCATCGATCACTCAGACGGTTGCTGTGGAGAATTTTTTACCAAGCCACAATCTGAAAAATTAAATATCAAAATGCCACAAGTGGAAAAAAACTTTCCTGCCGCAATTTTTAGTAAGGGTTCGACCATTATTTGGACGATTCAATAAAGATTGTTTGTATGCTGTATGGGTTCAGCCATCCATTAGTCGATTCTATATTGAATGGTTTTTTTTTTTAATTTCAGAAATAAAAATATATTATATTTTATTATTTTATGTTTTAAAATATTTTTTTTTATATTAAAATTATTTAAATGATATTTTAAATAATTTTTTAATATTAGTAAATATTTTTTACATTATTTAATTAATTGTTTTTTATATATTAAAATTATTTAGATGATATTTTATATTAATAAATAAATAATTTAATTATTTTAAATTATTTTATGATTTGATTTATTATTTTATATAATTATTTAGTTAAATAGTTATGATTTATGATTTAATTTATTATTTTATATAATTATTTAGTTAAATAATTAATTAGATAATGTGAAAAATATTTAATAATATTAAAAAATAATTTAAAATAATTAAATTATTTATTTATTAATATAAAATATCATCTAAATAATTTAAATATATAAAAAACAATTAATTAGATAATATAAAAAATATTTACTAATATTAAAAAATTATTTAAAATAATTAAATTATTTATTTATTAATTTAAAATATCATTTAAATAATTTTAATATACAAAAAACATTTTAAAACATAAAATAATAAAATATAATATATTTTTATTTCTGAAATAAATAAAAAAACAAAAAAAAAAAACACGCAGTGTAGGGTCGGCCAATGGATGACCGAACCCATACAGCATGAAAGTACCCTTCATTGGGTCTTCCAACCAATGGATGCACCCTTACTAAAATTGTGGCAGATTTGAAATTTTTTTTCAATTTGTGTCATTTTGGTATTTAATTTTTCAGTTTGTGGCAATGTGGTAAAAAATTCTGCTGTGGATGCACGATTTCAATTTTCAATGATGTGAATTCTCAAAGACAAAATAGAATAAAGAATTTAATTTATATATAGTACATCCTTCCAATTAAATTAATCACTTGGAAAAAATGAATTTTTCACTCATATACCCTACATTCCACCCCTATAATCTCATTTTACCCTACATTCAATCATATTTTTCAATCTACCCAACTTTCATATTATTTTTTTTAATTTACAAGGGGGTGTCATTGCTGATGGAGTCACCCTTATAAATTATAGGGGGGCGTCATCCCCTTTGGAGGCACCCTATAATTTATAAGGGGGGCGCCATCCCCATTGGAGTCTCTCTTAAACGAATTTTTAAAATAATTTTAAATATATAATAAGTTTAAAAATATTTAATAAATAAAAATTTTATAAATAAAAATTTTAAAACAATTTTTAAATAATTTTATAATTAATAAATAATTAATAAATAAATAATAAATAATATTTTCATTAATAATTTCCAAATAATAAATAAAAATTAAATTGTATTTAATAAACTTAATATTAAAAAATAATTACAATTTTTATTTAATTACAAATGGGTACATATGAGTGATATGACACACTAATTTTTACGACTAGGTCGGTTTAAATGTCTGTCCGTACGGCATCCTCGATTACGTACGTTTCTTGGTCGTCTTTGTGGTGGAGTCGGGTCGACCGTGTCGTCTTCAAGAAATTGCATCATTTCGGCCCATGTAGACGATTTCATCCCCGTAAAGTCATCCAAATCAAAAGGTTGCCCATGCCTTCATAATTATTTTGGGGTGGTTGGCTGGATGAGGCAATGTCAGGACGATAGCCTGCCTGGTCGTAGGGTGACATGGGTGTAAATGTTTGGGCGGGTAAGGGTTGATTTGGTGTTTGAAACTGGGTGTTTATTTGGTTTGTAGTATACATGGAGTATGTTTGGTATTGTGGTGGATATTGTTGGTATTCGGACTGTGAATAAGTTTGTGTGAATGGGGTGAATTGGTTAGGGGTATGTTCATATAGTTGTGGTTGTGTGAGTGGGGGTTGGGTTGGAGGTTGGAAATTGGGTTGGGTTGGTGGTTGGAAATGGGGTTGGGTTGGAGGTTGGAAATTGGGTTGGGTTGGTGGTTGGAAATGGGGTTGGGTTGGCGGTTGGAAATGGGGCTGGGTTGGTTGTTGGGGTCTTGATGATGAGGCTTGTTGGCGTGGGTCAACAAGATATCTTGGATGCGAAATGAAACCAATGGATACCTCCCTATACCAATTCATGTATTGGATAGTCTGTTTTCTCTCGTATGGAAACACAGTGTCGGACAAAACAAAATGGCTGTGATGCCTCCATTCACGACACTCATGTTTTGCATACTTGGTCCATGGAGAATATTCCCATTGGTCGGAGACTTTACCGGTGTGATATTTATCGGGGATGCATTTCGGCGGACATGGAATATCTTGAAGCATTCCAAACTGAAGCTTTACACACGACCACTGTTGTGCATCTCCACTGTGGTGAAGTTGATAATCGGCACCTTTGCACTCCACACTACAGAGTCGTGTTGGTTAACTTCGTGAATGGCTTCTAGACCAAGATATGACCGCCAAATAAATTGTAGGAGAAAAAAATAATATTTAGTATTTTCTAATAATATTTAAGGAGACTATATTCTAAATAGGTACTTTAAAGATACTATATTCTAATAATATTTAGTACTTACATCATCTTGTTCCAAATAATCTATAAGATTTCTATAGTGGGTGATACTGAAATGGGGACAGTTGTCGTAATTCATCCCAAGTGAAGACCACATACAAATCGAAAAGAAAACATTTGTTAATAATAGGATAAATTAAGTAAAAGACTATGAAAGATTGATCATTCTTGGTCTAAGTAATTACCTTGTAGCGTATGGGAATTCAAAATTATTTTGTTGGATAGGTGCTAGATTGGTCATCCTTGACCATCCCCAAGCTTGAAGAAGAACACCACGTCCGGTAAAATTTCCCGAATTTGCTATTGCATTGTTACACAAAGACCGATATAGGTGTGCTAGTGTAGCGGACCCCCACAACGATTGATCTTTCCAGTGGTAGCTAGTGAGGAATATTGGCCAACCTATCATGGAGACACAATCTACCACAACGAAAATATGAGACGAAACAAAAAGGGCCGCCCCAAAAGCACGCGAATTACAACTGAAATGGATACAACTGAGAAAATGGAAAGACTATGCGGAATATGCCGTCTTCCCGGGCATACGAGGAATAATTGTCCAAATGTTGGAACCAGTTCTAGATAGATTTAATTTGGTCATTAAAAAAATGTGTAATCTTGTAATTTAATATTTATAACAACTTCTGATTACCACATAAACAAATTGAAATACTGCTAGAGCAACAACGCAAATCATAAAAAATTTAACGATTATTACAACATAAACTAAGTTATAACAACAATCAAAGTAATATCATCAGTTCCAAACATCATTGACTTAACTGCGTTGTCATCTCTAATTCGTACCCACTCTCGTCGTATATTTCCGTCTTCAACCGAGAAGTACGAGACAAGTCTTTCAATACTCCTAATGCTTTCACCATTTGGAATGTCTCCTTCTAACCACCGATTCAAATTTCTTCGTAGTTGCTCTAAACTCTGGATGTTCCAAAATAACATCCTTATCGGAGGCTTCGTTCTTGAAAAAATTACATGCCTATATCTTCTAAGATACATTACTCACTCTCCTAAATTTGGATGAAACAGTGTTAATTTGAATGAAACAAGTCTAACTATTTATACACAAAAATTTAGTCCAAAATAGTATTATATTATAATTACATTATTTATAGTAGAATTAAAAAATATAACGAAATAAAGGGAGCTCCAAAGGGGATGGCGCCCCCTTTAACTCTTTAAGGGAGGCTCCAAAGGGGATGGCGCCCCCCTTATAAATTATAGGGTGCCTCCAAAGGAGATGGCGCCCCCCTATAATTTATAAGGGTGACTCCATCAGCAATGGCGCCCCCTTGTAAATTAAAAAAAAATATGAAAGTTTGGTAGATTGGAAAATATGATTGAATGTAGGGTAAAATGGGATTATAGGGGTGGAATGTAGGGTATATGGGTGAAAAATTCGGAAAAAATATCTTAATTATGAATTATTTTTACACAAGTAAAATCAATTTATTTCATTAATCATTCAATATAAAAAGGAATCAACTGAAAATTATTAAGCCTAGTTCAAGAATCGATTGTTTTAGTGAATAAGTAAACAATCGAATTTGCTTGGCTTTTAAACTGTTAATAAGTTCTTAATATTATAAATAATCAAACTAAATTTTGAATTACTATCGTCGATAGTATGAAGAGCTTGCAAAACCATTTAGGAATAACTATAAAAAATAACAAATTTCATTTATAACCAAATGCCTCCTAACACAACATTTTTCAATGTCAAAGTCTCGACTTCTATTACGAAGTAATGACCTATATACTAAATTATTCTCGTCATGATGAACCTTCTGTTACAATCTCCATAACACTGGTTTTTATTCGTTGTACTCCTTTAGATACTAAATCCAACATCAACATTACATTTCACCCACCAAACTTAGGGTGGTTGCCACAAAATTTGTTGTTGACTTTATTGATCATTGTCATTATTAAGTTGAAAGTTTTGTGTCATGAACCAATCCTTCCAACTATGGAATATTTGCATACTCAATTTATTCGCCTCTTCTTTCTCACTATTCTATAACAAATTATTTTTTATTATTCCAAAACACCCATAACATAACAACAATTCTACCTACAACCATCATATCCTCCTTACTACATATGTTCTGAATTATCGTCTTTGTTCAAGATTTGTAATCGAGGTGTGATAATGTCACCCAAACCTACCACATTCCAGCACTATGATGTTTTGTTAAAGGTGAGAAAAACACAAGAATGGGGGTTGAATTATGTTGGTTTTTCTCCTCAAATATTTTTATTCTTCTGCTTCTGATAGATCTCAATTAGATTTTAAACACTTAGTTCAGAGTCTGACAGAGAATTACTAGGTTTGCTTCTGAAAGACCTTATCAGATTCTGAACCAGAATCTGACTCAGAGTTGCAAAGATTATAACAATGGGATAATAAGATCAGAAAGCAGGAAAGTAAAAGCAATGACACACATCAGTTATTCTGGTTCCTCTCATAGCTTAAGAGTAATCTAGTCCCTTGTGCTTCTAAGTAATTTTTTACTATAACCAAACAGATTACAAATGCTTAATCACCAAGCAAGAGACTTCGAATGCTCAAATCCTCAAATAAGAGACTTTTATGCTCAAGTACGCAAGCAAGAGACTTCCAATACTCAAATCCTTAAGTAAAAACTTTCATGCTCAAGCATACAAGAAAGAGACTTTAAATACTTAAACCATCAAGTAAGAGACTTTTATGCTCAAGCACACAAGCAAGAGACTTCTGACTCTATAACAAACTTATTAAGAGATTTTGGGTAACAAATACACTTGATATACAATCAGAGGTGTAGGCAGAATACAGCTTAGAAAGACTCCAAGACTTAAGAAATTCTAAAATATATAAAGTGTTAAGAGGTTCTAGTCTAGCTTATTTAACTGAGTGACTTCTCTTTGAAATGTCAAGGTTCAGAGTCTTGTATTGTAGTGTATTAGTCTTCTTCTTCAGACTATTTTCTTTCTTTATATAGAGAGAAAGAAAAAAGATGTTGGAAGACACTTTCACCAAAAAATTGGATTAGCTTTGTACTTGATTTGACACATCAAGAAATTACCTTTCTGCAAGTGGAATTATTCGTTGAAGCTCAAACAATTATGAAGAGATTTTTCCTTAAGTTTTCACTTGAAAAAAAGATTTTTGAGTATGTCAGAGTTTCCTCGATTGAAGAGATTATCCTTCAGAGATTGACTTTTTTCAGAGTTTACTCTTTAGAGGAAAATTTCTTTAGAGTCTGCTTCTTGGCTTCTGAAGCTTCAGAGTCTAGATCACCAGAGGTTGACTTTCTTCAGATGTTGACTTCTTTAGAGTCTGGATCTTTCATCATATCCAGAGTCTTCAAAATTGATCTTCAAAGTTAGAGCCTGAACTTCAGATTCAGAATCCATAAACATTTCTTCATTTGTTCTTAGTCTTATAATCCTGCATACTCGAACAAATGTTAGAATACCCAGTTTTTCTTTAAATACTTTGTTATCATCAAACCTCAAGGGATATGGTATCAACCAATTTTGTTCCAACAATCTCCCTCTTTTTGATGATGACAAACATACAAGAACAATGGTTGTTAATTTAATTAACATGTTGACTTTAGGATCTAAGGTTTGTAAGCTCCCATGAGTCTGATAGTCCAAAGGGTGAGGTTTGTAAACTACCCCTAAGTCCTATCTAGGTTAATTAAATTTCTTTTAAGGCACAATATCATTAATCTTCAAAAATTAATTAAGCAGCAGTATGAATAATCATCAGATTCAGGTGCTTAAGTGTGCTTAAATATCCATTAACTTTCTCCCCTTTTGTCATTAACAAAAATATATATGTAAAAGGAGAGAAAAGATATTGAAGAAAAGTTTTCATTAACTAAAAAAGAGACGCAAAACACATGTTCAAAAAATATAAAACAAAAGGTGATTAAATCCTATAGCCTAAGTTTTTTGCTTCAGGAGCTCCATAATTGCTTTTAGATCAGCACCCATTTTATTTTGTCTGGAAATCACAGTCTTCATCTAATCATCCATCTCCCTTTTCTTAGCAGCCATGTCTTCCTGAGTAGTGGCAACAAAAGCTAGCATTACTTCTAATTTCCCTTGCCTCTGACTGAAAGAAGCAACAGATTCTGAGGAGAGGTACCTCAGACTTTGAAGAATTGGTACCATAGAAGTTGTGAGAGAATCCCATTTAGCAGCATAAGCTAATATGTTAGAAGATGTAATTCTCTCAGCAACAAGATTTTGCATTTTATCAGAAAGAACAATTATGTATTCTTCCATTTGGGCTTGGATAAAGGGTAAATGAGGTGGAATGTCAGATTGTGGGAGAGGTGAGGGAATGGATAAGAGTATTATGTCAGATTCTGACACAACATATGTTATTTTATGAGAAAAGTGATAGTCAAGTGTTTGGTTTTCTTGGACAATTTAATTTAAGGTACTTTCTGGTAGAGGTTGGTCCAATGAGACTTGTTCAGTTTCAATCTGAAGTTCAGATGTAGTTTGAACTTGAGATTAATTATGAATAAAATTTGGTTCAGGTTCAGATTGAAGTTGAAGTTGAGGTTCAGGTTCTGTTTAGTTTTGAGTAACACGTTAGAGCTTCAATTTGAACAGATAAGTTATTATGATCAGAGTTTGTTTCAAAAAAACATGTTTGGCCATTTTGTGGCTTTTCTGTGGTGAAGATTTTAAGAGGGGTAGCTTGGATGGGTGTGGCAAATACAGAAGGTTTGAGAGCAATATCATCAAAGTCTGAGTCTGAGACTGAACTAGATGCATCTTTGCCACTAGAGAGCTCTATAGATGGTCCAATATGGTGTTTAAAGGTGGAGGTTGTTTAGAATAAAAAATGCATGCTAGTTGTTTCTGATCATCAGTAGATTCACCAATTGGATGCTCATAATGAACTAGATTCAAGGCATTCTCTAGAATATGAAGGATGAGCGTAGGGTTAGAGTAATCCATCACAGGTTATGAATGTTGAACCATGTTATGAGCATGTGATATAGTGTGTTCTAGAGATTGTTTGGGGGAAG
Source organism: Lathyrus sativus (assembly GCA_963859935.3). Taxonomy (NCBI): domain Eukaryota; kingdom Viridiplantae; phylum Streptophyta; class Magnoliopsida; order Fabales; family Fabaceae; genus Lathyrus; species Lathyrus sativus. Next base: position 44,597,104 of record OZ012737.1, read on the forward strand.
GTGTTGGTGATATATGGTTTAGAGTGGAAGAATAAAAAATTCCTCAGAGATAGAATTCAGATTATTACATATAATATCAATCTCTTCAGCATCTGGAGTAGTTTGCTCCTTTTCAACAAAAGCTTCAAAAGTAATGTTAGTAGTTGCTTTTTGTACTACTTCAGTCATAAGAGAGGCTTTAGCTTCAAAAGTACCTTTAGTAGTCTTCAAAGCAGTTATAACTTCAGCAGCTTGAACTTCAGTTGTCGTCTAAACATCTTATGTAGCAGCATCTTCTTCCATCTGAGCTCCAGAAGTTACAGGTTGTTCCTCAGCTTGTTCCAACAGAGCAGAGAAAATCAATTGTGTTCCTCTCTAAATGGCTTCCTCTACAACCTTCTGAGTTTCAACTTCCACAACCTTTGTCTTCCTGACAAAAGGTACCTCAGTTTCCTCTTCTTCCTCTTCCTCTACAATATCAAAAGATAGAATCATCTTTCTTAACTCCTTCTTCTTCACAGATGCGACAGTGGTGACAGAATAAGAAGATGTATTTTAAGGAGTTTTTCCACTCCTTTTCTTGGTAGACATCAAGACAGTAGAAGAGACTACCTCTTCAATCTCCTTCTGAATCTCCTTCTATTGCACATCCTTCTTCTTAAAAGGCTTCTGAACTATCTTTTGATTATTAGAAGCAACCTGTTTTCTTTTTCTAGAAGGTCTATACATGTCAGTAGGTTCATCTGGAATATCCTCATAAGTTAGAACAACACCAACTTTTTTCTTGCCATGTTGGTGAATTCCCTAATTACCTCTAGATTGTTATGCTTGGTAATTATTGGATAGTCCTCAAGATAGGTAGTCTTTGTGCTTCTGAATGTGAGTGGTACTTCTAATATTATCACTTCATTCCTCTTCAGAAGCTTCATGTTAGCCAAAACTAAAGCAAAAAGAATGTTTCCATGAGTTTCTTCCAAATCATGATGAGCAGCAGCAACTCTCAGAGAGTCAATCAGACAACCCTGATGAAACAAATCAAACAAGAGTATGGCATAAGGTACATTCCTTTTTTTATGATTCTTACTTTCCTTGATAGTTTCACATAGATGATGAAAGTTATAACCAAACATATTAATTTCCTTCTCATTGACCAAATAACAGATAAAATGTCCAAGATTCAAAGAGATTTGATATGTACTACCTTCTTTAGGAATTAGACACCCGATAAGAATATTGAACAGAAGTTTGTAAGGAGTCTTCATGCTTTTAACCTTTATAAAATCATCAGAGTTCATAAGCAATATGGTTTTGATGACTTCAGCTTCTGGGCCGTTTTCCTTGGTGTTCAGAGTGCACCTTATTATAGTTGAAACACCAAGAAGTTTGGCAATCATTTTTTGAGTGATGGTGACATTAACTCCCATAATAGCAGGTCTTATTTCAATTTCCTCAAACTCTTTCAATCCCATTTCCTTTTTACTCTTCCCTCTCAAAGAACTATCTTCAGCAACCTTCTAATTTACTTCGAGAGAAGCAGCAAACTCATCATACATCTCAACTTTAACCCAAAAATTCCTAACCAGATAAGGATAGGTTGGTCCATTTAAAATATCAAAGATTGAATCTCATTCTTGCGCTTTAAAGAAATTTCATAGGGGGTATCCATTTAGACTAAAGGATTCAAAATCAACAATCTTCTCCACAATGAGTTTCAGGTCCTCCATGCTAATCTACATGGTTCTTGGTTTGATATGAATACTTTTGCTATATTCTACATCCATGGGTACTTGTTGAGAAGAAGGTGATGAAGCCATTTTAGAAAGGGTTTCTTTTAAAATGGGTAGTTTTTCAGAGAGGGCTTGAGAACGAAATTGAGGGAAGTGAGAGATAAGTGTGTGAGTCTAATTTGATAACGTGTTTTAAGTGAAACAATTTTTTTATCAAAACAAAACTTAAAGACATATGAGGAGGGATGCACATTTTTTAAATAAAATCATCATTATATGAAGGTTTTTAGCCAACAGTTATAAACCACGTGTCAGAAGACGTTTCAAATTTATGACACATAAATGGACATATGCCTTAGGCAATTGAAAAGGTTTCCCACTTATGTATTTATCAGCAACAATTAGTCTTATTCTAAGCTTCAGAGGCTAAAGGCTTTTGAGGCTACTATTAATCAGAAGTTATTCTAGAGCTTCTGATCACAATAGCTTTTGATAATCATCAAACTCTACTTCTCCATTCAGATGCAAGCACATAATTTTAAAAGGTTTTTAAAGTGCTTGATTTTGATATAGAATAAGATTCTTTGTCACTCAGATAGAATTAGTATTATCACGGTGAAGTGTAATTCTACTTTCATATATATGATATACTTCTAAACAGATATTGGAATATCAGGTTTAGAAATTGTTAAGTGAAAACAACGAAGTTGCCATACCTTTGTGCAACTTCGGATCTGCTTTCTTTTACTACTGAAATTGTTCTTGAGGAACTACTTTGTTCCAACAATGCTCTTTTGATAACCATTATGAGCCCTTTAAAAGGCCATATCAACTGTATGAGCTTTAGAGATTGGTTAAGCAACTGAAGCACTGGCTTCAGATCAATCAACTTTAATCTTCCGAGTACCAGTGGTCTTTCTCTATTGGTTTCTTCCAGATTCCACATATTTTTCCTCCTTCAAAGTTAGGATTTGGAACATAGGATTTTATTTTGTTATATGTTGTAAGCAACCATTGTCTTGGAACTAAAATTGTTGCTTTGTTCTTCCTTTTTAGCATATCTGCAGCAAAGATAATCTCAGTTTTTGGTACTCATAATCTTATGGGTCCTTTGAGGTTAGTTTTAATAGGCTTCCTTTTATTTTGAGCCTTAACTTTGTAATAAGACTTTGGATCATTCAAAACTTTATATTTAAGAGTTTGTTTCTTGAGTGAATCCTAGCCTTAGGTTCTAGACCTTTCAGAACCTTGTAACTTGATGTCTTAGGTTCTAGCTTCTTCAAAACCTTTGACTTTGAAGTCTAAGTTTCTGATTCTCTTAGAACCTTTGAATTAAGAATCATTGGTTCTGATTTCTTAAGAACTATTGACTTTGAGGTCTCAGGTTTTGATTTCTTCAAAACCTCTGACTATACAGTTATATGTTCTGATTGGTTTAAAACCTTTATTTTAACAGCAGGTACAAAATGAGAGTTCATCCCTTTTTTAGCAGAGCTTGAAGAAGAAGGTTCTGTTGATTTATTCAAGGTTTCAGAGTAACCAAGACCTTCTCTTTTTATTCTAATTACACCATAGATTATGGATATAAGTTTGGTTTTGTTGAAGTCAGTTATGAAAAACTCTTGAACATTCATTTCATACTCATCAAGGGGTTTGTTAGACATATCCTTTATTAAAGCAATCTGATCTCTTTCTAATTTTTCAATCTTATTTTGGAGAAATTTAATTCATATTTCATAAGACCATATTGCTCTTGAATAATTTTCATATGTCTGGATTTCTCCTGACATTGACCCATAAGGTCTTAATAGAAGGTAATTAAATCAGATATAGAGAGTTTAGAGAATACCTCATATTCATCCTTAAAATCTAAGTTAGAATCAACTTCTAATTCTGTGTCTAAGAATGTTGAACCACCAAAGCTAGATTTTCTTCTTCTGCATTTTTTTCATCTTCTTATTCATCATATGTGACCATGAGACTTTTCTTGAACTTGCTTCTAAAGTTTTTTTTTCTGGAAGCTTCCTTTTCTGGATTTGTCCTTATCAATCTCTAGACAGTCAGCCATAAAGTGATCAGGCTTATGGCACTTGAAACATACTTTATGATCATCTTTATTGGATATAGAGCTTGATCCTCTGAAGCTAGATATTCTACCAGAGGACCTTCTGTTCTTGCTAGCAAGATAATAAAATCTCTTTATTATGAAAGCCATTTCATCATCATATGTATCTTCTTTAGAAGCTTCAACATGAGTGGCTTCTTTATGCTCCCAACACCTAGCCTGTGAAGATTTAACATACTTTCCAATAGGCTTAAAAGTCATAGACTTTGATTTATTGATTGGTTCTTCATCTTTATTGAGTTCTAACTCATGGCTTTGGAGATAACTGATCAAACTTTCAAGACTAGTTTTGTTCAGGTCTTTAGCTTCTTGAATAACTGTCAATTTTAGTCTGTATTTGATAGTAAGACTCTTAAGAATCTTCCTAAAATGATCAGAGGTTGTATAGATTTTGTTTAAGACTTGAGGTCAAGACACAAGAACTTGAAAACTTGAGAACATGGTTTCAATATTTTCATCATCTTTCATTTTGAACAGCTCATATTGCTGAACCAAAAGATTAGCTTTGGTTTATTTAACTTGTTGGTTTCCTTTATAAGTAGTATATAAAGATTCAAAAATAGTTTTAGCATTAGATTTGTCAATGATCTTTATGTACTCAGAGTAAGGCAAAGCATCTACCAGAATACCTCTCACTTTGTGGTGTTTTCTGTAAGTCTTCTTCTGAGCTAGTGGGAGAGTTTTTCTATCAACTACCATTTATACTCCATTCATAGAAATATCAATGCCATCTTCAAGAATGTCCCACAACTCATTATCAAGACCTATGGTATGTTTGTACATCTTGCTTTTCCACTATTCAAATTCAGTAGATTTACCACTGAATGTTGGAGATCTAGCAACATAATTTTTCTTTTCAGATGTACTATAATCATGATTAACAACACCAAAAGGAGTATGAATAACATCATTAGAGTGAGATACTTCAGAATTAACCATTTTATAAAATGTGTTTTTCTTAGGGTCTTTTCTACACCACTATTAAGTGTTTAACACATACCTTGTTCTGAAGTAAACTTAAGGTGAGAAAAACACAATAGGGGTGAATTATGTTGGTTTTTATCCTCTAAGATTTTTCTTGTTATGCTTTTGACACCTCTCAATTAGATTTTGAACACTTAGTTCAGAGTCTAACTCAGAATTACGAGGTTTTCTTCTGAATGTCCTTATCAGATTCTGACCCATAATCTGACTCAATGTTATAGATTACAAATGCTCAAGCACCAAACAAGAGACTTTCAATGCTCAAACCCTTAAGTAAGAGACTTATTTTCTCAAGCACTCAAGCAAGAGACTTCTAATGCTCAAACCCTCAAGTAAAATACTTTTATGCTCAAGCACACAAGCAAGATACTTCAATACTCAAATCCTTAAGAGACTTCTTTGCTCAAGCATACAAGCAAAGACTTCTGACTCTATAACAAATTGTTAAGAGATTTTGGGTAATAACTACACTTGATATAAAATCAGAGGTGTAGATAGAATACACCTTAGAAAGACTCTAAGACTTAAGAACTTTTAAAGTATATAAAGTGTTAAGAGGTTCTAAGTCTAGCTTATTTGACTGAGTGACTTCTCTTTGAAATGTCAAGGTTTAGAGTCTTGTATTATAGTGTATTAGTCTTTTTCTTTAGGCCATTATGATCCTTATATAGGGACAAGGAAAAGAGATGTTGCAATACTTTCACCAAAAAGTTGGATTAGCTTTTACTTGATTGGACACATCAAGAAAGCACATTTATGCAAGAGGAACTATCCGTTGAAGTTCAGGCAACTATGAAGAGATTTTTACTTAAGTCTTAACATGAACAAAAGATCTCTGAGTCTGTTAGAGTTGCCTCGATTGAAGAGATTATCCTTCAGAGGTTGACTTTCTTTGGTGTTCACTCTTCAGAGTCTGTTTCTTAGCTTCTGAAGCTTTAGAGTATGGATCACCAGAGAATAACTTTCTTTAGATGTTGACTTCTTTAAAGTCTCGATCTTTCATTAAAGCCAGAGTCTTCAGAAGTGATCTTCAGATCCATAGTATGAACTTCATATTCAAAATCCACAAGCATCTCTTCATTTTTTCTTAGTCTTATAATCTTGCACACTTGAACATATGTTAGAATACCCAATTGTTCTTTAAATATTTTGTTATCATCAAAACCCAAGGGATATAGTATCGACCAATTTTGTTTTAATAGTTTCACAACCAAAGAACACATGTCACTCATCTTCCATATTTCCTTCACATAACTGACATATAGTAGGGCACGAAATATAGTGTTGTCTCAAACGACCTTGAGTAGGAAGGAAACTACAACATATCCAGGAAATTAAATGTTTAGCTTTTGTTAGAGTTCTTATCCTCCACAAACTACCCCAATCACCTTTTACACTCCCCCTCTTTTACTACTTTGAGAGCTCATCTACAACGTGTACCTTATTTTTAAGATATAGATGCCAGTTTGTTCCTCTTTCCAACTAAACCATCCTCACTAATGGAGAACCTTCTCAATTTCCTTAATTATATCATGAGTAAACAATTGTTTTATTCTGAACATTCCATTGTTTACCATTCATAAGCATAAGATTTTCAACCTTTATAGTGTACACACCTTGGCCTTGTGGTGCACCCACCTACCTTTTTCCTTTAATTCTCAACCATGGGTCAAACATTACATTAATCTTGCTCTTATCCCTAATCCTCCATTTACATCCCAGGATAAGAACCTCTCTCACTTTCCATAAGATTCTCCAGACATAGCTAGGATTATTTCCAAGACTATATTCAAACAATGACGAACGAGGGAAATACTTAACTTTGAAAACTCTAGCTACCAAAGTATCTGGTTGCATTATAATATGCCACCCTTGCTTCGCCAACATTGCCATATTAAATGACTTAAAATCACGAAAGCTCACACTTCCTTCATTCTTAGGACAAGTAAATTTATCCCACGCCAGCCATCTAATACCCTTATTATTATTGCCTACTCCCCACCAGAATGAATTCAACATTTTCTCAATATCCTTCATTATGGAATCAGGTAAGATGAAGATACTCATCACATAAGAGAAAATATCGCGCATAATTGATTTGATCATAACATATTTCCCTTCCTTGAACAAAGGACGACCTCTTCAAGAGTTAATTCTCTTTCAAATACGGTCCTTAATGAATGCAAAGGTCTCTTTTTTCTTCTTCTTTCAACCATTGAAGGCAAGCCCAAATAAGTTCTCATACCTAGTACATATCGAACTTCCATCAGATGAGAGAGATCTTCTTGAGTTGGTCTACTGATGTTTCGCCTAGAAAAACACCTCAGACTTGGTCAAGTTAATTTCTTGATCTGACGCTTTTGCACACGCTTAAAAAATTTCCATGAGATGCCTTGCCTTAGATAGATTAGCCCTGCAAAAAAGAAAATGATCGTCAAAATGCCATTGGTGCCTCCTCTGGCTAATGCTTTACTAATGCGCGACGAAAACCCTTATGCTATAAGGATAAAAAGATATGGCAAAAGCGGGTCTCCTTGTCTCAAATCCCTTATTGGATGAATTGGTCTAACTCGATCAGAATTAACCAAAATTGAATAATACACCGAAGTTACACACATCATCACCTAATGGATCCATCCGACCTAACACCCCTTCAAAAAGCTCTAATCCACTCGATTATAAGCTTTACTAATATTAATCTTGAGCATCAATTCTCCTTTATTACCTATTATCTTTTGCTTAAGAGCATGAATAATCTCAATGACTATCAAAGTGTTATCAAGAATCAACCTTCCTTCCACAAATTCTGATTGTTCCTCTTACACACATTTGGATAAACAACCTTTCATCTTGTTTTCCAATAACTTTGAAACCATTTTATACACGTTACACAACAAAATAGGGCACAAATCCTTCATAGATCGGGTTCTCACACTTCGCTATAAAAAAAATATTTGTGTCATTAAATGTAGATAGGAAGAAACCTCTCTCAATCCAATTGGTAACAACATTGTAAATATCATCACCACACATACCTCACCATCGTTAATATTATTTACAACAATAACTTTATTAATTATAATTATTAAAATAATTATACATATTTTCGTGTGAGATGCACTGGATAATCATACACATTTTTGTAAAATATATAGTTAATAATTATAATTTAAAAAATTAATTAAAAATATTGAATAACATGTCATCAACATATGTTATAATTATATTTTCAAACTCTAATTTCATCTTTACAATTAAATATTACTTCACTCCTATTAGTGTTTGATAATTGCATCTTGTAATAAGTTAATTTATACTTTCTACTACTTTAAATAAAAACCTGTATTCGTAAAATAGAAGAGATAAATTTACTTTAAATTTATTATATGTCTAAGAAACACTACATGGACAAATTTTTTTCTAAGTGAATTCAATTGAATTAAGCCTAAAAAAACTTGGATGTAAATTTATCTTCTAAATCATTATTAGATTAAAAATTAATTTCAATAGCTTATATTATAATCATTATATTATAATTATATGTACAAATTTAAGATATTTCATAATTGATTTAGTTGTCTTAAGTTTAACTAATTACAATGACAAATAAGTTTGTTAAAAACAAAAAATACTGACTTTACTTTCTCATTTAAACCAACATATAAAAAGAAAAAACACAGCTTAAGGAACAATTTAGACATACATGAGAGAGCACGAACATATTTTTATTTTTGTATTTTAATTTTAAAAAATGGATGATGCATTGACACTGTAAAATTTTTTTACATTATCAACTAATCACGACCATGATTCCCGCCAAATCATACTGTAATTTTTTAAAAATTTATATTATATGACAAAACGATATGCTACTATTATTGGACGACAGTGTGAAACTTTTTTACACAGTCAGTGCATCTTTTTTAACCTCTTTTAATTTTGATAAAAGAATTATAACTAAAAGTTAACATGAGTTAAAAATACACAAGTCATTTTTATTTATTTTTTGACAAGCAAATATAATTAAGATGGAGTATTAGAGATACTCAAACCCATTTACAAGAGGATAATTCTGACTGAATCTATCGCCTACAAAAAATCAGTCGGATTTTTAAACTATTCATAGTAATTACAAGAAGGTTTAGTCCCCCCCCCCCCCCCCCCTCCTAAAGAACAATCATCACCATGAAAATACGATGATCCTATTGACAATTACCTTAGGATCTCCGATCACATTATTAAACAAAATATGGTTCCTAGACCACCATATGCACCAACGCACTACAAACCAAATCAAGCCCGCATCTTTTTTTTTTGCGACAAATGTTGGTCAACTTTAAAAACCAATTCAAAAAATGATTACAAGTCATATCCTCATCAACCCAAGTGATTCCAACCCAAGAAAAGATGTGCTCCCACACTACCTTAATTCTCGGATAGCAAAAGAATACATGGTGTACGTCTTTGTCTGTATTAAAACATAATATACATACCTTCTCATGAGGATTAGTTACAATCCCTCTCCTTATGAGATTTCATGCATTGGTAATCTATTAAGAAATAACCGCCATCCAAAAATCTTAACCTTTAGCGAGATCCTTGTCTGCCAAAGTACCACAATTGCATCCTTTATTTCAGATTCTAATGTGGACTCACCTGCAATGTTTGACAAGCCAACATAGCAAGGCTTTACCAAGAAAATGTTAAATTCACCAGCGGGCCATATGAAACTATCTGCAGTGTCCTCCGTAGGTCGAACATCATGTAAAATTTCCAACAATTCACGAGCTTCAATGGACATGATGCTGCCTTTTCTAACGCAAAGTTGCTCCCATTTTGTTGATGACAAAAAATGTGGAATCCATGACAACAAATAGGTTAGACCAAAATGGAATACTTCCTCCATCTCATAAATTACATTTGATAATGTTTCCAAAACAACCTTCATCCAATAAATTCCCTATATCCATTAAATCTCGTCACCACAAAGATTCAAAATTCCTTATTCCCATAGCAAACTTAGACAAAATTCTATGAATGACCTTGCCATACTTGACAACAAGAACAATTGCCCAACCCTCATTCTTCTTCGTCTTGCGAACGTTGTGCCAATCCACCCAAGCCAAACAACGGTTATCCATCTCACCACCCCATAAAAAATGATGTTGAATAGTAACCAATTCTTGAATAACGATAACATGCGCTTTAAAGAAGGATAAGTGGTGGATAAGCATATTAATGAGGACGAAATTAAACAAAGTAATCCTCTTCCCAATTAATAGCAAACGGCCCCTCCAAATTGACAACTTAGATTTGAAACACGAGCCCATCGACTTCCAAAATGCTTTACTTCTGTGGTTTCCACCGACAATCAATCCTAGAAATTTAAATGGTATACCATCCAATCTTCTTTCTAAAAAATATGTAGCTGCTCTTAATAAATAGTCCTCCACACCTACACCAAATAGACAACTCTTTCAAGAATTAACTTGCAAACCCGATAATAGCTTGAACCCTTTTAGAATAGCTTTGATGGCCCATAAATTGGACCATGAACCATCACATACTAACATTGTATCATCAACGAACTAGATCAAGTTGCAATTCACATCTTCACTAAATTTGAAATACTTCAAAATTCCAATACTCACCGCCCTTTGAATCATCACTGATAATCCTTCTGCTGCAATTGCAAATAAAAAAGGTGACAAAGGATCACGTTGTTGCAAACCCCTCTTTGCTTGGAAATCTTCAGTCGGGCTCCCGTTCACAACTACCGACATGTGACTTGAAAAAACCTCTCCATCCATCCAACGCATCCATGCCTTCCCAGAGCCCATGTTACGCATTGTATCCTTAAGAAAATTCCAATCAACGCAATTGTACGCTTTTGCAAAATCAACCTTGTATATGAGACAACTTTTCTTGCGTCTTTTTGTAAAATCTACAAGTTCATTTAACACCAAAACACCATCAAGAAGCTGCCTACCCAGGATAAATTTCGTCTGGTTAGCGGAAATCAATTTCCCAATATACCTTCTCAACCTAGCTACTAGAACTTTTGAAATTAATTTATAAACACACCCAATTAAGCAAATCAACCTATACTCGTCAAAGCATTAATGGTTTGATGTTATAGATATCAAAGCTAAGAAAGAGGAAACCATTGCCTTAGGTAACGATGTAGTAACATGAAACTCCTTAATACAATTAACCACGTCACTGCCCACCACATCCCAAAACTTCTTTAAAAAACCCAAGTTAAAACCGTCCACCCCAAGACTTTTATTATCATCACAATAAAAAATAACTCCTTGAATCTTTTCAAAAGTAAACATCTCTTCCAAACACAAACTCTCGACGGTAGACAAAGTTACACAAGTCATTGAAATAAACTTCTCAAATATCTTTTTAAGTTTTTTTTCTTAATTATTTTCAAGACTAGATTGTTTTAGTGTTTATAGTGGTTCTTTTCACTCTCAATTTTTTTTTTGCATTCACAATTTTTTAGCTAATTTAGGTAATAAATTTATTTATATTATGTATAAATCACTTTTTTATCAATTAATTATATTGTATATTTATTACTATCTATTTGTTTATATTATATCCCACTAAGTCTTACAATGAAGTAATAAAATATTATTTATTATAATTATTTAATTTCAAACATAAAGAATTAACAATTATTTTTTTATTATTTATTCTACTTATAATTATTAGAGTAAATGTGCAAATTAATAAATAAGAATATAATGATAAAATATAACTAATTAGGTTGTATTAGTATTATAAGTATATAATTATTTTGACACAAATAATATTATAAATAAAACACTTTTTACAAGAATAAGAAATAAAATACTTTTATGAGAAAGATAAAGTATTTTACTTTAAGAACAATTTTAAGTGGATTTAATTATAATTTAAATTAATGATAATTGATTATAAAAAAAGTTTTGTGATGGATAATAATTTAATAAAAATGAAATAAAGTTATTCAAATTTTAAGAAAAAGAAGAAAATTGTTTATTTATTAAAAGTTCGCTCTCCGATCTTTTGTTATAGGTCTTGCGAACGACCCTTAACCAAAATATTATAAAATTATAATTTAATGAGATGCGGACTCGTAACAAAAATATTACTATCTACTATCATAGTAAAAAAAAAGTAAATAGCTACCATTTTTATTTTCATGTCCAAACTAAAACTAATTACAAAGGATAAATCATGCTCTTTATCGTCATTCCAAATTTATAATCTTTTTCCACATTTAATGATGTTTGTGTAATTATTACATCTTTTATGTTCAACTATAAATTTACAATTATGTATTTTTTTTAGTTTCCAATGCAAACTCTTTCTATTGATACCTAAATAGTATGTTTATACTAATGCAGCTCACTTAACCCACTATTCTTATCCGAAAAACGTAATTCACTGGTCCATTCAACTTCTGCCTCTACATTCACCATTACTTCCAAAACTCTCTCTCTCTCTCTCTCTCTCTCTCTCTCTCTCTCTCTCACACACACACACACACACACACACACACACACACACACACACACACACACACACACACATACACACACGCACACACTTTACCTTTGTGAAGATCTCTTGTTACTCTCTCGCATCCCTCATCTAAAATCGAAGTTGTGAAGAAGATTTCGGCTTTGATTTTCATCATCATCGAATTCAGATCAAATAAGGTTTTATGCTCTTCGTTATCACATACATAGATTAATTGTTATGAATAAGATCCGATCAGGTTAACATTGCTCCCAAATGTTCATACATCCTGACTTTGATTTTCATCATCATCGAAGATCAAATTAGATTTTATGCTTTCCGTTATCACATACTTAGTTTAGTTGCTTAGAATAATTGTTGCTTTCTTAATTTTTGAGGTTAATATTTGCATTTAGCATGGATTTAATTTGCACGGTTTATTTGTTTAAATGATTCATGATCTATGAGTGTCCCCTTGATGTGAGAAGCTTGACCTGTGAGCATGATACTTTTACTCATTGATTATAATATACTTAAAATTAATTTTTCATTTATCACGTTTGTTAATGGTGCACTTGATTAACTAATATTACCAATTTACAACTAACAATGGATGCTGCAGCTAAAAAATTTCTGCATTATGTGAGTAGAAATCTGATTTGGTGACTCTTAACAAATAACAATTGTTTTAGTTTTGTACATGTATTCCTCGGTCTCCATGGCAATTGTCAAGAAATTCAAGATAACAATCCTTTATTTTATTTTATTAACTTCATAAGGTTTATTAAATGTATATTTTATGCTTAATCCTAACTTTGAAAGTGATTTAAGGTAACGACATTGAATATATTGATTGTGAGAACGTTGGAGTTACACAATTCTACATGCTTGATTTATTGAATTGGATGTGCATTATGATTACGATGTGTTACAATAATCAAAGGCTGATTTCTCCATGTATGAAATAAATTTATCTGTATTATGTTCTTACAGATATGTCTATTAAAATTATTTAATAATATTTCAGAGTTTTGCTTATGTACTCTGAATCAACAGTTTGAGTGTAGTCTCTTTAAATGATTTTTATATTTACATTAATTCGAAGTTGATTATTTGATTTGTGATTTTATCTTGCAGTCCAAGGCAATGTCGGACCCATAGATACATAATATTCTTCATGACACTGTTATGCTATAGGTTTGCTTATTTATATTGGATGCACATAATGGTTATTATGTCTTATAATTTCAATTGATAGCTATCTATTCTTTCATGTGTGTCAATGTGGTTCCTAAAAAGTTTAATTCTCCATTTACTTCATTCATATAGTGAGAGGAAAATGTTTTACAGCAGACTATGGGTAATATGCCTGTAGGTTTAAACGATGCAAAGAAGTTCATTGCACTTGATCCAACCTTTAACAAGGGTACATCAAATGGTGCAGTTCATTTTTCATGAAAGAATATGAAAAGTCTTTGGAAACATATAAGTAGGGGCGAAATATGATGCAAAAAAGTGCATTGCTCTTGATCAAACCTTCAACAAGGGTTATACGTTAAAAGGTGGAGTTCATTTTTTTTCATGAAAGAGTATGAAAATTTCAGCATGATGTGAGTAGAAACCTTGATTTGGTGACTTTTAACAACTTTTTTAGTGTTGTATATGTATTTACCGGTATTGTCATAATAAGAAAGTAAATACCTACCATTTTTACTTTCATGTCCAAACTAAAACTAATTACAAAGGATAAGTCATGCCCTTTATCGTCATTCCAAATCTATAGTCGCTTTCCACATTTAATCATATTTGCTTAATTATTGCATCTTTTAATCACGTCCTCTTTTACATTCAACGATAAATTTACAATTATGTATTTTTCTTTTGAGTTTCCAATGTATACTTTTCCCATTGATACCTAAATAATATATTTCTACCAATGCAGCTCGTGTAACCCACTGTTCTTATCCAAAAAATGTAATTCATTGGTCCATTCAACTTCTGCCTTTGCATCCACATTACTTCCAAAACTCTCTCTCTCTCTCTCTCTCTCTCTCTCTCTCTCTCTCTCTCTCTCTCTTTATTTATCTCTCTTTCACTCACACACATACACACACACACACACACCCCTAACCTCTTTAAAGATATGTTGTTACTCTCTCATATCCCCTCTCTGAAATTGGAGTTGTGAAGAAGATTCCGATTTTGATTTTCATCATCATCGAGTTCAGATCAAATCAGGTTTTATGTTTTCCATTGTCAAGTACATAAATTAGTTGTTGTGAATAAGATCTAATCAGGTTAATGTCGCTCCCAAACATTCCTACATCCCAACTTTAATTTTCATCATCATCGAGTTCAGATCAAATCAGGTTTTATGTTTTCCGTTATCACATACTTAGTTTATCTACCTGGAATGATTGTTGTTTTCTTAATTTTTTAGGTTACTATTTGCATTTGGCATGGATTTAAATTTTATGGTTCATTTGTTCCACTAATTCATGACATATGAGTGTCCCCCTTGATGTGGGAAGCTTAATCTATAAGTGTGATACTTTTACTCATTGGTTATTATATACTTAAAATTATTTTTTCATTTATTATGTTTGTTAATGGTGCACTTGATTAACTAATAATAGATGTTGTAACGATATTTTTTTTTGCATTATGTGAGTAGAAACCTTGATTTGGTGACTTTTAACAACTATTTTATTTTTGTACATGTATTCCTCAGTATCCATAGCAATTGTCAAGCAATCCAAGGTGACAATCCTTTTTATTTTATTAACTTAATAGGGTTTATTAAATTTATATTTTGTGATTAATCCTAACTTTGGAACTGATTCAAGGTAACCACGTTGAATATGTCGATTGTGAGAACGTTGGAGCTACACAATTCTACATGTTTGCTTTTTTGTATTGGATGCACATTATGGTCACGATGTGTTACAATAATCAAAGGTTGATTTCTTCAGGTATGACATACATTTATTTGTGTTTTGTTCTTACGCATATGTCTATTAAAATTCTTGAGTAATGTTTCAGAGTTTTGCTTATGTAGTCTGAATCAATAGTTTGAGTATAGGCTCTTTGAATTATTTTTATATTTACATTTATTAGAAGTTGATGATTTGATTCGTGATTTAATCTGTGATTTAATCTTGCAATCCAAGGCAATGTCGGATCCGTAGATACATAATATTCTTCATGCCACTATTACGCTACATGTTTTCTTATTTATCTTGGATGTACATAATGGTTATTATGTATTATAATTTTAATTGATAGTTAGTTATTATTTCATGAGTGTCTAAGTGGTTCCTAATATGATGAATTCTTCATTTATTTCAGTCATATAGTAAGAGGAAAATGTTTTACACCAGACTGTGGTTAATGCCTACAGGTTTAAAGGATGCAAAGAAGTTCATTGCACTTGATCCAACCTTTAACAGTGGTTATACGTCAAAAGGTGCAATTCATTTTTTCATGAAAGAATATGAAAAGTCTTTGGAAACATATAAGTAAAGGGTGAAGCATAATGCAGAGAAGTGAATACACTTGATCAAACCTTCAACAAGGGTTATACATCGAAAGGTGTAACTCACTTTTTCATGAAAGAATATGAAAATTTCAGTAGCGATTAAAATTTCTACATGATGTGAGTAGAAACCTTGATTTGGTGACTTTTAACAACTGCTTTAGTGTTGTAAATGTATTCACCGGTATTTTGGTTATGATGATAGTATGGTAATTGATAGTTTGTTTGATTAGGTTTCTTTATTGTTGTTAATGACTATTTTGAATATTTTAATCCTAAATTTGGAAATGATTCAAGGTAACGACGATCAATATGTTGATTGTGAGAACGTTGGAGCTACCCAATTCTACATGTTTGTTTTTTTTTGTTGTCTTGGATGCACAACATTGTCATAATTTGTTACAATAATTAAATGTTGATTTTTTCAGGTATGACATACTTTTCTTTTTTTATAACATATTATATATCATTTATTCTATTTTAAATAAAACTTATTTTACAATGTTTGCAATCGTTAGATATATGTGTTTTGTTCTTACACATACGTCTGTTAAAATTCTTGAGTCATGTTTTAGAGTTTTGCTTATGTACTCTGATTCAATAGTTTTCTTGTATGCTCTTTGAAAGATTTTTATATTTATAGTGATTAGAAGTTGATGATTTTATCTTGCAATCCAAGGTAATGTTGGATCCATAGATACATAATATTCTTTATGACATTATTATGCTATAAATTTGCTAATTTATCTTGGATGCGCTAAATGGTTACAATGTTTTACAATAATTAAAGGTGCTTATAAAAGTGGTGTTTGTATGCATGTATTGCTATTCAATAGCCATCTGTCACAACATAAACACCAAAAACCTTTTCCTTTTTGCTTTTTTTCGGGCATCTTTCTTTAGGTATGCGTTACTTTTCTTTTGGATAAGTTATTACAGATCTGTTATGTTTCATCTATTTCAATTGATAGTGATATTTCAATATCCTTTTAAATCTATTATGTCTTATAATTTCAATTGATAGTTATTTATTCTATCAGTATGTCAATGTGATTCCTAATAACACTAATTCTCCATTTGTTCATGTGATATCCATTTCAAGTATGTACTGTTGGGAAAATAACAAACAAAAAAAACAAATTACTACGCACACGAAAGCATACCCACAAAAAAGAAAAAGAAGCAAAAAAAAACTCATAAAAATCATAATTCAACTTGTAATTTTTACAAGGACAAAATTACAAACTCTCTCATACAATTGCAATTTTTAAGGAGAAAATTGCAAACTCTCCCAATTATAATTTTTTAACGGAAAAATTGTAATCCATCTCTCAATCACAAATTTTGGACGGAAAAATAGAAAACCCTCTCAACAAACTATTTTGAACAGAAAAATATAAAACTCTCACTTAACACACAACTATCAAAATCTCCAATACACCTAAAAGACTATTTTGTTGTTGTGTAAAAAACAAAAATTAGCTCTATTTATATTAATACTCCAAATCTATTTTCTTCCTACTACCCGATGTGAAACTTGGATAAATATACTATTTGATCCAATATGTACAATTAATTAATAGAGACAGCGTTGCATATGTAAGTCCCAAAAAAATCGAAGGATAAACAAGTTTTGTTATATAGTGTGAAAATATTTTCAATATGAATTTATAATTTAAACGTCTTCTATATATTCATAAGAGTGGTGTTTATATGCATGCATTGGTCGACTTTCAGAAAAAATGTTTTTTTTTAAGGATTGAGTATTGCTAAAGCTGATTCAAACATCGAGTTCATTTTGATTGTGGCAGAGTTGGACATACTCAGTATTTAGATACCAAAGGGGAGAAGAAAGTTAAGATTGAACCAAATAATTGTTGACATTTTAAGCATAAATTTTGACTTTTGAAATTTTTGGTTGGGAAACTTTATGTATTTATGTAACTTATTTTATAATGTTTGCTATTGTTCGATATCTGTGTTTTGTTCTTAGACATCTGTATAATGCAATTCTTAAGTCATTTTCCAAAATTTTGCTTATGTACTCTGATCAATTGTTTGAGTGTATGCTCTTTGAATTAATTTTATATTTACATTTATTAGAAGTTGATGATTGTATCCTTATTCGTTGTTGCAACAATTTCCTTGACGATATCAGTAGAGCAAAATTCACGATATTAGTAGAACAAAGAGTACCATACTTTTCGCTGTCTATTTTTTCAATTTTTTATTGTTGTATGTGGCTTTCTTCATCGTCTGCTACCATTTTGCCATCATCATCTAAGTTTTCATAGTTCTTTTTATTTTATGTTGTTGTTGTTATTGTTTTTGATGTTGGTGTATTTTAGCGCTATACATGATTTCTGGTAGTTATTTACATATGAGTATCAACGGAAGAGTATTAACATCAAAGATTTATCAACATCTGACATTTAGTTTATTTAATTATACAACATTGAAGTAGGCTCTATTTGTATGTCTTGTAATTCATTTAGCTTCCATTTGAAATTTGCAGGTGGTTCGATCGTTTAAGTTCACATTATGAAATGTTCATGAAGGGGGAAAATTTTTTTAGTTTCTTTCTGTCACGGGATCCCACAGTATGTCTATTGTCAATCAATTTTGAATATCCGGGGAATCAATTTCACCATCTAATTTATTTTTCTTCATTTCATATTACATCCATTTCTTTGTTGCATGAAGACATGGTTAAGAAATCCAGTTTTTGAAAATTAATTATTTTGAGCTTCATAATAGGTTAAATGTTCTTACTGTATATTTATTTTTGTTTTGTTTTATTTTTTATACAATACTCTCTTTCAAATATATTTGAAAAGTGTATCGATGAAAAACCTATCAATTTCTTAATTTTTTTATTTCAAACTATATGATTGTGATTTTGAAACTGATAGTGAATTTGACCTTTTTTGTTCAGCTAACTTTTCTCATAATATATGATTTTATGTTAATAATAATATGATTATATTAATAATATGATTATAATAATATATTTCTTATTTTAAAAAAGGAGTCAACAAATAAAAATTATTTTTAACAAATGAGTTTATCATTTTATGTTTTATAATATAACTATATATAAATATTTAAGCCTACATCATTTCCAGTATCACATATTCATCAAATTAATAGAATTTAATTATTTATTATTTATTTTAGTTTTCAAACCATATACTTAGAGTAAACTATCAAACAAGTTTTGTTATAGGTACTTTTTAGAATCATTAATTATTCTGTGAAAAAATAAGTCTTAAATATTAATTTATAAAGTTAATTTTAAAAATTAAAAAATAAAACACAATCAAACTGTTGGAATCAGTCCAATCTTGGAGAATTCTGAATCAATCTTGATGAACAAGATTCCATCAATCGATTGAATTTCTCTCTTGTTCTTCATCTTCACTCAAGTGAATCAATCATACATTGATTGCAAGAATAATTCTACGCAACAATTGTTAATGGAAGAAGAAGCAAAAATTAAATTGG
This sequence comes from Lathyrus sativus, assembly GCA_963859935.3. Classification (NCBI taxonomy): domain Eukaryota; kingdom Viridiplantae; phylum Streptophyta; class Magnoliopsida; order Fabales; family Fabaceae; genus Lathyrus; species Lathyrus sativus. The sequence continues at coordinate 44,616,473 of OZ012737.1, forward strand.
GAAGAAAAATGAATTAGGGTTTGAACAAAATATGGAAGAAGATAATTCCTACAAAGTTTCTCTTTGTTATTCAAAATTGAATATTATTCTTTGCAAATGCAAAAATTATTTTGCAAAAATTAGGGGTTACTTGCTATTTATAGATTTTGGGTTTGTTTGCTCCTTAACAAAAACCCAAAAATACAAAGCCCAAAAAAGCTAATTTTGCTAACACTACAAAATTAGGCCTAAGTCAAAATCCATGTCGAGGCTAACTCATTCGACACTTTGACAACTACACAACTCATACACACTTGATTATTTTGACACTACCTTGTTTTTGTCGAGCAACCTGCTTTGACACAAGGAATTACATACTCAACACACCACTAATTCATTGTGTTTAAGCTATCTATATTCATCATAGACCTTAGCTTCTTGAACAGTTCGACTTGCACTCGATTCGTCATGATATCTGCAATCTGATTCTCAATTCTGCAGTGTTCCAAGTTTATCTTCTCTTCTGCTATTTGCTCTCGAAAATAGTGGAACTTCATTTCTATATGCTTACTTCGCCCATGTATCGAATGCTTCGCCAGATTGATAACTGGCATGTTATCGATCTTCATGGTAATTGCTCCATGATTCTTCGATGCAATCTCTTCGACCAGGTTCACCATCCATATTGCTTGGCATGCACAAGGAGAAGCATTTATGTACTCTGCTTCACATGATGATAGTGCCACTACTGGTTCCTTTCTTGAACTCCAAGCAACTTATGCACCACCTAGCATAAACATATAACCAGTTGTGGATTTTCAATCCTCAGCTTCACTATACCAGCTTGAGTCAGTGTAACCCACTAGTTTGCATTCTTTTCCTTCATCAATCGCAGAAAATAAAATTTGATAGTCGAGAGTTTCTTTCAGATGCCTCAGTATCCTTTTTGTCGCTACTAGGTGAGATACCTTTAGTTTCTGCATGAATTTACTCACCATACCTACGATGTATGCTAGATCAGGCATTTTGTGACAAAGGTATCTTAATTACCCAATAAGTCTTTTGTACTGAGTTACTTCAATGCATCATCTTCATTTGATTCTTCTGACAATTGCAATCTTGGTTCTGCAGGTGTCAAAGTCGCATTTCAGTCTTCCATCTCAAATCTTTTGATTATTTCACTTGCATATCTTCTTCAATGCATCATCAAACCTCTACTACTCTTGTATAATTCGATACCAAGGAAGTAAGAAATGTTAGCCATACCAGACATTTTGAACTCCTTGCTAAGATCACCTTTAAAATCTTCGATCTTTTTCTTGCAGCTACCTGTTATCAACAGGTCATCAACATAGAGACACATTATAAGAAATTCACTATTGCTTCTTCTTACATAAACTTAATGCTCAGTTGTGCCTTCAAAAATTCTTTCTCCCTTAGAAAACTATCTATCTTCTTATTCCAAGCTCTTGGAGCTTGTTTGAGTCCATACAGGGCTTTATGCAGTCTGTATACTTTTCTCTTTTGACCTTGTTTCACAAACCCAACTAGTTGTGCAACATAACCTTCTTCATCTAAGGGGCCATTTAGAAATGCACATTTCACATCCATCTGACACATGTATCGATTGTTCATGTTCATTAGACCAACAACCAACTTGATTGTTTCAATTCTAGCAACTGGTGCAAAGACTTTGTCGAAATCAATTCCTTATTTCTGAAGAGATTATTTTGCTACAAGTATTGTCATGTGTCGAGTTATTTCTCCTTTGGGATTCAACTTCACCTTGTATACCCACTTCACATTGATTTCCTTATTTCCTCGAGGCAATTAGATAAGTTACCAAGTCTTATTAACTTCGATGGACTCTAGTTCTTTATTCATTGCTTTCACCCACTTTGAATCTTTCATTGTCTTAGCTGCATTGACTGGTTCGACATCTACATAGAAAGTATAGTGTACCAGCTCACCTTCTTCATTGACCATACCATATGATGTAATCACACATTTTTGCAACCTTGCAGGCATGCGTCTTGTTCGTTGAGGTCTACCTGGGCTTGCTTCACCTCTGACTTCTTCTTGTCGAACTTCTCTTTCGACTTCACTAGCTAGTTCTTCACATAAGATTCTCATTGAATCCTTCTTAACATTCTAAGTCCAATCCCATTCCTCAAACTCATATATGATCACGTCCCTGTTGATCACAAATTTCTTGTTCACTGGGTCAAACAATTTCTATCCTACAGTCAAATGATACCTGATCAAGATCATTTGACTCGACTTGTCATCAAGTTTTCTTAACTGATTTGGCACATGTCTATGTGCTATAGATACAAGCACCTTCAGATGGCTTTGAATAGGCTTGACACCAGACAAACATCCTTCTGGCATGATTCTTTCTAGCTTCTTCGTCAGACATTTATTCAAGATATATATTGCAGTCGACACAGCTTCTCCCTATAATTCATGGGTAGATGTTTACCTCTCAACATACTTCTTACCATATTCATGATAGTTTTATTCTTCCTTTCTGTAGTTCCATTTTACTTTGGAGTGCAGGGTGACACCACCTCATGCACAACCCCTTCTTTCTCACAAAAAGCATCAAAATCTTTTGACATATACTCTCCACCACCATCAATCCTCATAATCTTTAGCTTTCGACCATATATTTAAACTTGACAAATACCTTAATCGCTTAAAGTTTCTTCTTGATCAGATACACCCACAATTTTCAACTAAAATCATCTATGAATGTGACAAGTATTTATTACCTCCAATCGAATCCACCTGGATAGGATCACACACATTAGAGTATATAACTTCAAGAGTTACCTTCTACTTGCTTCCTGCATCCTTGTTGAATCTATTCTTTTGTTATTTCTCCTGAACACATTCTTCACACACTTCACTTAGAATGTCGATTTCTGGTAATCCTAAAATTATATTTCTTCTCTTCAAATCTCTGATGCCTTTGAAATTGAGATGAGTAAGTCTATAACGCCATATCCATTCATCTCTGCTGGTTGTAGTTGCAAGACACTTATGCTCCATCATATTAAGTTCAATCTTGAAGGTTTTATTCTGAAATATTGGTGCCTTCAAGATTAACCTACCACCTGAGTCGAGAACTCTCATCATCTTGTCTTCAATAAACACTTTGTAATTATTTTCAACCAGCTTCCCTATACTGAGCAAATTGCTCTTCATGCCTGGTATATACAACACATTAGAAATTACTGACCTTTTGCCATCTTTCCTCATAATCAGAACATCACCAATACCTTCAGCTGCTAGAGTATTGTCATTTGCAAATTTCACCATGTTTTTCATTGAGGGCTTTATGTTGACAAACCAATATTTCCTTCCAGACATGTGTGATGAACATCCTGAGTCCAAGTACCACTAATCCTTGAATCTCTCTTCATCTCTTGTTATAAGCATTAGCAACATCTCCTATTCTTCATCATGTTTCACCAGCTTTGCATTAGTTTCTTGATTCTTATTTTTTCAAGACAATCACTAGAATAGTGACCATACTTCTGACAATTGTAACACTGAATGTGACCTTTGTCAGATTTTCTACCACCGCCTATTCCTCTACCTGCAGCACCACCTCTTTGGTTGTTTTGGTTCCAAGGGGTTCTCTGATTCGACCAGTTTCCTTCTTGCTGATTTTAACCAGTCGAATTGTTGTAGCCTTCTTTGCTTTTGTTGCCATTCCAACTTCCTTTGCCTTTATTATCTTTTACTAATTGCGTCTGCAAAGGCACATCACTCTTCGACTTTCCTACAACTCTTTCAGCCATTCTTTGTTCATGAGATTCAAGCGTCTCTTAAAGCTCTTCCTTTGTCAATGTTAACAAGTCTTTCGACTCTTATATGGATACTACCACGTGGTCGAATTTCAGAACCAATGACCTCAAGATTTCTGCAACAACTGATCTTGATGTCAACACTTTTTCACATACCTTGATTTGATTCTCAAGTATCGTAACTCTAGTGAAGAAATGGGTTGTGCTTTCATTGTCCTTCATCTGAAGCAACTCATAGGTACTTTTATGAGTTTGTAACCTCACCTCTTTCACCTTTTCTACGCCTCCAAACAATTTCTCCATAATTTTCCATGCTTCTTTCGTTGATTCTACATCACTAACCTTTTTAAAATTATCTGGATCAACGCATTGATGAATTATAAAGAGAGCTTTATAATCTTTCTTCTTTAATTTTGTGTGTGTATTCTTTTCTCCATCCATCGCATTTTCTGCAAGCAGTGTTACTCCTTTCTTCACAAGATCCCAAAGATCTTGATAACAGAAAACAACCTCCATCTGCTTGCACCAATTCTCATAATTATTGTTCTTCAGAATCAGAAGAATTGTAAAAAAAATGTCTGTTTGGATGATTCATCGCCATCGCGTTTTGTTTCCACGAATCACAATCGGAGCTCTGGATACCATATGTTGGAATTAACCTAATATTGGAGAATTCCGAACCAATTTTGATGAACAAGACTCATTAGCCGATCGAATTCCTCTCTTGTTCATCACTTTCACTCAAGTGAATCAATCACACCTTGATTGCAAGAATGATTATGCGCAACAATTGTTAATGAAAGAAGAAAGAAAAATTGAATTGAGAAGAAAAAGAAATTAGGGTTTGAATCAAATATGTAAGAAGAGAATTTTGCAGAGTTTCTCTCTGTTATTCAAAATTGAATATTATTCTTTGTAACTGCAAAAATTGTTTTACAATAATAGGGGTTACTCACTATTTATAGATTTTGGATTTGTTTGTTCCTTAAACAAAGTCCAAAAATACAAAGCGTAAAATACTTAAATATGCTAACACTACAAAATTAGCCTTAAGTCGAAATCCATGTCGAGACTAACTTCTTCGACACTTCGACAACTACACAACTCAGACACACTAGATTATTTTGACACTACCTTATTTCTGTCGAACAACCTGATTCGACACAAGAAATTACATACCCATTATTTGATAGTGTTACGAAGGAGATGCTCATTATTAATAAGTCTATTTTTGACATGTATGTTTTCTGGATTATAGTATATAAGCTCATATGACAATAAAAGTTTTATTTTATACATTTCTTACTGGTAAAGACTATTTAAAATGGAGTACATGCCCTACGGACCGAAATTTCTTATTTTTCTATTGTTTAATTTATTTTTTCAACTAAAATATATATTTTTGACGAACAAAGACTACTTAATTTATATATCTTTTATAAATATTTCTTAAGCATCACTATATTATATTTATTTACTATTTATAATGATATTTCGTGACCTTAATGAATGTTCAAGTTTCTTAATAATAAAATTATAATTAAATATGATATTATATTATATTAAAATTAACGTAAAATAAAAATTAAAATAGATATGAGAACACTTTTATATTTTACATCTTCTATAACATATATAAGGCAATATTTGGTTTTTGGTGTAACTTTTTTTATACCAAATTTACCCTTATTTTAAAATATATAACTTACGCAATAACTTCCATTGAACTACTACTATCATCTTTCATATAACTCCCTACTAATAACTTTCATGTAAAATTAATATTAAATAAAAATATATCATTTATATTTATATGTGTGCAATAAAAAAGCGGATAGACGGGCACGCGAGTGCCCTTCTGGACACTAGTTACACATAAATCAAATACACAAAACACACAAATTCAAGAGAACCTATAAATTATCATTTTAAGTCTAAATACAAAAGTGCTGCTGGTAAATCTGAAGTTGGCATAACATTTGCTTACAGCCCTATTCCCAAACACCACTATAATTTTCTCGAACAGGTGGTGTGCACACTGCAAAACCATGAAACGCAGCAAAACAACGGTCTTAACATTCGCGGAGAAATGCAAGGTTCTTTCTCCTTCTCTTCTCTTCTCCAATTCCACAGTTTGTTTCCCATTTTTATTTTCTGCTATGTTTCATTTCATTTCATGCATGATTTTACTTCAATCGCATATATGCAGAATATATTGCGTCAAACTGGCAAGGTTCTCTTAATACCATCAAAGTAGATGCTAAAGGAAGGTAACTTTGGTCCTTACTCCTTACTTCCTTGCACAACATGAAGTTTTGCGTAAAGTTTTTTTGCTTTTTATTGTTACTTATTGTTGAAGTATTTTTATATATGGTTGTTGAATAGCCGATGAGAGTTAGTCACTAGTTAACTACACTTAGTTTTCGGTAACAATCTGTTTATAATCACTTAGGAGCTATGAAACACTGACATCCGAAACACGACACCGACACGGGTAATAATTTGAAAAAATAAATAAATTAAACGTAATCACAAGTATCAGTCTCAGTTTCGGACAGACACTGATAGAGCAAACTTTTATTCAAAGGTGTCGGTGCTACATAGGTTAGGAGATAGTTGGGGCTGAGTAAGAAATGTTAATCTATATAACATTGTAACACACTTCAGTTTATTCTTGAGTTGAATATACAATCTCCAAACTGTTTCATACACTTTCTGTTTTCTCTCATTTTTTGTGATAGTTCAATTCCATGATACTTATTAAGATTTAGAACGTAGGGTGTGAATGTTTTGTTATTGATTAAGTATATATTTAGATTGACGGTGAGTTTGGCGAATTTACGGTGACATTGATTTTGTTGATGCTCCAAAATGTAGCTTTTGCAATAATTGTGATGATAGACCGTGATTTCATCAAAGTCACTGTCGATTGAAATGTGCACTAGCCGGCTTGTAATGGGTCTTTGTTGTTACTTTTGTATGATTTGAACAGCAAAGGAGATATCCATACGTCTAAGGTTAAATACATACTTAGAAGGGGCCAGCCATACCTTTGGGTGCCAGAAAATGATTTGCATAATATGGTATGCTTTTTGCCTCTCCATTTTCCTTTTTCTTAGAGTTGCTTCTTTTTTGTGTTCAATGTGAAGATGATAAGTCGAAAGAAGTTTAACATGAATGTATCTATTTTGACCTCAAGTCCGCTGAATTGTTTTTCTGAGGTATTTGTCTGTTTTGGCTGGTTTTTGGCCTTGTGCCATATTTCGCCATTTGCCATCGACAACACTGGGTCTTGACAAATCATTTGAGTACTTTTGGTAGTTGCAGGATGACCGGTTTGATTTTTTGTTATGCAGAACACAATCATTGACGAGCGTGGTTCATTCGCTGTGACCAGTCCCTTTCCAGGCCGACTAGGAGTCATCTTGAAATCATTGAAAAAGGTTGTGTATGCCTGTACGATATACATATTTTCTTCTCGTAATGAAAATAATATCATGCAATTTTTTTAAACTTTTGCTTGGTTCTCCAAGAAATCACTAATAAAGGACTTTTGTCCTAATGGTGCCTTTTTCAGATCATTGCTGGTAAATAGCGGCTATAGCGCATTGTATCACAGAATTTGAACAAATCACTATTTTCTACGATATGCTATTTAGTCAAAATCTTGTCAAATAGAAGCTATAGCACTGTTGTGTGTCATAATATGAATAAACTACTATTTTTCACAATTTGCGATTGACAGCACTGTTTCAGATTCTATTATAATAATAAGAAGTAAGGTACAAGCTAATTAGTCCATTCACATGCTGCAGTTACCAGCAAGGGTTGCTTTATCTGGGGATGTTCTTCCTCTCAAAGAAGATAAGGTATTGCTAAAACATCTTTTCTTATGCTTGCTTTTTATCTCTGATGCCCAATAATAATCAAGCATTTTAAAGTTATTTTAAAAATACGGTTATAATATAGGCTTGTGTGGCAAAATGAAGATATCTCAATAGATGCCAATGTAAAACTATTTTAGATAGACAATACATCTCCATTAACCTTAAAAAGAATATGCAAAAAGTATGTAAATCGCAGTCCAAATTCTAATCCTCACTGAAATGGCCAACTCTTCTTTTCAACCCCTATATGGGCAACATATCTTGTTTATTTCTTCTAACTATATCTCAGACTAGCATGGATGATACTAGACAGCGCTTTAATATTGTTTTGCATATTGTGTTCTATTTTGTAATGTAGAACCAACATTTCAGATCGAAGATATGTCTGGATCCTAAATGTGTTCTTAAATTATTATGATTGGTGTCTATCTTGTCAGTGTCTATGTTCGTGTTTCATTTCTTAATATATAAATCAATAGATCCTTTACTAAAATGCATAACACTACTTTCACTTTTATGCTCCATCATCTTTTTCATATGAAAGGATTAAAGGATTAGATAATGGTCAGAAGGATATTTCATCATGACATTGTATATTAATATAGACCTGTTCTTGATATTGACGCATTATTGATCTTGGTGTAGGCAAAGTCACTGGCAGAAAAACTTAACGAAATCATACTATCTGAGCAAAAATCAACTGAAGAGTTCAGTTACAGTGTTTCTGGAGTACTAAGTTCTAGTGGTAGCAGTACATCACGAAGTGATAATCTTCAGCAACTATTGGGAAACACCGAAAGATATTCTGTATATAGATTTAAAACAAGGTAGGAACTTGCGTGTTTAAATCTCTGTTTTGAATTGCGCTGTTTCATATAATCATATCTGTGCATATCTGCTTCTAGTATCTAGATTAGCTCTTCCCCTAATTCCGAACACTTGCCCTCTGCCCATTGAAGTATAATTAGGACAACCATTAACTATGTGTGAAATTTTAAAATCTGAACCGTTTGTCACCTCTGATATAAGAGTTAAATGCTCAGATCTTGCACATTTATTGATGGCCATGGAAGCACTTTTGACGTGGATGTTGAAGATTTAGGAACATCCAAAGCTGATCTATTAGGTGAAGACCTGGTTTGAAATGCATCAGTCCACTATCTCTTATTTACGTAACAAAATATTCATTTCTCGTATTTTTCTTGTTTAGCTCCATTTTCAGCAAAGTTGATTGACGGGATTAACCAAAGCGAGACTAGGCGTAGAGCCCTTGTGCTTTTATGTTTTGTTTACATGAATGCCAATGCAAAGGTAATTTAATGATCTCAATTCTTCTCATGGCTGCAAGACACCTTGATCATTCTAAGAAATAATATAATCTTGTCTGATGACTAACCATGTTAGCCTTTGTTTAATTTGTTTTTTGTTCTCATAATATATAATCTGAACAACTACTAACGAAGCTTCTGGTGTTGTATTAAGGATGCTTACGTAACATCCGTTGATCGCAAGGGGTTTGATGTGCTGGCAAAAGTTACTGGTCCAGTTTTGAAAGACGGTGTTGGTCAGTATCAATGGAAAGAGTTCAGGTTCATGTTCGAGCAAGACGCAAACGATGTTGAAATGTTCTGCAATCAACTAGTTGAAATGGAAGAGGAGGTTGTCAATAAGGTTTCAGTCTCTAGTGGACTAAACTAAACATGCAACTTTTTTCAGCTAAAAGATGAGTCATTCAACATTGTATTTTTCATATTAATTTTCATGATATAAAGAGCTAAGTTACTTTTTACTCCTTTTTTCTTTTTAAACAAGATTGAAGTGCAAAAGTATCACTTTGAGATTATCTTTTAGTAAAAGCATTTGTAAGAACCTATTAAGCACAAATTCCAATACGGACAAACACTTTGACACCGATGTGTGTCAATAATCTAGGACACCGACACGGTTATATATGTCATAGTATTTAAGTTTCATTTATTCCTTTAATATCAAAAGAGTTAAAAAATATTCTAATCAAAATTAATGTCTTTAATTCTTTTTTGAAAACATTGTTTCAATACATCTTTAACCATTTTAATCGTGCGTGAAATTTGTCTTAAAAATGTATAAACCGTGTTAAGGAAAAGAAAACCACAATTTTTTTAAAAGAAAACTTGTTTGAGTTATTAGAATCATGTTGTATGAATGTCATATGGGTATCAGATACTGATTCAAAATGTGTCGAAGCAAAGAAAAAAAAAATTTTTTGAAAACTTGTCTGACTTTTCTGACATTTATTTGATTTTTCTAACATGTGTTATATGGATGTCATACAAGTGTCATACACTGACATGTGGCGGACACCACGATATGCCTATTTCTAAAGATGTTTGTGTTTCATATGTAAGACGGTTTGGATGAATTAATTTGAAGAGTTTGTCACCATTTCATAAGCTATTCAAGTCTTTTTCTAGATACACAACTTAAGCGTCTATAGATTATAGATTGAGTATTGATTGGATAAGTGTTGAGTATTGATTGGATAAGTGTTGAGCTATTAATAGGTTAGTTTATATGGGTCAGTCCGTCAAATCCAAAAATTATAAGACTTGGATCCTAAAATTAGAGTTTATATTTTTCAAAATTTTTTTTAGTTCAACCCTAAAAAATATGCTATTCATTTAGAATTATATTTAAAAACACATTTATAATATTATAAAATATAATATAATATTTAAAAAATTTATTGTTTAAAATGATATAATTTTTAATTTTATTATAAAATATTATAGGAATTTATTTTAATTTTTATTAAAAAGAATTTCATTTAGGATTGGGTAACCCAAAATTGGGGTAGTAATTTTTGAGGTCATATTACGATAATTTTTTTTTTAATCCAACACTAAAAAAACTCAAGACTTATCAAGGTCGTCCCATTTAAAATCGGATAATCCATTTTAACAGCTTTGCATAAACAAGTGCATATGTTTCTACATATAAAAGTCAAATTTACTTAAGGATATTTTTATATTCTATCATAATTTTTTTTATTGAAATTTGCTAAGAATAATATATATATATATATATATATATATATATATATATATATATATATATATATATATATATATATATATATATATATTATATATATATATATATATATATATAAATATATATATATATATATATATATATATATATATATATATATATATATATATATATATATATAATATATATATATATATAATATATATATATATATATATATATATATATATATATATATATATATATATATATATATATATATATATATATATATATATATATATATATATATATATATATATATATATATATATATATATATATATATATATATATATATATATATATATATATATATATATATATATAATATATATATATATATATATATATTATATATATATATATATATATATATATATATATATATATATATATATATATATATATATATATATATATATATATATATATATATATATATATATATATATATATATATATATATATATATATATATATATAATATATATATATATATATATATATATATATATATATTTATATATATATATATATATATATATATATATATATATATTATATATATATATATATATATATATATATATATATATATATATATATATATATATATATATATATATATATATATATATATATATATATATATATATATATATAATATTATCTTTGTTAAGCAAAATAAAATAAGATTTAAATAAATTAATTATTTTTTTAAATATATTAAAATTCATTTTTAATCCATAAAATTTTTATAAACAATAATCCTCTTAATATTTTTTATTTTTATATTTAGTCCATTTAGTTAACTTCTATTAAAAGAAGCTGGCGTGGAGAGACAACAGACACATTTTTAACACTCTGATTGAAAAATAAATGGTCAAGATGAACATTGTTAGATTATTTAATATTTCATCATGAAATATGAAACTAAATATAAGAAATATTTGTTTTATTTTAAAATAATAATTGCTAAAAAAGAAAAACTTAAAAGAGATTTATGAATCCTATTTTATTTTAAATCCTTCTATTTTACAAAACTTCTTTCTCAACTCCATTCATGTTGCTCAAAACTTCTAATCCAAAGTTGTGTACGAAGCATTTCTCTTCTATCACGACTAAATCTTAGTTCTCATTTTAAGCTCCATACCAAACATTGAAACCTGCATTTTAGTGTGATCCTTCAAGTTGTTGAGGGCATTGAAAGTTGCAGGTAGTGGTACTATTGAGACACTAATAAATCGCAATTTACACACTTTGCGTTTAGGTTGGTTCCACTTGTTTCCCTCAATTTATTATGTCTTTTTTCGCTCATAGTTTAGGATTTCTCTTTCCTCGGTTTATATGTAGGGTTTTGTCTTCTACTAAAGTTGAATATAGTAATGTAGACTATTGAATGTATTTGACCAAAAAAAATTTGTTTATAAAATATTTATTGAATGTTGACTGTATTTTTATACTGTATTTGACCAAAATATAGTATTATTGTGCCATTAATGCCAAATTTAACCATTCCCATTTGTGTTATGTACCGGACATGGGTTAACTTAAGGTGGTATTATATATCAAGGGTTGCTTTGTTAAAGATCCGAAGTTAAGGTACGAAAGTAGGGGAGGTTTATGGATATAATTGATAAGATCTTGATTTTTGATCCTATTTTAAAGCTTATGACCTAATTAAAGGGATCAAATCAGAGTGTTGTGTTGAGGTAATGAAACTGTGGTGGAAACATGAAGATGGTCGTTTGAAAGAAGTTCTAAAACCCTTTAGGAATGACGGGGATGCAATTCACTATTTAGTTTTGCTGAGAAAAGTAAGTGTGATATTGAAACACACACTGAGCCCAAACCTTCTACAGATGACTCCACATCTACGGATCAAGTTAGAGAAAAATAAGGGAAAGAAATTTGATGAGGATGTTGATCACTATAGTGAATCAAGTGATGAATATGTCAGAGGTATACACTTTGATGATAGAGAGGAAGAGACGGTGAATGAATTTGATGAAGGGTTGGATGGAGGTTTCTGTTTTAATCCAAATGTAGGTGATCCTAGAAAGATGTCAAATTTTGATGGAGCTTCCACCACTTAACCACCCCACAATGACTTACTCACACAAGACATAACAAAGGAACATATCATAGAAGAAGAGTATATCTCTGATGTACTAGATAGTGGGAAAGATTATGAGAATTGCGAGGATAAGCCTAATGTGATTTGGCTCAATGAAGAAGATGCAATTACAAAGGATTTTAATTTCAAGGTTGAAATGGAATTTTCCTCATTGAAGCATTTCAAAAATGTTATACTAGAGCATAATGTCTTGAATGGTAGGTGATCGTACCTGATTAGAGAGATCGATGGACTGCCACGCGTCTGAGTTGTCGAACGGTAGACTTGACGGACAGATGGGGGTTTACCTGAAACATACTCCGATGCCAAAGTAAGCGACGTGCGGAGAGATTACAAGTACATAGAAAAGGAGTCATAATTGATTACCTGACCCTCTAGTGGAAGAAGATATTTATAATGAGCCCCCGACGTAGCGCCAACGGTTACCATGCATTGGGTTGGGCTGCCAGGCCCAACGTTGATAACTGCTAGGGCTGACGTGGCGTCGTGAAGACCAATACGTGGTCTTCTTCCTAGTGTAACTGTTTCGTGCTATTCGAGAGGTGGAGGACCGAATCATCAGGACACGGGTAATTACTTGATGACGTGTCCCCACGTAGGGGATACGTAGAGAACGTGGAGAAGGCCTGAGGAGCTCCTCGGGCTTGCTAGGCTCTGCCCGGACGTAGGGAAGAAGAAGGTTGGTCGAACAGCTAAGAAGGTTCTGCCCGACGGCTGTTGGTCTGTGTCCGACGGGAGAAGATGTTCTGGCCGACGGACCTTCTAGTGTTGGTCGATGAGGTCTTATTGGGCCTTCCGACCAGGTGGGGTTTGGGCCTGTCCAACGATGGGCCAGGCGTCGGCCCAGTCCAGAACAGTAGCCCCCCAAGTCGTTGCCCGCGGACAAGCGAGCTGCAATTTAAGGTGCGAAAGGAGTCAGGCATCTCGCTACGTCGGGCAGGTCACAACCATGATTTAAGGGGAGCCTGCGGTCGAGGATGGGAATCTGAAGAGGCGCAGGGACGACGGAGGGTCACCATGTGTCCTCCTGCGGGGGCTACGGGCCAGGTACTTGAGTGTTTAGCAACGCTTCATTTTTCATGCTAGGGCGTATATATACACGGATCCAAGTTGTCCTTTCGTTCATTCATTTCTTTTGCTGCTGCTCGACATCTTGAGATATCTGCCTGACGCCTTCAATCTTTCTGTTCGACCTCCACAATCTCTCTGTTCAACGCGACAACCTTTACGCCACCGCAACACGTAAGTTCCTACCTCCCTTCTGGTGCTTTTTAGTGTTTCCGGCGGTATTTATGGTGGCTTCGTTGGAGGCGCCGGGGTGACCGTGGGCTTTTCCGGCGAATACGTCGGAGGGTCCTTCAAAACCAAAGTTGCGACTGACTGTCCTCGGCCTTGCGATGAGTGTTCTGGGGACGATTGATAAACCTTTGAACATTCTGAGAGTAGTTGACGAGTACCCCGGGCACTATTTGATGTATATGCCGAGGACAAGGAGGTATTTCCCGGGCACTACAGAGGGTTTAGGTTACCCTACCATCGTCCTCTGGGCGTCTAAGCGACCACGCCCTTTCACTTGAATTGCGGTGGAATGGTGGATTTGATTTGACTGTCAAATTCACCAAGTTCCTCTGCTTTTCAAGTAAATGGTTGAGCATGAAGAAGAGGAGGTGCAGTGGTATCTGTCCGAAGACGAATAAGGTCGTCAAGAAGAGGCCGTCGTAGACCCCCCCGGACAGACCGGTAGAGAAGTGGGTCGGGGATGAGCCGCTAAACTATATGTCGCAGTTTGTCCTCGATGACTCTGATGCTTTCGCTGTGATTGAAGATAGGGAGGCCGGGGCTCCCCGCCAGTTTCGAGCTTGTCGGCCCCGGGAGCTGGATCGAATATGCTCACGGTACGATGGGGGTCGATTCCCCATGTACGAGTTTGCCTTCAAGGAGGCGGGGATGCGCATGCCATTCACGAGCTTCCAATAAGGCGTGTTCGACCACTTGATGTTGGCGCCGTCTCAACTTCATTCGAACTCCCTGGCCTTTCTCCGTGCGTTTGAAATCGTTTGTCGTTACCTCGAACTCGGGGCCACCATCCTGTTGTTCTTTTGTGTCTTTCACCTGTAGCGGCAGACGGTGTCTGGTCGGCATAATTGGGTCTACTTGAAGCAACCGACCAGGCTCTTCCGAGCATATACCGATTCAGTGCGGGGGTTCAAGGAGAGATGGTTTGTGGTCATGCCGGTGACAGACAAGGTTTATGCCACCATATTTCAGAGAGAGGTCATTGTTGTGGACGACCAACCCGAGGAGAGTTATGAGTCCAACTTCCCCTATAGTGGATGGAGTTGCACTTCCACTCGAGCACCGATAGCTTCATCTACCGATCCAATCGCTTGGGTGAGGAGGATAGCCTGGCCTTTAGAAAGCTGGTCGACTTCGTCGGACGTCTTCCCCCTCAAAAGTGCGTGTCTCCCGATGGGGAGT